>CM028136.1:754905000-755587500 GCA_016271365.2 Neoceratodus forsteri
AAAAAAGATTGAAACCAACTGTGGACTGCTCCCCTCAGACCACAGAGAAACCACAGGCGGTCGAGCAATACCCCATGATCCACGGTGTCAAATGCTGCTGAGAGATCCAGGAGAACCAAGATGGAACGGGTCCTCTGATCTCTTGCCATCAGGAGATCATTCAATACCCGAACAAGAGCCGTCTCTGTATTGTGCCTCTTCCTGAAGCCGGATTGGAGAGGGTCATAGATATTGTGGATGGACAAATGATCCTCCAGTTGCAGAGCGACCACCTTCTCAATAACCTTCCCTACAAAAGGGAGGTTAGAGACTGGTCTATAATTTGCTGGGCAGTCGGGGTCAAGAGAGGGCTTTTTCAAAAGGGGGTATATTACCGCCTTCTTTAAGGGATCCGGAAAGATCCCTCTCTCTAATGACACCACCACTATCCCAGCCAGGACTGGGCCGATAACATCTACACACCCCACCACCAGGTGAGTAGGGCCTGGGTCCAACTTACAATAGGTAGGTCGCAGAGTCTGGATAATCCTCACAATATCTATTACTGCTGGTAGTCTAAGGGTAGACCAGTACAACTGGGCATTAGTACCACCGATTGATCAGTACAATGCTCAATAGAAAGACACTGGCTGATCTCATCCCTGATGGTGGATACCTTGTCAGCAAAGAATTTCGCGAACTCCTCACACTGTACCTGTGATAATGCTCTACCAGTCTGGAGACAGACTGGATTGCACAGTCTGTCCACAGTCCGGAAAAGCTGGGATGGTCTATTTCTAGCTGCAGCAATTTCCCTTGACAGGAACTCTGCCTTCTTATGGGAGATTGCTGATTGGTAGAATTTATAATGTTCTAACAATTCAAGTCTATCCACCTCCAGTTGAGTTTTCCGCCAACGCTCTTTCTAATCTTTCGCCCTTCCTCTTCCACTCACGGACCTCCCCGTCAAACCAGGGAGCCCCCAGGTGAAGAGTACGGGGACGAACATGAATTGGAGCTATGGCATCCAGGGCCTCAGTCACAACCCTATTATAGGCCAAGACCAGTGGCCCTGGATCCATACTATTCCTTGGAAAATCCGAGAAGTCCAGCTCCGTCATTAGGCTCTCTGAGGTAATCCCTCTTAAAGGACGGAACTGTACTGACTCCCTGGGGGCAGGCCTATTTCGGGGGGGCCGCAAATCTAAACCTCAGGGCGTGATGGTCAGACCATCCGACTGGCTCCACCTCCACATCAGATATCTCCATCCCCAGATGGAAAACCAAGTCCAATGTATGCCCCCCCCCATGGGTTGCAGAGGTAATTACTCGTGACAGACCCAATGAATCCATTAATTGGAGGAGATTTTGACCAAATGGCGAGAGTTTGTCGACCCAGGCATTGAAATCCCCCAGAATTATCCATCTGGGAGATTCCAGTACCATGTCGGCGACGAAGTCCGCAACCTCCTTCAGGAACTCCCTCTCATCCCCTGGTGGACGGTAGATAAGAAGGGTCCTGTAGCCTGCACCTGCACCCACTATGCATTCAGAGGAGTTGGTATCACCAACTGGCACCTCCCTGAGATCCAGATCTTGTCTAAAACAAACGGCAACCCCCGCCTCCGGTCCACTCGGGCTGTGAATCACCGAGAACCCAGCCGAACCGCTGAGTCAACACAGGACTAGCATTTCCATCTAGCCAGGTTCGGTGATGAAGCTTGTGAGACTGAGGAAACAAGATCCGCAATCACTGCAGTCTTGTTCCTAATCGACCTGGCATTGCTTAACACCGTCCGAAGGGCCGGAATCCAAGGTGATCCCACTTCCTGCCTGACACTCCAAGTCAGTGTTCTTGGGTATGGAACTAGGCAAGAGGACCTCGCTCCAGTACCCATTTCGCCCAGGGCGCCTCCTAGCCCTCACTGCCCGTGATCCGCTCTCTTCTCCCATCCCCCAACAGTTCCAAGATCCCCATCCTTCTACTTTTTGATCTTACAATGCCAAGATTTCGACATCTAGCATAAACCTCCACTGTAAGTGGAGGTAATTCAAAGGGACGGAGATCCCGAAGTCTTGAGGGGGAGTACTGCCTAGCCATTTTACTTATACCCCAACACATATTTTAAACCAATTTATTCACTCTCATACAAACAACAACCCTCCCACCCCAACTTAAATAATAATAACTGAAAAATGAGTAAAGTAAAATAAAATACCCCTTAAAATATTAAAACAATTTTATACACATCTGAGAGTCCAACTGATCTAGGCCCAAAATTCCAATCAAATAACTATCAAACGAAACAATAACTAATAAAAATAAAACCCCAGGCAACCAGGAACTCACTAACTGGTGCCACTAAATAAAAAGAAAACTTAATAAACCAAAAAGAATAATAACCCCGAGCTACACCATACTCTCACTATGGTAGCCAGGAGGAACAAAATGGTACTTTCACTACCATATATAGTTAAAAAATTATTATATTAGTAATGAGGCCACTAAAAATCAGGGAATCCCAGTCCTGAGCACTCTCACTGCAAGATCTTCCAAAAGGCACAACGATTCTCAAAAAATTAGTGATGGAAAAACAAATTGAACCAAAGTTTAGTACATATCCAACGACCAAAACCCCAGAAACACTCTCACTGATTCAAAGGGGTCTTGAGTTACAGAAACAGTCTGTCCACTGAAGAAGAAGCTGAAATATCTTCGGGACTAGCTATATTCCCCTTACTAAAACCCACAAGGTTATACCCAGCCCACCACCAGGCTACAGTGGATTCTACGAGACCCCAATGGAGCCCAACCAAATGGACTCCCAGGGGTTCCCTAGAAGAAAGGACTGCCACCCACTGACTCCCAGTGATGGATGCCCCACCTCTGTACTACTACAGTCGGAAGAGTCAGGATTCACCAGATAGGCAATAAAAGCAGGAAATAAATGCAAAGTCCCCAAATCCAGACAACACCCTAAGTAGTCCAAAACCAGCATTGAGGAACCTACTCAAAAGAGTTCCACCTTCCTTAGAAACAAAGCCTTCCCAGGATAACAAAAAATTCAAAAACAGGTCGGAATCCGATGTAGACCCCGGCCACAGTACTCAGACCAAGTAAAGCAATCCAAGGTAGGGAAGAAAATCCAAAAAACTGGTAGGTTCAAGACCCTCGTAGCAAAAAGTCTATTCTGCATAAAATCCAAAAATCACCAGATCCACAAATTCTCGCACACCAGATGAACAGACGGCAGAATAAACCAGCCGTCCTATACTCCAAGAACGGGCATCACCAGCATTTTCACCAGACGCCGCAGCTCGTACCAATCGGTATACTAGACACCCGACCGATTACCAGAACTGGGCGACTTAGAGATAGAAATGCGGCGTCGGTACTCGGTCACAATCGAAAAACGAGTGAGCAATACGCTGCACAGCAACCCACAGATCCTCCACAATCCCAGATCCAAAGGTGGAAGGCCAACTAATCAGTGAGACCAACGCGACTAAAGAAATCAATAAAATATAAAACAAAGCGGCGAAAATACCGCTAATAAAACAAATCAAAACTTAAAATAAAACTTTAAAAACGAAAAACGCTCAACTGCAACATGAATCTTCTAAAGAGCAAACGATCGCACGCCCAGCCTGGCAGCCATTATCGTCTGTCTCTAGACTGGAAGGACAGATTCTTCTATGCCTTTCCCCCAGAACTGGAAGGGGACAGGATCAGTTGTGTTCCAGGACAGTAGCTGCTGCTTGTTGTTTTCACAGGGTTCTTGTGGATTTTACTTGGTAGAAGGTTAGTTCTTTTCTTTCTTACTTCTAAGGGGCTAGCAGGGTATTGTTTTGGGGGCTGCTGGAAGTTTGAAAACTGATTTGGTGGCTGTAAGTGGGCTCATTTTGTGGATGTTTCACTGTGTAACAGGCTGCGCTGGTAGAGGCCTATTTCTTCTGATTTAAAACCTATTTGGTGGGATTTGCTTGGGCCTGGTTCTTTGGCTGCTGGGCTTGGAGGGGAGACACAGGGCTGATACACTCTCTCTCGTGTCAGGTGTCTGCCCAATACCCACCCTCCCCACCCCTCCCTCCCCAGAAGTCTGCTCATTTATAGGGAACACCTGCCCTGCAATTGGAGAAAAGGCTGCAGGTGCAGCTCTGCTAGTTCTAGCCACTGGGGTTGGATTTAAAGGCTGGAGAGAGGAGCCTGGGAGTTGTTCATTTCCTTATAAGTTTAATGTGTTGTACTGCACCTAGTAACGGGGTTACTGGTGTACAGTGGGACTGTCTCTAAGATTAGTGGGTGACCTGATTAGGCAGTAGGGTGTCTCTTGGACTAGGGGGGAACCTGGTGGCTCACAAGGAAACCTATTTGGAAGGGGATGGAACCACACGTCATTAGGGCCGCATCTTTGGGAAGGTGGTGGGTGCACAGGGTGTGAAGCAGCCATGATACTGGACTGGGCTTGGAAGTTCGGTGGTTGCCCAGTGTGCTACCAGCTGGCACAGCTTAGGGAGGAGGTTGCAGGATTAGGAGAAAGCTGGGGGAAGGGGGTATGGTTGGGGAAGGGACTGGGAATTCTCACGGGGTTGCACCAAGCACTGTGGGTGGGGGCATAGGGAAAGGAGTGCAGGAGAATACTCGGGTCACATAGGGACCCTGGCAGAGGGGGTCCAAAAGGACACTACCAAGGAAGCAGGCAGGTAATTGGGGACCCTCACAAAGGCGGGGAGGTGGATCAGACCTTACACTCAATAACCGCTTCAATTCTCTTCTTCTGCTCGAGGATAAGGGGAGTGATGTAGCCACGACGGGTGGTTAGAGACTGAAAGGGAGTGGGGGGCAGGAGGCAGGGGCCAGATAGTAGGAAGAACAGGGGGGGACCTGGAATGCAGGAAAATGGGGGAGCAGTTAATCAGAGCAGGAGGGGCAGGGGGAAGAGGGAGAAAAGCGCAGGGAGAAGGACCAGTTGGGAGGAAAGGTAAAGGAGAAGGACCAGAAGTACAAGGAGGATTCAGTAAAGGGAGCTGAGGGTTTAGGCCAGGGGAGCACGACGAGCAAGGAGGAACTAAATGGAGACAGGAAGGAAGGGAGGATGAGCCAGGCTAGTTTAGCAGATGGGGGAGAAGGACCAGTTGCGAGCAGTGAGGGGGGAATTAGCAAGGTACAGAAGGATACTCAGGAGGAGGAGAGGCATAGGATTGGAGGGAGGGGTGGCCATGGTAAATAAGGAGGGGTGGCATGTGGCACCCAGATAGGGGAGGAACAAGGAGCTGGCTGGGTGGAGGGCTGATAGAAAGGATGAGGGACATGGAAGGGGGGGGGAAATGGAGGAAAAGGAGCGGACAGAGTGCTCCTGTTGGGGGATTCTATTATCAGGGGTATCAAATGGGAAAGGGAGGGAGAAGCCTGGTCAGTTAGAACAAGATGCTTCCCTGGACTAACTGTGCACAGGGCTAAGCACGAGGTATATCAGCTGGCAAAGGATTGTGGGGGTTCCCCAGACATACTGGTCCACCTGGGTACAAATGACATTGAGGGAAATAGCAAGCTAGAGATACAGGCAAGATTCAGGGAGCTCGCCAGGGTCTGTTATGACGTAGGATGCACAGTTTCCTTCTCAGAAATCCTGCCAGTGCCAAGGGCTAGTGGGGAACACAAAAGGAAGATTAGGGAGATAAACCAGTGGCTCAGGGAGTGGTGTGAGGCCAGAGGGTATGGGTTGATGGGGGATTGGGGGGAGACCTGGGAGGATAAGGAGCTGTATGCTAGAGATAGTCTCCATCTCAATTTGGAGGGGAAGGGAATCCTTAAGTTGAAAATAGAGGGGTTCATTGGTGAAAAGTGGGGTTTAAACTTGTGAAGGGGGGGGATGGGAGAAAAGGCTGTCAAGGGGGTGCCGATAAAGGAGGGACTCTGTCTCCACCCCCCTGGGGACCAGGAGGATTGCAGGAAAAGGCCGACTGTCAAAGTGCAGACCAGGGGAAAACAGAATCCCCATGGGAACACGAGCAGGGGAAATGGAACTATAGGGAAAGGGTGGAAGGTAGTCCTGCTAAATGCCAGGAGCTTGGGCAATAAAATGCCTGAGCTCCAGGCGATGCTAACTGAGGGAGTAGTGGATGTGGCAGTGGTCACTGAGACTTGGGCCACTGCAGGACATGACTGGGACCTGAACCTGGAGGGTTACACTATGTTCAGGAAGGACAGGGGGGAGGGAAGGGGAGGAGGGGTAGCAATGATGGTCAAAACTGCATTGGCATGGGGGGAGTAGAGGAGGCGGAGGAACTGTGGAGGCAATTTGGGTTACCTTGATAACAAGGGGGGCAAGAGAGTAAAAATAGGTGTGTATAGACCCCTGCTCCTGGCGGAGGAGCTGGAGGACAGTCTGGTGGCAGATGTTGGAGACACTGCAGACTGGGCAGAGGAACGGTGGTGGTGTTGGGGACCTAAACATGCCAGGAACAGACTGGGAGACTATGACATCCTCTGTGACCAGGGAACAGAGGTTGTTGGATATCTTTCAAGACGCATTCCTAACTCAGCAGGTGAGGGAACCCACCAGGAGGCGCTGGTACTGGATGTGGTCCTGGCAGACAGTGACCAGATTGGGAGCCTGGGGTAGGACCCATTGGCGGGAGTGACCATGCCACGGTCTGGTTCTGCCTGGACCTAGGAGGGGTAGAAGGCTGCACAAAGACGGAAGTAACCGACTTCAGGGGGGCGGATTTTAAGGAAATGGGAAGGATCCTTAATGAGCATTTGGATGGGATTGGGTCAGACATGGACGCTGATAGTAGGTGGGAAATCATCAGGAGAGGGGTGCAGGATGCTACCAGCACCTGTGCAAGAGTAAGACGAAAATGCGGTAAGGCCCAAAAACCCTGCTGGTGGACCAGGGAGGTCCAGGAGGTGGTGCAGGGAAAGAAGGCAGCCTATAGGCAATTCAAGGGATCGAGGGGAGTACGAGCTGATGGCTAGAAGGGCCTCTAGGGTGGTGAGGGAAGCTAAGGCAAGGAAGGAGCAGAACCTGACCAGGGAAATTAGGAGAGGGAACAAGGGGTTCTTTAGATACATTGGGGAAAAACGAAGGGTGAAGGGGCAGATTAGCAGGATTAAATCAGGGAGAGATGGGAGCAGGTACTAAATGAGTACTTCACCTCAGTTTTCACCAAGGAAAATGGGGTGCTGCATCATACATGGGAGGAGACAGATACTGAGGAGGGGGACCCTTACCGATCGGCGGTCTGGGGAGAGGGGAGGCATCACTGGCAGGTGGGGGAGGGCTAAGCAGGGAGAAGAGGTACCGAAGTGGAAATCACAGCAGAGAGTGAGGAAGCCCTCAGCTCCCTTAAGAGGAGACAAGCACTGGGGCCAGATAAATTACATCCCAGAGTGCTGAAGGAACTTGCAGGATGTCCTGGCGAAACCCCTGGCGGAGCTTTTCACCATCTCTCTGAGGACAGGGTGGTGCCCCAAGACTGGAAGGTGGCGCATATAGTGCCTATCCACAAGGGGGGATCAAGGGAGGTGGCAGGGAACTACAGGCCTGTCAGCCTGACATCAGTGGTGGGCAAGGTGATGGAGGGCATTATCAAGGAGAGGCTAGGGGGACCTGGATAAGTCAGGGTCCCTGGACGATAGACAGCATGGATTCATCCGGGAAATCGTGTCAGACAAACCTGGTGGAGTTCTAAGACTGGTGACTAGTGCCTTGGACCTGTAGACCAGTGGACGCCCCTTCTAGACTTCAGCAAGGCATTTGACTCTGTTCCTCACATGGGCCTGTTGGATAAGCTGGGAGAAATGGGGTGGGAACCAGATGATCAGATGGATAGGCAATTGGCTCCAGGACCGGACCCAGAGGGTCGAGTTGGGATAGTCTCATCCCCAAGGAGGGTCATTAGTGGGTCCCACAGGGATCAGTCCTGGGCCCTTCTGTTCAATGCCTACGCTTCTGACATAAGGACAGGAATCAGGAGTGAGATGAGTCTTTATGGATGACTCAAACTGGGGCGTGTGGTGGATGGGGAGGAGGGGAGGGTGGCCCTGCAGGGGACCTGGAGGCTCTGGAAAGATGGTCTAGAAAGGGAAGCTGAGGTTCAATGCAGGGAAATGCAAGGTACTCCACCTGAGGCCAGAAACCCAGGCCAAGTGTACACCCTGGGGGAATGCTACAAGTCTCGATGGCTGAGAGGGACCTGGGGGTGGTGGTGGATGTCAAGATGAACAACTCAGAGACTTGTAGGAGGGCAGCAGCCAAGCCAACAGGATGCTGGGATGCATCGCTAGGGTATAACTGCTTGGTGAGGCCGCACCTTGAGTACTGCGTGCAGTTTTGGAGGCCACACTTAAAGAGGGACATTAACCTCCTGGAGAGGGTCCAGAGGAGGGCAACCAAAATGATTTGGGGCTTGGGGACAGGACCTGTGAGGAGAGGCTCGAAGAGCTAAATATGTACACATTGGAAGAGAGAAGGGACGGAGGACATGATAGAGGTCTTCAGGTACATGAAGAGGTAAATAGGGGAGGAACAGTCAGGGTGCTTCGAAGGAAGGAGGAGGGGGCCACTAGAGGGCATGGGTGGAAGCTGGAGGGGGGAAGATTCAGGGGAGAAAGGAGGAGGTGCTACTTCACTGAGAGGGTGGTGGAGCCATGGAATGCACTGCTTAGGGGGCTGGTGGAGGCAGAGACAGTGGAGGGGTTCAAGAGGGGGTGGGACAGGTACAGGGTAGAGTTCTGGAAGCAAAATCCAATGCAGCAAGACTATCCGGAACTGGGAAGGGAGAAGGCGAGGGGGACAGCAAGGTCAGCACCCAGGGTGGGGGCTGACCAAACGAGCAGACACGAAAGACCATTAGGCCTATTCTGCTGGCACTTTAGTATGTTGGTTCCACTTATCCCACAAGTCTTGCAGAAACTAGCTTCAGAAGGAGCGTGAATGATTCTGATCGCTCCTTTCTGGCCCAGGCAAGTCTGGTTCTCTCTTCTACAGCAATACTCAGAGGATCCTCCTCTTCCTCTATCTCGAGGTTTGTTGACCCAGGATCAGGGGACCCTGGTCCATCCAGGCCTCAAATTCCTTCATCTGCATGCATGGCTCCTGCAGACCTAGCCCAATCCCGTTTTGGAGTGTCTCCCAAAGTGGCGGAAATTCTAGTGGAGGCCAGAAAACCCTCCACCAGATCCACTTATGCCATGAAGTGGAAAAGATTCACTATATGGGCCGCTTCCATGAACGTGGAACCTTTCTCCTGTTCAGCGGGGCTTCTGCTGGAGTATCTACGTCATCTGACCTGGGTCTCAGCCATTCCTCTCTGAAGGTTCACATGGCGGCCATTTCGGCCTATCATGTTCCCTTCACAGAAAAGACTTTTGCTCAACTGGAGGTCTCTGTTACTTTTGTCTCAGAGGGGTCCTCCATCTGTACTCCTGCTCCCCCTTGGGACTTGAACTTTGTTCTCGAGAAACTTACTCTTCCTCCCTTCGAACCTGCAGCTTCTGTGGATTTGAAGTTCCTTTTGTGGAAGACGCTCTTCCTGGTGGCCATTACTTCGGCTCGAGGAATCTCTGAGCTCCAGGCCCTGATGTGTAAAATCCCCTACTTGATTTTTCACAAGGAACGAGTTGCTCTTTGCACGAACCCTAAGTTTCTACCTAAAGTAGTAGCAGAGTCTATCTTAAATCAGTCCATTAAGTTACCTGCCTTTTTTACACAGTACTCCAATCAAGGGGAGTATTTACTCCATACTATGGAGGGTCACCGGATTCTGAGATACTACACCAACAGGACGAAGGATCTCAGAAAGACTGACCAGTTGTTCATCTCTTTTGCTCACAAAAGGGAAGCCAATGCTGTTTCCAAGCAATGCCTGTCTAAGTGGTTGGCTCATTCCATCACTTTGTCAAGTCAGAGGCCACTCCACAAGAGAAGTAGTTGCCTCTGCGGCTTGTTTCAAGAATGTGTCTGCGGCAGACATCTGCGCTGCCGCCACCTGGACTTCCGTCATACCTTCACGAAACACTACAGGTTGGATGTTGCCTCTCGCCGTAGAGCAGGCTTCGGGCTGGCTGTTTTGCAAGGCCTCCTATCTTGAGGCTTGTACAACCAGAACTACCTTTGGGAGTAGTTTTCCTCCTCCCGGTGCCTCTTTGTTCCAGACTGCTTGGGACTCAGTCCTGTATGTAATTACCTACTGCAAGAGCCCTCTTGAAGATTAAGATAGTACAGTTATGTAAGAACTTACCTTAACAGTAGATCTTTGAGAGAGGCTCTTGCAGTAGGTAATACCTTCCCACCCTCCATCCCCCTAGGCTTTTTTAGCTCCTTTTCCATTTGGGAAAATATCCGCTCCTCTCATGTCCGGCCTTTCTGGCCCGTGGCGGGAAATAACTGGAAGGCGGGCGTCAGGGACCGCCCCTTTATACCAATGTCTCCTGGCGCCGGTCACCTGACGTGGGGGCGGTCCCTCACCAGGGACTGCTAAATAGAAATTTTTCCGTGGGGTCCTGCCGGCGTCAGTCCTATGTGTAATTACCTACTGCAAGAGCCTCTCTCAAAGATCTACTGTTACGGTAAGTTCTCACGTAACTGTACTTTCTTCAGTCGTTACCGGTTTCCACAGGCAGAGGCGGTGGATGCTGTGTCCTAGACGTGGGATTTTTTTTTCAGAACATACTTGTTCCTTCCGCTACCGCTTCTTCAAAGGTTATTCGCAAGATAAGACATTCGGAGAGAAGCATCTTTCTGATAGCCCCAGAATGGCCAAGAAGGCTGTTGTTCTCAGACATGGTAAATCTAGCTCAGCAGGTCCCGTTTCAGCTTCTGCGCGGGGGGGAGGAGGGGGCCCTCTCTTTCAAGGGGCCTATTCTGTATCCAAACCCAGAAGCGATGCAGCTGGGTGGCCTGGCTGTTGAGAGAAGGAAGTTAAGACAGGAAAGTGGTGAATACCCTAATGGCCGCCAGGAAGGTGTCTACATCAGCAGCTTATGACTGTATGTGGAATACCTTCTCGGCTTTTGCTGGAGAGAGTGCAGTATCAGACCTTCAGAAGCTACAGTTCTGCAGATTTTGGACTTTTCCCAGGTGGGGGTAGACACAGGGCTTGCGCTGAGTACCCTGAGAGGTCAGGTGTCTGTGTTAGGAGCAGCCCTGGGAACTTTCATGGGCTCGCCCCTGGGGACCAGTCAGGAGGTTATCTATTTTCTAAGAGCAGCTAGCGGAAGCAGACTGTTTCGATCTCTGGTACCTCTGTGGATCCCGAATCTGGTGTTGAATGTTCTTTGTAAAGTACTGTTCAAACCTCTTTTTTTGTCAGTGCTGTTGGACTTTATAATTATTTTCAGTAGATTTACACCAAATTTCAACATGCCCACCACCCCTCGCCTCATGAACAAGGTAGGTGAAATTTTTTAAATACATGCTGAAAGATCATTTTTGCAGTCGCTGCGCTAAATCACATTTCGGGTGGTATTTTTCACCTATTGGGTTCATGAGATTGGGTTATAAGATGTTTGAAATTTGGTGTAGTATAATAAAATGGCCAAGTTTTGAGTGAACATTGAAATATTTTAACATTCAGTCATAACTTTAATTTTCAGTATTTCGATTCCAGACTTCCAACATAGCCATTTTTTTCACATCATCTCCTGAACGTGACGGGTGTAATTTTTCAAATCCTGGATGATATGTTTTTGCAATTGTGGTGCGAAATGATGTTTTGATCAGTGTTCTATAAATGTCACACGTGATGTTTTATAAGGAGGAGTCGAAAAATGACTGTCTAGAAAATTTAAGGTCAAAAATAAAAAAAATTAAAAAATTAGCAATTAAGAACGTTGTGTTTAGTGCCATCTTTTACTCCAGTTTGTAGTGCTTTGTGATTCCATGCTGGTGAGCTTAGTAAACCAGCTGGATGGGCTGAGACTGATGGGCGTTGCAGTCCTAAGCCTGGGAAGGGAAGGTGCAGGGTTGCCTGCATGGGCCCAAGTATCATATAGTGACGAAAACTCTTATCTTACCATAGGGCCCTGCACCTCTGCACCCGTCTGTGCCAGTGAGCCTTGTGCTTTGGCTGAGAGGGCCTCTTTGGCCTGTGCGTTTCTGTCTACGGCCATATGGAATCACAAGGGCCAGAGGGCCCTGTGCTTCTGCAGCCCACCAGACAATCCTATGAAGACTGAAAATCTATTGCTGCACAGAAGTGCAGGGCCCTGCTCTTTTGTAGGTGGACATAGTCTTCCCCAGCACAGGGACCAGAGTGCCCTGCGCATTTGCATCTGTTCACCCATGTCCTGAATGGACTTGCATGAATGAGGATACAATTCTACTATCTTAAAAAGAAAGGAAATTCTTTGCAAAAAAATAAACAAAACTGTGTTAATGCACCAGTTAAGGTTCAGCTTAATGCCACAGAAATTGGGAAATGTGGCATTGGGGTCCCCAACACTTACTCCTCCCCCCCCAAGCCGGAAAAGGATAGAACCACACAAGCGACTACAGACCGCCATCATCGGGTAAAGACAAATGACATACAACTGTTTCCAGATAACAGAAATACAGTAGCACTAATGTGCTACCTTCGTGGATTTGTATTTGCGGCTGCACAAGCTACATAGGAACCTGTGCTTATGCAGACACACCTGTGTGTGTGTGTGTGTGTGTGTGTGTGTGTGTGTGTGTGTGTGTGTCATACAGCGTGTATACGAGTCCACGTAGCTGTAGAGCTGCAGGCCGTTACTCGATAGCATGGTCACTAGTGCAGGGTTTTCTGTATGCAGCTGCATAACTGAAAAACTGTTATCCCCTTGGAACAGTTTCTAGATCAGCAGTTGAAACCATGATACCCCATTGCAATAGTACTTCTGTCTGCATTAACTACAGGCCCCTTGGGGCCTGCCCATCTGGAGCCAGAAGCTGGTGGCTATGTCACTTGCACCTGCGTGCAGAGGGGAGGCCCTGTGCTTTGCAGTCAGAAAGCACGTAATGCAGTTATGGCATCGGATATTCGTTTTTTGTTATACCAAGAGGGGAGAAGGTACTGCCTCAGCTTGATCCCCAGACCTTCCAGGCCAGCTGTCCGTCTCCCTTGGTGTGTCCCTGGTCATGGTTTCTCCCACGAGTTCCACTTTCATGGCAGGGCCAAGGGAGGGAAGGCCATTTCCCCCCCCCCCACATCAGATCCGAGGCACACCAGGTTACTTCATCAGGCGGCGGCATGGGCGTGGAGACAACTGGGCCGAGCTTCATGAAGCCCCCCTCCCAAACATCTATTTTCTTCCTGTCTTTCTCCCATCGTATCCCTCCTGTGGAGTGTAGGACTCTCTCATGGAGGCATGCCCATCCTACGTATGCCCCTCCCATACTTTGCCTCCCTGACCCGCTGTACTGTCAGGCCTCCATGTGGAGGCAGCAGAGGCCAGGATGACAAGCCATCCCTTCCCTGAGAGAAGAGAGCAGTCCCTCGGACTCTCAATCCTCCCCGACAGACCCCCGACCTGAGTCTGTTCCTGAACCCAGGTGGCTGGCGTAGCCGGAGGTAAGGCGCTTTGCAGCACCACAGCCCTCCATACCACTGGGCCAGCTTAGTATCATGGATTTTGTGGTACCTGCTCTTCTGCAGCCAGAGGTTGGTGTGTATGTCCTGACACCTGCGGGTACAGAAGTACTGGCCTGCCAAGTGTTTACATGTCTTACAGTGTGCATGAGTACATGAGGCTATCAAAGTGCTGGTGGCATAGGGACCTGCACTTCTGCAGAGAGAACTCTTGTAATTTGGGTATCGTGGATTGGTTTCTGTGGCTTCAGGGGCCCGTGCTTCTGCACAGAGAAGCAGTGTTGTGATTTGAGTAAATTGGTTTTCTGTATGCAACGACAAGCGAGTGTGTATGTCTTGCGATGTGGATGCCGCAGATAAAAATCCACAAAAGTAGTACATCAATGCTACTACATTTGTGTTATCTGGAAACAGCTGCATGTTGCTTGTCATACCTGATGATGACTGTGGTTGCTTGGGTGATCTTGACCTGCTGCTTTTGAGGGGGCAGGCTGGGGAGTTAACCTTGGCACCACATTTCCCTACTTTCGTGGCATTAAGGTGAACCCTAACTGGTGCATTAACACTTTTTTTTTTTTTTTTTTGCTAAGTATGTAGAGAATAAATGATGAACAAGCTCATGAAGGCTACTCACCTTTCGGGCTTGTGGCTTTATAGCTTGTTCAACCCCTCGATGGTATTATTTTTCCTTATACCACACTTTGCCATCATTTTTTTAATTTTGTTTTGTGTAATACATAAGGTTGGACACTTTTTGCTGTGTCCTATATTGGCAGCAAGTTAGGATCATAATACCCTACTTGGCTACCATCATATATGGGGACATTTTTTTTTTCTTTTCAGTGGGGAAAAGGGCCCAACCATGTACTACATAGATACTGTGTGTGTGTGTGTGTGTGTGTGTGTGTGTGTATGAAAGTAGATAAAATAATGACATCGTCGTTCGTTTTAAATAAAGCTGTTTTTAGAAATCAAAGAAAGATTGGTTAAAAGAATTATAACGTACAGTACTTTAAACAAACATGATGATGATGATGATGATGATGATGATGATGATGATGATGATGATGATGATGATTTTTAAGGTGATTGGGTGTGGAGTATTGTAATGGGTTTTCCACTGGTGGTGATTAGGTGTGAGCATGTGGTTAAAGGCGAAAATGCTGAATAGAACGCACGTGCTGTATTTGACACCTCTGCCATAATAACCAACCAGTTAATATGGATAGAATCTGGTTATTACGATGTTTGAAAAGTGATGTCAGTCCAGTCAATATTACTTGAAATACAGTTTCAGATGTTAGAACGCTTTCTTAACAGCTACATTAATTCACTGTTACAAGTTGATATATATACAAGTTGATATATACACCAACAACAGCCGCTCCTGCTGCACGCCATTCCGACGTCAGCAGTCCTTACCGCAGACAAGGACCTCTGGGCACGGATCGATCACACAGGATCGCCGCGACAAACGGCGCCCGGAGAAAAGGCGGCCAGCAACAGCAGCTCCTACAGCCACCGACACTGTCCAGCAGTCCTTACCGCAGTAAGGACCTCGGGGCATGGATCGATCACAAGGACTCGCGCCTAAACGGCGCTCCGGAGAAAAGGCGGCCAGCAACAGCCACTCCTACGGCCGCCGCCACCACAGACACCGTCCAGCAGTCCTTACTGCAGTAAGGACCTTGGGGCATGGATCGATCACAAGGTATATCCGCTATGCTTCTTTCGAGAGCCAGCACGCCTGGGCGCCTGCAATTGGTGCGGCGCTGACTAGGGGGACAGTGATTGGTCCGCCTGCTTGCCAGCTTCGTTCTGATTGGTGGGCTTTCCACACAGACTTTCCAGCGTTCCCTGCTCTGTCTCTGCCACTGAGCTGTAGCTGTAGCTCTAATTGTAACTCAAATTTTGTAGTATAATTCTGAAACTGTCTGTGCAGATTAAGAGAAGGCTACAGGTTTTTGTACTGTGTTCTTGCTTAGCATAGCTTGCTATTTAAATTGTAACTTGTTAATTCAGGCAGTGTGTGATTAGCGAGTGTAGGCTTTACTTCCCCCACCTGTATTACAGTTGTAAGATATTAGTTCTGTCTACTAAACTTTACTTTTTCCTTCTTTTCCTCCTACAATTGGCGCTGACCTTCTGTACCCCCTCCCCTCTAAACTAATTTCCATTTTGCCGTGCTACGGCGACTGACGCCCTCTCCTCAGAGACAGCACGCCCCCTTACTAGCTCCTTTGTTCTAATTCTCAGCCATTCACCTTGTCCTGCCTCTCTAATCGTTTTCCTTGTTCTCCCCACCATCACCTCTACCCCCACTGACTATCTGCGCCAGCTTCTCCGCTTCCCCGCCCTGAATTCCTGTCTGCCCCTACAAGTCTGCCCAGCTCTTCTTTTCCTTAGGGACTGGCGCCAAACGCGCCCGGAGAAAAGGCGGCCAGTAACAGCCGCCTCCCACGGCCGCCGCCATCACCACCCGACACTGTCCAGCAGTCCTTACCGCAGGTGACCCCGGCATGGATCGATCACAAGGTATATCCGCAAGCTTCTTTCGAGAGCCAGCATGCCTGGGCGCCTGCGATTGGTGCGGCACTGGCTAGGGGGACAGTGATTGGTCTGCCCGCTTGCCAGCTTTGCTCTGATTGGTGGGCTTTCCACACAGACTTTCCAGCGTTCCCTGCTCTGTCTCTCTGCCACTGAGCTGTAGCTCTAGTTGTAACTCAAATTTTTTTCCCGCCCCCACCAGCCCCTCCCAGGCCTCCTTTAAATACAGTTATGCTCCGCCTTCTCTAACTCTTTTGCTGCTCCATTGGTTCATAACTGTTTGCTGTCAACCTTTGATTGTTAGCTGAGTGGGGCCAATAAGCCTGCCCCTTGTACAAACATTATCTGAGCTTTTAGCCACCAAACTGATCTGCTCTGATCTTTTTTCCCCTGCTGATTGAAATCTCACTTTGGGATTTGAGAGAGTATCTAGGTTTGTCTATTACTTGCTCAGGAAAACACTTTACCATTACCATTCCTAAGACCACACACCCAGGTATTATGGCTTACCGCACTGTGCTACTATCGTTCCTAGTGTATAGCGTATCTAACAGTACAGCGCACCTTGAAGTATTTAAATATATTCCAGTTCTGCAATACACTATTTCAATACCTTATGTCGTAACAGCCCACTGTACAACCATTACATCATCCACCTCCCCCCTTCTAGCCTATTCCCCGGTGTACCACCCTCCCTTGCTGCTGCCTCGATGACCATACGAGCACTTGCATTGATCACATTAAACTGTCACTACAGTGGTACTACCTCCTGTGCTATATGTTATGGGCGGTCCCAAAGGAAAAAAGCTGTCTCCATCCTTATAAGCTCCTTAAAGAAAATTCTACTACTGCTTCTTCTCTGCTCAGGTAATGTAGAGCTTAACCCTGGCCCCCCCATGCAACTTACCTCACCTACAGATTTTGCAGATGCCGCAGGACTTAAGATGATGTTGGTCAATATTCTAAGCCTGCCTAAAAAACTTGTGCAATTGGAAGCCTGGGCTGCACATACCAACCCTGACCTTATCATAATTACTGAGTCCTGGTTAAAAAAGACTAATACTGATCAACAAATCTACCTTCAGGGATGCAATCAATTTAGAGTGGACAGGGCCTCTAGAGGCGGGGGTGTGGTCATCTATACCAAATCCAAGTACTCTGTCACTAATATTAGCTGCAAAACTTTAGCTAAGGAATTTGAGATTGTCACATTGAAGCTTCATCTCCCTTCTTCAGAATGCATTACTATCATAGGTGGTTATAGGCCTCCGTCTGGTGGTAATGAAGTCCTTAATCTTCTGAAATCTTTATTCGCAGATGCAAAAACAGAAACAATATTCTTAGGGGATCTAAATATGGATTGGCTAACCCCTAAATCTCATTGCCTTAAATCCCTCTGTGATGAGCTAGGTCTTGGGCAAATAGTTAACGAACCTACGAGGAACAGCGTCCTAAATACTGCCAACAGTTCTATCCTAGATGTGGTATTATCCACTCACCCTCATAAAATATCGCATTCAGCTGTGTTTCACAATGATATGAGCGATCACAGGATTGTTGTTTGCATAAGATCTCAAATTAAGGCCTGAGCACAGCCCATCTTTATAACAAAACGGTCCTTTCACAAGTTCAGTGCAGCAAACTTCCTTTCTGATCTGGGCATGGTCAGTTGGCAAGACCTGTACTTGGCCAAAGATGTCAATGAGGCAGCTTACACCCTTAATGCCAACCTCACTAGATTGGTAAATAAGCATGACCCTTTTATCAAAGTTAGGGTACGAAACAACTCTAACCCCTGGTTCACCCCAGATCTTAAGTCAGCCCTCACAGCACGATACAAGCTCTGGGCAAAAGCTAGGCATTCCAAAAAATCCTCGGATTGGCAGGCTTTTAGAGCAGCCAGGAATACTTTTTACACAGGTATCTGTTTTGCTAAAGCTAACTACTACATCTCTACCCTTGAACAAGCGAAAGGTAACCCTTGCAAAATCTGGAGGGCAGTTAAATCTATAGAAGGGCGGCCTACTGCCCCTTCCATTCCAACAAAGATAACCGCAAATGGCAAGACAGTGGAAAATAAGTCCTTAATCCTTGAAGAACTTAATTCTCACTTTGCCACAGCTGGACTAGTTTTCGACTCATCACCTTATGCTGGTTCTGCGATGAGCCAAACTTATCCTCCCCCCCCCCCCATACCTAGCCCTACTCCTAGCCCTTTTCAATTGCGTGAGATACATTTTAAAGAAATAGAAGATTCTCTCTTTAATCTAGATATTAAAAAAAAGTGCAGGGGATGATGGCTTGGAACCCTTCTTCCTAAGGTTAGGATATGCCCACCTCGCTGCCCCAATTCTTCATATCTTCAGTCCCTCCATTACATCTGCTGCTGTACTGTCCTGCTGGAAATCAGCACACATCCTCCCTCTGTTCAAATCTGGTGACCCGTGCAATGTAAATAACTACAGGCCTATTTCCATCTTGCCTATCCTTTCTAAAGTTTTTGAAAAATTGATCCATAATCAGTTAAAATCTCATTTGGAAACCTTCACTCTCATTAACCCAGCTCAGTCTGGCTTCCAGGCAAATCACAGCACAATCTCTGCTTTAGCAGAAGTAACCGATGACTGGATTTCTGCTGTAGATGCAAAGAAGGTAACTGAAGCAGTCTGTTTGGACCTTGGCAAAGCTTTTGATACTGTTGATCACAACCTATTAGTCAATTGCCTCGCTAATTTTGGCGCCACGCACCATACTACCCAGTGGTTCTCTAGTTACTTAACTGGGAGATCCCAGAAAGTAAAAGCAGTTGGCTTTTTCTCTGCTTCCTTGCCAGTTGTTAGAGGTGTCCCTCAAGGATCCATCCTAGGCCCGATCTTGTTTTCATTATATATTAATGATCTTGATTCCAATATATCCGCGTCCAACCTGCATTTCTTTGTGGATGACACTGTGCTGTATACTTCTGGCTCAACACTATCCGAAGTTAAAGTGCTTCAAGCTGACTTTGCCCAACTGGAACATAATTTAATAAGGGCAAAGCTCCTGCTTAATGCAAAGAAGACCAAAGCTATGATACTCTCTCGTAGTGCCGCCATAGGTACCTCCAGTACATCGCCCAAAGACTTTATTGTTACCACGTTAAACGAACCACTGGAAGTCGTCACCAGATTTAAATATCTGGGCATCTGGATCGACAACAAACTCTCCTTTAATGACCACATCGAGGACATCTCCAGAAGGCTTAAAGCCAGATTAGGCTTCTTCTTTAGAAATAGGTCCCTCTTCCCCCTTGAAACCCGAATTAAGCTTGTCCAGGCCACTTTTCTCCCCCTTCTTGACTATGGCGATGTAATCTACTCCTCTACTACTCTCTCAAACCTAAGTAAATTGGACATCCTTTATCACCGTGTGTTACGGTTCATTACTAACTCCCCGTACCATTCCCACCACTGTGACCTATATGCAGCTGTTGAATGGACATCTCTCACTACTAGACGCCTGCTCCACGCTGGCCTATGGACCCTTAAGCTGCTCCTGCACAAACTGCCGAGCTATCTTTCATCTCTCATTAGTATTTCGTGTAGTGCATACTCTTTAAGGAAATCTGATTACATTCTGCTTGACATACCTAGGACACGGACCTCCTTTGGTAAACGTGCTATTGCGCATGCCCTTCCATCTATTTGGAACCAATTACAAACCGTGCTGAAACTAACTAGCACAGTTTCAATTAACTTCTATAAAGTGCTAAGCTCAACCAAGATAAGATATCTGCAACTGTCATTAAGCCCCTTCTTATCCCTATGTGTGCTATGCTTATTCCGTGTAAGATCTTAATTGTCTTATTGTCGCACTGTCATGTAATCCAAGACACTACTTCATTCTTTGGCTCCTGACTTGTATCTACTACCATGTCGTCAATTGTTAGTATGCTTTCTAGAAATGTTCATCTCTTGTACCACTTGTTTTGCTTACCACCTATGTTATCTGATGTGATGTCCTTGTATGTAATATCTGCTTGTATTATATGATCACATGCTTTCATGTATATTAATGTTTATCAATTATTTATTTATGTATGTTTGCTATAAGTGTACATGTCACAGGACCTTCTTGTGAATGAGCTTGCTCAGTGGAGTTTTCCTGCAATAAACTTGAACTTTTGATGTGTTGTCATTAGTAGCAATATTCTGTTTGTTCTGTTATTTAGATATACTTAATAAAATAAATACGGGCCAGTAATTATAAAAAAAATAAACCCATCAAGGGGGCTAACTAGCTTATAAGGCAGTGAACACAGCCAAAGGATGCATGGTTTTATGATCTGGTTAGCCCCTTAGTGGGTTTATCCTTTTAATTCCTGGCTGCATTACGTGTAACACTAAACTACAGCACTAAAATTTGCGACATAAAATTAAGCGTTGCACTTACATGTGCGACAGTAAAATCCCATTTTCGTGTCTCACATACTTTTACTCATAACTTGGCTATTTTTACAATATTTTACTCCCAGAATTTGAATATACTATTTAGAGGACCCTTCTCATGAACAAAATTGGTGGGGAATTTTCAAGTGTAGGTTGAAAGACGATTCTGCTGTTGCTGTGTGAAACCACTGTTTGGGTGGGATTTAACACATTTTAGAGACCATGTTCATGATGTAGTCAAAATCATTTTCATGCTGCACATTTAAGTGCAAAACTGAAGTGAAGCACAAAAATTTGTAACATTAAAATTTACTGTGTGCACCAAAAATGGAATTCTTGGATCACACTTAAATGCAAATGGACTCTTCTCTTGGGGCCATGCGCATCTGCATCTGTAGGACCTGCATGACTTGGGATATGATTCCACTGTCTCAAAAAGAAAGGAAATTCATTGCAAAAAAAACTGTTAATGCACCAGTTAGGGTTCAACTTAACATCACAAAAGTAGGGAAATGTTGCATTAGGGTTTTCAACCCTGACCCCCTTCCCCACACTCAGCAGCAAAAGCACAAGACCACACAAGAAACCGCATACAGCCATCATGGGATAAGACAAACATAAAATTGTTACAGATTACTCAAATGCAATAGAAACATGGACTTTGACCGCAGATAAGGACCGCTTGGCCCACCTAGTCTGCCCACTTCCCTACCTAATGAATAAGCTGCAGACCCTAGTTAACCAAAAGCCTACTTCCTCCTACTCCCCACTAGAATTGCCTTAAGTTTGTCCCATGCATTCTTTAATTCCCCACTGCTTTTGACTCCACGACCTCCTCAGGAAGGCTGTTCCATGTAGCCACAACCCTCTCCATGAAAAAATACTTCGTATTATCTCTGAGCTGTCCCCACCTCTATCTTCAGATTGTGTCCCCTTGTTCTTGCACATCTTTTTCTGACAGATGCTACCCTCTTGGACTTTGTTGATTCCCTTGAGGTACTTGAAAGTTTCTATCATGTCCCCCCTTCCCCTCCTTTCCTCGAGGGTATACATATTAAACTTCTTTACTTTCTGTTTGTATGTCTTCTGGTGCAGACCCTGCACCATTTTAGTTGCCCTCCTCAGGTCAGCCTCCATCCTGTCTGTCCTTGCGGAAACTGGGTCTCCAGAACTGCATGCAGTACTCCAGAGGTGGTCTCACCAACAGTCTCTACAGAGGGATAAGAGCTTCTGTTTTCTACTGGTGATGCCTCTCCTTGTGCATCCCAGTATCCCCCCAGCCCTCCTTAATGCCTTCTCACATTGCTTGCCCGCCTTGAGGTCATCTGATATGACTACCCCCAGGTCCCTTTCCATTATTGTTGTCAGTATCTCACCCCCTCAATTATGTACTCTTTCCCCTGGGTTTTTTGTTTCCCAGGTACATTACTTTGCACCTCTCCCTGCACTTCTTTTGTGAATACTGAGCAGAAGTATTTATTCAGTATCCCTGCTTTTTCACTGTCACCCTCTGCCCACATTCCCTCCCCTTTGTTAAGCTTCAGTATCCCGCCCTTGGTCTTTCTTTGCTCCCTAATGTACCTATAAAAGGTTTTATCCCCCTTTTTTTATCACAACATTATTTATTGCCCCCTCCGCAGACCCGACAGGGGTTATGACCCCTTCTCGGGAGGTCGCTCTTCCCTGCCCATCGGGCCATCATGGGGTCCCGCCGGTCCTGGTATTTTCCTCCGCTTTTTTCTCCCTGCCCCCACGCCCGTGCAATGGCGCAGCAGCCATCTCCACCTCTGCGAGGCGGCCAAACGCACCTTGACGTGGTTGAACCCCTCATGCTGACACGTGCAGCACACAAACCCCCACCCTGAGGAAGGAGTGCAGTCCTCCAGATGCTCAATCCTTACCGACCCCCCCACCCCGAGCGACCCAAGTCAGTCGTTTCCAAAACCAGGTCACCCGCGTGGCGCAAGGTGTGGCGTCCAGCGCCTCAACTCTTGGCGCCATCAGTGCGGGTTATCCCCCTTCTTAACAGAGTTGACCCCTCTGTTTGGACCTTTGCCATTCTGACTACCTTCCCTGCCTCCTTCTGCTTTAACTGGCATAGTTCTCTGTTCTGCTCCTTCTGTGTTTCCTTATTTCCTGAATGCTATCCTTTTCTCCTTAACCTTCCCTGCCACCTCCTTTTGAGAACCATAGTGGCATTTTCTTTCGTTTTGTTTTGTTGATTTGCTTTACACAGGGGCTTGTTGCCTCTGTGATGGCAGTTTTGATTTTTTTTCCCCATTGTTCTTTCCCCCCTCCTCCTTGCCTGTTTGCCAGTTCTTTTCTGAGGCACGCTCCCATTTTGTCTGTCAGCCCTCCTATAGTCCAACACCCTTGCTTTTGTAAGGCTTGACTCTACAACTGTGTTTATTGTGAACCACACTGTTTTGGTGGTCGCTTGTTGCCAGATGGCTACCCACTTCTAAATCTGAGATCCTCTCTCCATCCTCGTTTGAGAATACCAGGCAGGGCTAGAAATAATTTTTTTGAGATGCCTGTCCAAGGGACAGGTGAGGTGTAAATTTTGCCTGTCCCATGAAAGTTTTACCTGTCCACATTTTTATAAAGTGATTTTTTTTTAAATATCTTAACAGAAAACAGTCTGTGAAGAGAAAACAATAAGAGCTTTTTGCCCCCGAAACACTAGAGCTGACAGTTGACTGCTACAGCAGACTTTATTCTGTCTCCCCCACAAACTTGATTCAGTCCCCTCAACCTGCATTTGCAGAGCCCCCACTGTAGCCTGCCCTGCAGTACTTGTACTTTTTTTTTTTTTTACCTCCCCCCCCTTCCCCATAGTCCTGTAAAGGACTGTTTAGGTTAATGCTTTTTAACCCCCAAAATTCACTTTACGGGTGTTTGCTGCGCAAACTTTGTTTAGTTCCCCCCATCCACCTGCAGAACCACACTGTATCGCTGCCTTAACCCAGTCCCCCCAGAGTCCTGTAAGGTCTATTTAGGTTAAGGCATTTGCCCCCAAACAGTGAGGGCTGTTTGCTGAAGCACACACCTTATTCTGTCACCTCCACTTGTGGAGTCCACACTGTAGCCTGCCGTAACAGTGTTCTCCCCCATCACCACGAGTCCTGTAAAGGGCTGTTTGGGTTAAGGCAAATTCGGACACCAAAACACTGGTGGGAATTGGGATATTTGTTAAATCAAACTTTATTCACTCCCTCTCCTCTCCCTGAGCACACACACTTCATCCCTAAAGGCAGACAAATCTGCCTCATGTGATTTTTTTTTTTTTTTTTTTTTTTTATTATTCCCTGCCTGCACTCAGTATCTACTCTGTTCAGTCCCCATTCCTGCCCTCGTGAGAGCAGACACCATAGCCTTAAGGCAGCAGGCTCAGACCTGTCGTCTTGTTTCATTTTTTTTTTTTGATACCTTTATTTCCCCAAGCAAGTGCGCTGAAAATGTTCTTTTTTTTGTAGGGCTTTCAAAATAAATGTACTTACACAGTAATTCAACTCTCCTGTTCCCCGACGTCTTCCCAGAGCACACACACTACACAAAATAACAAGAACCTCTGTGTGTGTGTGTGTGTGTGTGTGTGTGTGTGTGTGTGTGTGTGTGCGCGCGGGATGGCGATCGCACATGTGCGGTCAACATTCTACGGTTACTTGGGGATGGCTGTTCCCAACCGCCACCATGTAAGATCATGCAGTGAGGTGATGCAGACAATCTGGGATCATGAGACTCAGTGACAGCAGTGTGCAGGGCATGCGGCGGTACGTTGCTTCCGATGTCTCAATGTCCGACGTCCTCATCGTCTCTTCCCCACCGCCACCGTCACGTATTCCACAGGGTCCTAGTGCCAGCACATACCATCTCAGTGGAAGGTAAACTGCCTGTCCAAGGGACAGGCACACTTTCAAAAACAGCTGTCCCCAATGAAAACCGGCTGTCTGAATGGTTCCAACACTAGCTGCCTGAGGCATGCCCCCTATAGGGCATCGAGAATGACCCTACTCTTGGATGTGGCTGCAGTAAAGGTGCTCCAGTTAACATCTGGCATATCCATGTCCCCCATCAACAATATCTATCCTTTCTCTGCCATTCCAAGGATGCCTTCTATCATTTCCTTGTCCATTGCCCCCCCCCCCCCCGGGAGATGGGGTTCTGCAAACAACCTCTGTGTGGATTGTGGTGCCATTTCATGACTCCAGGATGACCCACACTGCCTCCTCACCTCCCTGTTTACCCTTTAGTTATCTTTGCTTTGTTTCCTTACCTTATAAAATACCACCAACGGCTTAATCTGGTTCAAGGTCAGTTGGCATTCATCTGTATCCCCCTCCCCTGGGTCGTGCCTGAAAATAGGCAGAATTTGTCTAGTGCACTTAACCCAGTCAACAAAAACTAAATAAATTTAAAATGTAGAGAGCTACTCCTCCTCTTTTTTTCCCCTTAAGTGTCCCTCCTGTAGATTGTGTACTCTGGTATGTTGACACCCCAGTCATGGTTCTCTGTGTACCATGTTTCTGTGACTGCCACGATATCCAGGCATCCCTCTTCCATCAAGGCCACTAGTTCAGGGAGCTTGTTACACAGATTATGGGCATTGGTATTCATCGCCCTCCATTTTTTTTTTTTTATGGCCTTACACCTTTTAGGCCCATCCCTCTCCTTACTGCCTTTTTCTGGATATACCCTGCCCTGCTCCCTATTGACGTCTCTACCTTTGTGTCTACTGGGATTTCCCTGCTTCTCTTCAGTGCCCCCCCCCCCCAGCTAGTTTAAATGCTTGCCAATGAAACATTTAAACCTGTCACCTAGGACCCTGGTTCCCCTCCCGGACAAATGCAGATCATCACACCAGTATAGGCCTGTATCCCTCCAGGTGGACCCTCAGTCCCCAATGAAGCCAAATCCCTGAGCTCCGCACCAATTTTTCAACCAGTCATTGAATCCCATGGTGTGGAGTACCCTAGCCTCACCCATGCCATAGACAGGTAGCACTTCCGAGAAAGTTACTGTGCATGCCACTTGTCTAGGGCCCCTCCCCAACTCCACAAACTCCTGCTGAACTGCCCTGATCTCATTCCCAGCCAGGTCATTTGTCCCTAGGAGGACAATGACATCCATCTCCCTCTCCTCCTGCAGCTGCTCCCACGATGCTGAGGATTAACTTCCCGTCCCTCCAAGCCACGGCCCCAGGCAGGGACCTTGCCTTCCCCAGTTCTACCCCGCCTAACGATAGAGTCCCCCCACCAGGAGTTGTTTCCTTCCCCTGTGGTGTCCCATGCCACCCTCCTGTGGGTCTCCTTTGTGGAGGTCCCCAGCATCCTTCTTGGTCTCCTCTGTGGGTGCCTCAGTGAGGAACCACACTCCGCCAGAATGGTGAATGAGTTGTGATATTTATCCTTTGTACTACCTTTGTGGATATTTATCTGTGGCATGCACATTACAAGATATAAACACTAATTTCTGGGTTCACGTAGGAGTCTTCAATGCTCAAATCAAAATACTACTTCTGTCTACAGAGGTATAGACCTGTGTAGTCACAGACACAAATGCACAATACCCAAATTACAAGAGTCATTTTCTCTGCAAGAAGCACAGGCCCCTATAGGGCCAGCTCTTCTGTAGCCACAGATACGCATGCACAGTGTAAAACATGCGCACACTTCTGCAGCTGCAGGTATAAGACATACACTCTGAGCTCTGGCTGCAGAAGCACAGCCCCCATGAAATACATGATACCCAAATAGCAACACTACTTCTGTTGGTGCCTGCGCTTCTGCAGCTGCTGTTGTAAGAGATACACACTTTCTTGTGTGTGGAAGCACAGGCCCCTACTTGTGGTGCTGCATGTAGAAATCAGTGATGCCCAGATTGCAGTACTACTTCTGTCTTCAGATGGGGGCCTGTATGTCTTTTGCCACAGGGTACTCCCGCATGCTGTAAAACATAACACACTTCTGGCTGCAGAAGCACAGGCCTCTATGGGGCCTGCTCTTTTGCAGTTGCAGATATAAATCCACAGAGGTAGCACATCAGTGATTCTGCATTTGTGTCATCTGGAAACAGTTGTTAAGTTTGTCTTGCCTGGTAATGACTGTCTGTGGTTGCTTGTGTGGTCTTGTCCTTTTCTGCTGGGGGAGTTGGGGTTGGAAACCCTAGCACCACATTTCCCTATTGCAACGTTAAGTTGAACCCCAAGTGGTGCATTAACACAGTTTTTTGCAGTGTATATTATAAATAGTACACACACTTTCTTCCTCTTTCTCTACATATAATCACTACATTAGCAGTATTCAGCTTGGAGGAGGGCATCTTGAGTAAGAAGTGGATGCTACCAGGCTGCGGGCTCTACGGAGCCAGATTATGATCCAGTTCATTCCTAAAGTGCTATCCAGAAATATTTTTTCAATTAACCTAGCAGCTTTTATATACTGTAAGGTTCTTTATGCCTTATTTGCTCTCTGGCTAAATGCTAAATTGGTTCTCTTGAAACATTTCATTTGTTTTTGATAGTAACATTTTGATCTACATCTTCTTACTCCACAGACCTCAGCATCTGTCAGGACTGGAGATGGTTCGGGACGTGTGTCAGGGTCACCTGGAAGGCGCCGACATTGGATCTACGGAAATCACCTTTACACCTGGGAAAATCAAGGGTGGAAATCATGTTGCAGATACCAGAACAGCAGGGTGTGTTCTTGTGTACATCTTATCTGGCCACTTTCATGTTGATGGTAATTTTACACCCATTTACCACTGGCAGACAATAACGGTACAGTTGCTAGAAAATAGGTATGGTTGTCCTTTATGGAATACTGCTAGAATCTTAAAGGGACACTGCCAGCTTTTGTGACCATTTCTAAAGTATATGTAATCAATATTTCTGTAGCGGAGTATCAATCTAAAGTGCACAGATGTCAAAAGATTTGCACACCAATACAAAATATTTATTGGTTTTAGCAAACCTATATTGTTGCCATCCCGACCAAAATGTCTGCATGCGTCCATGAACTAGTATGGTGCTGAGCCGCTGGTAAACATATTTATGAACGAGTTAGTGATATATATATTTTTTTTTTTTCTTCATATGAGAAAGAGCTTTGCCTCACTTACAGTTGGTGCTGCAGATTCCTGCAGAGGGATTCCTATTCAGAAATGAGCACGCAAACCTGTTTTTATTTTGTATATGAAAATTGAAGCAGTGACTCTGGGCTTGTGCATTAAAGTTGACACTGATGCGCATGTCCAGAACCATGGCTTCAAATTTCATGTACAAAATAAAACGGGTTGTGGAGTGCTGGTTTTCGAATATGAACCCCTTTACAGACATCAGAAGCGTCACTAGTAACTAGTGCAAGATTTTTCTCGTATATGGGGAAAAAAATCACTAACTGGTTCGTGAATGAGTTTACCCATGGCTCGGTGCCATACAGCAACAATAGGTTTGGCAAAAATAATATCTTGCACTAGTGTGCAAATCTGTTGACATCTGTACATTTTAGGTTGATGGTTATTGCTACAGAAACACGCATTACATACACTTTAGAGATGGTCACAGAAGTTGACAGTACCGCTTTAAGTATATGTGACCCAGACTTTTTTTAGAGAATTGTAAATTTCCTGTGTTTGGCAAAGGAACTGAAAAGTTAGAGGTGGCATAGTTACAATATCAACTTCATGAGGATACACGTGCCAGCATACACCAGTGCACTTGTAACACTTTTACCCTTCTGTGGTACAGTAGCATTCTGACAGCTCTAGAGACTGCACAAGTCAGTTTCGTTCTGAAACATAGAAACACGTAGACTATGAGCAGGCAATAATACCTAACAGGGTGGGCAGTACCGGACTGCCCAGTGCTGTAATGAGGCCCAGTACTGCAGACGGAGGGCCTTATAGCTCCTGGAAGGTCTGGTATTGTCCACATCGCCCACCCTGGATGTATTACTACACTTAGAAAATCTGTGACATTTTTATATGGCAGGATTAAAAAGAAGTTAAAAAATTGATTAAAAAATGTAGTTGAAGTGTTTTTATTGTAAAGTAGTCCCTCTGTTTTTGTGGTGTTCCATCTCGTGTTGCCGCCCCCTCCACTCCACCACCTCCAATACTGTTTCTCCTTGTCATTGTTTTTTGTGGTTTTTTTGTTTTTGGATAGTGCAATTTGCAGGACCTAGAGAAGCCGGTTTATCTGGTTGCTGGACTACAGAATGGATTTGCGAATGGTCAGGCATGTGACCATGTTGCCTTGAATCAGGAAGTGAAGATCCGTGACAGTCACTGACTGCGAGGAGAGAGCATTGCTTTTAAATGTTTTATTTATTTTTGTATAATTATGCAGCGAAGTTAGGCATCTCGTTTGTCGGAAGGTCGTTTACTGGTTCAGCAGATGATTGGCAGTGTGTGAGCCGTGGGGGAGAGAGCTGGAGGGGCAAGTTTAAAAAAAAAAAAAAACTGTTAAGTGGGGCCACAGTTGGGAGGGAGGATAAGAATGTAATGAACAAGGTGTCAGTAGTGCTGCACGCTGTGTTTTTAAAAAAGGCACTGTTGGCTATGGGACGGTGATCTCATTGATGTCTTAGTCTTCCTTTTGATTTGTGTGGCTTTGGTGTCATTTTGTCAGAAGTGAGCCCAATGGAGGCAGGTTTGCGTTTCTTGTGGCAGCTGGCAATAACTCACGGAGTTTTGGTGTAGCTCTCGCTAAGTGAGAGAAAACAGCTGTCAGCATTTTCAGACTGAATGAGGTGCCTTCAGCCAGTGGGCACGCACAGTGGGCACAAAGATTTCTGAATGGGTAAAGGGGCAGTTCGTCTGGCACTCATTATTTAGAGGGCTGTCACTGCCAGTCAGTGTACCCCCTGCCAACCAGTCAGGTTCCTAGTATTTTAAAGCCCATTTTCTAACAGTAAATAAGGACCACTTGGCCCACCCAGTCTGCCCATTTCCCTACCTTTTGGATAAGCTGCAGATCCTAGTTAACCAACAGCCAACTTCTTCCTACCCTCCCACTAGAATTGCCTTATGTCTGTCTCATGCATTCTTGAATTCTCCCACTGTTTTTGACCCCACTACCTCTGGAAGGCTGTTCGATGTGTCCACCTGTTTGACATGACCTCACCGCTGTGAATCCTTGCTGCCTTGGGTCCTGTGCCCCGGTGACCTCTAGGTACTCGGCAATTATTTTTTTCAGAAGTGATTCCATAATTTTCCCTACCACTGAGGTCAGACACTGACAGGTCTGTAGTTTCCTGTCTCTCTCCCACTTTTGTGGAGGGGAATAACATCCGCCTTCCTCCAGTCCTCTGGTACCACACCGTCCTCCCATGATTTGTTAAGGGTAGTCCGTGGTGTCACTAGTTCTCCCCTTAGTTCTTTTAGAATTCTGGGGTGAATCCCATCAGGCCCCATTGCTTTGTCCACCTTGAGTTTTAGGAGTTCTTTCAGGACCCTTTCTTCTCTTAATGGACTGGTATCAACCTCCCCACTATCCAGAGTGCTTCTGTTTTTTTGGTTTAGGTACCTCCCCCTCCCCCTCCTCCTCTTTAATGAATACTGAGCAAAAATATTAATTCAGAATCTCTGCGTCTTCACTGTCACCCTCTGCTCTCCTCCCCTTCATTGAGCGTCACTATCCCTCCCTTAGTCTTTGTTTGCTCCCTAATGTACCTATAACTGGTTTTGTCCCACTTCATAACCGAGTTGACTGTCTTTTCCTCTGTTTGGGCCTTTGCAATTCTGACTGTCTTCCCTGCTTCCTTCTGCTTTAACTGATACAGTTCCATGTCCTGCTCCCTCTGTGATTCCTTACACGTCCTGAATGCTGTCTTTTTCTCCCTAACCTTCCCTGCCACCTCTTTTGAGAACCAGAGTGGTTTTTACCTTAGTTTTGTTTTGTTTCACACAAAGACTTGTTGCCTCTGTGATGGCAGTTTTGATTTATCCCCATTGTTCCTCTGCTCCTCCTTCCTGCCCATTTGTGAGTGCGTTCCTTGTGCACTCTCCCATTTTGCCAAAGTCAGCCCTCCTAAAGTCCAGTACCCTCACTTTTGTATGGCTTCACTGTACAGCTGTATTTATTGTGAACCACACTGTTTGGTGGTTGCTTGTTCCCAGTTGGCTACCCACTTCTGAATCTGAGATCCTCTCTTCATCCCTGTTTGAGAGTACCGGGTCTAAGATTGCTCCCTCCCGAGTGGGTTCCAGCACTAGCTGTCTGAGGCATGCCCCCTGTAGGGCATCGAGAAGGATCCTGTTCTTGGATGTGGCTACAGCAAATGTACTCCAGTTAACAGCTGGCATATTCAGATCCTCCATCAGTAATATCTCCCCTTTTTTTGCCATTCTAATGATGCCTGCTGTCATTTCCTTGTCCCTTTTCTCCCCTGAGACAGGGGTCTGTAAACAACACCCGTGCAGATTGTGGTGCCTTTTCCTGTTTCCAAGGTGACCCACAGTGCCTCCTCTCCTCCCTGTTTACCCTTTAGTTCCATTGTTTTGATCCCTTCCCTTATGTAGAGAGCTACTCCTCCTCCTCTTTTACCCTTCCTGTCCCTCCTGTAGATTGTGTACCCTGATATGTTGACATCCCAGTCATGGTTCTCTGTGTACCATGTTTCTGTGACTGCCACAATATTCAGCTGTCCCTTTTCCATCAAGGCCACTAGTTCAGGAAGATTGTTACCCAGACTACGGGCATTGGTATTCATCACCCTCCATTTTTTTTTTTTGGTGGCCTTACTCCTTTTAGTCTCATCCCTGCCTTTACCTTTTTCTTCATTGACCCCCGTCCTGCTTCCCATCAACTTCTCTATCTTGGTGTTTACTTCGCTAACTACCATGTTTTATGGGGGGAGGCTTTAAATTCCCTGCTCCTTTTCAGTGCCCCCCCCCCCCGTCAGGTTTAAATGCTTCATAGGAAAGCTTTTAAACTAATCACCTAAGACCCTGGTTCCTCTCCTGGACACATGCAGACCATCGTGCCAGTATAGGCCTGTATCCCTCCAGGTAGACCCCCACCTGAAGGGATACAGGCCTGAAGAACTGCTACATGCACATTTCACATAACCATACACTATATAAAAAAAAATAAAGAACAAGCAAATTTATGTTGCACCTGTATGTAATGTTGTTTGTGCAACTTCTTGGTCCGGGTCGTGCCTGAAAATGGTCCCCAGCATTAGTGCACTTAACTGGTAACCAAAGACTTAAGTAAAATAAATAAATACACAACCAGCTGTTCTGCTACATTGGGGTTCCGATTCCCACAATCTTCTTGAGCTTCACTCTCGTGGTCAGAGGGAATCGGAACCACTCTGTCAGCAGGAACAGTGGTGCGGATTCTATCCAGTAGCTTCTGTGTCATGGTTAAGCGTGCCATTAGTAAAATTTAGCCCCGATGGCCCAGCAGGAGCAGGTTGCGCTGCCGTGCAGATGACTGGAGTTGGGTAGTGGACTTTGGTTGCCACGTAGGGTGGCAAACCAAGTTGCTGCACTTCGCTTTGGCTGGGAAAGGCTGGCGGAGGGTTCCTGTTCCACAGCAACCCCTGCAGATAGGCTGGGGAGCGTGCTACTCCCACAGGAGAATGCTGTGCATGCACAAGACCAAGTCTCTGCACCTATGCCAAGAGGAGTAGGGAGGGAGGACTCTGAGAGGAAATGTGTAATGTTAAAATCCCATTCTCCAACCACACCATGCAGCACTGCTACCCGTAACTGGATCTGGATCTGAGCCTTAGGAGGCCCCCCCGCCACGGAATGAAGAACCATAGAGGAGTGAGGCAGCAGTGGGGTTAGTGGAGGATGGGGCTGGAGAGTAGCTAGAAACGGAGAAGGTGGAGGAAATGTATTGGTATATATTGACATGAAGTACTTTGACAGAAAAAACATGTTTACATGGCTCCAAGATTTCATTTAAAACAAGATGTCAAGCCCTAACTGTTAGAAAGTTATTTTCAAATAAATGATCCTTAGAATGAGTTGATTTTTGAAAGTGTTAGGGCTAGGAATTTTTTTTAATGAAAATGTGTAGTTTGCACAGCATAGATAACTTGTATTGATAATGTTAATTATCAGTAATAACTGTAAATGTTTTTTAAAAAGGCATTAGTAATATTTTATAGTAATAAATCACCCAGCCAGGTGGCGCAGGCTACTGGTGCAGTTCAGCACCACATGAGAGACTGTGGATTGGGTCCTAGTCCCTACAGTTGTGCCCTGGGATGTGTAGGGGTTTGAGGTGTGATTCAGAGGCTCATGCACTGACTTAGTGGGGGGTGGGCATCCTGCTGCCCGAGCACCTCCTACAGCGGGAATGGTAATGGTATAGATGTCGTGAATGAACGTGTGACATCAGCCAGATCAGCCAATACGATGGTGCCAGAAGCACCCATAAGCTGCTGTTAGGATGTTAGGAAGGCTCTACAGGTAGGAAAAATGGTCCACGTTATGTAAATGACGGGCACCACTTGCTACCCACCTCAGTGCCAGTAAATGTGAAAGTCTCCTGCTCACCTCTGCTGACTACGGCTGCTCCTTGTAGGCCAGCTACATTTGGGGCAAGCCATGGAGGAACCTAGGGGATGAGGCAAGACTGGCTTAGGGAGTGCTGTAGTATAAGGGTGTGCAGGGAGTAGCTGAAGCAGCAGGTCATCTGAGGGAGAGAGTTAGTAAGCGAGGATAGGAGGGGATACAGAATAAACTATTTTAAAAATAAATAATTGTAAACTGTGTTGGCATAGACTTATTTATGTAGACGTAATTCCTGGCTTTTATTTTAACAAAAATTAAGTTTCTAGCACCAGTGGTGCCAAAGTTAACCTTTCTCAAATCTTTAGAAGTGGCTAACTTTGGAACTGTTAGGGCTAGAAATCTTTTGACCATATTGCCTTTTTGCTTTCTGGACTACCCCTTCCGCCACTCTTCAAGTCAGTTTCAGTTTATTTATTATACTGGAAAGGCATGTGAGCATAAACTGCCTGTTTTCACAAATGTCCAGTTAAGAAAAAGTAGTGAATACATGTACAGGCAAAATTGTAACAGGGATTACAAATGGGAAACAAGGAGACAAGATATAGGACGATAGTGCACTTACATGATAATTAACAGTAAGAGAAAAACAGCAGAAAAGATGCTAAACCGGATTTAAGACAGTTGAGCAAAAAAGATACTGAACAGAAAATGAAAAACATTAACAAGTGCGTAAGAAGTCGGTCAGCCTCCTAGCTCCATCAGCCACTCCTCCAGCTATACGTGATAGTACGGATCCCTGTGAAGAGGGGCCAGCTGCCATCATACAGGCATCTCGGGAGACCTGGAGGTTTTTTCTTGTTGTTTTTGGTCCCATCCCCTAGTCCCTCCTTCCCTCCTGTGGGTGCTGGGCAGTGCCCCTTCAGGCCTCACAAGCGTGCAGGGAGGCAAGCTCCCTGGCCCACCACAGGGGGTTGCTGTGGTGGTGGGGACCACAGCGCCATTGATCCTCACATGGGAGCACCACCCCAGTCCCCCTGCCACCCGAGTCTGCTCCTGAACTCCGGTCGATTTGTGCAGTAGCACTGGGCCATCTGGCGGCCTCGGGTCTAAGCACCTTATTGTTTGTTTTTGGTTTTTAGAAAGTTGTATATGATGTTTAAAAATTTTTTTTTAAATGTCTTTTTCAAAATTTTCATATTTTTGGTTTACATTTAGACAAAATAAGTTCCCAGTTATTTTGGTTATCCTAGTCCATTGACAGAGTATCACAGTTGCACTGCAAAATTTATAAAGTTCTTTTTTTTTTTTTTTTTTGTGCAGTGATCCTTAAATCTTCCTCTGGTTTTGCAGGCAAAGCTGTGGAAGGATGATCATGGCTTAGTTGGGTTATAGGCAGTTGAAGACTTTTCTCATCCATTGCCAGTCTTGGATAACAGCTAAACAGTTTCTGTCTAAATTGTTGCTTCTTGTTTTGGTCTTCACAGATTTAAGGTCCTCTAAGAAAGCTTGCTGATGTGTAAGCAGCATCTGGACAACTTGATTTAGAAAAGCACACCTGCCATCTTATTGGTCCAGCATTATTGTGTATTGCTACCATGTGGGCGATCCAAGTTTGGGAGAGAACCCGTGTCCCAGAAATGGGACTGGTCACACCAATATAAAAACGATAATGAAGGAGTTGAGAGGAAGCCACAGTTGGGCCCCTGATTTTCCATTTTCTAAAGTCACCATTTCCATTTGACCATATTCCATTGTTGTTTAATTGTTGGCAAATGAGCATATTTTGCAAAAAGATATGGCTTAAAATAGGAAGTTTTGCAGAGAAACCTGGAGTGAACTGGGTTAGAACAGTCCAGAGTTGCCAAGCACTCATAGGTATTGATCCAGGCAGGATAAAGGATATAGCCAACTTGAAATTCCATAGTGCAGGGTATTGAATAAGCCGAAAAACGTAATTGATCAGCAAAATGAAAAAAAAAAAAAAATTTTTTCTATTTTGTTTATTGCACGATGTACTTAAAAAAAAAAAAAAAAAACGGTTAGCAGTCTACTGCTATGCATTTCTAGAAATGGTTAGCATGACCTCCTATTTTGCTGTGTTGTGCCAGCGTTAGCCACACCAACATCCCAGTGCTTCAACTGTAGTCTTTGTCACGGAGGTGTACTCGGTGTGACCAGTGCTTCCCTTTTATGCTAACAACCACATAAAGATATACAATGCTGCCACCTTCTGGGCAACGTTTACAATTCATGTTGAAGATCTGTGGCTCTGGGGAGCTTCAAACATGTAAAGTACAAAACCTGCTCAAGTGTAAATAAGCAAAAATTACAAAGAAATACAAAAGCTGATCAATAATTAGAAGCTAGCACAATAAAGTTACAATTCTAACCATTAATTATGGTAACAATGGCTGTTGATTTCAGTGCCAGTAAAACTAAAGTAATCCAGCCCAACAAAGTTTAGCCTAAATAATTCTGTTATAGAAAAATATAGATATAATACAGTGTTGATAATCACATCAGTACTTACATCAAACTGTTTCAACACAGATGGGGGCAACAAGATAGCGAGGAGAACAGTAGTGGTAGACCAGCTGATTAAGACAAGCGATTTCCCCCTTCTGTAACTGTAGTCCAAAATTCAGAAATAAGGGCTTGCTTGCTCAAGTTCTCAGTTAGCCATGTATGTAGAAGCTGAAAAAAGAAAAGAGAAAAAAGACAGAGAAGAGAATTAATAAAGCGCTCACTTCAGTGAATTTCTGACTCGGTACCTTACAACAGTTTGTTCCTTTTTGAGTAAAGGTTTCAAGTCTCAGTCTGTATTTGGCCCCTTAGGCTGTATAGTGTACCCAAAGAAAATATCCAGAAGCTCTCCCTTCGCAGCAGCTTATGTTCACATTTCATGCAAGAACATCCATAGGGCGACATCATTGTGGACCCAGTTGAAATAACATTTATTTTTCCCACTATTGGAATTTAGAGTTGGCTATATCTTTTACCCTGCCTGGAACAATAACTGTCAGGGCTTGGCAACTTGGGACTGTTTTTACCTGTGGTTGGGGTTAGCAACCCCGCCCTGAGCACTGGGCCCCCAACTCTGCTAAATACACCTGCTGGTGGGGGACTTGTTTGAGTAAAGTGGGTTTGTTTGTATGATAAAGTGGTGCTAGTAGTTTTTTCATGAACAGGTGGCTTCCAAGTACGGGTTTAAAAATGTCAGATTATGTTCTTTTTTTCATGGAAAATAGGTGGCCTTACAGCAGAGAGCAACTAAAATTATTATGAGAGTAGAGAGGTTAAGCTATGGCAAACATTTAGATAGGCTAGGTATTTTTTTTTCCTCTGAGGAAACAAAAGGATAAGAGAAGATACTATTTCAGATTTTCAAATGTTAAAGGGGTTGGATAAGGTAGATCAAGGAAACTCTTCATGGCAGAAGAATTAGAGGGCATATCCTACATTTAATAGGGGATAGAATTGGGGATAATGTGAGGAAGCATTACATTTCACCCCGAGAGTGGATAACTGTTAGAACAAGCTCCCAAAGGAAGCAATGCAAGTGGAGAGCAGTTCCTCACAGAGACTAACATTAATTTGTAGAACATTTAATTCCTAGGGTGAGGGAAGGTTCCATGAGGTTGCCAATATTTCCTATAACAGTGTTGACTGCTGCACCAGACTGGATGGCAGGAGACGGACATGATGGGCCCATCATGGCCTTTTCTTTTTCTGTACTATTTCCTTTGTTCTTTGTGGTTATTTTGTTGGGGTTATCACATGTGCAGTAAAATAATGATCTTAGTGACGTGACCCCCCCTTTTTTTATTTTCAGGAGCGTCTGTCTATTGATGCAGGTGTCTGTGCCCTGTGTACTCTTTGCACCTTCTCCCTCTGTACTGATTTTGAAAGGTGGAACAAATGCAGAGATGGCCCCACAGATAGACTACACATTAATGGTAAGTGTCATGACTTGTCTTCAGAAAAGCAATTTCAAACACCATGAAGTCTTGCTATATTATGACTATATGCAGTCAGCCACTGCAGCTGAACTGCTCCGGAGAGGAAAGAGTTAACTCCAGAGAGTCTGGAGTTCCACAGCGTGAGGGCGCTATACCAAAGCTCTATCTGGCCAGTTTCAAATGAAACTGTCAGATTCTTTACTCCGCTTCACTGAACAGTTGCTCCGGAGATCAGCTCCTTCACATCGGTTCATTTCTCGGTTCAAGCGGGTATTTTTGGTTCATTTGAACCGGCAAAAAGTATTTATTTTACCGCATTTCGGTTAAAAGCTCTATCTGGTAAACCGTAAGTAAAATATTTAAAGTCTGTGTAAATTCAATTATCGGTTCGGTTTTGAACCGATCGGTTTGCTTAATTTAACGTTTTAAAGTGTGGTTGGGCTTTTAGAGTGCGGTTCCCGGTTCTTATCGGTTCTAAAAAAGCCTTGCTTTTAAAATAGGTTTTTTCAAATACCCGTGACACGGTTAGGAACCGATAAGGGTGTCTTGCCTGGCACTGCCATCAAAAGGGCAAGTTTTTGGTTAGGCTGGCATTATGTCTGAGAAACCCAAAAGGAAAACCGGGCCCACTGGGTTTCAACACTGTGATGTCTGTGGGGAAGCCTTTGCCAAGGCTGACCCACACACCACTTGTGTTTATTGTCTGGGGGCTGACCACCTCCTGTCAGACTGCCAGGTGTGTAAAAATTTCCCTGCAGCCACCCTGGAAAGAGATTGGGGCGGCTCAGGGGCAGGGAAGCCAAGAAGTCCGGCTGACCGAATGGCCAGCCGGTCCAGTACCCACTGGACCAGAGGAGTGCCCTCTGACCAGGGCGAGACTTCCTCGGGCAAAAGGAAGGCTGGTTCAGGGGAACCAGTCTCAGTGAAAAAGACTAAGAAATCAGTAGGTTTGGAGTCCAAAATTGTCTCTCCAACTGCTGCAGAAATAGCTAAAGCCATACAGATTGTCCAGTCACTGTCTCAGGGTCCTGCCAAACCACCTACAGTTGGTAAAAGGTTGGTTCGTTCAGTGCCAGTGGTTCAGGAGTATGATGTTGAGGAATTTTATGAACCACAGGAGAGGAGGGCAATTTGATCATTACATGTGTGGCTGGGAGGGTCTGGATGTGCCCATTAGAACAGACATTTCTCCAGACAGACCTTTAGAATCTCCTCCTATTCTGTCTGAGTCCCCTTCTCATTTTATGTTTTACAAAAGGTTGCAGAAACCCTCCAGCTTCCTGAGGAAGCTGTGGATGAGCAAGAGGAGCCTGATTATGTAGAAATGATGGATATACCAGAGTCTAGGAGGTTGTCTATTCCTTTGCATAAGTCATTTAGGAAGCAAACAACAAAGATTTAAAAAAATCCTCATTCTGTCCCTCCTGTAGATAAAAAAATGGACAGAAGATATATCTTGTCAGGCTCTGATACAGACTTCCTCACTGAGCAGTGTAGTCATGTAGGTGTGGTACAAGCTGCAGCCTGTGACAAGGCTAATATTCCTCTGGCCTCACATCCTCCTAATAAGGATTCCAGGAAGATTGATGCCATGGCAAAAAAACAGTATATGGCAGCTTCTTTGGGACTCGGCAGGCAAATTATATGGCTTATGTGGCTAGATATCAGAAATCTAGGTGGGACACAGTATTGCAGTTAGCCAAGCAGGCCCATGGCCAGCTGGCTAGTGAGTTGGAACAGGTGGCTGCTGATGGCATTGAAGCCTCTAAAGTTCAATTTCATACTGCTGTTGATGTTAATGATGTTTCCTCTAGGGTCATGGCCACTTCTGTAGCTTTCCGTAGGTTGGCATGGCTCAGATGCACTAATCTGTCCCAAGATACTCAGTCAAAGGCTATGGATTTTCCTGTTGTGGGTAATTCTCTGTTTGGGGAACAAACAGGAAACTATATGAAAAAAGATGGATGAATACAGAACTACCTACAAAAGTGCCCAGGCTAAGGAGAGGCATGCCACTCCACAGAGGCACGCTCCCAGAGGTAGGGGCAGGCCTTTCCACAGGCCTTTTACAATTTCAGGCCTCCTCTGCATTTGCACAGAGGGTTTCTTTAGAGGCAGAGGTAGACGGGGCACAAGTAAACCGTCTCTCCCCCCCCCCCCAGCCTAAGGCTACTGCCAAGCAGGCACCCTGATGGGGTGCCCAGGGCCGATTCTCCTGTACCAGTGGGGGGCAGGTTGGTTTATTTCAGCCAGAACTGGGTGTCCCTAACTTCGGACAGGTGGGTTCTGGAGGTAATAGGCCAGGGTCTGGTCCTCAGCTTCAAACAGTTTCCGAAGATGAGAGCCAGACATTTTCCACCTGCAAATCCTTCAGAAGCCCTTGCTTTGGAAGCAGAAGTTTCTTCTCTTTTGGACTGCAAAGCAGTAGAAAGGGTCCCTCCTTGCCATCAGGGCAAGGGGCTGTACTCAAGATACTTTCTTACCCCAAAAAAGACAGGAGAATGGCGGCCCATTTTAGATTTAAGGTACCTGAACAAGCATGTTTTGAAACCAAAGTTCAAAATGTTAACTCTGACAATGATTTTGCCCTCCCTGAGGCCAGGGGACTGGGTAGCTTCCCTGGACCTCAAGGATGCCTATTTTCATGTTCTGATCAGGCCTTCTCACCGAAAGTACCTCAGGTTCGAACTACCCTCAGGCCACTACCAGTTCAGGGCAATGCCCTTCGGCCTTACCTCTGCGCCAAGGGTATTCCAGAAATGTCTAGCTGTGGTAGTGGCTCATTTAAGAAGGCAAGGGATTGCTGTGTTTCCCTACCTGGACAACTGGCTCATAGTGGGTCAGTCCCAGATCAGGTAAAATCCCACTTGCAAGTCACCCAGCAGCTTCTCACTTCCTGGGATTCCTGCTGAATTTACCAAAGTCAGTTCTCGAACCAGTTCAGGTACTAACTTTCATAGGTGCAGAATTGAACACAAAGTTAGCCAGGGCATTTCTCCCTCGGAAAGGGTAGACAGACTCATTGCCCTGGCATCCTCCTTTACCCTCGGGTCTCTCGCCCAAGCAAGGCATTTTCTGCAACTCCTAGGGCACATGGCTGCTTCCACAGCTGTAGTGCAAGGAGCAAGATTCAGATGAGGGACATTCAGTTCCATTTGAGGGCTTATTGGTCTCAAGGAGGACCCCCTTTCAAATTGTTTCCAGTGACCCAAACCCTGATCCTGGCCTTACACTGGTGGCAGGATCAAAGCGATCTAAAACAAGGGTTCCTTTCATTCCCGTTTCCCTCCCTCACCCTCACCATGGATGCTTCCCTGTTAGGGTGGGGAGCTCATTAAGCGACCTGTCCACTCAGGGAGTGTGGTCTCCCAGGAATCTCTGCTCCACATCAATCTTTTGGAACTCAGAGCTGTCCTTTTAGCTCTTCAGGCGTTTCAGCTTCTGTCCAGAACAAAGTAGTTCAAGTCAGGACAGACAACACCACAACAGTGTGGTACATCAACAAGCAGGGGCACTCAGTCATCAGCCTTGTGCACTGAAGCAATGAAGTTGTGGTCTCTGGCTTACTCCCTGAACACCTCCTGATAGCAGTTCACCTTCCAGGGAAGGACAATGTCCTGGCGGATGCCCTCGCAGGATTTCTCAGGGCCATCACGAATGGGCTCTGAATCCTCAGGTGCTGGGGTCAGTCTTTGCCAGATGGGGCACCCTCAGATAGATCTTTCGCAGCCCCAGACAACCACCAACTTCCTCTGTTTGTTGCAGGCCTCCAGTGCTGGGATCAGTCCCCTGGACGCCTTTCAGTTGGATTGGAAAGGAAGTTCCTGTATGCCTTTCCCCTTTCCCTTCTTTTCAGGGTACTAGTAAAAATCAGATCTCAGCCCTGCAAGGTGATTCTGATTGCTCCAGATTGGGCCAGACAGCCCTGGTACCCACTGCTTCTGTCCTTGACAGTCCACCCTGCCCTGAGCTTGCCCAGAGTCCACGACTTACTGGCCTGTGCACAGGGGAGAGTGTGTATCGGACCTCAGATCCCTCCATCTCAAGGCATGGCTCTTGAGGAGTTAAGTTGCTGACTTACACCTTTCTCAAGGTGTTTTGGATATTTAAAGGCTTCAAGGAAGCCTTCCACTAGAGCCACTTACAATTCTAAGTGGAAAAGGTTTTCCATTTGGTGCTCTGAGAAGCAGATTATCCCAGAATCTGCTGATCTGCCCATTTACTGGACTATTTGGTCCATTTAAATTCCTTAGGCCTTAGGCCAGCTACCTTAAAGGTTCATCTGGCAGCTGTCTCTGCTTTTCTGTCAGCAGGGAAGCCTGCTTCCTTTTCTTCTCACCCTGTGCTTTCCAAGTTTTTTAAAGGGTTACTTCACACCAACCCTCCTTTTCGAGAACCAGCTCCTGCTTGGGACCTGAATGTTTGCATTGCTCAGTTAATGCAACCCCCTTTGAGCCTCTGTCCTCAGCAGAGCTCAAGTTTCTGACTTGGAAAACTGTTTTCCTAGTGGCTATCACTTCTGCCAGATGCATAAGTGAACTACAGGCCCTGTCAGTGGAAGATGATTTTATCTCTTTCCACAGAGATAAGGTAGTCCTCAGGACTAACAGAAAGTTTTTGCCTAAAGTGGTTTCAGATTTCCACCTGAACCAATCCATCTCTCTTCCAGTATTTTTCACTGAGCATTCTTCCTCAGGTGAGGAGTCTGCACAAGCTTGGACATCAAAAGAGCCTTAAGCTACTATTTGGAGCAGCACCAAGGGTCACAGGTTCGAATCCTCCAACTCTTCCTTACCTATGGCGAGGTTGGCAAGGAAACCTGCCACTAAGAGGACAATTGCAAGGTGGATTGTCTCTTGTATCAATTTTGTTATCAAAAACTAGGTAGAGAACCCCCTCAGGACTGAGGGCTCACTCCACCAGGGTACAGCTGCATCTCTAGCGGCTGCTGAGAGATATTCCCATTCTGGAAATCTGTCAAGCTGCTACTTGGAAAACAGTTCACACTTTACCAAGCATTATTCCCTGGATATTCAGTCCAGGAGAGATGCTCGTTTTGGCACAGCTGTGCTTCAGAGCCTATTTCCTAAGTAGGTTCTGACCCTCCTCCATGGAGGTACTGCTGTGTAATCTGCATATAGTCATAATATAGCAAGACTTCTGGTGTTTGAAGAAAAAATTACTCACCTTAGTAATTGCTTTTCTTCTCATGGAGTCTTGCTATATATTGACCCTCCACCTGCCCCTCTCAGAACTTCTACTTGGGTAGGGGTGGCAAATTAGTGCAAGCACTGTGTCATGCCATTTTAGTTCTTCCCTTCACCCCCTTTATTTAGGGTTAGGGAATTGGGTATTTCTGTTTTAAGTAATATGTTGGCCCCCTTCCTGGACTTGAGTCTTGGGGGAAGTGGGGTCTAATAGTGCTTGTTGAGGAGGAAACTAATAATACTATTATTCATTGTTATTATTATTATGCTGTTTATATTGTTGTTATTCCTACTAGTAGGTAGCCACTTGGCTAGTGTAGAGCTTTCCACACAGACTTGTTGCTTAGTGTTAGCTTCGTAAAGATCTGACAGTTTCATTTGAAACTGGCCAGATAGAGCTTTGGTATAGTGCCCTCGCGCTGTGGAACTCCAGACTCTCTGGAGTTAACTCTTTCCTCTCCGGGGCAGTTCAGCTGCAGTGGCTGACTGCATATAGTCATAATATAGCAAGACTCCATGAGAAGAAAAGCAATTACTAAGGCGAGTAATTTTTTCTTTCATACTAGAGCAGTTCACTTTCTTAAAGTGATTTAGTACACGTTGTGACCTAAGGTACCGCTTTCGAGATATGGTACCTGTCACAAAAGCACTCCGCAGGTCAGGCCCTCTGCTCCCACAGTGCCAACCTCGGAGCGCAGTAGTGTGAACAGGTAACAGACAGGGTAACACTTCTGTCTGCTTTTGGGTCTGAATCACCTTTAGTCTCAAGTTCTGGTGGGATTCAAACTGTGAACCTTATGCTAGCGTACCCAAATGTACAGGCTCAGATAATATTCTCTTAGTGGGATGCAATGTATCTTTTGCCTAAGGACACCTAATCAGGTATCCAAAATGGACCCTTTTAACTCTGTAAGGGACCTTGGGTATATTCCTACCTTTTTACTCCATCTCAGTAATACCATCAAGTTGTTGAACAGTTTTTAGACTTAACCACCTTTACGTCACATGCAAAAAAGAACAGGGAGACACCTAGGCAGTCTTTCAAAGAAAATGTTTACTAAAAATGGATAAAAACAGTAAGATAAAATACAGGACAAATATCAAAGAGCATCACAATCACATAAAAGAAAAAAAAAAAAAAGAAACCTAAAGAACAAACTCCTACCACAATACATTTAGATTTTTTCTATTGGATTACCTCTGTAAGTGCCTTTAAAGTTAGATCAGAGAGCTGTGTCTCTCTAGACTCCCAAAATAACATACATTTAAGACACAAGTATCAGTTTAAACTGTCTCTCCACACCTCTTCTGTGAGTCATCTAGCTTCTCCTTTTAGAATATAAAATTACAAAAAAATGATTTCCTACCAGGAGGTATGTTAATGTGACATTAGCAAAAACCCATTTCCCAAATCCAGTCTTTGATCCACCAGTTCCTTTGAGGTTTACAACCCTGCAGTCCATCACCCAGCTGTGAGATGGCCAACAGGAATCTGCTAAATGACGTCCTTTCCTGGTATAATAAAATGTATGTTTAGTTTCCAACTTCAAAAGCAAGAGGTCACAAAAAGGCCATAAAATGCAAGTCCTCAAGGAAGTTAGTTACATTACAGAGCTCTCCTGGTCAGTGTAATACATCCTGTGATTTCAACTGCTGACACCTTGTAATTTAAAGGGCCAAATCTCACAGACTGACATTTCATACACTGACTATTTATAATACCAATATCATACAATAATCATAACCAGCTGGCCAAGCATCACAACCCTCCCTAGACTGAATGTGGGGGTTCTGTCCCCTGCATGGGATGAGCTCCCTAAGTCAGTTCACTCCTCATATAGACGCGACAGGCCATCTGTGTTCTGATTGGTTGCTCCAGCCCTATGTAAGATTGTCATGTCATACCCTTTCAAGGCAAGACTCCATCTTAATAATCTACCATTAGTTTTTCCCATTTGTGTCAGCCAAACCAGGGGGTTGTGGTCAGTTTGTACCTCAAAATGCTGCCCGTATAAGTATGGTTATAACTTCTTTAGGGCCCACACTATGGCAAGACACTCTTTTTCCACAGTACAGTAAGCCTGCTCCCTGGGAAGTAACTTTTTACTCTGGTGCACTACAGGGTGATCTTTCCCTTGGTTGGATGTCTGACTCAGTACTGCCCCAATACTCATGTCTGAGGCGTCAGTCTGGACTATAAAGGGTCTGCTATAGTCGGGACTTGTCGATACAGGAGCACTGAACAGTGGCTCCTTCAGTCTAGTAAAGGCTTTTTCATGGGCTTGTTCCCAGGTAATTTTTTTAGGCATCCTTTTCTGTACCAGGTCAGATAGGGGAGCAGCCAGGGCACTGTAATTGGTTACAAATTTCCTATAGTACACTGCTGTCCCTAGAAAACTCCTGACCTGCTTCTGCGTTTCTGGTCTGGGCCATGCCTTGATCACCTCTATTTTTACTTAGGACAGAACTGTCCCTGGCCTACAACATGCCCAAGGTATGCCACTTCAGCCATGGTCACCTGGCACTTCTCAGCTTTGACAGTGAGCCTAGCCCTCTGTATCCTGCCCAGCACTTCCCTAAGGTGGGACAGGTGTTCTTCCCAGCTGGCACTAAAGATGGCAGTGTCATCCAGATATGCCATGGCGTACTCCTCAGCACCATTTAAACACCTAGTTCACCAACCTCTGGAAAGTGGCCGAGGCGTTCTTTATTCCGGAAGGCATTACTTTAAATTCAGATTTGGAGGGTAATGGGTCTGAACGGAGTACAAGGGCTGAGAATAGTGCAGAAATAGACACAAGTCCCTTTACACGAGAAAGGGTCCTGAAGGAACTGGAAGTAATAAGAGTTGATAAAGCAATGGGGCCAGATGGGGTGCACCCCAGGGTCCTTACAGAACTAAGAGAGGTGGTGGCTGAACCTCTTGCTATCCTGTTTAGCCGATCACTAGAAACAGGGGAGGTACCCAAAGACTGGAGGATAGCAGATGTAGTCCCCTTATACAAAGGTGGAAACAAAGAGGCGAGGAACTACAGACCAGTCAGCCTCACCTCGGTAGTGGGGAAGATCATGGAAGCACTACTGAAGGAGAGATTGGTGGAACATCTGGTTGTCAATGGACTACAGGACCCAAGGCAGCATGGTTTCACCAGGGAGGTCATGTCAGACCAACCTCATTGAATTTTTGACTGGGTGACTAGGGAGGTGGATCAGGGAGGGCAGTGGACATGGCCTATCTGGACTTCAGCAAGGCCTTTGACACTGTGCCACATAGAAGACTATTGCACAAACTGGGGAATATGGGTGTGGGCAGGACAGTAGTGTGGTGGGTAGGTAACTGGCTGGGTGGCAGGACACAGAGGGTGGTGGTAAATGGCTGTCACTCCACAGAGGGAAGAGTGACCAGTGGGGTACCACAGGGATCAGTGCTGGGACTGGTACTATTCAATATCTTCATCAGTGACATTGTGCAGGACCTAGAAGGCAGAATTTTCACTGTTGCTGATGACACAAAGCTCTGTAACAGAGTAGACACACCAGAGGTGTAGACAGAATGAGAAGGGACCTGCAGAAACTTGAAGAATGGTCAGGGGTTTGGCAGTTGAAATTCAATGCAAGGAAGTGCAAGATAATGCATATGGGGCACAAAAACCCTGGCACAATATATCAGTTAGGGGGTGAGGATATAGCATGCACCAAGCAGGAAAGGGATCTTGGGGTAATCATCTCTGATGACCTCAAGGCAGGGAAACAGTGTGACAAGGCAGCAGGTAAAGCAAATAGGATGCTGGGATGCATAGGCAGGGGCATCACCAGCAGGAAAAGGGAGGTCATAATTCCACTATACAAGACACTAGTGAGGCCGCACCTGGAGTACACTGTGCAGTTCTGGAGACCTTACCTACGTAAGGACATAGACAGGGTAGAGAAGGTTCAGAGGAGGCAACAAGATGGTGCATGGATTGCATCACAAGTCCTATGAGGACAGGTTGAAGGCACTGAACATGTACTCCTTGGAGGAGAGGAGGAGAGAGGGGATATGATAGAGACATACAAGTATCTTACAGGAGGAACAGGGTGCAGGAATGCACTATTTTTAGCGAAAAGATGTTCCAGGACTAGAGGGCATGGGATGAAGTTGGAGGAGGAGCGATTCAGAGGAAGCGTGAGGAAGAATTTCTTCACAGAGCTGGTGGTGGACAAGTGGAACACCCTGCCAGAGGAAGTGGTGGGACTGAAACAATCATGGGATTTAAGAATGCATGGGATAGACATAAAGGAATTCTGGAGGTCAGGGGTAAGGGGCAACAGACTTCTTGGAAAACATAAACTGAACTTAGAAATTTAAATGGGCAGACTGGGTGGGCCGTAGGCCCTTATCTGCCGGCACTGTCTATGTATCTGTGTAAATAAGCTTATCGGAGTGATGAAGGGCGACCTCTCCCTAGCTCTGTCAGTTAACTCTACCTGCCAATACCCCTTTGTCAGGTCAGTAGTCGTAAGGTAGGTCACCCCTCCCAACTGGTCTAGGAGTTTGTCCGTCCAGGGCATCGGGTGGGCATCTGACTTTGTGACTGCATTCAGTCCACGATAGCCCACACAGAAATGAGTAGAGTCATCTGGCTTGGGCACAAGGACTACGGGTGAGGCCCAGGGGCTGTGGGATCTCTGGATTACCCCTAAATCTAGCATTTCCCCCACCTCCCTCCTAATGTCCTTTTGGACAGCCTCTGATGCACGGTATGCTGTCCGTCGTATGGGCGTCTGTGTCCCTGTCTCCACATTGTGTGTTGCTAAGGGGTTTAGTCCAGGCTTGGCACTAAACAATGGGGCAAAGTCTGCTAAAACCTCCCTTACTTCCTGGATCTTGTCCGGGGCCAGCTGGGGTGACAGTTTAACTGCCTCCACAGAGGACTCCCACTTGCTTTCTTACAGCAAATCCAGAAGGGGTCTCCTTCATCCGTCCCCTCCTCAGGACTATACACTGCAAACACCATGTCAGCCCTATTAGCATATGGCTTCATCATGTTGACATAGTACATTCTGTCTGTATGTCTTCTGTCGGGTAATTCTATGATATAGTTCACGTCATTTACCTTTCTGACTACTTTGTACGGTCCTGACCACTCAGCCTGCAGGTTGTCTTTCCGGACCGGGATAAGGACCATGACTTCCTGACCCACTGTGTACGAGCAAGCTCTGGCTCTGCGGTCATACCACACTTATTTGTTTCTGTTGGGCAGCTACCAGGTTGCTCTGGGCTGTCCCCATAAGCTCCTTCATCCTTTCCCTAAACCTAAGGGCGTAATTCACTATGGGAGTTCCCTGGGTGGCATGCTTGCCCAGTCCTCCTGGATCAAGTCTAGGGGCCTACGTACCCGGCGTCCATATAAGAGCTCGAAGGGGGGAAAACCCTGTCGACTCTTGGGGCACCTCCCAGTATGCAAACGGGTGGAGAAGGTATTTCTCCTAGTCCCTCCCATGCTATTCAGCAAACGCTTGGAGCATTGACTTCAGGGTACCGTTAAATCTTTCCACAAGCCCATTGGCTTGCGTGTGATAAGGTGTCAAGCGCCTGTGCACCACCCCACACCTCTCCCACAAACATTTCATCAGGTCCGATATGAAGGAACCCCCTTGATCGGTCATAATCTAATGCAGAAACCCAACACAGGAGAAGATCCCAAGTAAGGCATCTACCACTTTCTGTCCTCAGTGAGGTTAGGGCGACTGCCTCTGGATACCGGGTGGCATAATCCCCCACAGTCAGAATGAAGCTCTTCCCGGAAGAGCCGAGGAGGGGTATTTAAAGGCCCCACAATATCCATTCCCACCCTCTGGAATGGCTCCTCCACTATGGATAATGGAATTAGGGTGGCTTGGGTTTTCTTACCTGCCTTCCCTATTTCTTGGCACCTGTGACAAGACCTGCAGTACTCCCTTCACCTGCTGGGTGAAGTTGGGCCAGTAAAAATTCTGGGCCAACCGCTGTGTAGTGCGTGCGATTCCCAGATGACCAGACAAGTGAATAGCATGTGCAATCTTGAGCAACTGCTCACGGTACCACTGGGGAATGATGAGCTGCCTGCCTATCACCCCTCCCTCTGTCTTAGCATCCTGAGTATACGTCAGTCCATTTTCCCAATAAACCTTATGTTTCCTGTCACCTCCTTGTACTCCGTCAGTCTGCCCAAACCCTCAGCTTCTCTAGACTAGGGTCACATTTCTGAGCAGCTTCAAACTCTTTACACATTCCCAAGGCATGGGACAGGTCCCCGTCAGTATCTAAACCAAGGTCCCTAGCTCTAGCTTCAGGGCACTCAGGATCACTGTCATCCCTAATCCTGTGGCAATGGGTCACCCCTCCTTCTTCGGAGTAACCCTCCGTAGCTGTTTGGTTAACTGCTACTGGGGAAATTTCTACCCACCTTTCATTAGTCTCCATAACGGGACAGAGGCTGGGGAACCGGCCTCCCAGTGGTTTCCACAATGGCTTCTGTGGGGTCCAGGGACCTACAGTTTTCCCTTGCTGCTTGGTTACGGGTAATTGCACACACCATACCCTGTTTGAGATTGTTGCCAAGGATGACGTCAGCTGCTAAACTTTTGGCTACAGCCACCTATTGCACAGTTCCCCCTGTTTCACCCCATTCTAGGAGAACACTAGCGAGTGGCAATGTTCTCTCCTCACCAGTGAACCCTTGTGCAGTTACAAATTTATTGGGTATAAGCTAACCAGGCTCTACCAGATCCCCTTTTACCAGTGTCGGGGATGCCCCTGTGTCTCTTAACCCTTTTGTCTGTACACCATTCACCGTGACTGGGTGCATGTGTTCCCTCATGTTCACAGGCATGCTTCTAGGGACACACAAACAACCCACTTCTTTCCTAGCCCCAATTTGCGTATTGCTCGTCCTTTTGGGACATTGTCTGGCAATATGCCCAGTTTCTTTGCAAACCCAACATTCGTTTCTTTTCTCAGAAAAATCTTTTCTTTGAAACCAGGGGCTAACTGGTTTCGGTGGAGGCAGAGAGGGTTTTAGCTGCCCTGAAGGCGTGCTTTTCCCTTTCTGCGCTGCCACGCCTGCCCCATTCGCTGTCAGAGCAGGTCTGCTTTTGGCATAGCGGTCCATGAGTTCAGCAGCATCTTGCAATGTTTTGGGATCTCGGTCCTCCAGCCAGGTTTTCAGCACTACTGGGCATGCCCAAAAAAACTGCTCTAACAATATAGCGTTTTCAATTTTATCTACAGAGTTTGCTTCAATTCCTTCCCACCAACATTTTAAAAACTGATGTTTTGTGGCTAGCTCCTAGCTCATGTCAGGGCTTCTCCTGAGCTTACAGAATTTAGCTCTGTATGCTTCTACAGTTAAATCAAACATTTTTAAAAGTGCAGCTTTAAGTTTGCTGTAATCATTACTGTCCTTGTTGTCCATTTGACCCAGTGCATCCTGAGCTTTCCCGGTAAGTATCGGGGATAGCTGGAAGCTCGAGGACCCTCTAGGAATCTTTGTCTGAATACAAACTTTTTCAAAGGAATTTAAAAAGGTATCCATATCCTCCCCTTCTTTAGATTCAGTTATCAGTTTGGAATTTAATTTGTAACCCAGTCCTGTAGTTCCAGTTAAACCCAAGCCACTTACCTGCTCTGGTGCTGGTGGTTAGAGTTGTAGCTTCTCTAGTTCATGTTGCAGACATAAGGCAATTATAGTGGGGGGTTGCAGGAAGTAGGCTGTTGGTTAACTAGAATCTGCAGTTTATCCAATAGGTAGGGAAATGGGCAGACTGGGTGGGCCAAGTGGTCCTTATCTGCGTCAAACTCTGTTTCACAGTCAGCCTGTCGCTGTTCTCGCTTCTCGCCATTCTCGCTCCACCTCTTGCTGAAGTTGTGTCTCTTCTCTCTGGAACTCCAGCTTCATTCGGCGCAACTCAGTCTGCAGTCTGATTGCTTCTGACTCCGGAATGCTTGTGACCTTCCCCTGCTGCTGTGGCCCTTGGCTTGCACTGGCCCTGCTGTCCTCCTCACTGGATCTGGACACTGCACTGGCTGCTGACCCCTCCACGCCCAAGGGTTGGTCCTTTAAAGTCGCAGTCTGTGACTCCATGCTCTGGGCTTCTGCTGCCATCAGGGCATCTATGAGGTTCTGCTTGTTGGCTTTCCCCTCATACTAGACTCCTCTGGCCTGGCACCACAGCCTCAAGTAGTCTGCAGTGTACCCGCTGTAGTTGGAAGCCATCTTCTTCCCTAACTACGACTACTCTGACTTGCACTTTAGGGAAAAAAATGAAACGGGTAGGAACTTGCCTGTAAGCAAAATGAGATAGTTCTTTCTTTTTTAAAAAAAACAAATCGCTGCCTTATTTTGCAGGAGAGCTGTACAGTATTAAGGTGACACACTGGACAGTTAAAGCTTGTGTTACCAAATTTATCGCACTGCTGCCAACCAAATCCGTCACAAACGCACTCCGTAGGTCAGGCCCTTTGCTCCCACAGTGCCAATCTCAGAGCGCAATAGTGTGAACAGGTAACAGACAGGGTAACCCTCCTGTCTGCTGTTGGGTCCGAATCACCTTTAGTCTCAAGTTCTGGGTAGGGTTACCACCTTTTAAGTAGCCCAAAGTGGGACATTTCTTACTGAAACATGATTTTTCGCAGGACAGTACCAACCTCGACAGATGCAACAGACTTGTTTTCTCTATATAATCAGAATTAAGGCTAAGTATTGTAGTTTCTTAGTTGCTTCTATTGTTTCTTATCATTTTAAGGTATTTTAGTTAAGCTATTGTGGTTTTCTAGAACATTTAGTGGAAAGTTAGAAAATATTTTTCCTACTGTAAAATCAGGACATTTAGTATTTTTCATGTTTTTTTTGCAGGACACAGCTGCCCAAATCAGGACTGTCCTTCGAAAATCAGGACAGGTGGTAACCCTAGTTCTGGGGGGATTCAAACTGTGAACCTTATGCTAGCATACCCAAATGTACAGGCTCAGGTAATATTCTCTTCGGGGGATGCAATATATCTTTTGCCTAAGGGCACCTAACCAGGTATCCAAAATGAACCCTTTTAACTCTATAAGTGACCTTGGGTATATTCGTACCTTTTTACTCAAGCTCAGTAACACCATCAAGCTGTTAAACAGTTTTATCAGACTTAACAACATATATGTTGCATGCAAAAAAGAACTGGCAGACACTCAGGCAGTCTGTCAAAGAAAATGTTTACTAAAAATGGATAAAAACAGTAAGATAAAATACAGAACAAATATCAAAGAGCATTAGAATCTCATAAAAGGAAAAAAGGAAACCTACAAAGCAAACTCCTACCACAATACATTTAGATCTTTTCTATCTAATGTATTACCTCTGTTAAGTGCCTTTAAAGTTAGATCAGAGAGCTGTTTCTCTAGACTTCCAAAATGATATAACGTACATTTCAGACACAAGAATCAGTTTAAACTTTGTCTCCACACCCCTTCTGTGAGTCCTCTAGCTCCTCTTCCTTTTAGAATATAAAATTACAAAAAAATGGTTTCCTACTAGGAGGTATGCAAAAACCCATTTCCCAAATTGAGTCTTTGATCAGCCAGTTCTTTTGAGGTTTACAACCCTGCAGTCCATCACCCAGGTGTGAGATGGCCAACATGAATCTGCTAAATGATGTCCTTTCCTGATATAATAAAATGTACCTTTAGTTTCCAACTTCAAAAGCATGAGGTCATAAAAAGGCCATAAAATGCAGTTTCTCAAGAAAGTTAATTACATGACAGTGTAATGCATCCTGTGATTTCAGCTGCTGACACCTTGTAATTTAAAAATGCCAAATCTCATAGACTGACATTTCATACACTGACCTTTTATTTATCATACCAGTATCATACAGTAATCATGACCAGCTGGCCAAGCGTCACAGTACCTTAGGTCTGCGATGGTCCCTTTGTGTAATTCTCAACATTTTATTTTAAGCCTTTTTTTAAGTGGCAAGGGATCATAGTTTGCCTTGGCAAGGCCGATCCCTTCCACTTTCTGATTCATTATACGCCCAGCTACCAGGCAACGTAATGGCGTGAAGTAAGGAAGTTACAGAGCCCCATTGAAATGAATGGGGCTGATTTTTTTTTTTTTTTTTCCTTACTTTTAATTAGGATGGTGACTTGGAGATTAATAAGGGCCACCGATTGACTAACCAGGCCAAATGTTGAAAATTACATAGGGGGACTGTTGCAGACCTAAGGTACCATATCCTGAAAGTGGTACCTTAGGTCCACAAAATCACTTTAAAAAAAAAAAAAAAAAAAATTTAATGTTTTCAGAACTGTGACAGTTTTTAAACCAGTTCCCTGCAGTTTTGCATTCGCTAGGAAGAGCGGCTTGCAATAATTATATTTCATAAAAGTTACCCCCCGATGATGAGTTGTCCCAAGTCCCGTGGGCTTCATAGCAAGTACCTCTTGTCAATAACTGCAGAATTTAAGGTTAAATAGGATTAGAAAATTGGGTTCTCTTCCTGTAACTTCGGTCTTTCTGTACCCTAAAACATTGGCAGTCTGCCACGTGTCTCTTTCAGCTTGGTGAACTCTGGCTAACTGTCTGAAAATAAGTTGTGCTAGATGTGTCAGAAGTTTCAACAGGACTTGATGCAGATGCATGATCCCCGATCTTTGGGCTGCTTTGGTCCAAAGTCCTCCATTCCGTTTTCACAATTTGTGCCGGTTCGCAAAAAATGGTCACGATATGCGGTTTGAAAAAAATGAAGCAATGTAGATTTACGTCATTCTAACCCCAGGAATCTCTCACTTAAATATTTATAGAGCCATCTTGGCTGAGTGTGGCACCCAGGAGACGGAACCTGTGTGAATTTGGAATGTATGTTAAAACTGGTCATCCGCATTCCACTCTGGCCGTTGCTCAGATCTGTTTCTCTGCCTTAAGAGAGCAGTCACCCCATCGTGGGTTACTGACCGTGGATATTCTGGCAATAAAAGTATCAGAAGGTGTGCTCGTACATTTCTCTCTACACCCCATCGTGAACTCTGGTAATGGTCGGTTCTTTAGTAAAGTTTTTATTTTGTGATTTTATCAGGAAGTGTGTTTTACTTAGTTTTCTCGATTACTCTGCGTTTAGCTAAGGTTTTATGTAAATTGTTTTCTTTTTTTTTTCTGGCTCCAGTTTGATTTCCAGGAGCTAGAGAATATCCTACTTGATTACAGTGCCTGTTTTTGACTGTTTTGGCTAGTAAACCACGTTCCTTATAGCTGTTTAGTGGTTTTACTATTTTTAGCTATCCAGTTTACAGAAAACTGAGGGTTTTCCCTTTCCATTTTTGTCTGTGCCCTTTCATCTTAAGTAATTGGTTCCTGTTACAGGAGATGCAATTTGACCTTTGGCACAGTTTCTTCAGTACAAGAGATGTTTTTACTGTTGGCTCTTGTACTGCATCCTCTTTTTTTTTTTTCCAATAGTTTTGATTATTTCAAGGTTTTCTCTAATTGCTATGTCCGAGACCGTATGCACCTTTAAATAAATTGTACAAATTGTTTTCGGCTCCTGGCAAAAGAAGACTGTCAGAAGCTTTAAGCATTTAGGTTCATAGTGACTTTATAAACTGTAAATCTTAACATTTGTTTTTGCCCAAAAAACACATTTTAAAGGGTCAGCATTTTAAAAAGAAGCCTGCCTTCTCTGTCTGCCTCGGTGTCACCTAAAAATAAAGTCTCTGAGGGTGGGCCCAAAAATGGTGGAAAGCATGCCTCTGAAGGGTCCATCTCATGTACAGCAGCAAATAATGTAAAAAGTGACAAGAAAAAGAGAAAGCTGCACAGCCATCAGAAAGGCTTGGTAAAGATGGTTCGAATATCGGTGTGTTTGAAAGGGGGAACCCTGAATCCAGTGATGGCAAAAATAAGAACCTTAGAGCAGGCACTGGAAATGGTGTCTGCCAGAAAGAAATTGTAAGAAAATGTTGCTGCCACGCCTCTTGCGTGGAGAAAGGAGCAGGTAGATGGCACAGAAAAAAATACCCTCATGTATGGACATGTAAAAAAAAAAATCTGGTAATTTTTCCGGATGGTCCAGGCCATGGGAAGTTTCAGTAAGATATCTGCACCCACCCCCGCTTAGGCTCCAATCCATCTGCCTGCAGAGGAGGACAAAGAATATTATATGCATATGGAGGAAGGCGACCCCATGAAGTTAGAGGGCACACCTGAGCAAGATTTTGAACCTTCTCCAAGGCAAATTGAGGACTACTCATTTTCCTCATTTGTCAGACAAATGGTTGATACCCTCAGCATCCTCCAACTAGAAACGGAGAGTGCTGATTTTCCGGACATGCTCGGAGTAGCTTAAAAGGTCATAGCAGAAATCTTGGCTGCACCCACTTTAGCTACAGTCATTGACCAAAAAAACCTGGTGGACAAGCAGGGAGAGGAAATATCTGTATGCCCATCCTGATCATCATGGTGTAGTCCAGGCTGCTGTTTGTGAGAGAGCAGAAACCACTCTGTCTGTGCAGCCCCCTGTACCATAAAACACTTTGAAATGCAGTAGAAAGACCAGAGGATGGTTTGGCACAAGGCCCGATCAGCCCTGGCTGCTACAAAATATCATTTTTACACTGCGGTGGACACTAATGGCACTCCTGCAGTGGAGTCGGGAGACCCTTCACTTTTGTAGCTGAAGGGTCAGACAATGAATTTTGACTCACCACATTTCAGTCACTGGAGCAACATTACAATGAGTCTGGTAGGATTTCTTCAGATGAGAGCAGGAAGGCTGCTTTGAAACCTTTTGATACTCGACGTACACTGAAAATGCGGTATAGGCAACCAAAATTATACTTTTTGGAAAATCTGCTGTATATACTGTACAATTATTTTTGGCTTCTTGCTCCTCTCAAATCTCTTCAAAAGCTACAGTTCCTGACCCTGTTCCGTTTTGCATTTCTGTTACTAAAACATGGATTTATCAAAATATGTTGTTTTTTTCAGGATTATAAGAAGCTAGGTAGGTTGACTAAAGTATATTTATCAAGGCAGTTATTTTCCCAGCACCCTGGGTTACGATATTCTATGCAGTTTTGACTCCCCACTATTTGGTGTGCTCTTCTGATGCTGCTGCCAGAGGTTTGGCTCATGCAGTGTCTTTAAGAAGGCTATCCTGGCTGAGAACTACCACCTTTTCCCAGTATACTCAAAACCATCGATTTCTCCTTTTGAGGGAGATTGGCTGTTTGGTGACAAAAGAGAGGCCTACTTGAAGAGGGTGAATACAAAACCTCTTTCAGAAGTAACAATGAAAAGGAAAAGGCCTCTAACTCCAACAGGTCACATGAAAGGGGAGGCAGAGGCAGGGGATGCTTCTCAAAAGCCTATGTCTCTTACGCCCCTATGAGTACCAATCACAAAGAGGTTACGCCCCCATGAGTATCAATCACAAAGAGGTTTCTGTAGGGGAAGGGGGGGGGAGGGCTTCCAGGTGTAATGCTGCAGCTCTAGCACCTAAGTCCCAGCCAAAGCAAAACCCCTGACAATTTTGCCCAGGTCGCCCAACCATTGCCAGTCGGAGGAAGACTGACGCACTACTTCCAGGAATAGGTAAGCATTACCAGAGGCAAGTGGGTGCTGGAAGTAGTGGACCGGGGGTTGTGTCTACAATTCAGACACTTTCCAAACCTGCAGAAAGAGTCATTTTCCAGCTCACTCTCCCACAAAAAAAATGTTGTTTGAACTGGGAGTAAAAAAACTGTTACCATCAAAAGCTATAGAGAAAGTCCCTGTGGGACAGGAGCCTATTCTCAAGATACTCCCTGACCCACGAGAAAAAATTGAGAGTGGTGACCCATTTTAGACCTCAGGTTTTGAACAAACATTTGAAAAAATAGAAATTCAAAATGGTCACACCAAGAACAGAGATACCCTCTTTGCAGAAAGGTCATTGGCTGTGATCCCTGGATCTAAAAGGAGCCTGTTTTCATATCAGAGTCATTCAGTCTCATAGAAAATACCTCAGATTCAAGCTGGGGAACTGCCAGTACCAATTTACAGCTCTCCCATTTGGTCTCACATGAGCTCCAAGGGGTTGCACAAAGTGCCTGGCTGTGGTGGCAGCACATTTTAGAAAACAAAGCGTGGTGGTTTTCCCCCTACCTGGACGACTGGCTAGTCTCAGGGCAAACAGAACAAGAGGCAGGGTGCTCAGTTCAGTTGATAAAAAGAACCTTGGAGAAACTGGAATTCTTGATAAACCTGCAGAAGTCCCAGCTGGAGCTTGTTCAGGTACTGGTTTTCATAGGAGCAGAGCCAAGCAGCCTGCAGGGAAAAGCTGCAAGTCAGAGCTGCAGCTTTGATAGCAACAGCAGTGTCTTTTTTTTTTTTGCGCCCCGATTCTGTGGGCTGAGGAGCCATGGGCCATCCGCGGTCCTCTGCCTGACCCACCACAACCTGCTCCCACAGAGCCACGGTTTACCCTTTGGGCAGGGGTAGAGGTGGCCAGCTACACCCCCAGTCCCGCACATTCAGTCAGATGAGCGGTGGCAGCAGGGTTCACCTTGGATTTACTGGGGTCCCTCCAGAAGCCAGCACCAGGGCCAAGCTTTTGTTCCTGGTTCCCACAGTCCCCTCGCGATGTTGGCATGCACACAGGGAGACCAGTGCAATGAGCATGGGTCTCCCGGCCGACGTCACCCCTTCTGACGTGGTGTTCTCATGCACTGCCACCTGTGGTCACTCAGGTGGTGGTATTGCAGCAGGAACAGCAATTGTCCCTCCCTGGAGGAGGAGAGCAGTCCATGGGACGCTCAGTCCTTCTCTTCTCCCCCCCCCCCCCAAGATGGCCAGGTTGTCGGCATCACGGGCAGTAGTTCTAACGCTGCGCCAGCAGGCCAACTGCAGTCTCTTTCACACCAGGTCATCCAAGACCTGTAAGAGACTTTTACAGTTACTAGGGCACATGGCCGCATCCACTGCAGTGGTTCCATGGGCCAGGTTCCAAATGAGACACCCAGTGCCACATAAGTGACAACTGTTTGCAAAGACTGGATCCAGTTTGTGTTAGTGCCAGAGATGAGCACTACTGGAATCATTACAGTGGTGGAAGAAGAAAGCACCTCAGAGAAGGCACTCCTTTCCTTCAGTCACCAGTAGGTGTTGTTTACAACTTACCAGCGCTATAGAGTGAGTGCTGGGTATTGCCCGCTGGGGGGGGCTGCAAACGGTGGAGGGTGAATGAGCGGGGCCACCGCATCGGGGTTGTAAAATCCAGAGATGCCCTGGGGCCAAAATGGAATCCAGATCTTGGTCTGCCATGCCTGGTTTCCATACCCAAGGGCACTACCAATTTTGGTGGGCAGGTTGTTCGGGCAGCCCTGGGAGCTCATCCAACTCGAGTGGTGTTATGCAATGCCAGGTCCATTAAGAACAAGACTGCAGTCATTGCAGATCTTTTGGGAACAGCGGACCTGGCTTGTATCACCGAGGCTGCAACTCCAGCCACCGCTCGAGATGGGGGGTTGCGGTCTGTTTTCAAGACCAAACTGGACCTCATGAGTGTATCAGTTGAGGAGACCGAGTCTTTTGAGTGTACTGTGGTAGCAGGTGTAGGCTGTAGTATCGCCCTCATCTACCGTCCACCCGGGGATGAAAAGCATTTCCTTCAGGAAGTGGCGGACTTCGTGATCGACCTGGCGTTTGAGTCGCCCAGGCTGACTTTAACGCCTGGGTCGATGGCGAACTCTCGCAATTTGAACAGCACTTCCTCCAGTTGATGACATCTCTGGGCCTCACACAGATTACCGCTACCACTGCTACTCACAAACATGGTCACTCTCTTGACTTAGTCTTCTTCCTGGGGATCAGAGCCTCGGATTTGGGGGTGGAACCTGTCTGATGGTCCAATCACTACACCGTGGAGTTCAGTTTCCATGCCCCCCCCCCTTTCGTAGGCCTACTCCTGTGAAGATGTTCAGGTACTGCCCTTTACGAGATGTAAGCTCCGAAGGCCTGGCGGCGGTGTGTGACCTATCGGCCCTTCCATCGACAAACAATGACCCAGAGGCCCTAGTGATAGCCTATAATAAGGCCATTTCTGCGGCCCTGGATGTCGTTGCTCCATCCAAGTTCGTCCTCAGTCCCCCTGGTTTGATGGGACTTTGAGGGAGATGCGGCGATTAGGACGAAGGTTAGAGCATTGCTGGCGGAAATCCGCACTAGATGCCGACCACCTTAGATTGATGGACCATTATCAAGCCTACCAATCCGCAGTCACCCGTAAGAAGGCAGAGTTCCTGCACACGGGGATATTGCAGCTGCTCAGAAGTGACCAGCTCAGCCCTTTTGAACTGTAGACAGACTGTGCAACCCAGCCTATCTGCAGGTTCGAAAAGCTTTTTCGCAAGTAGAGTGCGATGAGCTTGCTCGATTCTTTGCGACTAAGGTGGCTGACATCAGGGCAGAGCTCCAACCAGCACACACTATGGGCGTTGCCTTGGATCGATGCTCAGTTGCTGCCCCTCAACTTTCCTGGAGTACCTTTGACCGGCCGGAGTTCATGGATGATGTGTGGATTGTCCAGGGTATGCATCCTACGTGCTGTAGTTTGGACCCAGGACCAACTACCCTGATGATGGGTTGTAGTGACATCATCGGTCCGGCCCTAGCATGGATAGTCTGGTGTTCCTTGGAAACGGGTGAGTTTCCTAGCTCCCTGAAGGAGGCGGTGGTGACACTCCTCCTGAAGAAAGCTTCTTTAGATCCAGATTGCCATGCAAACTACAGACCAGTCTCAAACCTTCCCTTTTACAGGGAAGGTGATTGAGAAAGTAGTGGCCCTACAGCTGGAGAACCATTTGACCATCAATGATATCTGTGAACCTCTCCAGTCTGGTTTTCGAAAGACACACAGTACTGAGACGGTGCTGGTTCAAGTGCTCAGTGATCTCCTGATGGCAGGAGATCGGAAAAAATGCTCCATCTTGGTTCTTCTAGATCTCTCGTCAGCATTTGACACTGTGGACCATGGGGTTCTGCTCGGTCACCTGAGGTTCATCTGTGGCCTGTCGGGTACAGTCCTCAGGTGGTTTACATCTTTCCTCACTGGATGGTGTCGGGGATTCATTCCTCTGACCCAGTTCCTCTGTCACATGGGGTCAGTTAGGGATCGGTGTCATCCCCCATGTTGTTCACAGTATACATGCTACCCCTTGGAGACATTGTAAGAAGGTATGGGCTGAGGTTTCGCCGCTATGCTGATGATACCTAGGTCTACCTTTCTTTCACACCTGACCAGGATAGAGCTCTTTTGGTATTTAACTGCCTTGCTGAAATCTAGGATTGGATGATTTCAAGCTGGTTGAGGTTGAACTCTGAAAAGACCGAGTTGCTGGTTGTGGACCATGGCCGGATAGGAGGGCCGGGGTAGGTTTGTCGGGACTTTTCCTTTGGGGGCGATCACTCCCAAACAAGTGTGAAACCTGGGGTAATTTTGACGAAGGCCTGACACTGCATTCGCAGGTGTCGGCAGTCATCAAATCCTCTTTTTTACCATCTGAGGAATATCTCCAGGGTCAAGCATCTTGTTCTATCTGGCGATCTCCCCATGTTGGTCCAACCCTTTGTTTCCTCGCGCCTGGATTGTTTCAGTTCCCTCTGCCTAGGGCTGCTTGGGATGGATATCCGTCGCCTGCAGCTGGTGCAGAACGCAGTGGCCCAGTTACTGAGGGGAACCCCTCAGTCTTGTCATATTTCCCCAGTGCCGTGCGAACGGCACTGGCTACCAGTACAGTGGTGGATCACCTTTAAAGTCTGACTTATACAGCCGTACACAGACAGGGCCCGGACTACCTGAAAGAGCTTCTGGTCCCTTACAGTCCCAGGCGATAGCTCTGCTCTGCTGACAAGGGGTTGCTAGAAGTTACAAGGGTTTATTTAAAATCTTCTGGGGCCCAGGCATTTATGCATGCGGCCCCTACCTTTTGGAATTCTCTACCCTGTCACGGGAGTGCGTGACCGTGGAGGGGTTTAAACAAGCTCTCAAAACTTATTTATTACTACAGATGCCTCACTTTTGGGGTGGGGTGCCCACGTGTAGGACCTCACAGAGAGTAGCACATGGAGCCCACAGAGGCCACTAGAACACATCAACCTGGAGCTCAGAGCAGTACTGCTAGCAATGCAGTTTTTCTCCTCCCAGCTATTGGGTCAGACTGTCCCAATTGAGACAGACAACACCACAACAACAATGTACTACATAAAAAAGCAGGGACGAACAGGATCCTCAAAATGGTGTATAGAGGCATTGAGGATCTGGGACCTGGCATATTTCCTTAGAAGGAAATGCTTACAGTGCATCTGCCAGGCGAGGACAATGTCCTGGCAGATTCGGGCAGGGAAATCGCGAATGGGCCTTAAACCAGCAGGTTCTGGCTACAGTGTTCAGAAGGTGGGGCATTCCCAGTATAGATATGTTTGCATCTTGGGAGAGCTATCAGCTACCACAGTTTTGTTGCAGATCACCAGCCAGAGGAACAGTACCAGAGGACTCCGTGGTTCTGGACTGGACAGGGATGTTTCTGCATGCCTTTCCACCATTTCCACTCATTGAGAAAGTATGCCTAAAACTCAGGAAGGAAATTGCAACAGTGATCATGATAGCCCTAGGCGGGGCCAGTCAGGTGTGGTATTTGATGCTTCTGGTCCTGTCCAACACAGATCCAATCAGCCTGCCACTTGGTCACTATCTGACTTTGTCCCAGGGCAGAATAATATTCCTGATCCCAGGACCCTGCACCTGAGGACATGGTTCTTGAGGAGTTAGAATTTTTCTGATTGGATCTTACAGAAATCGCTCTGAAGGTGCTTAAGGTTTCAGGGAAACCCGCTACCATGAAAGCTTATTCTTCTTAATAGGAAAGGTTTTCTTACTGCTGTGACCCCAGAAAAATAAACCCAATAGAGGCAGGGTTGCCTATAATTCTGCAGTGCCTATTACACTTACAGTCGCTAGGCCAGCAGTTTTCTACTTTAAAGGTGCATTTAACATCAGTATCAACATACGTATCGGATGCCAAGGAAAAGTCTTCAGCCACACAACCCATTTTCTTTTTTTTTTTTTTTCCATATTACTGTTTTCTGTTTTTCTTCCCATACACCAGCCTCCCCCTCACGGTGTGAATGTGCATGTGTAGAGGCATGCGCACATCACGCCTCTGCGCTTCTGTGTCTCCCAGCCTCTGGCGTCCACTAGGGGGCAGCCAAGGAGTGGGACGACAACCCTCCCCTCCCCGGGAGAGCAGTCCATCGGATGCTCAATCCTCTCCCTCCCCTGCCAACTCCCAGCAACCTGATGTCGCTCCCGACCCCGGGTTGCCAGCGTGGCGCAAGGTGTGGCGTACAGTGCCTCAACCCTCCGCGCCACCAAGCCCGCTGTTGCAACCCATTTCAGAAGGTTTTATAAAGGCCTAAACTACTTTTACCCTCCGAGGAGGGCCCTGTTCCACCCTGGGACCGTAACTTATGCCTTACACAGCTTATGGAGGCTCCCTTTGATCCCATGGAAACTGCTGCCCTGAAGTATATCACATGGAAAACCATTTTCCTAGTTGTAATGCTCTCTGCTAGGAGGGTAAGTGAATTAATTGCATGCGCTCTGCAAAGAGCCAAATTACATAATTCCCCACAAGGATAAAGTAGTTCTTAGAACCAACAAAAAATGATTTCCTAAGGTGGTATCTGAATTCCTTTTTATCAGTCGGTGACTCTCCTGTACCCTTTCCAGAGCATTCTAGTCTAGGTGAGGAAACGTTGCACAGCCTGGACCTAAAGTGAGTCCTGACTGTCTGCATGGACTGGTCAAAGATGTCTGGTCCCACAGCACCCAGCTTTTTGTTATGCATAGTAAGGTTGCCATGGCAAACCAGCTACAGAGAGATCTGTCTCGCACCAGATAGTCTCATGCATTCTGTTCTGCTATGAAAAAGTTGGAAAAATACCACTAAGAGGCTTAAGGGCACACACCACAAGGGGTATGTCTGCCTCTGTGGCATCCTCAAGGGGCAACCCGTTGTTGGATAATTGCAAAGCAGCTACCTGGAAAATGGTACACATTCACAAAGCACTACTGTTTTGGACAGTGAGGGAAACATAGAAGTTGTCGGCCGATAAGGACCACTTGGCCTACCTAGTCTGCCCTAAATTCCCTACCTAGAGTGCCACCAGAGATCCTACATGGACTCTGGCTTACACCCCCCCTCTTGTTTCTAAGATTCCCTTGTGTCTATCCCATGCATTTTTAAATCCTGTGAATGTTCTAGCCTCCACCACTTCCTCTGGGAGGCTGTTCTAAGCATCCACCACCCTTACCATGAGGAAGTACTTCCTCGCATTTCCTCTGAGCCTCCCCCCTCCAACTTCATAGTGTGACCCCTTGTCCTTGAGCATCTTTTCCTGTGAAAAAAATGCTCCCTCCCTGTACCTTATTCCTGTGAGGTACTGGAATGTCTCTGTACTCTCTCTTCCTCCCCCATTTATAATTCTTGAATATCTTTGATAAGATGGTAAGTGGTATAACCTTACCTAGAACCAGACCTCTGACTCTGCTAGTAAAGCCAGGACACATCCAGGAACTCAGGAATTTCTGGGGTTCAGAGAAAAAAAAAATACTCACTGTAGTAATCTTGTTCTTCTTAAGAGATTCCTTACTATGTTTATACTTTCCATCCTGCCTCCTGTTCCAGAACCTAAAATAGGTTCACATAAGAATCAGTTATTTTTTAATTGAGGTTGCTTGAGCATTACTATTGCAGTTCCTGCATTTATAAGCTTGTTCTCATGAGAAATTTTGCACAAGTCTGTTTCGGTTAGTATGGTGTGTTTTTTTTTTTTTTTTTTAAGACTTGCATAAAACATTTTCTAAAATGTTTGGTACCCTTTTAGCTAGTTTCATTAACCACTGCTGCACTCTGGCTTGGAAACAGATCTGAGCAATGGCCATAGTGGAATATGGATGCAGAGTTTGAACCTACATTCCAGATTCTCTGGATTCTGTCTCTGGAGTGTCACTCCTGGCTGAGATTACTGCATAAAATGCAAATATAGTGAAGGAGGGATCCCTTTAAAACCAACAGCATTGCTATGGTAATTTTTTCTTTTCAAATGCAGTTGCTTCAGTTTTGGACACAGTGGGATGATTATACTGTTTTGAATCAATCTGCTTTACAGTAGGGGCGGTGGATTTTGGATGCTTCCTTTTGAAAATCTTGTTTGTTGGGGTCATGGAGAAATTGCGTAGTACGTGTACCAAAAACCTTTGACTGCCTCGCTGTGTGCTTAATTTTTAAGAACACCTACCCAGGACGTTCTTTTGTAGGCTGCCAATAACAGTGCAGTAGCCGTACCCCAATAATTCTTCATGTATATGAGACATGAAACAAGTTGGTTCCAGTTAGTTTTCTAACTTTACTCGAGAAATGTGGAAGCTCTGGTGCTGCAGATCTCCTAGCATGCCCTGATGTGCTGATTGTCCACTCAACAGTGATTTCACTATATGGACAGTGCTGTGCTGCTGTCTATCCCGTGACTGGTTGACTTAGTGTAGTATCGAAATTGTAATGTTACAATCTGAGCCAAATCAGGGCCGCAGTGATATTGTCTTATTAGGCCCCATAACCTTTGCCGTGGAAGAACATACACAACACAGGTCTTGGAGGTATGTCCACAGCCATATGTTAAGTGAAATATACACAAAATGGGAGCGGCTTGCGCAGCTGGGAGAGCTAGTCCATCACCACAGAGCCTCCGCACCCCTTGCCGTGAAGGAAATTACCCTTGTGCGGAGCGAGGGAATGATGCACCTCTCTGGGTTGGCACAACCTCAGTGAGTGGGAGAGGTCGTATGGCCGGGTGGCAAACTACCGCCCCATCTCGTGGTGTCATTGCCACAGGCAAGCTTGATGATGTTGGACCTCAACCTTCCCGTCACTCCCAATTGGGTCCAGGTCTTGTGGCCCCTCATGCCAACTATGAAAAAGAGTCTTTTGGAAAAACTCTACTCCTTACCCTTTTCCCCTCATGCCATCGCACTGGGAGAAGTTACTTTAACTGGTTCCGATTTGATTCAGATCACTCTGGTTACCATGAAACTTAAATACTGGATAAGTTCTCCAATACACTGTAGTGTGGTGCTGTCCATGTAGTGACTTTTTTTTTTTTTTGTTAAAATATGTTTTAGGTAAAGCGTACTTACAATCAAGAAACATTCAGACAACTACCATCACTCTTCCCACTATGTTGCTAGAAGAACTGTGTAGAACATGAATTTCAGTGCATTACAATTTTGTAACTTGATCTTTTTGTAGTACATTTAATGCTAAAGCTTTTGGTGCAGAAACAATTGACTGCTGAACCATAGGCCACTGTTAAACGGGTCTAAACCCATATATGAAGGCTAATAAATAAACAGTACAATGTAGCACATATCTTATTGCCCAGTTCATCATTTTAGGTGCAATGGCTAAATGTTGGTGCTTAGCCTGGGAAGATATTCTCTGTACCTGCGACTAAAGGTTGCCACATTTGTAAGAATTTTTCTTGTTCACCATTAATTTGTGTGTGCGCTATTTTTAAGCACCACAGTAAACTGTTTGACCACTGTGCGATCATAGGGTCCTTGCTACTAGCCCAGTTTCTGTATCGCTCCACGTTGTCAGTGAGTTAATACATATGCATAATGAACATGCCTGCTTTAAGCTATAGGTTTTCTGTTTATTTTAATTTGTTACAACCATTGCAATATCCCATAGTGACTTCTGCCTCCTTTGTTATAGAATGTATGATCAGCCCCTAGCATCAAGCCCAGTGGGATGTTTACATAGTTTTGAGCTTATTTTTTTTCTACGAGTTCATGGACTTCATGTCACAAAGCTATTTTAGGGCATAACAACAACATACAGAGGAAGTAACCATCTGGTATCTGACATTTAGTACAGTCCGGGTTGTAATTTCTATTAATGTGTTGCATTCTGATCGGGGTATAGTATGTTCTATCAACAGTGAGAGACCACCCTATGACAGGAAGCACTGTTGTTAGCTGGCCCAGTGGCGTGGAGGGTTGAGGTGCTTGGCGCTTTGCTTCCTGCCACGTTGGCGACCCGTGTTCAGAAGTGGACTCTGGTCGTCCTGGGAGGGAGAGGATCGAGCATCTGGAGAACTGCTCTCCTCTCCTGAGGTGGGTGGATTGTCATTCCTGCCAAATGACTGCCACCAGGTGGAGGCTTGGCGGTAGTGCGGGTCTGGGATGACAAAGATGGGAGGGTGATGTGGGACTCTGCAGCGTGCGCCTCAGAAATGGGGAGATGGAAAACGGAAAAGGGGCGCTAGCATGTTTCATGAAGCCCTGGCCGTGGTCCCAACTTCAGGTGCTCCCCGGACTGTCAGGATTATTCACCGAGGCAGGGGGGGGAGACCGTGGGTGAAACTGTCTGGGGTGATGTCTGAATTGGAATCGAGCCCTCTCAAGTAGGAGAGCTGAAGCCTTGCCTGCTAGCATTCCGCCAAGGGGAAAAAGGCGCCATTGTCAGTCTTGGGACTAGGACCACTTAGGCCTTTCCCACACTGTCTGTTCCCCTGCTGATCGACCTTGGTCAAACTTCCACTGGTCGAGGGGCAGGTTGAGGCTTCCATGGTGGCCCCATTGGAGCTTATGATCTTGATTCCTGTCAAGGAACCGGTCAAGATTTTTCTCAAACTGGTTGTCAAAATTGTTGGTTGACAAGGCTTCGTCATTCTTCCTGTGCGCTCCTGAAAGGAGACAGCTCAGCTGGTGCACCTCGTTGAACTGGTTCAGGTCCTGTCTACTCCGGTGGTCTCCCCTTTGGTTACTACTTCGAGGCCCATCGTTGTCTTGCTGCCAAAGCAGCTGGTCTGTACATCTCTGCCAGTGGACGTCTAATCCCCAGGGGTCGAGTTCAAGGCAATGTTCGAGGTCCGGTTCTTACTTAACTGATCGGTGTTGATGCTGACATCTGTCTGACTTGATCTCTGAGGACTGACAGGAGTGCTGTCATTGCAAGTATGAAGATCCGCTGTGGCTGCAGTGGGCTATTGCTGGGTGGGGCAGGTCTCTGCTTCCAGGACCATTGATGCTGTGGGTTGTACCAATGGCTGCTCCTAGTCCCTGCACCATTTAGCCTAGTTCCTGTGCAGTTAGAGTTCCAAGCCTTGGGTCTTTTCGGAAGATGTTCCCCATGTCTTCCATGGGGTGGAGGCATTCTGAAAAGAGTAGACTCTCACAATGTACTCATTCAAGTGAAAGAGGTTCTTTGAAGTCAAGAAAAGTATCTTAATCGTCTGGTCTGCTCAGTGCCACGATCTTTGACTACCTCTGGGTCCTGTTACAGTCGAGACTATGAGCCATGACCCTGAAGGTACACCTGGCAGCCATCTCTGCATACCAGGCGCAGGAGAAGGTGGCTGAACTCCTCTTCAAAGGCCTGGACCATTTGTCTCTTCTGGTGTGTGGACCACCACCTCATTTGGACCTACTGCTGTTAATATATATGTATATATTTCTTGTATTATCGTCTTTATTCGCCCCGTCATGCTCAGTGACTCTCACTCCTTCAGGCTCCACAAGTCCCTTCAAGCCCCACTGTCCTTACTCGAGCCTCTCTGACTCCTCGTATTTGCGGCCGGTCCCTGGGATATCCCGGCGTGTCCCTTCGTCGGGCGAGTCCTTCTCGGGGGGGGGGGGGACAACCCCAACCCCAGCACACACTAATTGGGGCCCAGGGATGCTGCCAAGGAGGAGGAGGCCCCGGGAAGGCACCGGAGGTGTCTGGAGCAGAGAGCAGTCATCCGGCAGCCAGCGAGCGGTATTTCCGCTTTTCTGGGTTACCCTGCACACCGCTCATGTAGTACCTCCAGTCTCCACTGGGGGCCGCTACTGAGCGAGGCTATCCCCTAACCCACCCCAGGATAGGAGAGCAGTCCTACGGACGCTCGATCCTTATCCTCCCCTGCTGACCCCCAGCAACCAGAGTCTGTTCCCGAACCCAGGTCGCCGGCGTGGGTCAAGGTAAGGCGCCAGCGCCTCAGCCCTCTACGTCACCGGGCCGGCTGTTAATATGTTTAAAAGGTTAATTAGAACAAATTAAACCACTGCTCAGAATACAAGGGCCTTGTTAGTTGAGCGTTGGGCTTAGATTGTTCAAATAGGCACACTAAAATATTTTTATTTTTCATGCTTGTAAGCAAGATGGGCAAATTGCCCGTTTTCACAAGCGACAAGTTTAACATAAAAAACACACATTATATAAATACAAAACAAAATGTTTATAAATAAAAACTTACTATCATATATCACATTCAAGTCAAGCACATAATTAGCAAAAACAGTTGCACTCTGATTTATTGGCAAGCCATTGAACCAACCTATTTTTGAATGTCCTTACTATATTAGAGTTTGTTACTGATGTGGGAATATGATTAAAAAACACTATGGCCCTATAGATAACTGATCTTTGACCTATGGTTTTCCTATATAAAGGAATACCAAATCATTCGTTAAGCTGAAACCTGGTATTCTTTAAACCAGTTGGAGTCGGGGGGGGGGGGGCAGTAAACCCAAGGTACCCTTAAACAAAAAAGTTCCCAATTTAGTATTGATTTTGTTCAAGAATGAGGGACAGTTGGCTTCCCTAGTTAGTATACAATGATGGGTGTCAAACGGCAAACTAGTCATAAATCGAAGAATACCATTATAAGTAGTCCTAAGTTTCTGCAGCATTTTTTCGTTGGTACCTGAACAGATCAACAATCTGTAGTCCAACAGACTTAACAATAGGCTATGTCCCAATAACCTTTTAGATTCTAAAATAAGAAGTTTTTATCTTAAACAACATTCCCAATCTCTGATGGATTTTCTTAATTAATGTGTTAGGCAGTATAGCGCAGTGGTTTAAGGCTCTGAGCTGCAAATCTGCAGACCTGGGTTTGAATCCCACAGCCCCCACTTGCATATACTGTGTGACCCTAAGCAAGTCACTTAACTTCCCTGTGCTCCCAGGTTGCACCTGTTTAAGCTGAAACATTTTTTTTTTTTTTTTTTTTAGTGTGTCTCACCTGGTTAAACAAATGAGGGAAAAAAGTTTTATATAATTTCAAAAGAAAATTGAGAATCCAAAATAATCCCTAAGTAATTGAAACTGTCAACCAGTTCGGTGACATTACGCTGCAAATTTATTATAGGAATATTGATGTTTTTTAATTTCCTAGGACCTGAAAAAACCATAGCCTTAGTCTTGGACGAACGTGGAATTAAATTGCGGGAACATAACCGATTTTTGAAAATTGTCAGTCTTGTTGGACCTGAACCAGGGCAGGATCAGGACCATCAGCAAACAGTACTGCATCTGCATAGAATATTATTCTTCAACGGACACAGGACAAAGGGGCAGTATTCATAAAGAGAGAGAAAAAAGTAAAGGGCCCAATATAGAACTCTGTGGTACCCCGCAGGAACTCAGAAGAGACCCAGAACAAGTATTTGCAATGATGGTCTTATGCTCCCTTCCTTGCAAATAATCAGAGAACCACAGAGTCACATCGCCCGATACATTAACCTCCCTCAAGGACTCCAGTAACTTGGGATGATTAACCAAATCGAAGGCCTTGGTGAGGTCCACAAACACCTCAGCCACGGAGCGCCCTGAATCCAAGGCATCCCGTACGCAGCTTGTGAACCCCACCAAGGCCGTCTCAGTGTTGCAACCCCTCCTAAATCCATGCTGACAACTGGATAGCAAATTATATTTAAACAAAAAATCTTGAAATTGCTCAAAAACAATTCTTTCAAGGATCTTGGACAGGGGTGCCAACAATGAAATGGGTCGATAATTTGAAACAGTCTTTCTACAGCCAGACTTGAAGATTGACTTAATGACAGCCATCTTCCAAATCCCCGGGAAAACATTGTTACATAATGAAAAATTAAATAAAATGGATAAAGGAGTAGCCAATACATTTATGCTCATCTTAAGAAATCGATAATCATGTCCTGACCCATGACTGGCTTAGGATTATACTTAAGAACATAAGAAGTGACTATCTCTGGGGTTATAATTTGAAAATAAAAATGAGGGTGGTCATCATTCACTTCATTATGGGAGAACTGAGATATATGTGATACAGAATTTTTATTATACCTTGTCAAGTCACCAAAGTACTCGTTAAACATCGAGGATACTTGACCTGGGTCACTTAACAAGAGACCATCCTTCTGTAAAGAAATCACAGAATCACTAATATTCTATCCCATTAAATTATTGAGCATATTCCAGGTCTGCTTCGGGTTTCCCAGGGATGACAACTGTTTGTTTAAAAAAAAAAAAAAAAAATCTATCTTTGCCCTCCTGATAGCAGTCTTACTTCTATTCCTCAAAATCTTATACTCAAGCAGATGATTGGTTTCCTGACTTTTTTTAAATATTTTCCATGCTTTATCTCTACGTTTGATAAGGGACAATATGGCTCCAGTAATCCACTCATTTTTATTAGATCTAATTTTCATCCTTTTTCCAGGAGCTATGTGATTAACAACTTGAATGAATAGTACAGAAAATATATCTAACATCTGATCAGTATCCTGGGACTCTTCAATAACTGTCCAGTCATCTCACAAGCTGCATACATGATTTCTGAAGAGATACATTTAATGTTTCTACTTTCTATATAGCATGGAGGGCAATGAATTTGCCTAGTAGATATTAAACAAAATACCGGGCAGTGGTCACTAACAACATCAGGCAAAACACCCAAATCGGGTGAAGAAAATAATTTTGAAAAACATCCCCGTAGACAGCCACAGGGCTGTTTCTCTCGATTAAGTTTTCTTTACTTCGTTGTATTGCCAGACAGGATTGTGCACTGTGTATAATCTGATTTGCTTTCATGATTCTATCGATGTAGTATGTGTGCAAGTGCCCTCAGGATGTAACTTCATGTTTGACTAGCACTGTATATGCTAAGCTGTATCGGTGGGTGCTTATCAATTGTTATGTATGGTTTGCGCTGATGTTTACAAATTTTGTTGTATAATGCAAAAAGTTATAAATAACATAAAAAATAAAACCGTCTGCACTTCATCATTGTATGTATTAGTCATCCTCCCCTTGGGTTACACCTGGTAACTGCCTTGGCTCAGTGTGCCTTTCCTGGTTAACAGTTTTCAGTAAATAAATTAAATAACAGTGGGAGGTCTAAATCTTCATTCTTTTGTTTTGTTAAAATCATTTTTATGAAGTAATATTAATGACCATCTCGAATGCGTTGCCTCCACAGGTCTTTCAACCAGTTGTAGAAAGGTTTGGAGTGAAGCTTGACTGTGATGTTAAAATGAGGTACGTGGTAATTAGAACTGCCACATGGCACCTTAGAGTAATGACTGGGAACTGCCGGAAAGTATTATGTAATGGGTAGACACCATGACAAGTTGGTGTAATATGAGGGCATACTAGAGGGCAGCGAGTGGGCCAGATCAATTAGTTTGTGCTTGATTTACCTCTAAACTGTGTGTCTTTCTTTTCATGGTGTATGTAACGTCATCAGCTTTCAGAATTGTATTTAAACTCATTGACTGTCTGTCCAGCTTTGCTTTTCATGTTCAGATATAAAAAGTATCAGTGTGGTTGGTGGTATTTGGATACTTTGTTTCAACTGTACTGATTTGCTAATATATTTGCATCTTTGGGGAAACATTGTGACTGGGTATTCTATAACATAGTAGTTTAATACACATTTTTCAGAATTGAGTATGCTGTATCGTAGAGCCAAACAGATCCTAATTGTTGGTGCTTAAAGAGCCGCTAATTCCTCAAGAGAAGATTTTGAAAATCATAATATTTAGCTACAATGCAGATTGTATTTGATATTAATTCGTATATAATAACTGGGACACATTTTTTCCCTATACGAAAACCTGGTTGTAATTTGCCGTTATAACTGATATACTGAATTATTTATACTGAAGGAGAGATTGGTGGAACATCTGGTTGTCAATGGACTACAGGACCCAAGGCAGCATGGTTTCAGCAGGGGGAGGTCATGTTAGACCAACCTCATTGAATTTTTTGACTGGGTGACTAGGGAGGTGGATCAGGGGAGGGCAGTGGACATGGCCTATCTGGACTTCAGCAAGGCCTTTGACACTGTGCCACATGAAGACTATTACACAAACTGGGGAATATGGGTGTGGGCAGGACAGTAGTGTGGTGGGTAGGTAACTGGCTGGGTGGCAGGACACAGAGGTGGTGGTAAATGACTGTCACTCCACAGAGGGAAGAGTGACCAGTGGTGACCACAGGGATCAGTGCTGGGACCGGTCCTATTCAACATCTTCATCAGTGACATGGCGCAGGACCTAGTAGGCAGAATTTCACTGTTCGCTGATGACACAAAGCTCTGTAACAGAGTAGACACACCAGAGGTGTAGACCAAATGAGCGACCTGCAGAAACTTGAAGAATGGTCAGGGGTTTGGCAGTTGAAATTCAATGCAAAGTGCAAGATAATGCATATGGGACAAAAAACCCTGGCACAATATATCAGTTGGGGGTGAGGATATAGCATGCACCAAGCAGGAAAGGGATTTTGGGTTATCATCTCTGATGACCTCAAGGTAGGGAAACAGTGTGACAAGGCAGCAGGTAAAGCAAATAGGATGCTGGGATATATAGGAGGGGCATTACCAGCAGGAAAAGGAGGTCATAATTCCGCTATACAAGACACTAGTGAGGCCCCACCCGGAGTACAGTGTACAGTTCTGGAGACCGTACCTACGTAAGGACATAGACAGGGTAGAGAAGGTTCAGAGGAGGGCAACAAAGATGGTGCATGGATTGCATCACAAGTCCTATGAAGACAGGTTGAAGGAACTGAACATGTACTCCCTGGAGGAGAGGAGGGAGAGAGGGGATATGATAGAGACATACAAGTATCTTACAGGGAGGAACAGGGTGCAGGAAAACACTATTTTAGAGAAAAAGATGTTCCAGGACTAGAGGGCATGGGATGAAGTTGGAGGGAGGACGATTCAGAGGAAACATGAGAAAGAATTTCTTCACAGAACGGGTGATGGACAAGTGGAACACCCTGCCAGAGGAAGTGGTGGGGGCTGAAACAATCACGGGATTTAAGAATGCATGGGATAGACATAAAGGAATTCTGGAGGTCAGGGGTAAGGGGCAACAGACTTCTAGGAAAACAAACTGAACTTACAAGCTCAAATGGGCAGACTGGGTGGGCCATAGGCCCTTATCTGCCGACACTGTCTATGTATCTATGTAACTGCAAATGTGCTGCTCTTCCTATGGGGAAAACTGTGTGCCAGAGTGTAGCTCATGTTACACTGTCTTCAAAAGGTACCAAAAGCTGTTATTTTATATAATTGCTGTAGTGAAGATGCAACTCCAGCAATTATATAAACTAAAACGTGGGGCGGTGTGTAAAACTTCGAATTTTATACACACACTCAGTGTGGATGCTTAAATGCACCCCTCAATCTTCACTCCCAGGGTTTATGTAGCATCCAGCACCTTGGGTATGTATAAAATTCTCGTAATTATTCTAGAATTGGTACAAAAAAAGCCTGCAGCTTTGAAAGCTTTTTTGATGCGTCTCTGTGAGCCACATGAAATACATTGCCATGTACTTTTTCCCCTCAGTTCTATTCTATTGACTAACACGACAGTCCAACTTTTCATGTAATGTTATGTTCTGTCCATTTCTCTTCCCCTGTAATTTATCACTGACAGGGACTCCACTTCCACGGTCGCCGTGACTCCAGCTGGGGTCACGGTGCTGAAGGTAATGTCTCCTCCGGGGGACCATTCTGTGACAGCCATATTGGAGGCTTCCAGGGCGGCAGCTGCCTTCCCGTCGGGCTTGCGCTCTGGTCCCTCTGGAGCCTATGGGTCAAAAGAGGCAGCAGCTTCCAGTAGGCCCGCCACCGTGCGGCCTTCTGGATTGACGGCCAGTAAGCGGACATCGGCTCCTCAGACCCCCATGGGCAAGGCTGATAAGGCGTCCGACCCTTGAGGGCAGCGCATAGCCTCAAAGTGCCCGCCAGGCCGCCCCGCCTTTGCGGCTTTCGAACATTAGGTCTGATAGATGGACTCCTCAACGCCCATCTGGACTTTACCAGTAAGCCAGCCGTCGACCCCTCAGACGACAGCATGGCGTTAGAGCCGACACCGGACCCTATGGATTGGTCCATCGTCCGCAGCTCGCCGCAACATTCGCCGTTGCACTCAGAGGCTCCAGCGTCTCCTTTGGACCCCGGGGACATTATTCCTCCTTCCCAGGGTGACACAGAGGATGCAGGTAAGCTGCCATCAGGTCTCCCTCCTGCTGGACCGGACGATCTGATGTCGGACGCCGGCCTACCCAATGCCGGGCAACATCCCCTTGCCAGGCGCCGTCCCTACGCCGGGCCTGTTGCCCGCCAGGCCTCCCATTCCGGACCCACCTGCTGGGCTGCTCCCAGAGCCTTCTGCTCTGTTAGAGCCCCTGGTGCCCGGGTATCCGACGCAGTCCTACCCGGGACCGCAGTGTCCGGCACCGCAGTACCAGACGTCGGCCTACCCGATGCCGCAGTGCCCAACGCCGAGATTCCCGCTGTCTGGTTATGGATATTCACCGTACGGATATCCCCAATATCCATATCTCCCTCCTCCTCCATTGCCCCCTCAGCCGCCAGTGGACCTGAAGGAGACTCTGGCTTTCCTGGTGGGCTGAGGCCAAGGCTCAGCTCACCAGGGAGGTGGAGAGCCGTCTTCCGACACTGGACCTGGTTCCAGACTCCTGTTGTCTGCGGTGAGAGACTACCGCCCCCACTCCTGACACCAAAGGCGAGCCCTCTGGTTCCAGGGTGGGGGAGGACACGCTTCCCTGAGGGCTGCCCAAGGGGTCCGTTCCTTCCCCTCGCTGGGAGGGGTCTTCCTCTTCTTCCTCTTCAGAAACCTCTGATTCCGACGGATGGTCCGATCCAGACGAGGCATGCACTCCTGACAAGCCCAGGCCTAGGTCTCCTCCAGAAGCTCCTTCCTTTCTGGAGTTACTGCGTAAGATCCAGACTGTTCAGCAGTGGCAATCTTTGGAGCCGGATCCACAGTGGAAAAAACTCACTGCTTATTTGGATCTGCCCGAGACCACTCAAACACTGATTCCACCCTGGATCGAGCCTCATGCGGACCTTGTTTCCACCATTTGGAAACAACTATCGGCATTAGGCCCCCTTCAAAGGAAGGCGGATAGGCTATACCCTGCTCCAAGGGGGTGTTGGTTCCCTGGATACACACCCTGAAGCCAATTTCGTTCATGGCCGTACGGCTAACCCTAAGCATTTGAGCTCGTCACCACCTGACAAGGAATCCAGTCTTCTGGACCAGTATGGGAAGAAGGCCTATGCTTCTTCCACTCTGGGAATAAGGGCCCTTAATTATGTTGCTCATATGGGGGATAACCAGAAGACGATCCTTAGTGAGGTGGAAGCCAAATTGGACTCCCTTCCTGAGTCACAGACTAAGCAGGAAGTGGCAGATCTGGTCCGGTCTGCTCGTTCGGCCAGTCTGCACATGCTTCATGCCATGCACGATGCAGTGGATGCTGCTGGTCGGAGCTCTGCTTTCGCCGTGGGTTTGCGGCGTCACGCCTATCTCAGAGTGTCAGGTTTGGTCCCGGAGGTGCAGTCTGCTTTCCAGGATGTGCCCTTCAGGGGTTCTGTGCTGTTTGGCGGGGATGTCAAGGACATCATCACCGATGTGCAAGAGAAGAGTACTGCTCTGAAGTCTGTGGACTCTATGTATTTGCCCCCTCAGGGTCCGCGTCGCCCCTTTCACAAACGTTCTCAGCCCAAAGTGAAACCTCCGGGCAAGCGGGCCAACAAACATCAGGCTCCTCTGGCTGGCAAGCCCTCACCACCCAAAAAAGCGGTGGGAGCATCAGCCGAGATGCTGCCCCACACCTTCTGACTCCTCTCCCACAGCCTCTGGACCTTGCAGAGGAACCAGTAGGAGGGAGGTTCTCCTTCCATCTACCAAGTTGGGAGAGGATCACTTCGGACACTTGGGTGCTCCAGCTGATAGCAGGACACTCAATTGAGTTTCTACAGAAACCACCAAGGACCCCCCCCCAGGTTGTCTTACTCCCCGGAACAGCTTCTTCTGGTTCGGGAAGAAATATCCTCCCTTCTGCTGAAGGCTGTGATAGAGCCTGTCCCACCCCACCTTTGGGGGAGAGGTTACTACTCCCATTTCTTCCTGGTTCCGAAGTAATCGGGAGGTGTGAGGCCTATCCTAGACCTCCGCTCCCTAAACCTGTTCATGGAGTACAAACGGTTCAGAATGCTCTTTGCAGAGCCTTTTGCCCTTACTTCGGCCAGGTCAGTGGCTGTGCACTCTGGTGTAGGATGCCTACCTGCATATATGTATTCGCCCTTCCCACTGCAGATACCTTCGTTTTTCATTTCAGGGGGACCACTACCAATTCAAGGCCCTCCCATTTGGTCTTTACTTGGCGCCCTGAGTGTTCACCAAATGCCTTTACGGTGTAGTGGCCCACCTGCATACTCGGGGAGTTCAGGTTTTCCTTTGTCTGGACGATTGGCTTCTGGCGGCCCCGTCCAGGGAGGAACTCCTGCGTTCCCTTTCCCTTACCCTGCAGGTTTTTACCAGCCTGGGTATTACCATCAACCAGGACAAGTCCCATTTGATCCCATCCCAGAGGCTCCAGTTCATCGGGGCGATCCTGGACACGAACTCCGGCATGGCATTCATGCCACTGGACAGGGTGGCCACCCTTCAGGCTCATGTAAGCCTGGTGTCCAGTCGCAGGTGGGTCAGCGCCAGGTGAGTCCTTCGCCTCCTCAGGCTCATGGCGGCTGCTATTCCGACAGTATCTTGCTCTCGGCTCTACATGAGGATGTCTCAGTGGGATCAACTGGTGGATGACCTAGATCTAGAAGTCCTGGTCTCCAACCCTGTGGTTCAGGACTTACAGTGGTGGATGGTTCAGGAAAACCTTTGCCGGGGAGTTCCCTTCTGCCGCTCTCCCCCTCCCAAACATTGACAACAGACGCCTCGGGAGACAGTTGGGGAGCCCACCTTGGGTCTCACAAGACCCAGGGCTCCTGGTCCAGGCTCGAACAAACTCTTCACATAAACGTGCTTGAGCTCAGGGCCATGCTGTATGCTCTACAAGCTCTGCATCTGTATCTGCTTCCCGGTCATCTGGCTGTCCAGACAGACAATGTGTGTGGTCTGGTACATCAACAAACAGGGAGGAACTCGTTCCTACTCTCTTTGCAGGGAGGCAGTGTGGGTTTGGGATTGGGCAGTGCAACCTAACCTTCACTTCACGGCGGTTCATGTTCCGGTGGTCGAAAACACGCTGGCAGACTACCTCAGCCGGTCCTCTGCACAGGCTCATGAGTGTGAACTGGATGGGGGTAGTAGACGATATCTTCCTGCGCTGGGGGACACCTCGGGTAGACCTGTTCGCGTCTCCTCACAACGCAAAACTTCCCGCCTTCTGCTCGCTTGCATCAGGGCGAGGCAGTTTTTTGGAGGAGCTCCGTCTCTAGAGTGGAAGGACAGATTAGTCTGTCCCCCGATTCACTTAATTCCGAGGGTCTTACACAAACTCTGCTCAGAAGGAGCTCGCATGATCCTAATTGCTCCTTTCTGGCCCAGGCAAGTTTGGTTCTCTCTTCTGCTGCAGTATTCAGAGGAACCTCCTCTTCTTCTTCCTCTGTCGTAACTTTTGCTGACCCAGGATCAGGGGACCCTGGTGCATCCAGGTCTCGGATCCCTTCAGTTGCATGCATGGCTCCTGCAGATGTAGCTCAAGCCCGATTCGGGGTTTCCCCGCTTATGGATGAGATTATGGTAGAGGCCAGAAAGCCCTCCATTAGATCTACCTGTGCCATGAAATAGAAACGGTTCTCTATTTGGGCCTCTTCCAAAGATTTCGAGCCTTTCTCTTGCCCTGTTGGGAGGCTTCTGGACTACATGTGCCATCTCTTTGATCTTAGTCTCAGTCATTCCTCTCTAAAGGTTCACATGACGGCCATCTCCGCTTACCATGTTCCTTTTGGGAACAGAACATTCACAGTTGGAAGTCTCTAAGACTTTTCTTAGAGGGGTTCTCCATTTGAGACCCCCATTCGCCTTGCTGCCCCTCCTTGGGATCTGAATTTCATTCTCGAGAAGCTTACCCTGCCTCCTTTTGAGCCGGCAGCCTCAGCAGACCTAAAGTTCCTTTCTTGGAAGGCTCTCTTCCTCGTGGCCATTACTTCTGCTCGAAGCATTACAGAGCTTCAGGCCTTGATGTGCAAAATCCCGTATTTGATTTTTCATAAGGAACGTGTGGCTCTGTGTACCAACCCTAAGTTTCTCCCTAAGGTGGTAGCTTGTTTTTTTTCCTTTTGAGCCCCCACCACCCAAGCAAACAAAGCCCATATAGGGGTGGAGGCTGAATCTCAACTGCTAAGTTGGATCAGAGATCAGTGAGTCAGTAGGTACTGATATACTGAAGAAGGGATATGCCATTGCTTATGGTTATCTTTTGCATTTTGAATAAAGATCACACAGAGATTGTGTGTTGAACTTGAAGTTCGGTGTCTTGTTCATTTGTTATCCCACAATCCCTCCACAGACTTGGTGTGAGAAGTGGGATAACTTGCTGGAAGCGTCTGGACTGGCCGAAGAGGGATGTTTTCTGGTGGTTATTGCCCACATATCCCAGGTGGACCGATGTACCAGGAGTTGCCAGAGGAGAACCCGGGAAAGAAATTCCATGGAGTTCTGACCAGAACCATGGCTGACGGACGGATAGAAGCTGCTGCCTGGACTGGACCTGGGAGCGCGGAGGAGGGCCAAGCCTGAAGATGATGAGATGCAGGTCGAGGCAGACTGGAGGTGCGAGAGACAACACCTAGGCGGTGGAGACCCTGATGAGGTTGCTCCACTGGATAAGTGGGCAAATGTTGGAGACAGACAGACTACGCAGAGAGGTGGAACACTTGTGCCAGGTGCTCGAGAGGTTCCTGCTGTGGGGGATATGTGACCAGGAGCTCCTGCCAGTCTTGAGGAGCAACCTCTTTCTTAAATCTGTTGCAACAGTTTGTTTCGTAGCCTACTCGATCCTTTATGATTTCTAGTCCATAAGGTTGGCCACCTATGGGCACTCCCTTCTCTTTCTTGACTATGCTATAGTGTTCTCTTTAATTTTCCTATTCCCTCTCAGGTCCTCGTACAGGGAGGTTATTGTGGTGACTTTCAAGCTGATATAAAACAGGCTGTATTCCTCATTGTTGGATTTAGTATGTAATAGCACTATGTCATAAAATACTTTAATGTATATACCTTATGTGTATAAAACCTGTAAACATTGAAAACACCATGACACTAGGTGTTTTTGATAAAGGTAAAAAGTACAAGGTGACTGTATATTATAGAAATTAAGGTAGTTGTGCTATTTAAAAAAGCATGTAAATTGCTGTAAACTGAGCCAGTCTGAAATGTCATGGTGATTTGCACATATCCCATGATGCTTTGCATTATGGAAGTATGTGGGATGATGTGTGTGTGTGTTTTTTTTTTTTTTTTAACTTGGCTTATTGTCAGTGCACTTTGGGGTAACCCATGTTTCAGTGCTTCTACACTGATGTTCTTTGTCTGTAGCTTGTTTTTTTTCTTTTTGAGCCCCCACCTCCCAAGCAAACAAGGTCCCCATAGGGGTGGAGGCTGAATCTCAACTAAGTTAGATCAGAGATCAGTGAGTTAGTAGGTGCTGGCTAAGTACAGAGAAAGGACATGCATAGTCTGTTGCTGCAAACTGATAACCTTAAGCAATGGCATAGCCCTTCTTCAGTATATCTCTTGCATTTTGAATAAACATCACACAGAGATTGTGTGTTGAACTTGAAGTTTGATGTCTGGTCCATCTATTATCCCACAACCCTCCACACTTTGAAGTTTTTCGCTGCAGATGTGTTTTTCTTGAGACATATCATAGGTGAATTCTGATAATACTTCTATAACCTCTTTGTTTTACAGGGGTTACTACCCTAGGGGAGGTGGTGAGGTTGTAGCGAAAGTATCTCCAGTTAAAGAGCTCTCCCCTGTCACCTTAACAGACAAGGGCACCATCACGAAGATCTACGGCAGAGCATTTGTTGCTGGAGTTCTCCCATACAAAGTAAGTCTCTTCTGCTACTGGATGTTTACAGAAATGCACATACTTGTCTTACTGTGTAATTGTATTCATTTTCAGTTTTAAAAGTGAAAAATATCGCTTTCAGGAAAATACAGTTACGTAGGAACTCACCGTAACAGTAGATCTTCGATAGAGGTTCCTTCAGTAGGTCATTACATATAGGACTACCACCACCTGGCATCTGGGCCGCACGGCAGACTTTTCTAGCAATACCTGACGGGGGACTGCCCACCCGGTCACGTGACCGACGTCAGCGTGACTGTATATAGTGGATGGTCCCCACGCTCGCCCTCCAGTTCTCCCGCCAGAGCCTGGAAGAAGCTTGACAGCAGGAGTAAACAGGACTTGGAGTCCCTGTATGTAAAATAAAAGGGGGAAGGAGGGCGGGGAAAAATGACCTACTGAAGGAACCTCTCTCGAAGATCTACTGTTACAGTAAGTTCCTACATAACTCTACTATCTTACTTTGAGAGGGTTCCTTCAGTAGGTCACTCATTACATATAGGACTGAATCCCAAGCAGTCCCTCCACAGAGAGGCCGAGAGAAACACGGGAGGAGAAGAAAAACCAACTCCAACAAAAACTGGGAACTAGAATGGACCCAGAATCGGACAGAAGGCCCTGCAAGACAGCTAGGCCAAAATCTGCCCTCCGCCTACAAGAAATGTACCGACAATAATGTTTTGTAAAGGCATGGACAGAACTCCCAAGTTGCTGCAGCACAAATATCGGCTGCGGAAACGTTCCGAAAAAAAGCAGCGGAAGCAGCCATGCCTCTGGTAGAAGACCTCTGATGGGACCCGGCAGAGGTTTGTCATACTTCTGGTAACAGTAACAGATACAGTTGCCTAACCAATTGGAAAGGCACTGCTTGGAAACAGCTTAGCCCACAGATCTGGGGGCAAAGGAAACAAAAAGCTGATCGCATTTACGGATATCCTTAGTTCGGTGTGTATAATGCTGAAGGATCCCGTGGACATCCATGGTGTGCAGGAGGGTCTCACCTCTATTCGCAGGGGACAGAAAGTAAACTGGAAGCTCCATTGATTGGTTCAGTGTGACTTCCAACACCACCTTGGGTAAAAACTTAGGATTTGTCCTGAGGACAGCCCGGTCCTTGTGGAAAAGTGGGTAAGGCTCTTTATAAACCAGAGCCTGAAGCTCTGAAATCCTTCGAGCTGAAGTAACAGCAACCAAAAATAACATCTTCCAAGAGAGGAAGCGTAAACCACAGCTCATTGCTGGTTCGAAGGGAGGGAGAGTAAGCTTCTCCAACACAGAATTCAAATCCCAAGGGGGTGTAGGTCTGCGGATGGGGGGGGTTTCAGATGGAGAATTCCTTTCAGAAAGGTTTTGAAACTTCCAACTGAGCCACGGGTTTACCATCCAGCAGTTTGTGGTACGCCGAAATTGCCGAAAGGTGGACCTTCAGAGAAGAATACAACAGACCCGAGTCTGAAAAATGGAGGAGGTATTCCATGACTTGCGGGGCAGAACAAGAAAATGGGTTCCAGTCTTTGGAAGCCGCCCAAATGGAAAAACGTTTCCACTTCATGGCATAAGTGGAACGAGTAGAGGGCTTCCGTGCCTCTACTAAGATTTGAGCGACTCGAGAGGAAACCCCAAAGCGAGAAACTGCTATGTCTATAGGAGCCATGCATGAAGATGGCAGGGTCCTGATCCCCTGATGAACATAATGACCTTGATCCTGGGTTGAGGTCGTGAGTCACTGGAAACAGTGGTTCTCTCGCTAACTGTTGCAGCAGCGGGAACCAGATCTGTTTCGGCCAGATGGGACGATGAGAATAATCTGCTCCTTCTCTTCTTGAAACTTTAGGAGAACCTTCTGGAGAATGGGAAATGGAGGGATGGCGTACAAAAATTTCCCTGTCAGAGAGAGCGTGTAGTGCCAGAAAGTACCATGCCCTGGAACGAGCGAGCAAAAACTGGGAAGTTTTGCGTTGTAGCGGGAGGTGACGAGACAGACTTCCGTGCGCCCCCACTTTAGGAAGAGAGATTCTGCCACTTCCTGATTTAGTTCCCATTAGTGACTTGGGGTTCGAGACCTGCTGATACTGTCCGCCAGGACATTTAGAACGCCTGCAGCATGCACGGCCACTAGGGCCAGATTGTGCTGGACCACCCAGTTCCACACCCTTATCGCCTCCCTGCAAAGGGGGTACGAGCGAGTTCCTCCTGGTTTGTTGAGGTACCAAACAACTGACATATTGTCCATCTGGACAAGCAGTGATCCCTTGGGAAGGAGGATCTGAAAGGCCTGTAAGATGTACAAGACTGTCCTCATCTCCAGAACATTGATGTGTAATGAAGTTTCCAAGCTGGACCACAGTCCTTGAGCTTGGTGCTCCCCTAAGTGTGCTCACCATCCCATGTTCGATGCATCCGTAGTCGGGGATTTGGAAAGGGAGACCCGAGGAAAGGTTGCAGGGGTCCCTCCACCATAGCAATTCTTTCCGAACTGCTGACGACACCAGGATCGGATGGTCCAGGTCGTCCAGGAGTTGATCCCATTGTACCCACAAGGACCATTGAGTGACTCTCATGTGAAGCCTCGCAAGGGGAACAGTTGTGATCGAGGCTGCCATCAAGCCAAGAAGGCGGAGGACCTCCCGGGCCAGGATGATCCTGGACAAAGCCACCAAGGAAGCCTGACTTGAACAGGGTCTCCACCCTGTCTGGAGGGGCAGGAAGGCTCTGCATTGGACCATATCCAAAACTGCTGCAATGGACTGAAGTCTCTGGGACAGTATCAAGGATGATTTGGGGCTACTGACAGTAATCCCAAGTTTGTTGAAAAGGTCCAGAATAAAGGACAGAGCCTCCAGTAAGGAAACCCTGGAGGGGGCAGAAATCAGCCAATCGTCCAGGTAAGGGAAAACCACAATATCCTGGCAGTGCAGAAAGGCCGCCACCACTGCCAGGCACTTGGTCAACACCCGAGGTGCAGAGGACAGACCAAAGGGGAGGGCCGGAAACTGGAAATGCTCCCCCTGGAATAGGAACCACAGGAATCGGCGGTGGCTGGGGAAGATCGGGATGTGCAGGTAAGCATCCTGCATGTCCAGAGCGCACAGCCAATGGTTCTTCAGAAGACGTGGAAGAAGGCTCTGGAGAGTCAGCATCTGGAACTTTTTGTACTCGGCGAACAGGTTGAGACTGCTCAAGTCGAGGATGGGTCTCAAGTCTCCTGTCTTTTTTTTTTTTTTGAAACCAGGAAAAAGTGGGAGTAAAACCCCCTTCCCCTTTGTCAGAGGGGAACGCGCTCTGTCGCTAACGAGAAGAGTCTGATCCCTGGTGTAGGAAGACTTTTTTGGCGGAAAGTTTGGTGGGATCTCCAGAAACTCTGGTGTGTCCGGACACCAGTTGCAGGACCAAAGCATCGGAGGTTACATCCTGCCAGTCCTGCGCATGGCGGGAAAACCTCCCCCCAGGCTGAGGAGGAGGTGATGGGGCCAAGGAGTCAGGAGGTGGTAGGGCGTTCATTGGGAGGACCTCCTGAGCGTCTCTGGTTCTTGGAAGTTGGAGGAGTGGTGGAACCCGTGTCCTTGCGTTTCCCCTGGCGTCGAGTCGGGGCTTGCTTCCTCTGCCTCCAGGTCCTTTTCCAAAAGGGCTGTTGCTGGTGTTGAGTGCCCAATCGGTACATGGACTGCACTGACCTCAGGGTGAGGCCTCTATCCTGGAGGTCAGTGATGATGTCTTTGCTATCGCCACCAGAAAGCACCGAGCCTCGAAAGGGAGCGTCATGAGTCGCAGACTGCACCTCATTGGTGAGGCCAGGTATGCCGTCTTAAGGCGATGGCCATCGCTGAGGTGTGGCCTACAGAGTCGATTGGAGTCTTATGTAGCCTGCAAAGCATGCCTACGGGAAACACAGGAGAAATGAAGATCCTTGGCGAGCTCCTCCTTGATGCTCGAGGGGTCCTTAGCCTGTACTCTGGCCTCCAGCCTGGTCAAGGTAGCTTTCTGGTGTGACACCATATGGGCCACATAATTTAGGGACCGGAGCACACATGTGGCCGAAGAATAGACCTTTCTACTGAACTGGTCCATATACCTCAACTCCTTATCGGGAGGAGAGGTACTCATGTGCTTGGGTGCAGATGAGCAATCATGAGCAGCTGAAATAACGACTGAGTCTGCCTTTGGATGTGCCTTAAGAAAAGGAACCTCCGTAGGCACCCAGTACACTCTGTCCGCCCTCTTGAGGACAGCTGGGATGGAATGAGGCATCTGCCAGACTGTAGAGGTGAGGTCCTGGTGAGATCAAATCCAAGGAGGAATCAGTACGGGAGACGGACTCTTAAGTCCAGGTGTTCAGTGAGCCTCTGTCGGATGGGGTCCTGATCCTCTGACTCCCAGTCGAAAAAGTCTTGCATGGGCCTCAAGAAGTTCAAAAAGGCAGGGTCCTCCGAGAAGACTTGAGGGAAACATGGCCCTTCGGAACCTCAGGTTCATCCGAGGGCTCCTCTGTCGACTCATTGGCATCATCAGCATTATCATTATCGTCGTTCGCCCTCCACTTCGTCCGGAAGGTCACTAAGGTCCAGGAGAATAATGGTTTTGCGGACTGTTTCCAAGACGCAAACCATGGATGGAGGAGGAGAACTCCTTTGTTAAACGGATCCAATTATACAGTTTATACAGTTTCCTGGTTGGTAATTCTTAGTAATTCAATAAAGCCAACACACTATTTCTTTGCCAAATTAGTTGTAATTTATTGAGCTAGTCTATCATTTGTAGGCATCAGGTAGCCTGCTACTACCTGAGTGTACCTGATACAATTTAATCTTACAGCCAATGAAACAGTCCATGGAACAGTCCATTGGGGTGTTTCTAACATGCAATCTAGACAGCTAGTAATATTTGCATTACAGGGCTACAGAATTTCAGAGACGCATGAAACCATATATCTCTGGATCCCCCGAGCAATCTATGGATAGTCTCAGACTGCAGATTGTCCGAGACTGCGTCTTCTCGAAGGGATGCTGGACATAACTATAGGTCCCATATTTATGTGTAGCAAGCTTAGAAAAAAAAAATGCAAGGCTGGACTTTCCCAAAAACTACAACAGCAGATTTAAACACAGACAGTATGTCATTCAACAAGTCATAAGACTTGGGTTCGAAAATACATTGGCCAAAAGATACCTCGGTCACAAGATACTTTTTGACACTTTGCCGAGACATTCGGTCATTCTTAAATGGAAAAACAATTAATCAGGGGAATTTTATTTGTCAAAAATACTTACTTTAGGATACAGAAAACATGCAAGGGGATGTGACTGTTTTAAAAATACTCTGTTTACAGATAAAAAAACAGACAGTGGCCAAATTGGGGAAGTCAATCTTCTAGGCCAGCCGCGGTTACTAGCAGCTGCATTCTTATCTTAGCCGTAACCTTTTAAAAAAACTGCTGAATAGGGCAATTCCAAGTTAGACCTCTGCTTTGCGCTTCTTGAATTATTTCATTTTCTTCATTTCAACCATTAACCTTTTAAAGTCTTACACATGCATGCACATTAACTGACATGGTGGTATCATTCATTTATTTAGCCACTTGCAGCCATTGACTAGCTAGCCATATTGTATGTTGGCCTCATTTAATTATCTACTAGCCACCTTCACTTTTTGCTAGCCCTTTATCAATCTACACTAGCCATTTTACACCTTTCTATCTCCTCAACCTTTTGGTTAGCCAATTATATGTTGTTGATAAAAGTTTTGTCACTGGTCACTAAAACCTTGGCTACTGGTCACTAAACTTTGGCCATTGGCCACCTTCAGCACCTTAGGGACGGAGATCTGGGAGAGCGTGGGTGTGGGAGCCTGCTTTCCAGATCTGAAACCAGCGACGTGCATACCCTGCCACCAAGACTGGATTAGGGCCTTGAAGTCCATCATGGCCAGAGTCTGTGGAGGGAGCGGGGGAGGAGGTATAGGTTGGGGGAGGGGAGGAGGAGGGATTACCGTGGGAGGTGGGTAGTGATACCCCTGATAATCCTGGAAATGGTAGCCCTGGTAGGGATTGTACCCAGGATAGTATCCTGGGGGGTAATGAGGAACAGTCCGGGGTCTAGTATAAATCCCCAACATCAGGGGGTCTCACAGAGGGGGAACCACGTCAGGCCCTCCGACATATAAATCAGTGGCGGATCCGGCGTCTGGATAGCCAACGTCTGAGGTACCGATGTCGGGACTGGCACCATCCGATTCGGTGCCGGAAAAGGATCCGGCGTCTGAGGGGCCAGCGTCAGGACCGGATGAAGGGGACCCGACGGAGGGACCATGTCTAGCAGTGGAACCAAAGGCTGGGGAAGGCGACTGGGCCCAGGCTCTGAAGTTGTTGTGGGAAGTTCCGGCGTCGGGTGAGTGTTTTCCGGATCCGCCGGTGGGACCAGGATAGTCGCTGGATCTGGAGGGATCCCACCCGATGGGAGAGAAGGGGCCTCCACCTCTAGGCCTGATGGCTGAGGGGCCTCCTTCCCAGTGATCCCATCAGGGGAGTGCGGAACTGACCCTGAGGAATGGTCTTCGATGTCGAGGGGTTCCACGCTGTCCTGACCTGAAGAACCCGCCTGGGAAGGGGAGGGTACTGGCGGGGGAGAAGAGGGGCAGTCTCCCCCCTGGTTCTTCCGGACGTCGGGTGAGGTGCCGTTAGACGATGGGAGAACCACGCCTGGCGGCCGTCGGAGGCAGGCATCTTATGAGACAGGCCAGTGAGGGAGGCGGACGACTTATCGGCTGCAACTGGGCGGGTCCCCAAAGACTGGGGAGCCCACGTATCAGCAGCCGGGCGGTCCCCGGAGGAGCCGGGGGCTGACTTAACGGCAGTAGCGGTGTGGCCATCGGTGGAGCTCACTGTCGACTTACCTGCGGAAGTTTTATCCGACTTACTGTCAGAAGTCTTCATTTTAGGCGGCAGCTGAGAAGCAGCCTTGCTCGTCGAGGGTCGAGAGACCTCTGGCTAGGCCTCTGCGGAGTGCTCCCACTCCTGAGATTTCTCCTTTCGGTGTTCTTTTTTTGAGGGAGAAGATTTCTCTGAAGAGGACTGGCAGATCCAGTCCATTTGCTTTTCTAACGAAGCAAGACTGACTTTTAAAAGATGGGCCTCCAAAGCCTGCTGTCTCCACTTTCTGGCAGCTTGGTTGAAAGGCTGGCACTCCGGACAGGACGAGACTGGGTGGTCTGGACCCAGGCAGATCACACACTTAAGGTTGCGGTCCTTGTGGGGTATTTGTGTGCCGCAGGATGAGCACTTCTTCTTAGATGAAGATATAAGCTAAGAAAAAATTGTATAGAATGGAAGAAAAGTGAGGGAAGAATCCAATGCAAGACCTGTTCACGACAATCGCCAATTGAAGTCTGCAGTGTGACTGACACAAGGCGATGGCAGGAAAGAACTGGAGGGCGGGTGTGGGGACCGTCCACTATATACAGTCGCGCTGATGTCGGTCACGTGATGTCGGGTGGCCGGTCCGCTGTCAGGTATTGCTAGAAAAATCTGACGTGTGGTCCAGATGTACTAGTCCTGTATGTAATGACCTACTGAAGGAACCCTCTCGAAGTAAGGTCTTTTAATTCCCTCCCTCCTCCTGCACGCTGAGTCACAGGTGACTGATTTCCAGGGTAACAGAGGGAACAATAAAGTAATAAACAGTTCAGCGTTTTTCAGATACATAAAGCCGCTGTTCAGAATAGCAAAATAAATAGATTTTCACGTAGCATACATTCACTTTAATTCAGTGGTATAAAAGTCATTGAGTGGAATGCTTATTTTCAGTGGTGTCCTAGGCATTAAAATAACACTTTTAGTTTTGGTCCAGTCTTGCTAACATGTTTTGGGGCAGCACTATAGACCACATCTGTGTAGTCAAACACTAGCAAGATCATCTTGGAGGATCTCATAGTGGACCGGGAGTAGAAGGCAAGTCTTCTTGTGCTTTACAAAATGGGTTAGACGATTATTGGTCTCGGTCTGTGCCATTTATCTATAGGTACATGTTGGCAAATACTCTGTGCCAACAGAGATGTGGTAAAAATAAATCCTTGTGCATACAAATACAACTGTAGGCCACATGTTTGGTAATAATTACTGGAACAAAGTGAAACTAAATTGCGCGTTGACCGCTGATACTCCCGCTTTCACCTGAACTACGGCTGGGACCTGCTGCTAATTTGCCCCTCCCCTGACTCTCCGCTTGCTAACAGCAAAACTGATCAGACTTGTGCTACATCTTTAACAAAAAACAGTTTCTTTAGCAGCACTGTCAGTCGCCCTGCCATCCAGTCTGTCATCCTTAGCACTACCACTGGAGCCCGCACCACTGTCCTATCAGCAGCCATTGTGTGCAGCGCAACTGTTGGAAAAACTAAACTAAAAAGCTACCTACAAAGAAAACGGTAAAATAAATTTAAAAAAGTCTCACAACACAGCTCAGTGCCCTCTACTGGCAGTCTACCAGTAGACTGACTATTTTGCCCCAAAACTTTTCCCCAAGGGTTAAACTATTTTGTTTTTTTTTAAACCAGCTAAACAAAAACTTATTAAGTGCAATAATACACTCTAGGGTGGGCTGTGTGGTCTATAAACGCCCTTCCAGGGGATCTGAGGTCCTCTGTGTGCCCACCCTGTTGTGTTGTTCCTTGCACAGTGAATATGTGCATGGCTTTGAGATGGATAGATAGATGGATGGAATAAATTACAATTTGTTGAAACAGAATTGGACCACTGGCTGTGAGCCTGTTTTTACGGTCACCCTTAATAAAATTACATAGTTGCACAACAGTACATTTATTAATATAATGCAAACTATAATCAAAATAACATTGAGGTTTTATTATATGTTATAGAAATCCAGGTTGTGATCTGACCATGGGATACAACTTCAAGGAGGGGGCCCCATCAGATGTCTAGTAGTTGGGGAAAGAACAAAGCTGAGCAAGTCTCTGCTTAGTGTAAAAAGTTACAGAAATATTTTTTCTAGCTTTATCAGAGAGCAAGTTCCAGCTGAACCAGTGTTGTACATTAAAGTCACGATGAAGCAACAAGAAGAAAATCACAAGTGGGGGGAAACCTGAGTACAGTTGATTCACTTCTTCTGTTTTTCTTTGGTTTAATAGCTGTGTAGTGAGGTATACATCCTGTGATTGACAATTGCATGATACACAGATGAGCATTATTTATTTATTTATTTATTTATTTGTGGTCTAGGATTAACACCTTTTGAGAACAAGCTCATTACATAGGTTCCACGTCAGAATTATACAACAGAGAAGCAATGCGTTGAGAAGGTCATCTGCAATACATTTACAATACGTAGTTATATACATACAAGCAGGTAAGGCAAGGACATAGTGGTGTAGGCAGATAATATACAACCCAAATTAGCAAAAAACAAAACAGTATTGACAGGACAAAGGAGGTAGGGGGTAAGTGAAGACAGACATTCACTACTTGGGGAGGGGGGAGAATACATCAGGGGTTGTCATCTCTGATGACCTCAAGGCAGGGAAACAGTGTGACAAGGCAGCAGGTAAAGCAAATAGGAAGCTGGGATGTATAGGCAGGGGCATCACCAGCAGGAAAAGGGAGGTCATAATTCCGCTATACAAGACACTAGTGAGGCCCCACCTGGAGTACAGTGTACAGTTCTGGAGACCTTACCTACGTAAGGACATAGGTTCAGAGGAGGGCAACAAAGATGGTGCATGGATTGCATCACAAGTCCTATGAAGACAGGTTGAAGGAACTGAACATGTACTCCATGGAGGAGAGGAGGGAGAGAGGGGATATGATAGAGACATACAAGTATCTTACAGGGAGGAACAGGGTGCAGGAAAACACTATTTTTAAGCGAAAAAGATGTTCCAGGACTAGAGGGCATGGGATGAAGTTGGAGGGAGGATGATTCAGAGGAAACATGAGAGAATTTCTTCACAGAACGGGTGATGGACAAGTGGAACACCCTGCCAGAGGAAGTGGTGGGGGCTGAATCAATCACGGGATTTAAGAATGCATGGGATAGACATAAAGGAATTCTAGAGGTCAGGGGTAAAGGGCAACAGACTTCTAGGAAAACAAACTGAACTTTCAAGCTCAAATGGGCAGACTGGGTGGGCCATAGGCCCTTATCTGCCGACACTGTCTATGTATCTATGTATCAATAGGCTTTGTCATTGTGGATAGAGGATGAGGTAGGAAAGCAGGAGGCTAAGGAGTAAATAGGGCCAGGGGTGGGCTCCGGCTAAAAGGCCTTACAGTGGGAAGAGCAAGGTATTTAGGAAGGATTAGAGGGGGATCAAGAGGCGGGGGAGCAGATGATGGCAGTGTGCATCATATGAGAAAAGGGGTAAGGTGTGGGCAGAAGTGAGGTAAGAGCCCGAAACCATGAAGTACAAAATTATAGAAATTGGGCACATTATATCCTCGTTGTTGTGCAGTTCTGATTTAAAAAACAGCAACAAGGAGGAGTTTTGGTGCCTTATGAGACTGTAATAATACAGTTCAGAAATATTAATAGTAATGTTTGTTATGGCACCCTTCCCCAGACACCCAGGGTGCCTTAAAGAAGCACAGCATGCAATACATAATTTGCATAAGACTCAGAATTAAAACAATAAACCCACCATAAAATAAAACATTTTAAGATGCCTAGCAATTCTGTTTTGCCATGGGAACATTTTTTTCTTCTCAGGTTGGCTTGACAGTCCAGTCATTAGGTTGCCTGCTTACCTTTCATGGGACTCTGGTTTAAATGTGTTCCATATCCAGGATCACCACTTGGGCTGGCAAAGGCTTAGATCTATCACTTATGACTAGTAATGCTTAGAGGAAAGGTTGGATGCCTCTACCACTGCATGGTGGCCTAGGGAGTGGAGAGCCATTCCTTAAAAACCCACAGCCCTCCTCATGGGCCTTCTGCAGCATGGCAGGGAGCATCAGTGGTGTGCACATCTCCTCGAGCCAGCATCACACGTGACTGCACCAGAAGCAGCCCTCGGCGCATGACCTGACTGACATAGCTGTGTCTGTGATGCCCCTCTGGGATTGCCACTTCCTGTATGGAGCTTGTGACTGGTTAATGGGGTGGAGAGGGGCAACATTGTAGGATAGTGCTGGAACAGGCATTGCTGCTTATTATTGCCAGGTAGCTACATTACTTCAATCCCCAGCAACCCTTAACTATGTTAACAACTGCAAATTATTCCTCTGGAATGAGTTGCCCCAGAACCTAGAATTTTATGCTAATCATGGAATCTTAAAATTCTGAACTCTGCTACGTGGTCATGCTCATCTCTGCCTCTGACTTCAGATTTATTTCTTTGCCTGAAGGAAGCAGTTGCCCCGAAGTTCTCTCTCCTATTTCAGAACCATTTACAGTTTATTTTATTATCTAATTTTACTTATCAGTGCGTAGTTAAGTTTTTTGACAACTCTGCGTTAAAGTGTATTTTTTTGTTTTGAGATATTTTCTTTGTTTTCTCCGGTTCCACATCAGTTCCCAGGAACTAGAGAAGAGCCTGTAGTGGCACAGTTCCCGCTTTTGGGGAACTGTTTTACTTTACTGACTAAAACAAATAACTTTAGAAATTGTCTAGCAAGTTCTTTCTTTCCTTGGTCCCAGTTCCCTTTCTTAGCAGAACCGATATTCTACTTGGATATATTTTTTCTGTTTGGTCTTATTTTTACAATGGTCCTTTTTTGGAAAGGAACTGAACCCCACTTTTATTATGTTGGTGTGTTTGAAACCAAAGTGATCATCCACAGTCAGTGTTCCGCATAACTGACAGACCCAAAAAGACGATGGGACCTATAGTCTTAAAAAATTATAAAATATGTTTCCAATTCCTGGCTAAGGCAGACTGTCATGAGTTGTGTTTGAGGTGCCTGAGTCCAGATCACGATTTTGTCAGTTGTGATCTCTGTATTAGGTTTTGCCCTAAAACACTAAAGAAAAGGACTGAAAAAATAGACTTGAAGCTGGCTTCGTGGCACCGGGCGAAGGGGTTCTCTCGGCATGGTGGTGGCCTGGGTTCGAGCCCGGATGTCAGGAAGGGATTGCAGAGCATCCATTGGTCACTTCTTCGAGGCTTAGACACCTGGAGGCTGATTGGTGAACATGCTTGGTGGCATGCAGCCTCGACCGCCCCCATCTCCGCCTCAGGCGCTGTTTCATCTGGGCTCACTGAGGGTGGGTGGACAGAAAAAGATGAAATTGGCCGCCCACCGGCCAGATGACGGTGGCCTGTCTCCCCCGCCATGAAGCCCCTGAGCTGCGTGCCTCCACCCAACCAAGATGTGAGGAGTTGCCTCCGGGCACCTTTATTTCCCTGCCCGGTTGCCCCCTCGTCGAAGGGATACTGTGGGACAGTTGGGTAGTAGGTGACGGTGGATGGCAGAATGGGGGAGTGGCAGTGGCGAGGATGGCCGCCCGAAGGAGTGGGCCGGGTGGATGGGGAAGGTGGAAAAAGATGATGCAAAAGGAAAAAAAAAGACTTTATGGCTTCTCAGTCTGTCTCTACGTCACCTAAAGGCTCAGACAGGGGTCCAGCCCCTCAAAGTAGGTAGAAGAATAAAGTTGCTAAAGATTAAGTGATTAGGGTGTCTGAATGGGGAACCCTTGAATCCAGCAAAAATAAGAACCTCTGAGCAGGCATTGGAATTGGTGTCTGTTAAGAAAAAGCAAAAAAAAAATCATGTTACTGTCCCTCTCTTGAAGAAGGAAAGGAGACAACAATGGACAGAAATAAGATTCCTCAGTAGAGGACATGACATAGAAACATATAGAAACATTGATTTTAACGGCAGATAAGGACTGCTTGACCCACCTAGTCTGCCCATTTCCCTACCTAGAGGATAAGCTGCAGATCCTATTTAACCAATAGCTAATTTCTTCCTGCCCCCCACAAAAATTGCCTTATGTCTGTCCCATGCATTCTTGAATTCTCCCACAGTTTTAGACCCCACAACCTCCTCAGGAAGGCTGTTCCATGCGTCCACCACCCTCTCTGTGAAAAAATGCTTCCTCATATTGCCCCTGAGACGTCCCCCCTCTATTTTCAAATTGTGTCCCCTTGTTCTTGCACATCTCTTTTTCTGAAAGATGCTACCCTCTTGGACTTGGTTGATTACACTGAGGTAGTTTAAAGTTTCTATCTTGTCCCCCCCTCTCCCTCCAAAGGCATGTGCTGTGAGGAGCTTAATGAGTATACCTGCGCAACCCCCACCCAGCCTCCAGTATCTGTTCCAGTGCCTGTGGAAGAGGAGGCTGAATTTTACTGTGAGGAGGAAGGGAACATATAGAGTCTAATGGTTCTCTGGAATAAGAGTTTGGATCCCTTCCTCATCTCTCAGATGAGTACACCTCGCAGCACTACACGTTTATGGAACCCAAACAAACAGAAAAAAAATAAGTGCTTTAGCTGGGACTTGAAGCTAGGCCACCTGAAATACTGTTCCAGTTGCGCTACCAACTGCATCATCAAGGCAACTGGACACTGGGATGTCCCGAGGCACCTCACTTTTTCTCTGAACAGCCTGGTGCTGCACAGATAATTACATTTTCAATCGGGGGGACATGGTGTGCACATTTAGGCACTGACCACTCTTCTTTTTTAAAAACATCTTAGAAAACATTTTGTATTCCGTTTTAGAGCACGGTTGTTGGAGTGTCCACACTGTGATCCGACACTTGCCCGCTTGAGTTCCCAGGCATGCTTGTGGCAATACCGCAGAGCATTGCGGTTTCCGCAAAGCATGCCATGATGCTCTTGACCGGGCACAGTAACAGATCCAGTTAAAAATATCAGTGAATTCAGGAGCTCATTGTGAGATCGGGAATGTACGTAAATCATCCCCTTTTCCTTTTGGCAGCATTAAAAAAGCCATGGAAGTCAGCAGAGGTTGCCTTAAAACATGTTACAGAACGGTTTGCATCCACACTATTGTTAATATAGTTTAAGGCAACTGTGTTGGTCTGAAACCATGCTAAAGATTTGATCCAGTCAGTTTTTTTAATATGGTTTTTAAACATGGTTTGTAGCATGCTTTTACCATGCTACAGTGTGTACACGATCCACATTTGCCATATTTGTAACGTTACAAGAAGGCAAGTGTGGACAGGGCCCTGTGGAACTCAGACAGAAGGGGGAAGAAATAAGTGCTGTATCTATGACTTTAACCCAGGCTGCCTTGAATACATAAATGTAATTATCTGTGCAGTACCAGGTTGTGCATTAGAGAAAAAGTGTAAGGTGCCTCAGGACATCCCGGTTTTCTTTTTTTTTTTTTTAAGTTCAGCTTTATTCGATGATCACGCATCAGCACCACAAATACAACATTCAGTAAAAACATACACTTTTAGTCATAGCTAGAACTTAGTTCATAATCAGGGAACTTTAACAGATACATGAAATTGACCAAAAAATGTATATGATAATGGTCACGAACTAAAATTATACAACCTGTACCATCTGAAAGGAAAATACAGTACATGGCATAGAGAGTAGCACTGAAAAGGAATGTTGTACACGTCCAACTTATTTTGAGTAGAAGATCATAAAACAAAAAAAAAAAACATTTCAACAGAAGATTGGCTGCAACAGTAAAAACAGAAACCCTTTTTACTGCTGTGGGTACCTCCAGAGAGGAAAACAAATTAAATCCCTCCTTTGAGATCCATACCAAGTGCACCATCAAAATTGGTAATAAAGTTAAAAATTAAAGTGGAAGGTGAAGCTTCTCTAAGATACCTCTATCTGTCTGACAAATGCTGCCCTGTGATCCCTCTCCGGTTGATTGCGATAACCTCCAGCCTCTCCAACTTTAATGGTGACACTCTTTTCGGAGATTTAATTTGGCTGTGAGCAATTCCATCTACTGGATGGTACTAATGCACCCTGACTGTTCTTCAGGAGTTGAAGGCTGCTCTTTCAGCCAGCTGGCAGTGAGGCGTTTCAAGGCTGCCGCTATCAATATTAGCACTAATTTACAGTTTTACTGTTAGTAATTTGAGCACTTCTGGGAATCCCAGAACCCACTCCATGCATTCCAAGGGTATCCGGGTGCCGGTGATGCTGTGAGCCTCCCTTTGACTTTGTGCCCAGAAAAATTGTATTTAGTAAAGCCCCAGAACATATGCCAGTGTGACTCCTATTCTCCCCCATCCACAGAATTGGTTGTGTTATAATGTTTAGTAATTTTTGGAGTTCTAAAAAAATCTAATGAGGATTTCTAGAAAAATTTTTGCCAAACCGTTGCAGCAGTCACTTTTCAGCCCTTTTTTTAACTTACCCTTCCACTCTTCATCCAGGGAAGTATTTTCTGCTTCCTGTTCGCAAGCTACCCTCACTGTATATCTGTGGATATTGCCTTTGCCTACAGTAGCAACTTACATAGGTTAGAAATGTATCTCCGTGGTGCCTGCTATGGTAACCACCCCCATTATATGTATTTCCCAGACCGATAATGGTCTAGTTAGTTGTTGGACATTGCCAGGCTGATTAATGAAGCGTCTGACTTGCAAATATTTATGGAACTCCACATTAGACCACACATATTTCGCGAAGGTGATATAAACCCCGTTTTCTACTAGTTGTGCAAAGCGAGGTTGCTCCCTGCCGCTCCCATCTTGCATACCTCTGATCCAATCTGGGAGGTAAAAATCCTTGGTCATATCGAATCCGTGTCAGAAGGGTCCAGGGTGTTGTCTGTGTTGGCTAAATCTTACGTTTTGTAATATAGCCAGACTATGCCTGACCCACCTGTTGGACACACCCGTTTTATATTCTGATGTTGATGGGGAGAGAGCCAATGTAAAGAGGTTGTTTTCTGGCTCTTGCATTCTCAGTCTCATACCAGCCTGAACTCCACCCCTGTTTTGCCCAGGGACAGACTGCCGTCAGTTGAGCCACTAAGTAATAAACGTGGAAATCGGGTAAGGCAAGGCCCCCTCCTGATATGTTAAAGAACCTGGCCATGCTCTGTTGGTGCCCCCCGCCCATATACAAACTATTGTACATCTTTAAGCAAAGTGGTCCAAAACCCATTTGGAATATGTAGGAGCAGAAACTGAAATAAAAACAAAAATCTAGGTAGGAGATTCATCTTAATTGCAGCCACTGTACCTGTCAAGGAGAGGGGTAGCTGAGACTGCCTCGCTGTGTCTGCTTGTGCCGGGTCCCATAGGTTGTGATAGTTACTGTGAATAGTTTGGATATCTTGGCAGTTATTTGGATCCCGAAATACCTAATTCAGTTGTGTGCTGCCCACTGAAATGGGAAGTATCCTTCAGGATCCAGTGGACAAATTACACTAATCTTCAGTTCCTCGGATGTGGAAAAATCAAGTTTTATATTCTGAAATCTCACTGAATTCCTGTAAAACATGCTACAAGCAAACGCATTGGAGAAAGCCCTGCCCCCCACTAAAGTGGGGGAAGGGGCCTTACTCAAGATACTGCCTCACCCATGAGAAAAATGGGGAGTGGTGACCCATTCTAGACCTGTGATACCCAAACACCCAAAAAATAAAGTGCAAGATGTTATCACTGGGATCAGTAATTCCATCACTGCAACAAGGATGGATGGGGGAAGTGGTAAAAGGGTACCTGGCCAGAATTCAATCTAGTATGGACACTAACCAGAGGTGGGAGCTCATAAAGCTGGGGATAGTGGAGGCAACCAAAACCTGCTGCAAAGCCCAGAGCAAGAAGGCTAAGGCTAAGAAACCGATCTGGTTAAGCAAGGAGGTCATGGAAAAGGTAAGGAGGAAAAGAGCTGCCTTTAGGAAGTACTAGAAAACAGGGAGGGGGGAGGACAGGGAGGAGTACTTGACAGAATCGAAGGAGGTGACAAGGGCAGTAAGGGGAGCCAAAGCATCTACGGAACTCAGGCTGGCACAAGGCATTAAGCAGGGGGAGAAGGACTTCTTTAAGTACATCAGGGAGAAAAGGAGCTGTAAGGACCACATAGTAAGGATTAGGAAGGAGGGGGGTTGGGTGGAACCAGGGTGCGATAAGGCGGAAGCACTAAATGAGTACTTCTGCTCAGTATTTACTAAAGAGAAGAGGGGGTGACACCAAAGGTGGGAGAAATGGCAGAAGCAGGGGGAAGTGGTGACAGATGGGGAAATCATGGAGAGCAGAGTTTGAGAGGGTTTGAAGCCACTGAGGGTGGACAAGGCGCTAGGCCCAGATGGCATCCACCCCAGGGTACTGAAGGAGCTGGCAGAGGTCCTTGCAGGACCTTTGGCAGACCTATTTAATGCCTCACTACATTTGGGGTGTGTACCTCAGGACTGGAGAATGGCTCGTGGTGCCCCTCCACAAGAGTGGCCCCACGGATAAATCGGGAAACTACAGACCAGTGAGCGTCACATCCATCGTGGGTAAGCTAATGGAGACTATCCTGAAGGAGAGGCTGGTGGCCCTCCTAGAGGCCAGAGGACTACAGGACAGCAGACAGCATGGCTTCATACGTGGCAGATCCTGCCAAACCAACCTGGTCAAGTTCTATGACTGGGTAACTAGGCTACTGGACAGGGGCCATGCAGTGGATGTCCTGTATCTGGACTTCAGTAAGGCATTCGACTCCGTGCCACATGGAAGGCTGGGAAGGAAGTTAGTAAGCACAGGGGCGGGTGCAAAGCTGGAATTCGTTGATAACTTCAAATACCTTGGAGTCTGGATTGATAACAAGCTTGACTATTCTGTCCATATTGAGGAGCTACTAAAGAAACTGAGACAAAGGCTTGGTTTATTTTTTAGAATAAAGCACTACCTCAATAGAGACTCCAAAAAAAGATTAATCCAGGCTTCATTCCTATCCCTCATTGACTATGCTGACTTTCTGTATGGACATTGTTCACTCCCCTCTTAAATAAACTGGACACCCTATACCACAGGTCCATCAGATTCATTACTGACCTTCCTTCAGCACCATCATTGCTCCCTTTATAAGGCAGTTAACTGGACATCACTACAACACAGAAGAAATAGGAATGCTGCAATTTGATATTCAAAGCCTTATCAGGCAAGCTACCTACCTATATCTCAGACTGTTTTACTCAAATTACTTCTAGGCCATACAACCTAAGGATCAGCAAAATTATCATTCTTAAGGTCCCCAATGTCTGCACCCAGTTTGGGAGGGCTGCTATCAGCTACTCACTAGCAATTGTTTGGAATTCACTCCAAAAAACCATGAAGCTAAATAACCTCCTACCCTTAATATCCTTCAAAAGATTATTCACCACCCTATTCCCAGAACTCTGCAACTGCTTCCACAAGGCCTAAACCCCGGCCCTACCTACCCCCCTTTCTTTTTTCGTGTTCCTATATGCTGATAAAACTCCCGTTTCCAGTCCCAAGATTCACCCTCAAAATGCCTGCTAGGTCCTATAATCTACATATTACTCCTGATGTGCCCATTGCCTTCTGTCTCACAGATTAAAAAGTTTTAATGTGCCGTGTACATATGTATATTGTTATATATTAGCACTTATGTCATTGTATAACTGTTTATGCTACCCTTGTCAATGTATTAACACTTGCACTTCTTGACCACTCAGGTCCATCTTGTAAATGAGCTATGCTCAATGATGTTCGCCTGATTAAATAAAGATTTTGATTGATTGATTGATTGATTGATTGGTGAGATGGGTAGGAAACTGGCTGCAGGGAAGGCAACAGAGGGTGGTGGTGGGTTGGGAGCTCTCACACCCAAGGGCAGTGACGAGCGGTGTTCCACAGGGCTCAGTGTTGGGACCAGTGTTTGGGATATTCATTGCAGACAATCATGGGACATCAAGAGCAAGATCAGTCTGTTTGCTGATGATACCAAGGTAGTAGCGGTGGTGGATGACCTGAGGGGATGGCAGGGGTTGCAGGATGATCTGGCAAAGCTTGAAAGCTGGTCAGACACCTGGCAACTAGGCTTTAATGCCAAAAGTGCAAGGTGCTGCATTTTGGGATGAAGAACCCAAGGAGAAGTTACCAGCTAGGGAGTGCAGCTAGCCCAGATAGAGGAGGAGAAGGATCTGGGTGTGCTCATTACAGGGTCAATGAACAACTCGGCACAATGTAGAAGGCAGCTGCAAAGGCCAACAAAATGCTGGGTTGTATTGCAAGGGGTATATCCTCAAGGAGGTGATTCTGCCACTGTATAGGTCATTAGTTAGACCACACCTGGAGTACTACGTGCAGTACTGGCGTCCGTATCTGAAGAGGGACATTAAGTTACTGGAGGGGGTGCAGCGCAGGGCAACAAAGATAATCAAGCGGCTGGGGACTTATCATACAAGAGAGAGGAGTTGAAGGAGTTGTACTCACTGGAGGAGAGGAGACGGGTGACATGATTGAAACCTTTAAATACATGAAAGGAATAAACAAGACAGGTACAGAGGGGCTGTTCAAAGTAAGGAGGGGCGCCACCAGAGGCCATGATATGAGACTGGAGCGAGGAAGGTTCAGGAGGAGATGAGACATTTTTTAGAGAGGGTGGTGGCTGGGTGGAATGCATTACCTGCTGAAGTGGTATGCAGTAGAACAGTGGACTGCTTCAAGCGAGGATGGGACAGGACAAGGGGAGGGTTAATGAAGGGAAGGGTGGGAGGGAGGGCAGCTGCAGAATAGGGGTGCTAGCTGCACATTCGAGCAGACTTGATAGACCTCTAGGCCTTTATCTGCTGGCAAATTTCGTATGTTCGTAAGGAGACTTACTTAGGGTCACTGGATCTTAAAGACTCGTTCCACATTTCAGTCAGGGCCACTCATAGAAAGCATCTCAGATTCAGGGTAGGGAACTGCCACTGTCCGTTTGCAGCCCTCCCCTTTGGCTTATCCTCAGCACCCAGAGTGTTCACAAAGTGCCTAGCTGTAGTGGTGGCACATCTGAGGAGGCAAGGGGTGGTGGTCTCCTACTTAGGTGACTAGCTAATATCAGGAAAGTTGCACAAGGAGGCAAAGGCCTTCCTTCTCACACAGCATGTTCTGGATGACCTGGGGTTCTTGATAAATGCTCAAGTCCCAAACGACCAGTTCAGGTCCTGGACTTTATAGATGCAGAGTTGGATACCCACCAAGGGAAGGCATTCCTTCCTTGGGAAAGGGTGGCAAACCTGATGGTACTCGCAGAATCCTTATAGGCAGGTCAGCACAAATCTGCAGCAGATTTCTTCCACTATAGTAGCTCCAGGTGCCACATTCCTAATGAGGGATAACCAGTACCACTTGGGAAACCATTGATCCCAAAGGTGGGATCCACTGTCAGAACTAGTGCCTGTTACAAGGTGTCTGCTAAGGGCACTAGGGTGGTGAAAGGAAGAAGACAACCTCAGAGAGGGAGTTCTCTTCCGTCAACAATCACCTGTAGTTTTACTCGCTACAGATGCCTTCCTCCTAGGCTGAGGCGCTCATCTGGGGGACCCCACTGTAGGCGATATGTGCAACCCACAGGAGTCTTGGGTGCACATAAACCTCCTGGAATTCAAGGCAGTGTATCTGGCAGTGTAAGCCTTTTCCTCCCACATTAGGGGTTCAGCCTGTCCAGATCAGGACAGATAACACCAGTACCATGTATTATATAAACAAGCAGGGTGGAACAAGATCTACTTTGGGCTGCCCATGACCCAAACCAATAAGATCCCCTATAGGGTGGCTGACTAATGCTCCCTGGGCTGAGGTACAGATATGGCACATGGATGAGTCTAAATGAGGACAAAACACGTGTCTGTCTGTGCTGTTCTCAGCCTTTGCTGATTGTATTGTGAGGCCTTCTGGCAATTCTGCTTAAAGCTGATCCAGTCCAAATTAATTTGTATACATTTGCATATGCTTCCCATTATGTTTTGCATTATTGGGGCATGTGCAATTTGTGTTTTCTTTAAAATTTGGCTGTATGGGATAACCCTTGCCCCAGTGCATTTGCTCTGGGGTTCTTCTGTTGTTCTCTTCAAAACTAGACACAGAAGCAGTGACTTTCTGGAGCTTAACGTATTCCCTGGACATTGTTTTGGCAGTACACCTGCCAGGGAAAGACAATGTCTTGGCAGGCTCCCTGAGCAGAATTAGGGAAACCCCGAATGGACTGAACAAGCAGATGCTGGCTACTGTGTTCAGAAGGTGGGGTACACCATAAATAGATCTGTTCGCATCCCAGGCAAACCATCGGCTCCCTTGCAGACCCCCCCTAGATGGGTACTGTCCCAGAGGACGCCCTAGTCCTTGACTGGACAATGAAGTCCCTTTATGCCTTTTTCTCCATTCCCACTCCTACCGAGAGTGCTTCTGAAACAGAAGGGAGCCTGCAACAGTGATCCTAATAGCTCCAGATTGGGCCAGGCAGACTTGGTACTCACTTTTCCTGTCCCTTTCCATTAAACATTCCATCACCCTTCCCCTGAGTTACAATCTGCTGACCTTGTCTCTGGGCAAGATAACTTTCCCAGACCCGAGAATTCTGCGTCTCAGGACATGGTACTTCAAGAGCTAGAATTCTCTAAACCTCTCTGAGAAGGGTTGGGACATGCTTAAGGTTGCCAGAAAACCAGTAACGAGGAAAACCTATGCCTCAAAGTGGAAAAGATTTTCCCTGTGGTGCTCCTCTAGGCAGTTCAGTGTATTTCAGGCAGGCTTCCCTGCAGTCTTGGACTACCTGGTCTACCTACAGTTCCTGGGCCTCAGGTCCTCAACCCTGAAGGTTCATTTGGTAGCAGTGTAAGCATATGCTTTAGCTAGGTCAGTAGTCTCACAGCCCATTTTCAAAAAGTTCTTTAAAGATCTTAATCACCTGTACCCTTCAGTAAGGGATCCTATTCCCCCATGGGATCTGATCTGAATCTGTGCATTGCCCAGCAGGGAGGCTACATGCAAGCCTATGGCAACTGCTGCTTTGAAGCACGTCACCTGGAAAGTAGTTGTCCTGGGGGCACTGATCTCTGCCAGAAGGGTGAGCAAGCTGCAAGCCCTCTGCACAGATTTTTCACAGGTATAAGGTAGTCCTGAGAACTAATAGAAAATTCTTCCCTAAAGTGATGTCTGAATTTCATCTGAATCAGTCAGTTACACTTTAGTATACTTTACAGCAAAATCCGGCTCAGAACAAAAGTTCCACAGTCTGGATGTTAAGGGAGTTCTGAGCTACTACTTGAACCATACAAAGGAGGGTTAAGGTGCACTAATACTCAAGTTAATTTGTCACTTGTGGTGAAGTATGGAAAGGTAAACCAGCATCCAAGAGAACTATTTTTCATTGGTTTTATTACTGCATACAGTTCTGTTAAGGCAGAGCTGGCAAGCTACCACCTGAAGGCCTCAGGGCTCACTCCACAAAGTGCACCTCTGCCTCTTGGCGGCATCAAGAGGTGCTTCCTTCCAGGAAATCTGTAAAGCAGCTACCTGGAAAACAAGGCATACTTTCACAAAGGACTGCTGTCTGAACACAAGTCTAGAAGGGATGCTAGCTTTGGCACTGCTGTCTTGCAGAACCTTTGTCCTAAATAGTTTCTGTACACAGTCTCCCAGGGTACTGCTAAGGAGTCTGTATCTGTAAGCATAGTGAGGGATTGCTAGGGCTTGAAGAAAAAAAAATTGCTTACTGGAGTAATATCGCTTCTTCCAAGGGATCCCTCACTATGCTTAACAATCCCATCCCTGCCTCCCCTTCCAGAGCCTGGAAAAGGTTCACACAAGAATAAGTTCCTTCCATTTTAATTGAAGATTACTTGTTACAGTACCTTACAAATAAATGATACTTGACCTAATCTTTTTAAATCGGTTCTGCCACATATACGAGTCTTTCTAAGACTCTGAATTCTTTTGATACATTTTTGGTAGTCATTTAGCTAGTTCAGTGGTCACAGCTCAGCTCACCCTAGCATCAGAAACAAATATGCCCTTTGCAGAAGTGACTGTGACAGTGCAGCACAGCTTCGACTTTCGTTCTAAGATTCTATAAGTAACATACAATTCTAGGCACTGGGGCAGCTCTTTCCAGGGGGATGATTTGCCGTTAAGCATAGTGAGGGATCCCTCAGAAGAAACAACATTACTGAGGTGAGTAATTTTTTTCCTTTTGTGTTTATTAGATTGCAAAAGAGATGTCAACTGCAGCTGAAAGGCGCATCCGAAGGGACATCAAAGATGTGAACGTTAACATTCAGGCTATACAGGAACCCAAAGACAAGGCCTTTGGTAATGGAAATGGAATCATGTGAGTTGAGCCCTGAACTTGGGAGTTTGTTTTCTTTTTAAATAATCTGTTACTGTATTTTGCTCTTGCTCTCCTACTGGCCCCCTTTTTCTGGAAGACACCCCCCCATCCCTGGAACTTGCCTCAAGATACTGCTATGACTGTTGGGGTCGGTGGGACTGACCAAGTACTTTGAAGCAGGATCCAGTCGTGGTACCCATTCAGTGGTGCCAGGCATGCGATGGGTCATTCATATCCTACTTGGTAAGGTATTTTCATTCCAGTTTTCTCCCCTAGAATGTCAGATGTGCAGTGATGCAGAGCGCATATGTTTGTGTCCTGTGACACCTAACTGCTGCTGGATGTCTGGTGTAATGCAGGAGGCGTATCCCTCCCCACCCGTGAGAGGAGAGCTGTCCCTTAGACGCTAAATCGTCCCACTCCTCAGCCAATCCTTTGACTTGAGTTTGCTTCCGAACCCGGGTTGCCAATATAGTGAGCAGTAGAGCTGTTCCTGCACTACTTGGCTGGCCAGGGAGTGGGTTTGACTGAGTGTTGCATCATTTCATGTATAAAATATTTGCTGCTTATTTATATGAAGGCATATTCCTAGAAGAGCTACAGAGGAATGTCAGAAATAGCATTTCTCCCCTTAACATCTGACGCTGTGAAAGCAGGGAAGATTAGGGTTACTTGAGGGGAGATTAAAATGTTTGTAATGCAGTTAAAGATACAAGATGGAAGCACAGAAGGATAAAAATTGTATCAAGCTTTTTGAAATAGGCTGAAGTGGAACCAAAATTTCAAAATGTCTTAAAAATGTTTTTGAAAAGACTTGTTTTTCATATAAACGTTTTTTTTTTTTTTTTTCCCATTTCTAGGATCGTGGATATGTTGTTCATCCACACTTATTGGCATGTCCCTTTCCCCTTTAAATCTTGCTGGAAGTCTTCATGCTGGCTCCTCCCACCCACCTGGGGTGGTGTATATACCTCGGCTCCACCCAGTGACGCCAGATCTTCCTTTCCGCTGGAAGATGCAGGTTGCGTCCCTCATGCTCATGCATTTCGTAGGCCCTGGCTTTCAGTATTTCAGTTTTACTGAAATTAAAACTCGTCTGAGTTCTCTATCGCGCTTTTGCATCCTCTATCATGGAAGAGAAATCTTCGCCAGGATTTCGCCGGTGTCCTTGCGGCCAGAAGATGTCGCACACTGACCCCATCTCATGTGAGTCTACTGCCTAGGTATTGGCCATGACACCTCGTCTTGCAGTTTTTGCTTGGCCTTCCATCCCAATGTTCTGGACGACCGCCTGGCACGTTTAAAGTTGGGGAGACTAGAGAAAAGGAATCCAGTGAAGTCCAAGGAGGCTAGGTGGGCGGTTTCCGTGGCCGCAGGTTCCGCCGAGCAGCTGGAACGCATGAAGGCGTTCGAAGAAGCACCCTGTGCATCAGACAATCTAAGCTTTTTCATTCGGCTCAACCTGGGCTCCACCTTCTCAGGTTCCTTCAAGGAGCTGTGCCAGTCTCTCCCCACCCAGGGAGAGGTGTCCTCAGGCTCGCAGTCTTCCCAGTCTCGTAAAAGAGATGAGGAACCGAGTACGTCTTTGTCTCGGCAAAGTCGCTGTTTGGACCGAGAGAGGTCTCAGTCCCAGGAGCATGCGGTCTCGATCTCGGTCGAGATAGCTTCCTCGGCCACAGGCTTCACAGATCTTCCGTCAGGCCAGCTGACCAAAGATGCAGCCAATGAGGTTGAGATTGTCCTCGACCCCATCGACCCACTGTTGCTGGCCCCGGTTCAGGACTCCTTGGAAAGGACTCCGGTCCTTGTCTTCCCTGATGAGGAGACCCCACCTGCTGGTGTCCCCATCAAGGACCCAGTTCTGGATCCCCAGGTATCACCGGTCCTGCTGGTGTCTCCCGAGTGACCAAGACAGCCTGTCCGATCTCGGTTGAGGTGTAGAACCCCCTCGTCCGAACAGCCAAGGAAGAGCCACAAGCGCTCCAAAAAGAGGCGATGCCACTGGTCATCCTCGTCCTCCTCTGATGAGGAAAGGCTCTGACGGAAACTCCGGCACTACGAGGACCTCATGTGGCAACAGCTGATTTTGTCCGGGCACAAGCAGACTTCGACTCCTACCCTGGCCATTACTTGGCTTTTGCCTCCTAGGCCTAAACTTTTGGTTCCTCCGCCCGTGGGGCCGGCCCGTCCTCCAGTTCGGCCTATACCGGTCTCTCTACCGACAGTGGTGGAGTCACCGCCTAAGCAGCCTGTGGGAGGGGCTCCTTCTAAAGAGGACCAACCAGATACTGTGCTTCCCTGACGTCTGTCGGTCACGGTCAACCTGGACTGCCCTCGGCAGGTCGAGGGTGATTTGGGCGGCAGGCCACTGTACCACGACTCTTCAGACTCTGATGTCACGGGGCTCCACTTTCATCCTGGGGATAAGTCGGCACAGGGATGGAGGAAGGCCCCTCCTCCTTCCAAAGGATCCTTCGTCTCATCTCTGATTCCACAGGGATGCCCCTGGAACCCATCCAGAAAAAGGCGGAGTACCCTCTCACAGACATCTTCAAGAGAGGGGATACCCCGACGGAGGCCTTTCCAGTGGCTGAGGCCATTGTTGGTCCGGCATTTGGACTGTGGCAGTCTGTCCGCATGGTCCCCAAGTATGCGGTGCCCATGGGGTCCCTTGCGGGGTTCACTGAGCACCCTTCGGCTGAGAGCCTGGTGACTGCCTCTGTGTTCAGGCGTACTGGCAATTCTGCTGACACTGACCGACCTCCCGACAAGGAGTTCAACTGTTTGGACCATTCGGGGTGGAAAGTCTATGCGGCGTCTTCCTTGGGCCTTCGTCAGGCAAGTTCAGCCGTCATCATGGCATGCTTCTCCCATGCCCTTCTTGGGTCATTGGATTAAGTCCTCCCACATCTCCCCACAGACATGCAGACCAAGGTTAAGCAGGTCCGAGATCGGGACCGTGCTGTTGCCAAACAGCAGCTCCAGACAGCCCTGGACATTGGGAACTCTTGTACCCGCTCGATAGCCGCCGCAGTTGCCTCTCGCCACAGGGCTTGGCTGAGGCTCTCCTCCTTCCCAGCAGATACTTGGCATAAGTTAGCTGATGTGCCTTTACTTGGGCTTGACTTGTTCGGCCCAGGAGTGGCTAATCACCTACAGTGCATAGAGCAGTCCAGTGCTACCTTGGACGCCACTTCTGCTAAGAGATCTTCGGGCAAGAACCAGCAGAAGAAGAAGCCTTTTTGGCACTCTCACCCTGTGGTTCAGCAGTCCTCCTACCAGGGAGGACAGCAGCAGGCTCAAGCTTGGCACCCTCAGCCCAAGCCTGGACCCCAGCAGGCCCGCAGAGTAGGCCGAGGCTCAGGTCCTGGAGCTTCCTCCTCCTCCAAGCCTGCTCAGTGATAGGGTTGGGGTTGCCACCCCTATTCCTGTCACACCAGCTCTGGGTTTTCGCGTGGGGGGGCCGGCTCCACCACTTCCTTTCTGCCTGGTCCGCTATCACAGTGGACAGGTGGGTTCTCGAAGTGGTCAGTCAGGGACTGCCCCTAGAATTCAAGCAGTACCCTCCCAGCCAAGCCCACGCCCCTTGGGAAGAACGTATTTCCGCATGCACCCAGATGGCTTTTCAAGACGACATCGCTCAGCTCCTTCTTGAGACAGTAGCTGTCATGGCAGATCCATCTGCAGACCCAGGCTTTGTCTCCAGGTACTTCCTGGTGCCCAAGTGGATGTTGGGGGCTGGTACCCCATTTTAGAGCTCCATGACCTGAATCAATATCTCAGGCCACGCACCTTTCAGATGGTCACTCTGTCCCAGATGACACCATCCTTGGAGCAAAACATGTGGTTCTTTTCACTGGATCTGCAGGACGCGTTCTTTCACATCCCAGTCCGTCCATTCCATCAGCGGTTCCTCCGCTTCAGGGTCGAAGGCATCCTGTAAGAGTTCCGAGCCATGCAGTTTGGCCTGTCATCGGCCCCTCATGTCTTCACCAAATGTATTGCAGTGGTGGCGGCCCATCTCCGGCGTCAGGATGGGGGTCTGAATTTACCCCTAGCTCGATGATTGATTGGCTCCTTGCAGGGTCCACCCAACAGGAGGTGGAGCGGTCCAGGGATCTTGGCCCTCCAAACCTCCTCTCAGCTCAGCCTCCTGAACAACGAGGCCAAGTCGGAAACCTCTTGCCTTCTCAGGTGATGGGCTTCATTGGGGCAGAGCTTGACTCTTGTCAAGCCAGAGCTCGTCTCCCGGCAGACAGGGTGGAGGTTCTCTCCTCCTTTGCCCAATAATTTCTGGTTGGGCACTTGCGCCCTGCCCGGGACTTTCTGCGCCTTCTGGGTTACATGGCAGCATGCATCTCAGTGGTTCATTGGACCTGGTTGCACATGCACCCCCTCCAGTGGGAGCTGGACGCCCAGTGGACTCAGCACCACGGTCATTTTGACCAGCTGGTCACTGTAACCCAGAAGACGTGGGACACGCTGAAATGGTGGATGCCCCAGACCGGTTGTAGGAAGGGATCCTGTTTGTCTGCCCTGAGCCGACTGTCATCCTCACGACCATTGCCTCTCTCATGGGCTGGGGAGCCCACATGGGGGACAAAAGGGCCCACAGGCTCTGGACCCCCCCCGAAGAGTCCTGATGCCACATCAACCTGTTGGAGCTCAGAGCTGTCAGACTGGCACTATCTGTTTTCGCTCTTCAGCTCCGGGGTCAAGTGGTTCAAGTCCAGACGGACAATACCATGACCATGTACTACCTCAGCAAACAGGGTGGCATGCACTCCCATCTGCTGTGCAAGGAGGCGCTCCGCATCTGGACCTTGTGAGCGAGTTGGAGGCGGATCTCCTAGCCATCCATGTGGCAGAAGCCTCGAACCAGCTGGCGGATGCTCTCAGCCGCTTAGGCCAGACATCCCACGAGTGGTCTCTCCATCCAGAGGTAGCTTACAGCCTGTTCTTCCGTTGGAGCAAACAAATGGTGGACCTGTTTGCCTCCAGGGAAAACAAGCTGAGGCTGTATCATTCCCAACCCCCTCAGCAGGGCTCACTGCAGGGGGATGCCTTCTCGAGGCCATGGATCCCAGGCCTCCTCTTCACCTTCCCTCCATTTCCCTTGATCCAAAAGGTGTTGTTCAAGGTGAGGGAGGGACAAGGCGAAGGTGAGTCTGGTAGCCCCTGACTGGCCGCACCAGTTGTGATATCCAGATCTCAGCCTCAGCTGCAGGCCCCCGGAGCGGCTTTGTACACGCCCGGACCTGATATCTCTGAACCAGGGGAAGGTCTTCCATCCAGACCTTCAGTCCCTGCACCTTACAGCCTGGTACCTGAGTGGTTAGAGTTCCAGGCTTTGGGTCTTTCCAAAGATGTCTACACTGAGGTGGAGGCATCTAGAAAGGAATCGACCAGGAAATGTTATACCTTCAAATGGAAAAGGTTTTCCATTTGGTGTCAGGGTAAGGGTCTGGACCCCTTATCCTGTTCTGTGGCTAACATTCTCTACTACCTTTGGCCTCTCTCCAAAGGGGGTCTTTTGTCATCGACCCTTAGGGTGCACCTGGCAGCCATTTCTGCTTATTGGGCGGGCCAGTCAGCCGGCATTGGCGCAGGAGACGGTGATCGGGCGCTTTTTCAAAGGCCTGGATCACATATCCCCTCTGGTGCGTGAACCTCCACCTCCGTGGGATCTACTGTTGGTATTGGCGAAGCTCATGGGCAAGCCATTTGAACCAATGCACAAGTGTGAGCTGTCATACTTGTGGAAGACTGCCTTCCTGATGGCTATCACGTCTGCCAGAAGGACAGGGGAGCTCCAGGCGCTTTCGGTGGACTCCCCTTATCTGGTCTTCCACAGGGACAAAGTTGTCCTGCGCCCCCACCCGAAATTCCTTACGAAGGTGGTGTCAGAGTTTCACATTAACCGGGTGTTGACTCTGACGGTATACTACCCTAGTTACACCTTGGAGGCTGAGTACAGGCTCATACCTTGGACCAGAGACGTGCTCTCTCCTATTACAAGGAGAGGATGGCAGAAATTCGTGGAGAGGTTCGCCAGCTGTTTGTCACCTACGCTGAAGCTGCTTCTGGCAGACCTGCAGCCAAACGGACCATTGCCAGATAGATTACATCATGCATCGGTCAGTGCTATGAGTTGGTGGGCAAAGAGCCTCCCAGAGGGATAAGAGCTTGTTCTACCATCATACTGCTGCATCGGTGGCTGCTTCCAGGGACATCCCTATCCAGGAAATCTTTCTGGCTGCTACCTGGAAATCAACAAACACCTTCATCACCCACTACCACATCGACCTTGAGTTTACGCCGGGGTGCTGGTTTTGGGGCTTCAGTTCTCCAATCTCTGTTCTCTAAGTAGGGGGTGTGCACCTTGCCTCCCTCCTCCCAGAGAACTGCTAGGAGTCTGCCAAAAAGGGTGTGGATGAACAACATATCCACGATCCTAGAATAACAGGTTACTCACCTGTAACCGTAGTTCTAGGAGTTAAAGTATTGTTCATCCACACGGACCCACCTAACCTCCCCAGCTGCAGACGCGATACAACCTGGTTTCTACCACAAGACTGATGCCACGGGCGGAGCCAAGATATATATACCACCTGGGTGGGTGGGAGGAGCCAGCTTGAAGAACTTCCGGCAAGATTTAAAGGGGAAAGGGACATGCCAATAAGTGTGGATGAACAACATATACCACTCTTAGAACTACTGTTACAGGTGAGTAACCTGTTCATATCGATTTATATGGAAGATGTAGCAATACTGTATATATTGATTTTAAGTAAGTTGTATGAGATGCACTGTCTATCTACTGAAAGCTAAACCAATATATTGGTGGCATTAGGTTTTTTCCTCTAAATGTGACTATCACCTATTTATTGATTGCTTTCTGCTGGCCCTGTGGCACAGTGGACTGAGGCACCGAGTGCCACGTCACATACCACAGCAGCGACCGTGTTTGGGAACAGAAGCAGGTTGCCTAGGGGCTAGCAAGGGAAGGGAGGATGGAGCATCCCTAGGAGAGCTCTCCTTGCTCAGGGAGATGGGTAAATTGTTGCAGCCATAACCAGAGCATTCTGGTGTGCAAGATGGTGGCCACGCTGGGCCAGTCACATTGGTTTAATGCTCTGAGGCTACTAGTTTAGTTCTAGTAATAACTTTATTTTATTTAGTTTTTGTAGCGTCCACTGAATTGTGAGTTGTGCCGAGTGCCGCTGAGTGTTTTTGAAATTGTTTGAAGCGTATTAGTGAACTGCGGTCGTTTTGCAAATCTGATTCCAACCGTCACCTTGTTAGATGTCAATTGCTCACTGTTGTGATCAAAAGTGAGCTTTAGTTTGACCCCGTTATATATGCAAGATTAACATTACCTGCTGGTTGGGGGTTGTCTGTTAGTCTTTTTTTTTTTTGCAAAAACTTGAGTGGCCGCAGTTTCTGGTATTGCAGAGCAACTTGAGGAGCCAGCCGTGTGTTTCGGTGGTGGGAGTTGGACGTCTGACCCTAAACTGTGCCCTGTGGTGGGAGCCAGGCATGGAGTAGCGATGGGAGGAGTGCCGTTGGAGGAGCTTCTCTTTACTAGGCTTAAGGAGTTTGAAGGAGCCAGGCGGGAGAGAGTGTGGAATCGTCAGTCACCGATCATATTGAAATCGTTGGATTATATTTTGGAACCGTGTGTGGACATTGCCTGATTTTTCAACTATCTGTTTAGGAAAAACCTTGGGAAGGCTTTCAGTCTCCTTCTGGGGGGTAGCTGCTACCTGACTGTGCCTGGGACCGGGGCAGGAATGCCCACTTCTGGCCGCCTGTAAACTGGTGGAGGAGCATTGTGCTTTTCTAAGCCATCTGGGGGATCGGCCTGGCGGTTGATCCTCGCGAGCGTCTGCAGCTGCTGGTCTCTGGTTGGGAGGAGAGTGGTGGGGCCCCCAGCGGGGTGGTTGAAGGCCGTTGGATTTTCCCCACACTGCCTGCCTTCCGGGCTGTCACTGATGGCTCTCCCCTGCTGTCTGGGGTGCCGTCTTGTGGGGTAGTTTTAGCCAGTGTGGAAAGCCCGGGGTATGAAGAAAAACTCAGCTGAGGATCTTGAGTTGTGCAGGCGGTGGTTGTTTCATGGAACACTGTTCCTGTTCTCCATCTAAAGGATTTAAAGACTTTTTTTTTCGTATCTTTCTTTGATTTTTGCGCCCTCCTGCAGCGCTCCAGCGGGGGCATCCAGCTGCCGGGCCCCGCCTGCCCGGAGGACACAGGCTTACTTGATACGCGAGGGTCTGGCACGGTCGTTACCGGATCCCCCGACACGATTCCACGACAGGCCTCCAGGTCGGCAGAAGCGTGGCCATCCAGCTGCATGGTTGCGCCCAGCCCATTTCCACCTTAGTTTGTCCCAGGAGCCTGCAGTGCAATAATGCACAGCGCATACGCAGGCATCTTGCCGAACTCCTCACATACTGGCAGCCGCGCCTTGTGCCACCCCAAGTCATCACCAGGGGCTGCCCAAGTGCAACGTAACCCCACAAGCCCACCCCAGAGGAGGAAGCGCATTCCTGGGACGCTCGATCCAACCTCTCCCCTGCCAGCCCCCGGTGACCCGAGTCTGTTCCCGAACCCGGGTCGCAGGTGTGGTACAAGGTATGGCATCCAGCGCCTCAACCCTAGCTTGCTAAGCTCAGGGTGGATAAGGCAATGGGACCTGATGGCATACATCCCAGGGTACTTAAGGAGCTAAAGGAGGAACTAGCAGAGCCATTAGCAGAATTGTTTAGTGAGTCTCTGAGCACAGGAGAGGTCCCAGAAGACTGGAGAAGGCTCATGTGATCCCTCCACAAGAGTGGTAGCAGGAGGAGGCGGGGAACTACAGACCGGTCAGTCTTACCTCAGTAGTGGGCAAGATTATGGAGGCACTCCTTAAGGAAAGGATAGTGCAACACCTGGAATCCATAGGGCACAGGATCCAAGACAGCATGGGTTTACAAAAGGAAGGTCCTGTCAAACTAATCTCATAGATGTCTTTGACTGGGTAACCAGAGTGGTGGACCAAGGGGGAGCAGTTGATGTCGCCTACCTTGACTTCAGCAAAGCTTTTGACACTGTTCCACATAGAAGATTGATAAATAAGCTGGGTAGGCTCGGGGTGGGTCAGAAGTTGGTCAACTGGGTGGCAAACTGGTTGACTGGCAGAAAACAGAAAGTGGTGGTAAATGGTATACAGTCAGAAGAGATGCAAGTCACAAGTGGGTACCTCAGGGATCAGTCCTGGGGCCAGTCCTATTCAACATCTTCATTAGTGACCTCATAGATGGACTAGAGGGTAAGGCTTGTCTGTTTGCAGATGACACCAAGATCTGCAACAGAGTAGATGATCCAGATGGGGTGGGCAGAATGAGAAGAGATCTGGATAAACTAGCAGAATGGTCAGAAGAGTGGCAACTGGGATTTAATGCAAAGAAGTGCAAAATCATGCACATAGGGAAGAGAAACCCTGAAGCCACTTATAGGCTGGGAGGAGTTGCTAGCAGTCACAAAGGAAGAAAGAGACTTGGGCATCATCATCACTGATGACCTAAAATCATCAAGCAGACCTCTAAAGCAGTAGGTAAGGCTAGGGGGTGTTAGGGTGTATTAGTAGGGGTATCACAAGTCGTAAGAGGAGGTAATAATCCCTCTGTACAAGACATTGGTTAGGCCCCATCTGGAGTACTGCGTGCAGTACTGGAGCCACACCTTCACAAGGACATTAACAAATTGAGGCAGTCAGAGAAGGGCAACCAAAATGGTGCAGGGACTGCATCAGAAGACATATAAGGACAGATTAACGGAGCTCAATATGTATACCCTTGAGCAAAGGAGGAGAGAGGTGATGATCGAGACATTTAAACACCTTAAGGGCATAAACAAGGTGAAAGAGTCTAACATGTTTAAATATAAGAAAAATAGCAGGACAAGAGGACACAGCATGAGATTAGAGGAGGCCGATTAAGGGGAATGTGAGGAAATTCTTTTTCACAGAAAGGGTGGTAGATGCATGGAATGGCTTACCACAGAAGTGGTGGCTATGAATACAGTGCAGGGCTTCAAACAGGCATGGGATAGGCATAAGGGAGCAATACAAATGACTATGAATAGATAGGTCACTGACAGAGCAAAGGCCGATGGCACATTTATAAGGTAGAAAAAGAAATGGGCAGACTGGATGGGCCTTGCGGTCCTTATCTGCCGACAACTTCTATGTTTCTATGTTTCTATGTAACCCTCAGTGCCACTGGGCCGGCAAGGATTTGAAGACTTTTTGCTTGGCTCCCTTTTCGTTTGGCTGTGAATTTTTAATAACTGTGGCCTTGGTTCCTGTCGCCTGTCTCATACTTCGATCTTACAGGCTCTGAAGGGTTGGTGAGAGCAACCTGTATTTTATTTTACTCAAATTTGAAGTGATTACAAAAAATTTTTCCCATACGTGAGAGGTGGGATTGGGATTGAAGTTCAGCTGGCCATTTACCCGGAATGGTGGGAGCTCTTTGGGTTTTAGACTGTATTTTATCTTGCAAAAACTGTGACTGGTCTTCTCCTTGACCTGCTTCCACTGACACCACAGAATATTATGCTGGTTCAACTTTAAGCAGACAAGCGTGGTGCCAAAAGGCCTCTCACACTCGAGTAATACCATGTGTCTACTTACCTCGCACCCCCAACTTCTAAACCAAATTTCAGTCCCACTGTGCACCTGCCACCACTGACTGTCTGTCTGATACTTCTGTGGAGTCTTGCTGTAACTTTATTTTTTAAAAATGTTGCCATGCTGCAACACTCGTTTGGACGAGCCAGTGAACAACTCCCGAAATGGTCTCCTATGCTATATGCAACTGATACTCATGCTTCTTTTCTGTTCCCACCCCTGCTGTTTCTACTCAGTCTGTGTTGCAATTGCTGTTGCATCACATGGCACTGTTAATTTATGCATGTGCACTAAATATTGTAAGTATACTGGGTGGGAAACCCATTCCTAAAATCAGAAAGTGGGAGTAACTCAAGCAAAAATGGTAGTAAAATGCTCCTTTTCTCCCCTTATTTGTTCCTCTGCCGTCTCTCTGTGTTTCCACACACATACACAGATGACACTGTACTTTCTGCTTCCAGCCTCTGAGCTGGAAATAATTTGGATAGCTTTGACAGCATCCCCCGCTAGTTGTGCTCTTATCAGCTTTCATTGCCAAACAAATGGTTTCCATGACCTTCAGCAACAAGAAGCTACTTGCCGGGCTCCATAAAACCCCTCAGTTTAATGGCTCTGGATGGCTACTCCTTTAAAGAAGCCACCACTTCAGGCACCTGGGTGTGCGGTTGGATCAAAATCTAGATTTCTAACTGCCTAGATTAAGTTTACTATCCACACTTAGTCTTCAGCTGAGCATGCTCAGTCACTGGCATAGTCTTCAATCTTGACTGCTACCAACCAACCATGTGTTCCTCCAGCTCTGCCTCCCTGCACTCTGATTGTTCCTTCAGCTAGAAAGAATAGATATTCTCCCTCACATGTTCTGCTTGTGATTGAAAATTCTGTGAGTTTTCAAGCATTTTTGTTAACTTTTTTGCTTTTATTTTGGCTCCTCTCACCTTATCCTGCAGTTTCAGCTCTGTCATAGCGACATGCTATGGAAACAAAGCAAAAGCCAGGATTTAAATTGTGTTTAGTGCAGGCAGATGTCTGTTACTAAGGGGCAGTGCCTACTACATCTATTGTGTAGGCCCAAACCATAATGTTGGACACTGTGTGTGATACTAGACAATGCGCAGGTCTTCTCTTAAGGAGCTGAAGATGCAGCTCCTGCAAGGTAGGTCTATGGGACTGATTGTGCTGTCTGCAGGTAAGGCTTTACAAGAATGCTCCCCTCTGGTGGAAGCCTATGGGACTGATCATGCTCGTCACAGTTAAGGCTTTATGAGAATGGTCACCCTTGGTGGAAGTCGAACTGCTGGTGGAGTCCTTCGTTTTACTGGCAGAATTGCCATGAGAGGAGCTAACCAGACACCAGTCAGTGAGTCCACCAACCCTGTTGGTGACGAGTCAGCTGAGGGTGAAAATTCTTCCCTCACTCAGACTCTGCCTGAAGCTCAACCTAAGGGTGGGTCGGATTCAACTGTGCAGCTTCCTATGGTTTTCCTGAGTTCAGTGTAACCCCCAGCCTGATCAGTACCCAGGTCTGTGGAGTACCTGGACCAGCAGGCAGCTGCACCATGTCTACCTCCGCACTTGCAATTACGGATAACAGAAACATAGAAATTGACGGCAGATAAGGACCGCTTGGCCCACCTAGTCTGCCCATTTTGCCAACCTGCTGTAATATCACAGACCCTACTTGATCTCTGGATCATCCCCCAAACCACTAAGGTTCCCTTATGTCTATCCCATGCATTTTTTAATTCCATTACAATTTTTGCCACCACTGCCTGAGTGAGTTGAGTGGGGCACACGCTAGTATGTTTTTGGGGGGGGGGGGCATGTCTGCTGGGAGGCTGTTCCATGCTTCCACCACCCTTTCAGTGAAGAAGTACCTTCCCACTCTGTCTTCTGTCAGCCCCCTCAGCGCCATATGGACCACAAGTACTGGCTTCTCAGCATCAGTCATCGGAGGGGTTTCTGGCAGATGCGGTCTTCCGCAAAGCTTAAGTGCGTGAGCGAGTTAGACAAGTTGCAGGACAAGGAGTCCAAGAACCAGGATCTCCAGGCACTACGTTCTGTGCAGCCAGGTCCCTGGGCATTAGTCAGGCCAGCTGTGCGGCTACAATGGCTATATTCAGTCATGAGCTCTTTCAGAGACCTTCTGATGTCCTCAAACTGCTCCCAGAATTAAGCCAGCCAGAAGTTTGGGAGGGCCGAGATCTAGGACTTGGATAAGCACCTGTTGCGGGTGTCATTGGGCTCTGCTGATGTGTCAGCTTGTGCGGTAGATGCAGGGGTGTCTTATCCACCAGAGGGCCTGGCTACAGATCTCGCCCTTCACCCTGAAATCCAGGATAAGGTGGTGGACTTGCCTTTCGCAGGTACAGCCCTGTTTGGGCCGGGAAGTGGAGGATCATCTCGCATGCATTGAGAAGTTGAACATGCCCAATGACTCTGTGACCTCAGTGACTCGGTCCGAGCAGCTCTACTAGGGCCGCCCACAATGATGTCGTCATACATCAACTTCCTCACTCTACATAAACGTGGGCAGCTCTGTGCTTGCCTCACTTCTTGACATGCCGTCAACCATACTTGCCGGAGTCCACAGAGATATAGTCACTACAGTTGACCGCCAAATCTTCGGTTTCTCTAAAAAAAAAAAAAAAAAAAATTTCTCACCCTAGTAGTTACCACTTTCTTTTAAAGTGATTGCCATCATTGTGTATGTTGACGGCAGACTCCTCTAAACTCTTTCATTACTGCGATTGTGGTGGAAAAATCTACGACAGTGACAGCCATGGCACTTGCATCTGCGGTCTCGGAGAGGCCCACAATGTTAAAGCCTGTGAGATCTGCTGAGCTTCAATCAAGCTACTTAGCGACGCAGTCAGCCCTGCAGTCTTACCTCCTTGAGCCGAAGGTAGCCAGAATGGGGAGGGAGCTCCAAGGAAGAAGCTCCCTGTGGGTCAGTGAGTTCCGCTGCACCTCCTTCAGGCGGCAACGTCTGGCTTCTGGCCGCAACTTGAAAGCTACGCTTTCTATCATGGAAAGCATTATTTTTTGTTTGCTGTTACCTCTGTTTGGTGGATTTCTGAGCTTCAGGCTCTGATGTGTGAGCCTCCTTATTTGATTTTCCACAAAGACAGGGTGTCTTAACCCTAAGTTTCTCCCTAAGGTGCTGTCTGAGTTTACTTTAAATCAAACCATCCACCTGCCAGTTTATTTTCCCAAGCATGCCAATCCAGGGGAAGCACTGCTCCACACCTTGGATGTACATAGAGTACTCCAATAGTACGTTCATCGTACAAAGGACTGCAGGAAGTCCTAGCAGCTTTTTGTTGCCTAAGCCCCTGGGAAAGGGGGCATACCGGTTTCTAAACAGTGCCTGTTCAAATGTTTGGCCAACTATATTACGTTTTGTTACTGAAGTACGGTAAGGAATTTCCTTGGGCTGTGTGTGGCCATTTAGCCAGAGACATGCCCACTTCTGTTGCCTGTTTCAGGAATGTGTCAGCTACTGAAATTTGTGTTGCTGCATCCTGGGGTACTGTCCAGACTTTCACTAGACACTATAGACTGGACATTGCCTGTAGAAAAAGGGCTGGCTTCGGCCTGGCTGTTCTTCAAGGTCTCCTTTCTTAGTCCTGTAGCCTTCAGCCACCCAGACTGTCTTCTCTGTCAGAACTGCTTGGGACTCGTTTCATAGGTGTGGCCTAATGAGAGAGATCCTCGAAGATAGTACAGTTACGTAAGAAGTTATCGTAACAGTAGCTCTTACTTAGAGAGGGTTCCTTCAGTAGGTCATCATATATAGGACTGGCGCCACCTGGCGTCTAGCAGTATGGCAGATTTTTCTAGCAATACCTGATGGGGACCGCCCACCTGATGTCACGTGACTGACGTCAGCGTGGCTGTATATAGTGGGCGGTCCCCACGCCTGCCCTCCAGTTCTTTCCTGCCGTCACCTCTTGTCACTGGCATTGCAGACTTCCAGTTAGCGATCATCGTGAAAGTTCATCATGTCGGTTTATCCCTCACTGCTTTTTTTTCTCAAAATTTCGTGTTCTTCCTCATCTCTTCACCCAAGAAGAAGTGCTCGTCCTGTGGAACGCAGATTCCGCACAAAGACGGTCACTCCAAGTGCGTTCTTTGTCTAGGCTTTGACCATCCAGTCTCCTCCTGCCGTGAGTGTCAATCCTTTAACCAGGCCACAAAAGAGAGGAGACAGCAGGCTTTTGGAGGCCCATTAAAGCCTGCCTGGCTTCCTTAGAGAAAAAAAAGGATAGTCTCCGGGATTCATCTGAAAAATCTTCTCCTTCAAAAAAGCACAAGGAGAAATCTAGGGAGCGGGCTCACTCATGGATGACGCCAGGCCCTCGATGAGCAAGGCTTGGCTGCCGCCCAGAAAACCGGACGGTAAGTCGGAAAAAACTTCGGCAGATTAGTCGGCTTCTCCAGGGACCGCGTGACTTCCGGTAAGTCGGCTCCCCCGACGGAAGTGAATCATCCGGCTCAGTCCGATAAGTTGGCCGGGGGCTCCTCCCCGAGCCCGCCCGCTAAGTCGGCCGTCCCAGACAACCGCATGGGCTCAGTTCCCCCATCGGGGCCTCACCCAACGTCTGGTGGGACCAGAGGGAGAAAGCCCCTCTCCCTCCTTCATCCGTACCCTCCAGTTCACCGGTGGGCACGTCCAGTAATACAAGCGATGAACCCATAGACCCTGTCAAGACTTTGGGGTTCTCTCCACACTCCCCTTCTGGGGTCAAGGAGAAGGAGGCTCCTCCTCGGCCTACAGGCCTTTCTGTGGAGGCCCCTCCTCCGCCTTCTGGCAGGCTTCTGGCGCTTCCTCTGATGCCAGTTATCCCAACAGTCCCACAGCCAGGACCAGCTGACCAGTCTTTGCCTTTGGCCCCAACGCCGGATCATGTTCTGATGCCAGGGCCCCTTCGTCCAGTTCTGACGCCGGATTGGGTGGTGCTGGTTCCAGCATCGGTTCCCCTGACGCAGGCTGTCCCAATGCTAGACCCTCAACCTATTTACACTACTACGGGTCCAACATGGGTTCCCCCAATGCCTGATCTGATGGGGATTTATACTAGACCCCAAACTGTCCCACATTACCCTTTGGAGTATCCTGGGGACCACTACCCGAGGGTTCCCACTCCAGACTGGAGTCATCTCTGGCAGTTCTACTCTGGATTTAATCCATACTCCCATTATGCAGGATTCCAGGGCTATTATCCACCTCCAGTTATCCCTTCTCCTCCTCCTCAGTCTCTGTCTACTCCACCTCCCCCTCTTCCTCCGGTTACCCTGGATTTCAAGACCTTAATACAGTCTTGGTGGCAGGGGACTAGGTCGGAGTTGGTTTCGGACCTGGAGACTTGGCTCCCACAACCACTGTCTCCTAGGTCCCCTTCTCCGAGCAGTTCAATAGCCACTGTCTACATTTTGGGGAAGACTCGACAGGACATTTCCCTTCTGGATAGCTGATGCCATTTTGTCGAGGAGGTGGACCGACGATGATGACAGTTCAGACGGGAAGGAGGATTCCTCGGAGGAGGAGGACCCTGTGGACACGAGAGGCAAAGTCTCGTCAAAGTCTCCACCTGAAGACTCTGCCTTCTCGGACCTCTTGAGGGCCATGAAAGACTGTTCCGACTGGGAGTCGGAGGAACAGGATCCCATGAGACAGAGGCTCGCGGAACACCTAGACTTGGGGTCTCTGTCTCCCATCCCCTTTCCTCCGTGGATGACCCCTAACCAAAACCTCACCACTACCATCTGGCAGATGCCTCATTCTATCCCGGCTGTCCCCAAGTGGGCGGACAGGATCTACCAGGTGCCGAAGGATGCTCCTTTCTTAAAGGCCCATCCCAAGGCTGATTCTGGTCATCTCGGCAGCTTATAATTGCTCTTCAGCACCCAAGCACATGTGCACTGCTCCTCCGGACAAAGAGTCGAGGCAGATGGACCAGTTCGGAAAAAAGATGTATTCTTCGGCCATGTGCGCCCTCCGGTCCCTCAGTTACACGGCTCACATGGTGTCCTATCAGAAAGCGACCCTGGCAAGGCTTGAAGCACGAGTCCAGTCCATGGATTCCTCGCCTTTAAAGGAGGACCTGCCAAGGATCTCCATGTTGCCAAGGTTTCTTGTAGGCACGCTTTACGTGCCACTTACAACTCAGTCGACTCAGTGGCCTGTACCTCAGCAACTGCCGTTGCCCTCAGACAGCATTCCTGGCTTCGCCTTTCTAGCTTCGCCAATGAGGTCCAGTTGGCGATTCAGGATGCCCCTTTCAGGGGCTCGGTCATTTTTGGTGATGACACCAAGGATATTATCACAGTCCTACAGGACAAGGGAGTTGCACTTAGGTCTGTCAGGTCAATGTACCGATCAGGCTCTCAACAGCAGCAGTGGCTGTTTTGGAAAGGACCTGGAGGCAGAGAAATCAGCGCGGCGCTGCCAAGAGAAGCGAAAGGCCACGGGTACTGCCACCCCTCCTGCCTCCAAAAATCAGAGACGTTAAGGAGGCCCTCCCCCTGATCGTCTCACCACTTCTTGACTCCCCAGCCCCACTGCCTCCTCAGTCTCGCCACGCACAGGAGTGGAGGGCAATCACCTCCGATGAATGGGTCCTGCAACTAGTGTCCGTCAGACACACCATAGAATTTCTGGAGATTCCTCCAGAAACTCTACCCACAAAGTCCTCTTATCCTCGGGACCAGACTCTTCTTGTTTGCGAGAAGGTAAATTAGTTCTTGCTCAGAGTAGCAATCGAGCGCGTCCCCTTCAGGCAAAGGGGAAAGGGAATTCATTCCCAATTTTTTCCTGGTTCCAAAAAAGACTGGGGACTTGAGACCCATACTCGACCTAAGTCAGCTAAATCGATTTGTCTAGTACAAAAAATTTCGAATGCTGACGCTCTAGAGCCTCCTCCCTCTCCTCATGGAGAACCACTGGCTCTGTGCCTTGGATATGCAGGATGCTTACCTGCATATTCCTATTTTCCCCAACCACCGCTGATTCCTGCGCTTTCGTTTCCAAGGGGAACACTTCCAGGTCCGGGCGCTCCCCTTTGGCCTGTCTTTGGCACCACGGGTTTTACCAAGTGCCTGGCGGTGGTCACGGCGTTCCTACCCCACAGGGGCATTGGTGTCTTCCCTTATGTGGATAACTGGTTGATTTCAGCCCCGTCCAGGGAGTCTTTGCTGGAGGCTCTGTCCTTTACCCTGGACCTTCTTAGCAGTCTAGGGATCACGGTCAGTGTTCCCAAGTCATCCCTTATCCCCTGCCCAGAGACTTCAGTTTATTGGGGCAGTCCTGGTTATGGTCCAGTGCAGAGCCTTCCTTCCTCCAGACAGGGTGGAGACCCTTATCTGTCAGGCCTCCAAAGTGGCTTCCCTCAGGACCATCCCTGCCCGGGAAGTCCTTCGCCTTCTGGGCCTGATGGCAGCCAACATCACTACCGTTCCCCTACCAAGGCTCCACATGAGGATTACTCAGTGGTCCTTGCAAGTGCTGTGGGATCAGCTCCTGGACCATCCGGTTCTAGTCTCCTTAGCAGTTCAGAAAGACTTACAGTGGTACAAGGATTCTCGCAATCTTTCTCTGGGGCTTCCCTTTCGGAACCCTGCACCAGTAGCCACCCTCACCACGGACGCCTCGAATATGGTGTGGGGAGCTCATCTTGGGGAACACCAAGCACAGGGACTATGGTCCGGCTCGGAGACTTCTCTCCACATCAGTGTTCTGGAGTTGAGGGTGGTCCTGTACGTGCTACAGACTCTCCTTCCAAAGGGATCACTGCTAATCCAAACGGTCACTACATTGGTAGTTTGGTATATAAACAAACAAGGAGGAACCCGGTCGTACCCCCTTTGCAGGGAGGTGATGCAGGTGTGGAACTGGGCAGTCCAGCACCATCTGGTCCTAGTGGCTGTGCACGTTCCAGGCATTCTAAACGTCCTGGCAGACAGTCTCAGCATGTCTTGGACCCTAGCTCATGAGTGGGAACTACATCAGGAAGTGGCAGAATCCATCTTCCAAAATTGGAGGCATCCGGAAATCGACCTCTTCGCCTCCCAGTACAACGCAAAACTTCCCAAGTTTTGCTTGCTCGTTCCAGAGCAAGGTGCTCTTTGAAGCGATGCATTGTCTCTATCTTGGACAGGGAAATATTTGTACACTTTCCCTCAGTTTCCCATTCTGCAGAGGGTTCTCCTCAAGCGCCAGGTGGAGAGGGCAAAGATGATCCTCATCGCTCCTCTCTGGCAGAGACAGATCTGGTTCCCGCTGCTACAGCAGCTTTCCCCGGAACCACCGGTTCCACTTCCAATGACTCACGACCTGCTGACCCAGGATCAAGGTCGACTGGTGCACCCGGGGCTCAGGACCCTACATCTCCATGCCTGGCTCCTACAGACATAGCGATATCCCGTTTCGAGGTTTCCTCCGGGGTTGCTCAAGTCCTCATCAAGGCCAGGAAACTTTCTACCCGTTCCACTTGTGCCATGAAGTGGAAGTGGTTTTTCATTTGGCAACCGCTAAGGGCTGGAACCCCTTCTCTTACTCAGCCCCACAAGTCATGGAATACCTCCTTCGCTTGTCAGACTCCGATCTGTCCTACTCTTCCTTAAAGGAAGGAAGGAGGCAGTATAGCGCAGCGGTTTAAGGCTCTGAGCTGCAAATCTGGAGACCTAGGTTTGAATCCCACAGCCCCCACTTGTATATTGTGTGACCCTGAGCAAGTCATTTAACTTCCCTGTGCTCCCAGGTCACACCTGTAAACAAGTTTTCAGCTTAGTGTGCTATTACTCCTGGTTAAACAATTGGGGGAGGTCCATATCTCAGCTAGCTCAACATACCATCAGCTGGCATCTGATTGGCTTGTACTCTTGCCAAGGGGGTACATTAACTTACAATAGAAGACCAGGAAATAAAAAGTGCCAGCCCAAGTACCCTTTTACCCACTCAGGAATTCCTGTGCCCACCCTGCCATTTTTTTTTCCATACTTCTTTATTTTTTTAGATGTATATCATGGATTATGCATACCATTACATCTTTCATGTCTTACAGTAATTGACAATTTATCTTTGTTTATGTAATTATAGTACAATCACACTTATACAAAATATCATATCATCTGATCTGATCTTTCAGGTTCAGATTACATCCATGTAAGTCCTTTAGACAAGGTGTTATTATCTAGAGAACAAACAAAAACAATGAAACAAAAAAGGAAAAAGAAAAAAAAAAGTAAACTTATTTAACCTAATCTAAGCCACCAGCACTCTTTTACCTATTTTTTTACACTCTATGTTTGTATTTACTACATTAGTTTATGTTGCATTCTTTTTGTTTCAGTTGATATGAGTGGTTCATCTCTTATTTACAGTACCTTTAGCTGATTCAATCTTCACTTTACTTCATGCTCATAATCTTTATTTTATTCTAAGTAGACATCTGTCTTATGTACCCTTATTATTTTTTTTCCCCTCTATCTTTTAGTTTTCTGGGAGGGTAGGTAATTCTCATCTGTTCCATATGTTATTAAATTGTTCTTTTCTTTGGTTACTTGCCCATGTTATTTTCTCTATTAATTGTATTTGTTGTACAATCTCTAGCCAGTCTGTTCCCTCTGCAGGGGCCTCTTGCAGCGATTTTCTTGTTATGGCTTTCAGTGCCACTGCTGTCAGTACATTCCAGAGGTGTATTTCGTCTCGCCCCTTCATTTCTGTGGGACACAGTCCCATTACCAGGTGTTCAGAACTTAATTCTGTATGAAACATAAATAATATCTTTAATTTGGCTATCACATGATCCCAAAAAGGTCTCATCTTGGGGCAGTGCCAAAAGACATGTGCCAATGTAGACCTATCTACTCCGTATCTCCTCCAACAGGCTGCACTAGATCGCCTATCCCAGTGGGCCATTTGAATAGGAGCTACAGAGTACCTAATTCTCACTTTCCAGCAAAATTGTCTCCAAGCGAGTGAGGAGGTGGTAGATCATGTATGTCTCTATAGTCGCTTCCATTCCCTCTCTGTGGGGGTGATGTCTAATTCTTTCTCCCACTTTTTCATAATAGGTTTAGTGGAGACAGAATTTTCTGTATTCTATACATTGTATAACAGGGTAATTGCTTTTTTACCCTATAATGAATTTCATCTCTCTCCAAATGGTATTTGTATCATTCCCAGTCCCTGTCTTAGATCCCTGTTCCTGTAGTTCTCTAATGTAATGTCTAAGTTGGTAGAACCTTAATCTGTCTAGGTGTGTCCACCCATACATACTTTGTACCTGTTCAAAAGATACAATCTGTGTACCCTGTATTAATTGATATGGTGATGTAATTCCCCTGTTAGCTTGTTTTAGGAACCACTTATCCTGTGTTGCAGGCGGAAATCCTGGATCATAAATCCACCAACGGAATAGCTACATAGCCTTGTTATCTTCCCCATCCCTCCAAAACCGTCCTAATACCTGTGAAATATGTTTGGCAAGTAAATTTAATTCTGGGTTGGAAAATCATTGCTCTTAGTGGGGGTTCAGTTTGATCCATAGTGTCTATTCTTTTCCACAGTGCGTCGTAGTTTTTGTTTCCCCAAAGCAGAGCTATTCTCATTTGAGATGCTATCCAGTACCCTGCTAAATCTGGAAAAGCCAGCCCTCCTTCCCTTTTGGTAAATATAATAATTTTCTCTTAATTCTGGGACATTGTTTTCCCCACGCAAAGAGAGCAATAATTGTTGCCAGTTTGCCAACCTAAGTTGTGTGACCTCACAGGGACACATTGAAATAAATAGGAATTGTGGTAATGCGTTCATTTTCAAGGCCTGTCCCTTGTCTCCAAACGATAAAGGTAAGAGTTTCCAGCGCAGGATATCTGCCTTTATTTGAGTAATCGAGGGTGGATAGTTTAAATTATATAATTCTCCTGAAGTCTTACCTACAACAATTCCCAGGTACCTCATGCTGGAAAATTCCCACTTCATGGGATATAGTTCCCTTATTGTTAGAGTAGGTATATGATTATCCTTATTTAGAATATAGCCTGAAATTGTTGAGAATCTGTTCAGTTGCTTCATCAGCTGAGGCAAAGATTCTTCAGGTTTGGACATATAGACCAGAATGTCATCAGCATACAGTGCCACTTTGTTCTCCCTATCTTTCATCTGTATCCCATGTATTTGATAATTCTGCCTAGTACTTTCCGCCAAAGGCTCAATGTACAGGGCAAAAAGTAATGGGGAGAGGAGGCACCCTTGTCTTTTTCCTCTCTCAAGAGCAAATCCCATAGAAATATGTCCATTTGCTCTTGCATATCCCATGGGACTTTTGTAGAGTTTGAATACATTTTTAATGAAGTCTTCCGGGATCCCAAACCCAGAAAGGACCCTCTTCAGAAAAGACCATGAGACTTTATCAAAAGCCTTTTCAGCATCAAGACTCATTAGTATTGATGGAATTTTATAGTGGTTTATATGATATATTATATGTACAGTTCTTCTCAGGTTATCCTGGGCCTGTCTGCCTGGGACAAATCCTGTCTGATCCAAATAGATCAAAGCAGGTAGGTCTTCTTGAAATCTACGAGCAATCATAGATGTATGTAGTTTATAATCATTGTTCAGTGAGGAAATGGGTCGATAAGCAGTGCATTTTGAGGGGTCCTTTCCGGGCTTAGGAATCACTGAGATGATAGCCTGTGCCCACTATGGTGGTGATTCTCCCTTTACATTAAATACTGCCTGCATAGTCTGGAACAAAAGGGGCTGTATCATTTCCGCAAACGTTTTGTAAAACTCTGCTGCTAAGCCGTCATGTCCCGGGCATTTTCCAGTCTTTAATCTCCCTATCTCCATTTTAAACTCTTGGTGTGTTAAGGGTTTAGTGAGTTGTAATTTTTGTTCTGTAATTATAGGGAGTGTTATTTTTCCCATAAATTCTTCTGTAAGATTATCTGGTACAGAGGGGCTGGCTCTGTACAGCTCTGCATAATATTCTCTAAAGGTTTCTGATATATCCTTTATTTTCGTCGCCCTCTGTCCTGTACATGGATGTTGCAATTGACTAATTACTGCGTTTGCTCTTTGCACTGTCTAATTGCTAATAATTTTAATGATCGGGGACCCCCTTCTTAAAATCTCTGCCTTAGAAAGATCAGTTTCTGTTCCACCTGGTAATCCAGAAGATTTCCCAGCTGTTTTTTAAAACCTAGTAATTCTTTATGTCCATCTTTTTTATATTGTTTTTGTTCATCTTCTAGTACTTTTATTTTCTTCTGAAGGTCTGCTCTGGTCATTTCCCTCTTTCTTTTTTGCTGATATTTCCAAAACTTTCCTCTCAAAATCGCCTTCGCCGTATCCCATAATATGTTTGCTGTAATTTCTGGGGTGTTATTCTCCTCTAGGTATTCTTAAACACATCTTTTATAGCCTTCTGTACCTTCTCATCTTTGAGAAGTGAGACATTAAGCCTCCAGATTGTATTTTTGCGAAAATCTCCTATGTCCATAAAAAGGAACACAGGAGCATGATCTGATAAGACCATGACTCCAAACCAAGTTGAGTGCACTCTTTGCGTCTCTTCTTTATGTAAAAAAAAAAAGTAATCTAACCTTGAATATGTCCTATGAGGATTTGAAAAAAAAGTATAGTCCCTCTTAGTTTTGTTAATCTGGCGCCATATGTCTATCATCCCCATTTCCATCAAAAGCTTATTTAGTTGTTTGGCAATTCTGTTTGTCTCAGTACCTTAGAAGTAGTGTCCAGTATAGGGTTAAGAGCAAGGTTAGAATCACCCTCACATATCATTGTCCCCTCCGCCCAGGTCTGTAGCTGTAAAAAAAAAAAAAACCCAACAAATTTTATATTCAGAACCTGGGGGAAGTACACTGAAATCAAGGTAATCCTCTGTCCCCTGTACAGTCCCTTTAGTGCTACAAACTTGCCCTCTATCAATCCAAGCGTCTTCTTTTTGGAATTGAGCCCCCTTCAAAATCAATATTGCCGTTCCTCTCCTCCTTCCCTTCCCATATGTGGAGGCATATACCCCCTCAAATCCCATCTTGGACAACTTCTTATGCTCGTTTTTCGAGAGATGCGTCTCCTGCATAAGCGTAAAGTCTGCTTTTGTTTTTTTAATATATGTCAAAATTTTGCTTCTCTTAACTGGGTTAGTTAACCCATGTACATTATAAGAACAGATTAATATGTTCTTATTCATTTTGGTATGTTAAGAGAAGTCGTTCTGTTTTCTGAGTGATCCACTTTCCCAAAACTGATCCATTAATTTCTGTTAATGGTGGGATAGTTTCATCTTTCTCACATTTGGTGGCTATTAACATGTAAACCAACAAAACTTTAACATAACAATCGTATATAATTCTAGTAGCCAACTGGGCCATTCAGAATTTTAAACTGTTTAGTAACTCCCAAGGTAGGAAACCCTGCTTTCTGGGTTTCTGTGCTTAGTGATAGCCCCTCTCCTCTTTCCCTCCAAGGGGTGTCACTAAGTAGGGTATGAGTATTCTTCCATCTAACTGAGGTTCTCTCCCCCGAAGCCGCTCGTTCTCACTGTAATCGGCTTGTGTAAATAATATTCTGTCACTGACCTTATATTGCTTTTAAAGTCATCACTCTCTCCTTTTGGGTTCCCCACTCCCCCCCGACCCTAATATTTGGTACAATAAATTCCATGTACAAATTCCCCAACATATATATGTGTTGTCCCATTGTTCTTTTCCCCACTGTCTCTGACAACGATGAGACCGTGCTCTGCATAGGTGGAATTAACAGTCCATAGACCAGTAGTCTCCCTTTTATTTATTATTTGAAAGAGTACTTTATTCCTCCTTGTATTAAAGCAGATACCATCTCTTGCCAGTTAGTCTCATAAGTCTCCATAATTTGACCACTCATGCTGTATTTTTATTTCCACTTCTGCCATTTCAGGGTCTATGAGTCTCTGCATGTCTTTCTTCCCACCCCCACCGCCCCCGAGATCAGGGCCTCGCACAGCCACTCGAGCATAAGCTTAATATAAGGCCTATCTCTGGGGAACAATTTTACTAAGTACCTGAAGACTCTGGTCTACAGTCACCCTTCTTCCTCCATGGGGATATAGGATTCCTCTTTCTTTTCTGCATGCTGAATCAACGCCGCTACACATCTCGCCGCCTCCCTTGCATTCAGTCGCGTGTTATTCTTGTTGTGCTGATATGCCACCACCTGCCAGTCCGGATGGAAATGCTGTCCTGTGGATTTTCTTTCCTGTGGTGGGTCTGGGACTCGCATTCCTCTTTTTATCAAATCTTGTTTTGCCTCCTGAGCAGATCCGTATAAAACCGCTCCAGTGTCCCACATAACTCTTAAGGTGTGCAGGAAATGGGGTCTGAAATTTGATGTTTTGTTCTCTGAGCACTTTTAAGATAGGTGCATATCTTTGTCTAGCATTCTGCATCTCCGGTGGATAGTCATGATCAAGTGTAAGTTTAGAATCTAAGTACTTCAGGTTTTTTTGAGACCAGTCTCGGCGCAATATGTCTTCTTTCACTTTGTAACTAGCACATCTGATCACTATTGATCTTGGTCGAGCCTCTGGGTCAGTCGTTTTTTTCACCAAGGATCTGTGGGCCCTCTCGATTCTTAAAGTATATACGATGGGAAGATTCAGTACATCAGTGAGTAGATTTTCCATAAATTCTGCCATTGGATATGTCTCCACTCCTCCTTCTTTCAGCCCATAGAGGCACTCGAATTATCTCTCCGAGAGCTGCCTTCTAAGTCCAATGTTTTGGCATGTAATTCAGCAGTTTGATGGAGAAGCAGGTCTATCGCTTTACTTATCTGCTGCGTGTGGTCTTCTGTAGTTGCAACTCGTTCCTCTAGTGTATCCATTCGAACTTGTACTATAGTGAGTTTGTCAGACAAGTTTTTTAAATTCTTTACGATTTTCCTTTCTGGATCCCTGTATGTCGTTTAGGAGAGTTTCAAATCGGTTACGCGATAACTGTTCTAATTCCCCATCTGTCTCCTGTTCTGAGCCTCTGGTGCTGGATGGAGATCTACTTCTATCTCAAGGCCCTCTGGCCCTATTTGCACGGTCTTAATCTCCAAACAATAAGTTTTTTCGAGGAGTTATTTTCAAACCTCTCCTGCCTTTAGGTCTTCCGTTTGACATTTTCTCTGTTTCAGTCTTGGTTTTAGCGTTTTATAAGGGGATTTATGTAGTTTATCGAGTCGGGTGGTGGAGAGCCGTTTTTCTCAAGTCTCTACAGGTCCGTGGCGGAACTGGAAGTCCACCCTGCTTTCTAATTGGCTTAAACCACTGCAGGGATTTTTAAATCGCCACCATTTTTTTTTTCTCACTTAGCGAGAGATCCTGGCCACCTAATGGTACCTACTTCAGTGAGCCCAGCTGCCTGCCCTGATAAAACACAGATTGACTACAAATGGGCTTATTTCTAGCTCTGTAGATTTTTTTTTTTTTTAAGTACCTCCTTGTCCCATTCCTAGCGCTGCTCTAATAACAGACAGCGCAAGGTTTCAGTGAGCAAGACATTTGCCTCTGACGGCAGTCCATGCTACTAACCCCCCACACACACACACACACACACACACTTCCAGTCCTCTGTAGTTATAAATGTTAAAAAATTAAAAAAAGGCGGAGAACTGCTGCTGACTCATTGCGCCTTGCTCCCTTCTCCATACCTCTGCCCTCCCACTAGTGTCAAACAGCCATGCTCACTGCAACTCGATACCTTCTCCATACTGTAACTTCTATGTGCCCGCTCGCTCTGACAAAGATGCAGCAGTGTCAGTATTTCCTCCCGAGAAGCCTCAGACTACTTTTGTGCGGTTGGGGGGGGGGGATAACTTGTCCTAACCGCGGTCATGTTCCACAATCCGTGACAAGACTGCAGTCTCCAGACTGAGTCTCGTGCGCACTTGTTCCAGCCACTGCCTGCTATCCACTACCCACCACAGTGCACTCCAATTCAAATTAAGGAAACAAAACATGAACAGAGTTATTTATAAAACATGTGCTGACAGTCTTTAGGGGTAGCTTGGTCGAACTCTGTGTAGCCCTATGTGTAAGGGGGGAGTTTGGGTTACCATAACAGGCTCCAAAGCCACAACTACAGGACTGCCACTAGGACAAATGCGGAGGAACTATTTTATTACAAAAGAAATAAAATGGCAACAGTTTTAACATTCAAACAGATTTTTTTGTTATTGTTTGACAAAAATAATAAAGTGGCCCATTTTCTAAGCAGAATAATACCCTCCAGGGTGGGTGGTATGGCATCCCGGACCTTCCAGGGGCTATAAGACCCTCCGCCTACGGCGTTGGGCCTCATTACACCCTCTGGCCTGGTATTGCCCAATACCACCCTGTTGGGTATTATTGCTTCCTTAGTCACCTGGGGTATTCAAACAGTCGTGGTAATGTTCCCCCAACACTCTCGGTTTCCCAAAACAATTTTTTTTCCAGCTCTCACAATCTCAAGTCTGGTAAAAATAGTGATTATTCGAATCCAGCACTGCCACAGAACTGTCTCACTTTCCACCTGCACAGCCGGTGCCGATCGCATCTCTCATTGCCTATATAATATGCGCACAGTAACAAAATGGTCTTTATCGCCTTCTTTTTAAAAAAAAAAATTTTATGCTGCCTACTCAGTTTCTTTATTCTTCTAGATAAATTCTTGTGTATTGTACAATGTTTAGTATCCGTGCTTGTTGTGTGTGTTTGGGGAGGCGGGGGTGCACTAACACAGCTGTTGAACTGCAGCTACGGAAGCCCCAGCAGGGCTAATTTACAAAACTAGGAACAAAAACTAAATGAAGTTCCAACAGGCAGAACCACCATTTAAAAACAAATTTATATAACTATTTTATGTTTTTACATATTTAATTATGTATATGTCGACTCCAGATCACATTTTCTACAAACCCATGTTATACGAGCAATAAGACACTTCAGGGTATGTGTTATGTGAGATCGCAGCACTTCCCCGGGTGGTTGAAAGCACTTGGCCACTCACAGCATACCCAGTGCATGCAGCAATCCAGCGTAATGCACACCCTGTTGTCTTATTATTTGGGTGTTATCTTGCAAGAGTATTACATTTTGAGAAAGACACAATATTACTGCTTATTAATGTTCTTGGTAATGCATATATAGTACTGTACCTCAAAAAATAAATGACACAACTTATCAGGTACCCGTTTGCACTTGTTTGTTTTTCATGATAGTTTATGTTAAGATTGGTATAAGAAATGTACTCCAAAACAATTGTTGTTCACATTAATATGCCTTAAAAAGATGTTTTCTACATTGAGATTAAACCCAACAATATCATGGTGAAACATGTCTTACATGATTTCAGTAAGTGGGTTTTTTATTTATTTATTTATTTAGTTTTTGTTGACCGGGTAAGTGCACTAGACAAATCCTGCCTATTTTCAGGCACGACCTGGGGGAAGGGGATACAGATGAATGCCAACTGACCTTGAACCAGACTAAGCTGTTGGTGGGTTTTTTTTTTGTTTGTTTTTTTTTTTTTTGTGAATGAGGGAAATTTGGCCAGGAGTGTTCTATTAAGATTCTAAAACTAATAATGCTGCATTATAAATAAAATATTTGACATTTGCAGTGATGTGAATTGTGAAATAAATTCAACATTGAAGCATCTGTGACTAGCATTATGCAGTACACTGCTCTGCTACTTTACAGTACTTTTGCTGCTGTGCTGTAGCAAGAGTGACACTTGCTGGCAAGGTTGAAGTATTGCAGCAGTTTGTTGGTAAAGTTTGTGATTCTGCAAAGCAAGAATTGGGTCGCAAACCAGAGGGGTAGTTTAAAAGAAGAGCAGTAATTATATAGTGCCCATAAGTGATACAAGGGGAGAGAATTTTTTTTTTTTTTTAATATTGTCTGTTTTCCAAAGAGTGAATACAGAAATAAAGCAATTGGAACTGTGTACATGACAGAAAAGAAAGTTGCACATACCCTAACCAGTAATATCCCAAGGTGACCAGGCGTACATTTCATATTCAAACCCACAATTACTGCAGATTTCTGTCGCTCTCAAGAAATACCCTCCCCCCTAGGAGTCTAACCTGGTTAGCCCATCTAGCACTAAAAGCACAATGCACTGAAACATTCGAGAGTCTGAGTACATGGCTCGAGAAAGTCATTCTTCTCCTTCAGACTGTCCCTGCTCTGTTGACCCTTGTTCGAAGTCCACTTTTATAACTGAAAGTTTTTTTTTTGTTTTGTTTTTACCTGCCTCCACCGGATCACTGAACATAAAAACATTCCCAATATACATAATTTTCAGGAGTGCAGGTAATTGCAACAGATGTGAAATACCCAGTTGTCTGAGCTTGGATCTCAGTGCATCAGAACCTCTACTGTGTTTTCTTGTGGAGTAGTTCAAATCAGGGAAACAGTGAATTTAGGTCCCATCTTGTAATTAAGCAATAAGACACAAGGGGGTGTGGGTTATCAGGGGATTTACCATGGCTGGAGTGGTTTCTGAGTGGGTAAATCCTCGCCAGCAGTGGTAAATCCCCTGATAACCCACATCCTTCGAGTGGCTTATTGCGATTATACCACGGTTCATCTTTTTTACTATAATAAAATACAACTTTTAAAGAGGTTGCTTTGTGTATTTATTTTTATTGTATTTATTCCTGGGCTGCAGCGGATTAGGATGTAGATGACCATTTGGCCATCAACAGCCAGTGGTTATCAGAGGATTTACACGGGTGGTAAACTGCCAGTCTGACCATTTATTGGCTGTTCACTTATGCCCATGGTATAATGTTAATTCTCCCATAGATTTTGCTTTAAGTAGAACAGTGTCCCAAATATGCACACCTGCAGTCACCACCATTAAAGTCCTTGGGTGGTCCAGGTTATTGGGCTGACGTCGTGCAGTAATCATGTAATCTTGTCAGTATAGTAGTAGCACAATCTGAATTCATGCAGCTCTGTATAAATTGAATTATGTAAGTCACGGCGTCCGATCCTTCATCTGCTTCTGGGATGCCATGAAATCTCAGGTTATCTGCCTTGGTGGTGTTTTCTAGATGCTCAGGTCGAACACATAAGTTTATTCTCTTTAATTACACCAGTAACTGTTGTCTGATATTTGTTAAACGTTGTGGTTAGTCTTTTGTTCAGGTTTGTTTGGCTTCGAGTAAGTCGACTTTGGTTTCAACTGTGGAAACCCTGGCATTGAGCCCCTCTACTTTTTTTATCAAGCTACAAGACTGCCTCCAAAATGGCCTTCATGGTGGATTCTAACTCCCCATTGCGCGTTAGTGTTGCTCGGTAGCACCCATGTAGAGCGCTGATTATTGAGCGCTGCACTTTTGAGCGACTCAGTAATAGCGCTCTACAAGACAGCGAGTGGTGCAATACGGCGCTATATCCTGTATAGCGAGTACAGCAAGGAGCTGTACTCACTATTGCAGGATATAGAATCCTTTGAGGCAGATTCCCGGCGAGCTGCTTGCGTAGCGTAGTGGTGTACACCACCGCTTGCAATGCAAGCAGCCCTGGGTTTGGGTCTGGCTAAGTAATTAATTTTTTTTTTGTTTTAAATCCAGTAATTTGCCCCATGGTCCGCACCCCCCCCTCGGAGTTGATTATTTAAGTTTGGGGGGGGGGGTTCTTTGTGCTTTGGTTAAGTATTGTAGCGACCGTCTCTATTTGCGACGGTCTGTACAATATCAGTCACCCTTTTGACCACGGGTGAAAGTTTGTTCGCTCTATGTGATGGGCGGTCTTTCAGACTCTCCTTTATCACATAGAACTGGTCTCTCACCTTGACTTTTGCTGAGAGCCGGGCCTGTCTGCTTTCCCATGCCAGTCTCTTTGGGAACTTTCATTTTTGGGTCTTCTATCTTACAGTTGTCTCCAGAATGCTTCAGCAGATTGATTGAGGTAATATACTACTAAATTATTGAAAGCTGGTCTGGTTCAGTATTTTAGAGGGAAGTTAAAAATATCCTCCAGTTTGGGGATGTTAGCCTGCCAGAAGGGCTGCAGCAAGGGGTATAGCTAAAAAGCATGAGCCTGATTTGCTATATCAGCTACCCACACCCTCTACAGCAGGTCCCCTTACCAGGGTCTGCATATTTTGCTGCAGTCTCAGGGGATTGAAAGTATCTGTGCCGGCATTTCCATGGAAACTTCTGCCAGCTTGTTGCCTATTTAAGCCTAAAAGCAAGTACTGGGTATTTCAACAAGTCCCCCAAGGTGTATGCTCCATACTTTGCTCTGCATTCCATTTTTGGGGAATGGATTCAGTTGTATCGCAAGAGTATTGCAGTGTGGCTTTATAGAGGTGCTTTAACGAGGTGGGTCCAACGTTTCCCTTTAAAATGGCTCATTATAGCTGGGGCAGTAAGGCCAGTTTATACGGCAAAGAGGCAGCTAGCTTAGCCTGCTCCAGAATATAAGAACAGACCTGCAAGTATCTGAAATGTTCTGTCTACAGCAGCAGGCTGAAAGTGTTCTGCAGTATAGCATATGGAACCACTCTTTGGGCATCTAACATTTGAAATGGGAGTGGAAGCCCCAGTTGACTCAACTCCATTTCTGCAGGGCTGTGTCTGTTTTGTTTGAGGTGGAGGTAAGTAGTAAGCTAAGTATCCCCCAGTGTGAGGTACTTGGGTCTCAGTTATGTACCTTCTTACTTTAGCCCAGTTGCGTCAAAAGTATTTGTCCGAGTAGTAGTGTGTGTCTACACTCACCCTGTAGGAAGAGTATATGGCACCACACATCTATAATACCTAGGTGGCCAAGATAGTTGTATAAATATTTCTGCAGCAGGGACTACGATGTCCAGAAGGGTAAGAGGCATCAAGATTCAGGTTCAGGGTGTTATTGGCACCCCGATTAATAATTGCCCTTGCATAATAGGAAGTGGTGATTTGCATATACAGCCCATGATGCTTTGCATTGTGGGGGTATATGTGACTTTGTATTTCTTTGAAACTTGGCATCCCGGCCAATGCCTTTTGGGGTAACCATTGCCTCAGTGCTTGTGCACTGAGATTCTTTGTTTAATAATAGGAAGTAGTTTATTGAAAAAGAAGCCCTGCACTACCAAGTCATTGGATCCTAGTGGGAAGTATATGTTATCCATTGTAACCGGGGCATCATATAATGTTCCCACTGCAGTGGCACAGCGCACTTCTGGGTCCGACACTTCCTCAAGTTGAAAGGGAACACTGTGGGGCACCTGAATCTGGGCTCCCCAATGCTTCACAGATCTATGGCAAGAGGCCACAGCAACTGAAAAGCCAATATTTTTAAAATTGCTGGTGTTCTACATCAGACGGATGGATCTCCTAAAGGATAATTACATGAGGGCTCTCTCTCCGCAGTTGCTGCAGAAGTCCCCTTTCTCCGGGCTGTGGATACCATTGATTTTGTATGAGAGAACTTTTAACATTTTTGCCATGTTAGTATAGGTAATTAAATGGCATAATCAAACTGGTGTCTAGGAATAAGGGTTCCCCTACTTCACCCATAGTTTGGAAAAGTGATGCAGGACAACCCCCACCCCCATTGTTACAAACTAGTAATAGAATTGCAATAATTGCCAGACACAACAGTTTAATCGCACTGATTCTTTTAGCTGTTTACTCCACTGATGAAGACATTACAAGGAAAAGCAGAAAGTGGTACCAAAGAGAGATAATTTAATAGAAACACATTGCCAACTGGGCAGTAACAAGAACTATGTGGTACCAATAGGGTTCCTTCCAAGGCAGGAAGAATATAGGCTCTTCTCCTTTAGGAGAGCAGATGGCAGCTCCCATTGGGGAAAATCACAGTACAAGCTGTGGGCCCCATAACAGGAAAACCTGTCATGCTGGACGTGGACACCAAGGCCCAGAGTTTGAGACTTTATTAGATTGCCAGAAAGACGTCAAGTCTGCTGGTATTTGAGAAACAGTTGTTAAGATACTCTGTGCCCCTCCAGGAAGAATTTCTCCCCAAAAGAGAATTTCTGCATTGTTTTTATCTTGCCAATCCACACGCATACTGTAAAACTTCAAACCCAGGGCAGGTATACTTTAGAAACATAGAAGTTCATGGCAGATAAGGATCAAGGCCCATCCAGTCTGCTGGGTTTGGGGAGAGAGAGATGTGTGTGTGTTGTGTGTGTGTGTGTGTGTGTGTGTGTGTGTGGTTTAAGTGGACCAAATGTCTGATTTGCCAAGGGGTTGACTTGGTTCCTGACTGAGACAGTGACTGCTCTGCGCTGGGGATTCCTGATGGGACAAAACACTTGTCTGTAGCTAATCCTACTCCGTTTTGGCTGAAAGCAATGTAAAAGCCTGTTTGTTTTTTAATTCAGGTATATCCCCTCAGCCAGCCAGTCCCCATCAGCCCAGCCTTCCCAGCCCTGACTGTCCCCTGCTTTCTCCCTGGGCTTACTTCCACCTCTTTGCATGCATTATGCCCACTGGCAGGGACTGGTATGGGAGAGAGTGGAGCACTGCGATGCAGGGCCTGCAAGAGGCCAGACATCCTGCATGGTTGCCAGTTTTTCTGCCTGTTTTCTTCCCTGTGGGCTGGTAACATGTAGTGACGCAACCTGCATCTGACACTGGCCCTCTCCTTCAGTCACTCTCTCCTGCCATGCTGCCTACTGACTTCAGCCAGATAGCAGTCAAGGAGAGGAGTCCATTCTATCTGATGCTCAGTCTTCCTTCCCCCGGCCAGCCCCCTATGACTGGAGTCTGCATGCGTAGTGAGCGGTAGTGCTACTAAGTCGTTGTAAAAGCCTGTTTCAAATGTGCTCTCTGTTCTGGTAAAGGCTTATCAGCCTGACGTGAACACACACACACACACACACACACACACACACACGGATATACCCATGATGCTTTGTGCTGGACTGGGTTTGAGGCTTTCAAGTGTGGAGAATATTATGACTGGTTCAAATGTGATGGTGTCTGCTGATTTTTAATAGTAGCAATGGAGTGAGTTTCTAGGGTGTTGTACACTGATCAGAGGGAAAGATTTGGAGCGCCACTATGCTACACAATGTGTATCTGAGATTTTTTGTGTATAATTGTGTTACTGAATTCTGTGCCTTGGAATCAGTATTGTTGAGTTGGAATCTTGGCCGATTGACTGAGCAACAGGTATAAAGGAGGCCTAGTGAGATTATTCTAAATGCAGTAGCATTCAGTCATGACGCTGATTGCCTGAAAGGTTGCCACAAAGACAGAACATGGTTTACACTGTTTACAAGCACAGATGATGCTTTGCATAATCTTCTGAGCAAAAGACATCACTTCAAGAACCTTCAATTTGGTTTATCTTCAGTCATCACTAAGAGGCTTTGCTGAGGAAAAAAAAAGTAATTTATAATTTCTTTTTTCTTTCCCTAGCATCATTGCTGAAACTACCACAGGATGTATCTTTGCAGGATCCTCGCTCGGCAAAAGGGGTAAGGCAGGTGGTTTTATAAAACTAAAAATGTGCAGTTTTATTTAACACTGAAAATCCATGATTGTTAAAACTGCTTTAAAGGGACTTCTGGTGACATTGTGCACCAGGAGCAGCCTAAGCTCAGAACTCTCCCTACTCTAGCAATAGTTAACTCCCTCAAAAGAGCATAGATTTGATTAAAAACCTTCAGCTTAGTTACCTAAGGGATCCCAGAGATCATGGCAATGAATATTCAAAATAAATTCACTGTACTTTTGAATGATGGTGACGGATCGACTCTGACTCATAACTTTCCTGCAAGTCAAGCAAGGCCCAAAGCTCTGCCATGGCCATACAGCTAAGCCAAAAACAAACACCTAAAAAGGTAAAATTGGGAACCATATTACTGGAAATGCAATTAAAGATTCTTTGCAGGAAATCTGGATGGGCAGCAGAAGCTGACCACCAAATCATGGGAAATGTGGCCCGCCTAGACCACCTTGAAACTGTCAGCAATCTGGTGGAAACACAACTCCACATCATACATTGCCAAGAAGATGCTGAAAATAGAGCCAGATGGAAAAACCTTAGAATTTATTGCATCCTGGAGAATTCTGAAGGGACTGACTTGCTTGCTTTCTTAGATGATTTCCTTCGCACTGCCCTAGACTTGGCTCCATAGTTCCAAATTGATAATGAGCAGGGCACATAGGGCATTCGGCCCAAAACCTACTTCACCAGATGCACGGCTCCACTCAGTTATTGCCTGCTTCTTTATTCCGTCAAGGAGAAATTACTTAAACTGGCCTTGAAAAAACAAAGCATTTTATGGCACCACAGGAGTATTTTTTTGACAACGACTTTGCATCGATCACACACACGCTGCATGGCAGTACATTCTCCATTTCCATGCCTGCACAGCCACCATCTCAAATTCAAAACACCCTATCCAGCTCGACTGGTAGTTCAGTTTACTACAGGCCAGGCCTGCTATTAAACATCCCAGGTTGCAAAGTAGGATCTATCCCCCAAAAAAGTTCTCCTTCCTCCACCTCAGAAGTCCTCAGGCGCCAGAACAGTCATTCACCACCACGATGACAGACCAGTAAGTCGAACTGGCAACCACAAGTACCTGAAGAGACTTTGGCAACTATAATGAAGCAGTTCTAGCTGTATCACAATGCCTCTGCCCGGGAATGAGACTGCCACTATATTCCCTGAGGGTTGACGCTGGCAGAGTGAGAGGTAGGTCGACCTGCTGTTGGAAGGGAGATGGGGGGGGTCTCGCAGGAATGCCATTACATTTATTTGGAGCGGGATTGCTGGGACCTGACCTCCTTCTTTTCCACCGTTATGACTGTCTGGGGACTCCAATGCTAGATCACCAGCAAATTGGAGAGGCTGGAGTCGACTCTCATTCTCGACGTTATAAGCTCAGTGACTAAGACCTGATAAGATCTTCCCTGTGTCAGTCTTCACCATTCATCACTGGTGGGTGTATGCCAGAACGCAGCACCCTGCGGGAGTTATTTATTTATTTATTTTGCTAAGGGGAGGAGCCGGCAGCACCGTCCATGAGACAGACTTGTGGGTTGGCCAGTAACGGCCGTTGGCTCCTCCTCTGCCTCAGTTCTACTTCTCCCGCCGTTGAGACAGCACCTCACCTGCATCAGGAGCAAGAATACTGTGTCAGCAGCCTAGTTTCGGCATCGCACCTCAGTTTCTCTGAAGCCGCTTTCTACGCCGTCCGTGCTGTCTCAGTTAACTCCGACGCGTTTGTTCTGCCGTTCGTTGGTACTCTGTGCCATTTATTGAAGAGACGGTAAGGTCTTTCCATTTACTTATTTTAAATGGCGCCAAGCCTTGACTGTTTATTGTTTTTAGTTTTCCGTTTACATCATGCCAGGTTCAGGGGACAAAAAGCGCTCTTCGAAAGTGGGCCGGCATCCTATGCGTCAGTGTCCCTGTGGCCAGCAGTTTTCCATGATGGACTGGCATGATGTATGCCTAACCTGCCTTGGACCTCAGCATGATATGGATAACTGCGACGCCTGCTTCTCAGTGGACCACCATGTTCTTCAGCAGGGCTCTTCAGACTTTTGGGGGTGTCGTCCCTCGCTAGGATCCATGCGCAGGTCACTTCACCCTTCCTCCAGGTCATCTCACGGGCCTATACAGTCCAGTGAGGAGGGGGTCTCCTTCTCTTTTAGCCTTGCCACAGAGGAGGCCTCTACAGTGTTGGAGGGCCAGTCTGATTCCACCAAGAGCCAGGCCGGGGGCTCCGCCCTGGCAGTCACCTCTTCGGGGGTGCAGGCTACCCCAGTGTTGGAGCCTGCTGTTGCTGGGTCCAGCACGTGATGTTCCTTGGTGCCACCCGCTTGCACTGTCTCAGATCCTGGAGCCATTCGCGGCTCCGATGATTGAGACTGTGCAGCGAGGGGCACTGGGCCCACCCATGGTGCCATTCACAGTGCCGGGGGTTGGAGAGCCCCCAAGGTCGCCAGTTTGGAGGTCTTTTGGATCTCCTCCTCTCTGGAGCCAGATGATTGAGCGGCCAGTCTGGACTGAAGACCTGACTCCTTGGAGTTGGTAGGCTGTCCGGGGCCCAGGACCCTTGCGCCTTCCCAGGTGTCCCTCCCCATGGACCCGGTGGCTGTGGTCGCCACCGGCTCCTGCACCAAGGGCAGGACACAAGATGGCTATCCCGGGCCTGTGGGAGCTGTGGGTCGGGTGTCGAGGTCAGGTGCCATCCCCTCTCCTCATACTGGATCTGGGACCTCCTTTTCGAGGCTCTCCCGGAGAGTCTGTGGAGTCAGTGGACACAGGGCATGAAGAGGGTCTTCCTCAAAGTCAGCTGGGGTGAGGGGCTGCGAAGCTCCTCTGTAGTCCTTTGGGGCTTGAGGAGGAGCCGCAGCACTGAGCCCAAGTTCTCTCCCTCGTCGGCATCCCTTTCGAGGGCGTCTTTGCTGGGTGGAGTTAGGGTCTGCCTTTCTGGATACATGCGGGCCCCAGTCCCCTTGTAGGAGTGCTTCCCCTACAGGGCTCAGTCTGACTGCTTCGGGCAGGTTTAGCGGCCTTTAACTGATCCGACTTACGGATCCCCTCGTAGTCCGGGATTGCCTGCTAGGTCTTCTAGCACTGGCAGAGGCATTTCACTTGCTGTGAAAGATTTCTCCCCTTGCCTCTGCGTCCATCCCCTCTTCTCCCAGGACAAGTGGGCCCTTCGGGGCTCTTAACCTGGGAGCAGTTCAGATCTCAGGCTGTGGACTTCCCAAGATACGTCAGGGTCATGGACGAGCAGGTCTTTCGCCTGTCTCCCCCTCTGCAGCCAGCATCTGAATCTACAGGTTCTTCGGCCTCCTCGTCTTCCTCCAGCGAGGGAGAGGAGACCTCTGTCAGAGTATCTGTGCTTCCTCACGAGGCTGGTCGAGGGCCTGCATATTTCCTACATGGTAAGACGCAACATCAAACGTACATAGTGCACCTTGCTAGGCGAATACAGTGCAGACCCCTAGGAGGCGTCATACAGCGCCTGGCAGCTTCCATTTGCCCCGGCTCCAGCCTCTTTGGGCTGCCAGCATCGATATTGCATGCCCCAGGGATCTCCAGGTACATTAACTCATCCCCTGTGAGACTGACATGATTGGATACTCTTACCAGGCATAGGCACCCAGTCCGCAACCAGTCCACGGATCCAGACTCTGCGGAGTTCGACCGCCTGGGGCGGAGAGTTTTCTCCTCTGCGTGGGTAATCCTTTCTGTTGCATCTCCTCAGGCACACCACACTGCCTATAGCAGGCATCATTGGGCAATGCTGGGTCAGGTCTTGGCATCATTGCTTGATTTGGAGGTAGCCAGGAAGGCCACAGCCCTCTCCGTGATAGGCCTGGAGCAAGCAAGAGCATCCTGTGATGTCAGTGAAGTTGCTTCACGAGTAGCGGGGACAGCGATCTGCATCAGGCAGATGGTGTGGCATCGCCTAGCAAGGCTGTCACCCCTGGCCCGGTGTAGGGCGATTTGCCTCTGCATTCCGGGGCACCCATCTTTTCTCCTGCTGGGTGAGGTAGGACCTGCAGGAGCACCTTCCTTCCCCCAGGGGAACGGGAAACCCCACCTCACCCTGACCAGTCACAGGCTTAACTGGCCTGGAATGGGTCTTCTCCTCCCGTGTTTTCCCATGGGAGGCTGAGGGATGGCTGTCTCTCAGGGAAGTGCTGAACCCCCTTCGGGGGGGCTCAGTACTCACCCACCAGTGATGAATGGTGAAAATTGACACAGGGAAGATATGAAAATTGTGTACCTACCGTAATTCTTGGATCTTCCTGTGTATCATCACCACCATTCATCACTGAAACCCTTCCGCCTTCCACTCAGAAGGCCTCAGTCCCTGGACGATGCCTCCTCCCTGCTTGCGCTCTTCCCAGGGAACCAGTAAAGCTTCCCCTGTACAGCTTAGGGCCTCCTCTTGCTCCTAGGAGACTGCGGAGGGGACTGAGTTGGGAGGAGGGCCAGTAGGGTCTTTTACGAACCTTGCGCGGGGGGGGACTTCTGGTGGGCCCCTCTTTCTTGGCGGGAACCCCAGGACCAGTTCATCTTTGAGATGTGCCGGCTCCCTCCGGGTCCCCTGGGAAGGTAAGAGGGTGTGGGGCTGGCAGGGACTTCCCCTTCTTTGTTTTCTCTCCCTTTTTCTTGCTCCCCCTTCTTTCTTCCTCCTCCTCCTCCTCCCTTTGGAGGGAGGTGTTTTGAAGATCTTCTCACACACACACACACACACACCCCGAACCCTGTGGGTTCTCCTTCTGGAAGCAGTTGGGGGAAGGAGTGCAGACTCACGACCAGGGTTGGTTTACAGCCTGGTTTTGCAGGGGGAGGGACGTTCTCCGCTCCCGATTGTGCACTCTGACCCTAATGGGGAACTTACAAGCCCAGGTTGCAAACCCTATGGCAACTGTCTGCTGGTCAACTGGCTGCCCACTTCTGCGGGGCACTTCCAAGTCTCTCAAGTGTGCTGAACCAGTCGAGGGTTAGGAGTAAACGGGTCCCTCCTTTCCTTCTCTCTCCCCCATTCTCATTTTCTTTCTCTTTGTCTTCGTACTCCTTCCTTCTGTCCTGGCTTATGGCCATCCAGGGGCTGGGGCCTTACAGCCCATATCCTTCCAGGTCCTCCTACTCTGTCCTCTGGCCAGCCTGTTCCTTTTTCAGTTTATATCCTGTCCTTTTACTGTCCCTTGGGCTCCCTTGCCCCGCCCTCATTTTTCCTCCATTCTCTTTTTTCCCTTGTGTCTCTCAGCAAGTAGAACTGAGGTGGAGGAGTCAATGACATTACTAGCCAACACATGAGCACCACGCAGTCTGCGTGAAACCATTATGCAGCGCCACTGGCACCAGGTCTCCCTTAGCAAAAAAGCGCTTCCGCGGGGTTCTGCGCTCCAGAATACACCCACCAGTGATGAATGGTGAAAATACACAGGAAGATCAAGAATTACAGTAGTTATGTAATTTTCATATCTTCCCACTTTGCGACCATCAGGGGTCCCCTGCAATCCCTACCAAGCTGCACAGAAGGGAGACCTGTTTGGTCCATGGTGTCCCCGAGGAGGCTAAAATGTTGATCCCCCTCAACTTCCCCACTCACCAGTCGATACCCTTTATGACTGGAGAATGGAGGCATACCTATTGTTAAAGAAATGGGACCATCACAAACCCACTCAGCAGGTCAGGCCCTCTACTCCCAAAGTGCCAACCTCCAAGCGTAGTCTTGTGAACAGTTAACAGCAGAAGGTAACCCTCTTGTCTGATTTTGTGGGTTCGAACTAACCTTTGGTCTCAAGTTTTGGAGGGATTCAAACTGTGAACCTCTTGTTAGTGTGCCCAATGCACAGGCTCAGATATTTCTGTCTTGGGGGCCCAGATGTCTTTGCCTACGGGCACTTAACCAGATGTACAGAAATGAACCCTTAACTTAAATAAAGACCTCAGATTATTCTTACCTTTTTCCAGTTTGGTATCACCATTCAAGCTTATGCACAGTGTCTGCTGTAACCATATATACTCCACTTACAAAAAGGAAAGAAACTCAGACAGACCAAGTAGGCTCTAAAATTAGTTTTTACTAAAATAGATAAAAATATGTAACGTATAAAATACAGAACTATTATGTCACAAGACATACACATCTCTTAAAACAGGTTTTAACAGTGCAATTCCTACTACAGTAATTAGATTTGTCTCTCTCTCTAAATACCTGCTTAAAGTGCTCACAGATGTTTCTTGGTCAGAGTCTAGATAAAAGTGTCTCTGTGTAGTAAAACAGAAGATCCCTTAAAGCAAACTGTATTTGCCAGCCCCTTTGTGTGAGGTCACCTAGCTCCTCCTCTGTCAGAATATATAAAAAAAAATATATCTATACAAAAACAGGATGTCTTTTCAAAGTATTAAATTCTATAATCCTCAGCACAACTCATTTTCTCTTTCAAATGACATTTCTTTGATCTATTGATCTCATGAGCATCTTCCCCTTCCTAGGACATCAAGGCATCTTTATGATTTTGCATCAGTGTACTACACCTGGTCCCCCCCCCCCTTGAAACGTCATAAAAGGGATACTGATTTCCCTCTAAGCAGCTAAAGCTATAATTAACTTAGAAAAACAGGAGATTCCTGATTAAGGACTTCCAGGTAACACCTTGTATCTAAAACCTGTGTGTGTGTGTGTGTGTGTGTGATCTCTCATGCTGTTTCAGCATTTCTCATGGAGACAGTCCATACACATTTTTTTTATATTAAAAAAAATGATCATACAGCACTCAGAACTTGCTGTCCACGTCACAGGGACCACCAACACCGGTGGCAATAGCCAGGACCTCACTCCAGGTGGCAGATTACCTCAAATGTGGCAGGGACTTGGGCTATACCAAAAACTACAGTGATGACTTCCAGTGTCCAAAGTGAGACACCAGAATTAGTTGGACCTTACCCTCACATAGAGTGCCATATCAGTCTTACCTGGTGCAAGAGAGGCTCTTGGATGGGGGGGGGAGAAATTATCAGTAATCTAATTGACTGCATTTTAACCTGGCCCCACCACCCCCTCCAGCTGACATCATATAGAATATAAGCACAGTTTTCTGTGATGGGCCTCTTCAGAGGATTGCCCTTACTGGGATGGACAGCAGCAAGACATGTAAAGGAAGCCTGGAGGACTAGACTTTTCTGCTGCCTCTAATTTTCACTCCCTTATTTACTTAGACTCCAGACAAAATTATGCATAGAAGCATGCTCCTCTCTGACTCTGAATTGGCCCTGGATGGTGACACAGGCTTCACAATGAGCATATAACCTTGCCTCTGGGTTTCAGACATGGGGAGTGACTCCCCTAATTCATTTGTGCTCCGAGGGGGAGACCTGTGCCATTTGCTGCTATGGGATCTAAGATGCTACCACCAGGTATTCTTTCTTTTGCCCTACTATATCCTACTTTGTTTACTAACCCCCGCCTGAATTCCTCCATTTTTACTAACTGGAGTGCTTGGAACTCCATGGAGGCCCGGAGGAGATGTCCTCTCACCCTAACTCCTTGTCTGGAAATTACTGCAGGAACACCACCCCTCTTCCCAGACAACTAAGACTGTTCTCTCAACTGTCCCACTGCTTGGAAGTCTGGTTCACTTTAGAGTGGAAACAACTTCGCCGGAGGGGAAGCTGGATCCGGCTCTCCCGTTTTAGCGGGCAGTCCAGTTGACAGCCGTCATCAGTTTAGTTATTGTTTTACATTATTCTTAATGTTTATATATAGTCCAGATTAGAGGACATTACTAACTTTGTCTTGAAATGGAACGGGTACAAACGAGTTAATTGGAATCTGGTTGATTGGCTTCAAACTTATTTGTATAATACCTCTCTTTCTCAGTCACACTGCAGTTCTCGCTGGAAATCTAGCAATATTACTTGCATTCTACTACTCAATTTAATAATATAATCCAGTCTTTCAAAGTAGCTTCTCAGAACGTGAATGGATTGGGATCCCCCATTTGGAGAACTAAAATGATCACACAACTGGAAAAAATTAAAACCTAACCTCCTGCTGTTATAAGAGAGACACCTCCAAATTAGAGCACACTAAATTGCAGAAATAAGGATGTTAAACAGGTAATAGCCTCTTAGCGATTTGTCTGGCGCAGCACCACATTCCTAGTACCCAAACACTATTTACCATGTGGAAAACACCTATGTAGACAAAGAAGGCAGACTGGCACTAGTGTCAGGGAGCCTACAAAGGAAACGTATCACTGTAGGCAGCTTTTATTTACCCCCCAACCCGAGCAGACACGTCAACAATACAGCTCCTAGTGGATAAAATCATTTTTTTTGCAGATGGGGCCATAATCATTGGCGGAAACCTCAGTCTTCTGCTAGATCTGTGAAGACACCACAAATCCCCACTAGCTCCAAGATACCTCGGGACAGAAATATGGCCGCAAATTGGTGAAGGAACTGGGGTTGGTGAATATTTGGCGATTGTTTAACACACACATTAGAGATTATACCTTTGTCTCCCACCCTCACTCCTTCTGCTCAAGGATTGACTACTTTCTCATGACTGGTGAGCATTTGGGAAGGGTGCAGGATGCACAAATTGGCCAAATTCTGCTCTTGGACTACGCCCCCATCTGGCTCACCCTCACTTTCGATAAATCCCCAGAACAAAGACAATGGCAATTCAATTCTACATTACTTCAGGACCTGGAGTTGCTCAATCTTATGACAACCCTAATTCCCTAAATATTATTGGAGAACCAGTCAGAGGGAGTAACCGACAGCGCCCTCTGGGACACCCTAAAAACAGTGCTAGGGGGACGCAATCCAATATGCAGCCTGCAAGAAGAAATTCAGAGAGCGACACTTCGTTGACCTGACGGCACACCTAGATTTCCTCCAGTTAGCACACACACAGGGAGGCAACTCCTTGTATCCACAGATTAAGCATATACAGACAGAAATACAAAAAATCTTGGAACTAAAAACACAAACAGCTATGTTATATATCAAACAAAAATGTTATGTGGGAGGAGTGCAGGCATCAAAAACCCTGGCCTACCACCTTCAACAGTAGCAGAAGGCAAATACAATAACAAAACTTAAAGATCTGCAATCAGGTCAGTACCGCTACACAAAACATATTACAATGCATATGTAAACCCCCTCCAGACCCTTATTTAATTAGTAGGCATACCTCCCATATTTTTTCTGTCTAGGGCAAAAAAGAGGGGTGTGGGTACAAAGCAATTGCAACAGAAACACAAAGTGTGTACAAGACACAAACAGACCTTTACCAAAACCCAGGTCCTGAGGAGAGACTGTTTGCTGAGGGTTATGCTAGGTTTGCTACTTGTGACAGGGTACCCAGTAAATCCACACAGGAAGCATTAACTAGATTGTCCATACCAGGTTGGGATTCTAGAGTGTGGCTTTATTCCGAAACAAAGTTGGAACACAAAAGCAAAGATGGACCTCCAAGGGTTTACACTTCGAAGCACTAGGCAATGCAGAACACATCTGTAGAAAAACAAACTGAATTTCCCATATAGCATAGGATTAGACATCTGGAAATGTGGTACTAGCCACAATGAAAACGCACAGAATTCTCCTGGAAGTGGCACTAGGCCATGACTTAACAGTTCCCATATGACATATGATTTACAGAAGGAAATTGTGGCACACTGGCCATGATGGAGCACACTAGGGCACAGAAATAGCAAAACCCACATACAAGGGGCAGACTTCATCTTCAGGCATTGGCCACATGCACTGAAAGAAGCAGGCGCCCTTACAGAACCCGAAGTGCTGAACTGGTCACTTCAGATAGGGAGGTTGCACATCCTTTGCTTCTCATCCATACCCAGCCATTTTTTCAGAGTTACACCTTAACAGACAATGAACAGTAGAACTTATGCTTTCTTCAAATGTTTAGCACATTTTAGCATCAGAAACACCACAAGGGGTGTAAGATTAAAGTTCCGAACAAAGTGCGTAGTCACACCTGGGACATCCACTGTTGTCATCAAACTTTAAAACCATCTTCTTGAGAACAGTCTCAAAACAGAAAAGGGTGAATGGGTCTCTTTATCAGAGTGTCACCCCACAGAAAACAAGGCAGGTACATATCCTGGGTAATTCTCAGACAGAATCTATTCACAGTTTGTACACCAAAGGCAGCTTCAAAATGTTGTAGGTTGGATCAGGGGATTGTCCCTCAAAACTTCTGCAGTCCCCCTCATCCCACTGGGAATGAGGGCATCAGGAAATCCTGGAGACGGTTTCCACCACTTCACAAGTCGGGCAAAAGATGTCCTCAGACTAGGGTGAGAAATACAGACTCTCCTCACTCCTCCAGCTGCTCACTCTCTGAGCTACTACTGGAACTCACTCCAGCTCGAACTGAACTACTGGGATCTGGTCGATTCCCCGACACATAATTGCCCGGCATGTACTTTCCCGACTGCGTTTCCCCGACATAAACACTATCCCGCCAAAAAACAGCCTGTAATCAAACTGCCTGACAAATTTCTACTAGAAATGCTACTACTGACAACATGCAGCTGTTCATTCCTGCAAATGATTTTGCCTGCACAAACCAATTCTTGTACAATAATGCAATATTAACTCAGCATACTGACGATGACTATGATTATTTAAACTCAGTAACAAGCAGCTCCACTTTGCCCTCAGCAACTAGTCAGATGAACTCAAACCCAGCGGTAAGCCAAGCAGCATGCTGTGCAGCCCAGGGCGCTGGGAAACCAGCAGGAGGTAGAAAGCTGTCACAGCAAACCGATGCTTGGGAATGTCCCCCAATGCATGCTGGTTTAATGCAAGTATAATCAAATGATAGGACCAAAAGACGAAGTAGTCTACTGCACAGTCCCCCCACAACCTCATTGCACTTTGGGATACAAGACATGTGTATTGAAAAAGTAAGAGTCTGCAAACCTTTAACTAGCCGACTAATTCATTTGTTGAGGGAGCTGGTAAAGCTCATAAACTTCAAAACAGTCCATGGCTACAAAATATATTTCAAAATTATTTATCACGCAATGAATAAAAAGATAATTCTGAATGTTATATTATTTCAGGTACCGTATAGCATTGCATGTATTTTGTAACAAGAAACTGATTTTCTGTTTGGTGCATCGTCTTTGGGATTAGTAGCATACAGGACTGCATTTCTTGCTTTCAGGATTGGGCTGCTACCAGACCATGCCCCTAGTCTGCACCCGACCCTCCTCCTGTCTATGTAGCAAAGTGCACTGCTGGATCGTGTGTGGAGGTAGCATATTCCCCATGCTGCATGGTGCTCTAAGGGATCCAGTCGGGCAACAGATGCGCTAGTAAATTTGCATCGCTCATGATATGTATTGGGAAATCTGAGACTGGCTATTCATTAGAAATAGGAGTCGGACGATCGTACTAGACCCGAACTACTCTCAGAATTCTAAACTCCCCACACTCACAACAAGCTGTGGCTTATGTTGCTGCAAGAGTTCTAAATGACATCACCTCTCTGCTCTCAGCTGAGACCAAGTAAACAGAGAGGGAGCAGGTGAAAATCCATTTAACTGGATATTCACCAGCTGCCTTCCCTACCTAAAACTCACATTGATGGGATTCTAGTAACCCAGGGAATTGGGGGGGTTACACTCACCCCAAGCCAGGTAAATGACTGTCCGCAGTCATTCCTTTACCTGGCACCAGGCGTCCCTACCCTCTGTGTTACCTACAGGGAAGGGTGATCAGGCCCTCTCCTACCATGTGCCAGGCACAGGCAGGCAACACTAAAGGCACAGAGGCCAGCTGATGAAAAATCAGCCCCTATCCTATGATCTACCTATGGAAGATCAGTGGCTGCAAGAAAATTGTCTGAAACATGCCCTAATAGACGAAAACTGAGGCCCCTACTGCAGGTCAGAACTACAGCCTGTCTATCCCCGTAGCCCTCTAGGGAACTGTACCTGACCAAGCTGCCCACTGGGGAACCTCCCTCCAACCCAGGGTACCTGCAAGGAAACAATACATCAGAATGCATTATTTTCCCAAACTTTCCCCACTTACACCTGTGAAGAAAAAAAACTGTTCAATACCCTGTTAATCAAAAACAATTCTAAAACTAGGGAAAAAAGAGGAACTCTGCTGAGCTCCCACATCCTCCTCTTTTCTTCCTCAGGAACACCTGCAAAAAAAGGAAAAACAAAACAGTCTCACAAAATGGCTCCCTGCTGCTGTGTTTACATTGCTAAACCCACTCTGTAATGGCGTCAGTAGCTCTCCTCATGCATTAGATCAATTTCTGATTCAAAAACTGTACATCCAATCTTTTCTGCTACTGATTTTGCTCAAACTGTTATCAGTTGCACTGCTTGCAACTCTCTCAGCACATTCATATGATTTTACAGGACTTTGCGATCAGCATACAAGTCGACTGTTTACACATGCTCAGAAGTCACTTGCAAGCCACAGTATTTTTCTTCGCCAGGATTGCCTGTTTGTTGCACCCTAATATACAACGACAGTCTCTCACTTGCATAGAACATTTTACTGTTGCTGAACCCATCATAAATGATTACAGTCTATGATCAGAATTTTGTTTGTTGCCTTGCTCCTTATAACTCACAGTCCTTCCTTGCAAAACACTCACTGCTTGCACACACATTCAGCTGGCTTAAAAATCACCACACAGTTTGATGCACAGTAGTTTGAATTGTACTCACTGAAATCAGTAGCTGGCTTTCTCCGGTGGAAATTTTCACATTGGTGCCAATCCTGGAAGGCCTCTGGGGTGAAACAGGTTGACGGTCCTGCCGATTATTGCCACGAATGCCACACTCACTTTCCAGTTGGTCGGATAATGGGTTAAGCCCGAATTTGAACAGCAAAAGTCTGTTTTCTCGATGGTTGATCCTGATCTGACCAGCTCTCAAGCCACTCTCTCTCTCCTTCTCGAACACTGGGCTGCACTCTGAAGCTGGCTAAGAGGTGGAACTGATCACAGTTGCACCAATCACTCAACACTATGCAAATTAGCGCCCCCAGCGATGTCGAGCAGGGCAAATTTAAACTGCAAACTGTACATTTTTTTCTCAGCTGTAATTTCAACGACAAGAGCGCTGTTTTGACCACCTTCTCACACACAACTTGTCAATTTCTTTTTAGCGACTCCCCCAATTTGCACATAAAGTACATGAAACCTTCAGGGCACATTTCTCTTTGTTTTCTAAAGTCTATATTACTTTTGGTGATTAAAACTTGAGATTTAAAGGTTCTGCAAAACGTTCTGGATGCAGGGACAAGGACATACATTTCTGGCTTTACAGTCCATTGTTAGTTGGCACACATACACAGCAGCACTGTATTAGTAGGCACACAGCGGCACATATGGATGGCACTCTCCTGGGCAAGATACTTTTCTGCAAAACTTCCTTTCCTGTTTTTGGGCTACCAAACTACCAGACAGACAAAACACTAGCCATACTCTCAGCAATCATCTCTTGTTCGCTCCCCAGATTCAAACAATATACCAGACGAACCCCCATTTTTGTAAAACCCCACCGGCTCCTTAATTAACTAGTAGGCACCCCTCCCATATTTTTTCTGTTTAGGGGAAAAGAGAGGGGTGGGAGGACAAAGTAGTTGCAGCAGAAACACAAAGCGTATACAAGACACAAACAGACCTATACCAAAACCCAGGTCCTAAGGAGAGAACTTTTGCTGAGGGCTGTGCTAGGTTTGCAACTTCTGACAGGGGTACCCAGTAAATCCACACAGGAAGCAGTAACTAAATTGTCCATACCAGATTGGGATTCTAGAGTGTGGCTTTATTCCGAAACAAAGTTGGAACACAAGCAAAGATGGACCCCCAAGGGTTTACACTTCAAAGCACTAGGCAATGCAGAACACATCTGTAGAAAAATAGAAACTGAATTTCCCATATAGCATAGGATTAGACACCTGGAAATGTGGTACTAGCCACAATGAAAACACACAAAATGCTCCTGGAAGTGGCACTAGGCCATGACTTATAACAGTTCCCATATGACATATGATTTACAGAAGGAAATTGTGGCACACTGGCCATGATGGGGCACACTAGGACTCAAAACTAGCAAAACCCACATACAAGGGGCAAACTTCATCTTCAGGCATTGTCCACATGCACTGAAAGAAATGGGCACCCTTACAGAACCCGAAGTGCTGAACTAGTCACTTCAGAAGGGGGTTGCCCACCTTTTGCTTCCTCGCCCATACCCAGCCATTCTTTCAGAGTTGCACCTCAACAGATGACAGCAGAAATTATGCTTTCTTCAAATGTTTAGCACATTTTAGCATCAGAAACACCAGAAGGGGTGTAAGATTAAAGTTCTGAACAAAGTGCTTAGTCACACCTGGGACATCCACTGTTGTCAGCAAACTTTTTTTTTTTTTTTAAACTTGCTTTATAGATTTTTGCAGCATTAAAAACATATAGACAACAGTTGAGCATGTAATACATATGTCACTTAGTTCATACAATACATTTCAGTTATTCTGAGAAGTTCCAGATTGCTAATTGCCAAGGGGAAGCATTACATTTAATATAGTATCTTTAATATTGTTGATGTGGTGGCATCTTCATCAGCAAACTGGGGGCCTACTCTCTTTAATCTCTTTATTTATGAGTATCACTTCTAATAATTTTCTCTCAATTTGCTGATACGAAAATAGGAGGTAGAGTTGACACCGAGTCAAACATACAACAGCTTGAGCGAGACCTCCTCCATATTGAGCAATGGGGCAAGTAAGAATTTAAGGAGCAGCTCTCTAGTAGCTGGTCCCTCCAACGTCAGCAACAACTAACCTGGCCAGGAGTATGCAGACAAAATCCTGCATCTTAATTATTATTCTTTCAAAAGTTACAGCCCTCGTAATTTTTTTTTTTTTTTCCATATCCGAAAAAAACAAGCCGGCTTCCCGATTCCTAAACCACACCCCACACTGACCCATGCAGCTGTTTTGTGATGGCACAAAACAAAGGCTGCGTGAGCGAACTACATTCACTTCTATGGGGGCAATATTCCCGTACATTTATAGATCACTTATAGTTACGATTTTCATAAATCAAAGCAATCGACCGACTAATAGGGACCCTATTAATCAATCTATCACTTTGATTTGTGAAAATCGCAACTATAAGTGATCTATAAATGTATGGGAATATTGCCCCCATAGAAGTGAATGGGGCACCCTCATGCAGCCTTCGTTTTATGACATCACAAAACAGGGCTGCATGGGGTGTGGTTAAGGAATCGGGAAGCCTTGCTTGTTTTTTTTCGGATATGGTAAAAAACAAAATTACGAGGGCTGTAACTTTTGAAAGAAGAAGAATTAAGTTGCAGGATTTTGACTGCGCACTCCTAGCCAGGTTAGTTATCGCTGATGTTGGGGGGGGGGGTGTAGCCACTGTCCCGCTAGTAGGAAGCTGCTGTTTAATGGCCTTCAACATTGAAAAATGCAAAGTTCTGCGTTTTGGTAGAAATAACTCACTTCATGAATATTACTTGGAACAATTTTCAACTCAAATCATCCGCCAATGAAAGAGACCTGAGTATCATGATTAATAACAAATTAACGGCATGGGATCACTGTAGTCAAGTGTCCAGAACAGCAAATATTATTTTAAGACAGATTAACAAAACTTTTATTAGTAAACCTGAGAACTGTTTAGTGCCCTTGTATAGATCTTATATTAGACCTCACTTGGATTATGGATCTCCTTTTTGGAGTCCATACCTAAAGGCTGATATCAATCGATCAGAGCAAGTCCAAAGAAGGCTCACCAAGTTAATCCCAAGACTAGAAACAAAAAGTTATGACATCAGACTTAAAGAAACAGGACTTCATCCTTTACATTTAAGAAGGCAAAGGGGTGATCTGTTGCTCATGTACAAATTGGTACGCACACCCATGTTACTTGAGTCATGTGGATTATCATTTGCTAATAAACGAACAGTGGGAAGATTTCATACTGAACAGCTTAATATTGACTGGGCAAACACAAATATGATGACACCTTTAATATAAGAGCAGCAAAACGTTGGATTTCCGTGCCATAGGAGATCATAGACTCTGTCAGTTTTGACTCTCTCAAATCTAAGCTTGATACCTGGCTTATCGCACCTTAATTTTCTGCAGTATCCTACTGTTGTGGGGGGACAGTCTCGATGGGCCTTGTGCATACTTTTGTCCTATACTATCTGGTAAATCCAGTAAACTTTAAAACAATCTTCTTGAGAATAGTCTCACAGCAGAAATGGGTGAATGGGTCCCTTTATCAGAGTGTTGCCCCACAGAAAACTAGGCAGGTACGTATCCTGGGTAACTCTCAGACAGAATCTACTCACAGTTTGTACACCAAAGGCAGCTTCAAAATGTTTTAAGTTGGATCAGGGGATTGCCCCATAAAACCTCTGCAGTCCCCCAAAAAAAAATCCACTGGGAATAAGGGCATCAGGAAATCCTGGAGCGGTTTCCACCACTTCACAAGTCAGGCAAAAGATGTCCTCAGACTAGAATGAGAAATACACTCTCCTCACTCCTCGAGCTGCTACTGGAACTCGCTCCAGCTCAAACTGAACTACTTGCAGAACTCTAAACGCCCCACACTCACAACAAGCTGTGACTTACGTTGGTGCGAGAGTTCTAAATTACATCATCTCTGTGCTCTCAGCTGAGACCAAGTAAACAGAGAGGGAGCAGGCGAAAATCCATTTATCTAGATATTCACCAGCTGCCTCCTGTAACTGACACTGATGGGATTCTAGTAACCCCAGGGAACAGGGGGGTTACACATAAGTTGGTGTCGAAGAGTTGATTAGCAGCCTTTGCTAATGCAAATGAAAAATGATTAGCAATCAGCTGATTTTTGATTAGCACTTTTCTAAAATTGGCATTTTTACTTTAAACCATAGAATTATTATAATTGTATATACTGATAAAATAAACATTATATACATAGTTTTGAGACCGTATTTGCCATTTTGACCAAATTGTCAGCATAGCCTTCCTGTTGCCCGGTACTGAAAATTCCCCGCCAAAATGTGATTACGCACCACTGCAACATCATTCCATGTAACAGGTGCAAAAACAGTTTGGCCAGGATTTGGGGGGAAAAAAATGGCTATGTTGAAAATTTGGTGTCAAAATATTAAAAATGTCCAAAGTTACAAGCGTGCTTAGTGAAATTGCAGCACATGGTCATAACTTTGCCATGTTTACATATTTTGACCCCAAATTTTCAACATAGCCTTCTTATAAAAACAGAAACAAGGTGCTGTGTTAGCATGTGGTCTGAAAGCAAAACAAAATGGTTATATTAAATGCACTCTGAAAATAGTGTTAAAAATCTACGTTTCGACCTTGGGTCTTCTTCAGGAAATATCTAAAAGAGAAAAAAACAGTTGGTGTATCCTTCTTATGACACTAGCTCATGAACAAGGGCAGGAAAAATTTTCAAATCCCGGCCAAAAGGTGAATTCATCAAGTGACTGCAAAATCACCTTTCAGGTGGGAGTTGCGTAATGACAGTCATGTTCATTAAGTGGGGTCCCCAAAAGGCTATGTTGAAAATATGGTGTCAAAATGTCCAAAAATAGCTGAGTTATAAGTTGAAACCCCCCATTGAAATACACGGAATTGCATTTACCTTAGATCTTACTTTGAGAGGGTTCCTTCAGTAGGTCATCACATATGGGACTGGCGCCACCTGGTGTCTGGCCGCACGGCAGACTTTTCTAGCAATACCTGACAGGGGACCGCCCACCCGACGTCACGTGGCCGTCAGCGCGACTATATATAGTGGGCAATCACCACGCCCGCCCTCCAGTTCTTTCCCGCCATCGCCTCATGTCCGTCTCATTGCAGACTTCCATATAGCGATCATCGTGAAAGTGTCTTGCGTCGGAGTTTACTTCGCTAAAACATTCTCAAATTTTTTTATTTTTTTCCTTGATGTCTTCACCCAAGAAGAAGTGCTCGTCGTGTGACACGCAGATCTGGTACTAAGACTGTCACCTCAAGTGCGTGTCCTGTTTAGGCTCGGACCATCCTGTTTCCTCCTGTTCTGAGTGCTAGACCTTCAACCAGGCCACGAAGAAAAGGAGACAGCAGGCTTTGGAAGCCCATCTTTTGAAATCCCGTCTGTCTTCTCTGGAGAAGAAGATGGACCACTTAAGAGTCCTCGCCTGAAAAATCTTCTCCTTCCAAGGAACACAAGGAGAAATCCAGGGAGCGGGCGCACTCTGCGGACGACATGCGGCCCTCGACGAGCAAGGCCCAGCTGCCGCCCAAAAAGGACGGTAAGTCTGTGAAGGCCTTAGCGGGTCAGCCAGTCATCTGCTCCGACGAACGTACAGTTTCAGCCGATAAGTCAGCCCCCAGCTGCTCGGGGGACCGGGCGGCAGCTAGTAAGACTACGCAGGGGGTGGGTACTTGCCCGGCACCGGTCAGTAAGCCGGTTGGGGGCTCCTCCCCTGCTCGCCCGACCCCACCCACTAAGCCGGCTATCTCGGACGGGCGCATGGGTGCGGTTCCCCCATCTGGGCCTGACGGCGCCTCACCCGACGTCCGGCGGAACCGAGGGAGAAACCCCTCTTCCTTCGCCCATACCCTCCCCTTCTCCAGCGGGTACTTCGGGCGATGATACCGGAGAACCCCTCGACGTAGTAGACACCGCAGCGTCAGCTCCACGTTCCCTCCTTGGGGTCAAGGGGAAGGAGGCTCCTCCTCAGCCATCAGGCCTTATTGTGGAGGCTCCTCCTCTGCCTTCGGGCAGGATTCTGATGCTGGACGTCCCCACAGCCTGGACCGGTCAACCGGCCTCAGCCATTGGCCCCGACACCGGCTCAGGGCCCCTTCATCTGACGCGGGTCCCGTCGTCAGTTCCCCGACGTTGGCTGTCTCGACACCAGATCCCCAGCCGATATACACTACGGCGGGTCTGACATGGGTACCACCGACGCCAGATCTGACAATGGGGATTTACTTTAGACCCCGAACTGTCCGGCATTACCTGCAGGGATTTCCTGGGGACCACTACCCGGCGGGTCCCACTCCGGATTCGAGTCACTTCGGACAGTTCTACCCTGGATATAATCCCTACTCTTCATTTCAGGGGTTCCAAGGTTATTACCCTCCACTGGTTATTCCTCTTCCGGTTATGGCAGATTTCAAGGCTCTAATCCAGTCTTGGTGGCAGGGGGCACGGTTGGAGTTTATCTCGGACCTGGAGAGTAGGCTCCCACAACCGCGGACTCCCAGATCCCTGTCCCCGAGCAGTTCCTCAATTCCCACTGTCCATGTCTCGGGGAAGACTCGTCAGAACATTTCCCTTCCTGATACCTGACGTCCTGTCGAGGAAGCAGATGACGACGATAGCTCAGATGGAGGCTGACGACTCTTCAGAGGAGGTCCCGGATGAGCCTGAGGGCCTGAAAGGTGAGGTATCCCCGAAATCCCCTCCAGGGGACCCTGCCTTTTTGGATCTTCTGAGGTCCATGAAGGATCATTTTGACTGGGAGTCGGAGGAACAGGACCCCATGAGACAGAGGCTCGCGGAGCATCTCGACTTACAGTCTCTGGTCCCCAGTCCTCCCTGGAAGGCAACTCACCAAGACCTCACCACTACCATCTGGCAGATGCCTCATTCCCTTCCGGCTGTCCCCAAACAGGTGGACAGACTTTACCGGGTGCCGAAGGATGCCCCATTCCTGAAGGCTCATCCCAAGGCTGACTCTGTGGTCATTTCTGCAGCTCATGATCGCTCCTCGGCTCCAAAGCACATGAGCACCTTCCCTCCGGACAAAGAGTTGAGGCAGATGGACCAGTTCGGGAGAAAGATTTATTCTTCGGCTACGTGCGCCCTCCGGTCCCTTAATTACGTGGCCCACATGGTGTCCCACCAAAAGGCTACCTTGGCCAGGCTCGTAGCACGAGTTCAGTCAGTGGACCCCTCGCCTTTAAAGGAGGAACTTGCCAAGGATCTTCGCCTCTCCAGGGTTTCATGTAGACCGCCACAGCGCCACTTCGACTGTCGATTCGTGCATCGACCTCGGCAACTACCGCTGTTCCCTTAGACTGCCTTTCCAGACTCGCCAACGGAGTCCAGTCAGCAATTCGGGATGCCCCCTTCAGGGTCTCGGTGCTCTTTGGTGGGGACACCAAAGATATTAACACAGACCTACAGGACAGGGGACTTGAATTTAGGTCTGTGAGGTCAATGTACCGATCGGGCTCCCAGCAGCAGCAGCAGCCCTTTCGGAAAAGGACCTGGAGGCAGAGAAAGGGCGCCCCGGCGCGCCAAAGGAAGCGAGACCATGGGTACAGCCACCCTCAAAAATCAGAGATGTTCAGGGTCCTCTCCCTGAGCGTCCCACACTTCTTGACTCCTCATCCCACTGCCTCCTCAGTCTCATGACGGGAGCAGATGTGGGGGTTCACGAGGAGGTAAACTCGCTGTTGCTCAAAGAAGCAATAGAGCATGTTCCCTTGGGGAAAGGGGTTTACTCCCACTTTTCCTGGTTCCAAAAAAGACGGGGGACTTCATGACCCATACCCGACTTAAGCCAACTAAATCAGTTTGTCGAGTACAAAACATTTCGGATGCTAACACTCCAGAGCCTCCTCCCACTCGTCATGGAGAACCACTGGCTCTGCACTCTGGATATGCAGGATGCCTACCTGCACATCCTCATTTTCCCCAGACACCGCCAATTCCTGCGCTTTCGCATCCAGGGGGATCACTTTCAGTTTTGAGCACTCCCTTTTGGTCTGTCTTCGGCACCACGGGTTTTTGCCAAGTGCCTGGTGGTGGTCGCGGCCTTTCTACGCCACAGGGGTATTGCAGTTTTCCCTTACTTGGACGACTGGCTGATTTCAGCCCCATCCAGGGATTCTTTACTGCAGGCTCTCACCTTCACCCTGGACCTCTTCAGCAGACTAGGGATCACAGTCAGTGTTCCCAAGTCATCCCTCATCCCTGCCCAGAGACTTCAGTTCATTGGGGCAGTCCTGGATACGGTCCAGTGCAGAGCCTTCCTTCCTCCAGACAGGGTGGAGACCCTTCTCTGTCAGGCCTCCAAAGTGGCCCCCCTCAGGACCATCCCAGCTTGGGAGGTCCTGGGCCTGATGGCGGCCTCCATCACCACCGTTCCCCTAGCAAGACTTCACATGAGGGTCACTCGGTGGTCCTTGCGGGTGCAGTGAAATCAGCTCCTGGAAGAACTGGACCATTCGATACTGGTCTCCTCAGCGGTCCAGAAAGAGTTGCATTGGTGGATGGATTCCCACAATCTTTCCTTGGTGCTTCCCTTTCGGAGCCCGGCACCCTTAGCCTCCCTCACCACGGATGCCTCGAATATGGGGTGGGGAGCTCATCTAGGGGAGCACCAAGCCCAGGGACCATGGTCAAGCTTGGAGACTTCTTTACATATCAATGTTCTGGAGGTGAGGGCGGTCCTGTACACCCTACAGGCCTTTCAGTCCCTCCTTCCCAAGGGATCACTGCTAATCCAAACGGACAATATGTCGGTAGTTTGGTATATCAACAAACAAGGAGGAACCTGGTCGTACCCCCTGTGCCAGGAGGCGACGAGGGTGTGGAATTGGGCAGTCCAGCACCATCTGGTCCTTGTGGCCATGCACGTTCCAAGCGTCTTAAACGTCCTGGCGGACAGTCTCAGCAGGTCTCGGACCCTAGCTCATGAGTGGGAATTGCATCAGGAAGTGGCAGAATCCATCTTCCGACGTTAGGGGTATCCGGAAATCGACCTCTTCGCCTCCGAATTCAGCGCAAAACTTTCCAACTTTTTCTCACTCATTCCAGGGCACGGTGCTTTTTGGAACAACGCATTGTCCCTCTCTCTCTTGGACAGGGACATTTTTGTACGCCTTCCCTCCATTTCCCATTCTACAGAGGGTCCTTCTCAAGCTTCAGGCAGAGAGGGCAAAAATTATCCTCATCATTCCTCTCTGGCCGAGACAGTTCTGGTTCCTGTTGCTACAGCAACTTTCCAGGGAACCACCAGTTCCACTTCCAGTAACTCACGACCTCCTGACTCAGGATCAAGGTAGACTGTTACATCCGGGGCTCAGGACCCTGCATCTTCATGCATGGTTCCTGCAGACATAGCGATCTCTCACTTCGGGGTCTCCTCCCAGGTTGCTCAAGTCCTCATCAAGACTAGAAAGCCCTCCACCCGCTCCACTTATGCCATGAAGTGGAAGCGGTTTTCCATCTGGGCGACCGCTAAGGGTTGGAACCCCTTTTCTTGTTCTGTCCCGTAAGTCATGGAATACCTCCTTCACTTATCAGGCTCTGGTCTGTCCTACTCTTCTTTGAAGGTCCATATTTCAGCTATCTCAGTGTACCACGAGCTAGTGGATGGTAAACCTGTGGCTCAGTTGGAGGTCTCAAAAACTTTTCTGAAAGGGATTCACCATCTGAAACCCCCCATCCGCAGCCCAGCCCCGCCTTGGGACTTGAACTTCGTCTTGGAGAAGCTCACCCTTCCTCCTTTCGAGCCAGCTATGAGCTGTGATTTGTGCTTCCTTTCCTGGAAGGCGCTTTTTCTCGTGGCTATCATGTCAGCCCAAAGGATTTTGGAGCTTCATGCTCTAGTCTGCAAGGAGCCCTATCTGATTTTCCATAGAGTTCTTAGAACGCACCCAAAGTTTCTTCCCACGGTGGTGTCAGAAGCCACACTGAATCAATTAGCTTCCAGTGTATTATCTGTCCCCCTCTAACAGAGGTGAGGCACTCCTTCATACGGTGGATGTTCATCAGATTCTCCGGTGCTATACTCACCGGACCAAAGAATTCCGTTCCCGCGACCAACTGTTCGTCTCCTTTGCCCCGAGATCGCAGGACAAACCGGTTTCTAAGCAGGGCCTGTCCAAATGGTTAGGCAACTGCATTAGGTATTGTTACCAAAAGTACGAAAAGCCTTTGCCGGGTACTATCAGAGGTCATTCTACTAGGGGCATGGCTGCTTCCACGGCCTTTTAACGGAACGTTTCTGCGGCCGACATTTGTGCTGCCACTACTTGGAGTTCTGTCCATACCTTTACCAAACATTACAGTCTGGACATTGCTTCTAGGCGGAGGGCTGGCTTCGGCCTAGCCGTCTTGCAGGGCCTTCTGTCTTAGGTTGGGTCCCTTCTGGAGTCCATTTGTTTCCGTTGGAGTTAGTTTTCCTCCTCCCTAGTTTCTCTCGGTCTCTCCTTGGAGGGACTGCTTGGGATTTTGTCCTATGTGTGATGATCTACTGAAGGAACCCTCTCGAAGTAAGATAGTACAGTTACGTAGGAACTTACTGTAACAGCAGATTTTCGAGAGAGGTTCCTTCAGTAGGTCATATTTTTCCCTCCCTCATTTTCTGTTTTACATGGACTCCAAATCCTGTTTGCTCCTGCTGTCAGGCCTCTTCCTGGCTCCGGCAGGAGAACAGGTGGGCGGACATGGGGACCACCCACTATATACAGTCACGCTGACATTGGTCACGTGACGGGTGGGCGGTCCCCCATCAGGTATTGCTAGAAAAGTCTGCCGTGCAGCCAGACGCCAGGTGGCGCCAGTCCCATATGTGATGACCTACTGAGGGAACCTCTCTCGAAGATCTACTGTTACTGTAAGTTTCTACGTAACTGTACTTTTTCTCATGTTGCCATCTCCGGTTCCAGCAGCAAGATGCGTCTTCGATCAGAGTGAATTTCGATCCTGGGACCTGTTGGGGTGGGTGCTGAGTGGGGGAGTCAGATCAGCGAGGGACTGTTTTATTTTTTGCAAGTTTAAAAAAAAAATCGAGGGACATACGGGGAAAGAACAAATAACAGGGACAGCAATCGGATGGTGGGGGGGTGCTACTAGACAATTATAGGAACGTAAACAAGGGGGACAGTGATCGGATGGTGGGGGTTGCCACTATACACCGGGAACAAAACACTTAGGGGACAGCGATCAGATGGTGGGGAGGTGCCATTAAACACCAGGGAATGAAACAAGGGGGTAGCAACGGGATGAGGAAAAAAAACTGGGACAGAGATTGGTTGGGGGGGGGGGGCACTAGACACCAGGGAAAGAAAAATAAGGGGCATGGCAATTGGAGGGTGGGGGGTGCCACTAGACACCAGGGAGAATTGAAATAATTAGGGGGACAGCCAGCTTATATGATTAGCAATCACTGCCAGTCATGCTGACAATTAACTCGCATTTCCTGATTCTTGGGTCTAAAATTGAGATGCGAACCCGCTTAATTCATTCCTTCTAGTAGAGGCATTTCAGAAGTACTATGGCCATCTTTATATCCAAATTTCTGAACCCCCAGACCAGAAATAACACTGATGAAGAAAAAAAAAATCAATTACCCAAAATGACAGAGGGCCTAATCTGGCTAGGTTAACGAAGCTTAAAACATTTAAAAGCCCAGGACCGGATGGCTACGCAGCTGAATTTTATAAACTGCTTAAACAACACTTGCTCTCCAAATGTTGGCAATGTTTCATGAGATACAGAAAGGGAAACCAATACCAGACACCTGGAGGTATGCCAATATATCAGCAATCTTAAAACCAGGCAAGAATGGCCTGGTGGCGCTGAGAGTTGAGGCGCTGTACGCCACACCTTGCACTACGAAAGTGACCCAGGGTCGGGAACAGACTCTGGTTGTTTGGAGCCAGCAGGGAGAGGAAGGATGAAGTGTCCCAGGACAGCTCTCCTTCCTCGGGGAGAGGGGAGATGCTGCGGTGTGCTGCTTGCCTACCGCCCAGCGATGGCTGGGTGGTAGCACTTGCACACCACAATGCAAGGGGGATCCCACGTACAGAGCGCTGGAGCAGTTTTCGCAGAGGCTGAGTTTGGACGTCGCACCCATTGCACATCCATGGGCCCGAGAGGAAAGTGGAGGAAAAAAAACTTCCACGTGGCAGGATGAGACTGACCTCTCGCAGGCGTCGCACCAATGGCCGGGCACAACCACGGGTCCTGTGGCAGAGGACCACGGTGAAGGTAAGTCTTGGGAGAGCCAGGTAATAGGGCTGGGTGGGGGGAGGTCGGTCCAAAGGCTGCCGGAGGAAGCAAGGAGATAAATAGTTTATAAAAAAAAAAAAAAAAGGGGGCAAGAACAACTCCCTTTGCAAATCATACCACCCAATATCTGTCTTAAATGTAGACTGTAAAATCTTTGCTGGTATCCTGGCGGCTAGGCTGGAACATATCTTACCGACCCTAATCCATAAAGATCAGTCTGGATTCACAGCACAACGCTGAACTACTGAGAACATTAAAAGAACCCTATACTTAATACATTACCTTACCAGAACACAGACTCCTTTGGCACTAGTGAGCTTAGATGCTCTAAAAGCATTTGGCTGCATCTCATGGAAATTCCTAACACATATTTTGTCACATTTTAATTTCCCCATAGCATTCTTGGATCTCTTTCATAACTTATATACCTCCCTACAGGCTGTAAAAATGTAAATGGGACTTACTCAGATTGAATTACTTTGACAAGAGGGAACCAAGCAGGGCTGTCCTCTGTCCCCGCTCTTCTTTGCACTATACACAGAACCCCTAGCACAAATCCTGAGAAATACCACTGCTGTCGCAGGTGTACCTATAGCAGGAATGGAATGTCATGTGGCATTTTATGCCACTGACCTTTTGGTCTATCTAACAGTTCCCAATAGATCCGTATCAGGCCTCTATCACACACTCAAGGACATGGAGCTCTTACCAGGATATAAGCTGAACACAGGAAAAACAGAACTCTTAATCCTCCACTTTACCCCCACACAAGCATTGCAACAACAGTTCCCCTGGAACTGGGATAGAGCGTTCATGAAGTACCTGGGGATACACATCCCTCAAGGACTTGGACATAATATATCAGATAAACTACCACAAATGAAAACAACAAATTGTGGAAGACTTAAGGAGATGGAATTGTCTGCCTCTTCCTTTAATTCAAAGAATAGACTTGGTATGGATGAACTTCCTACTGAAGTTATACCTTTTTAAAAACATACCGCTAGAACTGCCAAAAGAAGACCTCAGGGCTTATGATAGGGCTAGCTCCAGATACCCCTGGGGAGGTCAAAAATCAAGGGTGACCTATTCCTTATTGCAAGCCTCAAAACAACATTGGGGACTGTCTCTCCCAAATCTACAAAATTGTTGTAAGGCAGCACGAGTAGAGTTATATGAAGTAACATTCCATAGATGGCATAGGGAGGGATAGAAATGTAACTGTCAGTACTATGCTCAAGGTGTATTCAAGTCATATGCTCAGTTACAGCAAGAATTTTACTTAAGGCGTGTACTATAGAAACAGAGAATTTGACGGCAGATAAGGACCGCTTGGCCCACCCAGTCTGCCCATTTCCCTACCTAATGGATAAGCTGCAGATCCTAGTTAACCAGCAGCCTACTTCTTTCTACCCCCAACCCCTAGAATTGCCTTATGGTTGTCCCATGCATGCTTGAATTCCACCACTGTTTTTGACTCCACAACCTCCTCCGGAAGGCTGTTCCATGCATCCACAACCTCTCTGTGGAAAAAATACTTCCTTACATTACCTCTGAGCACACCCCTCTATCTTCAAATTGGGCCCCTTGTTCTTGCACACTTCTTTTTGAAAGATGCTACCCTCTTGGACTTTGTTGATTCCTTGAGGTACTTGAAAGTTTCTATCATGTTCCCCTCTCCCTCCTTTCCTCGAGGCTATACATATTAAGCTCCTTTAGTCTCTCTTCATATGTCTTCCGGTGCAGACCCTGCACCATTTTAGTTGCCCTCCTCTGGACAGCTTCCATCTTGTCTATGTCCTTGTGGAGATTGGGTCTCCAGAACTGCACACAGTACTCCAGATGGGGTCTCACCAGCTGTCTGTACAGAGGGATAACAACTTCCTGTTTTCTACTGGTGATGCCTCTCCCTATGCATCCCAGTATCCCCCCAGCCCTCCTTACTGCCCTCTCATATTGCTTGCCCACCTTTAAGTCATCTGATATGACTACCCCCTGGTCCCTTTCCATTTTTGTTGTTAGTATCTCACCCCCCATTGTGTATTCTTCTCCTGGGTTTTTGTTTCCCAGGTGCATTACCTTGCACTTCTTAGCATTAAATCTAAGCTGCCATACATTTGACCATTCCTCTAACCTTGCCAAGTCCCTTCTCATCCTTTCCACCCCAACTTGTGCCTCAACTCTGTTGCAGATCTTTGTGTCATCTGCAAAGAGACATACTTTTCCTTCCAGTCCCTCTGCAATGTCACTTATAAAGACATTGAAGAGGACCGGTCTTAATACTGAACCCTGCGGCATTTCACTAGTAACCCCCCTTTCTTCAGAGTGGACTCCATTTGCTATTACCCTCTGTGTCCTATTCTCCAGCCAATTCTTTACCCAGGCTATCATCTTGGGACCCACTCCCAGGCTGGCTAACTTGTATATTAATCTTTTGTGTGAGACTGTGTCAAATGCCTTGCTAAAGTCTAGGTAGGCCATGTTCACAGCCCCTCCCTGATCTACTACTTTGGTCACCCAGTCAAAGAAATCTATTAGATTCGTCTGTCATGACCTTCCCACTGTGAATCCATGCTGCCTTGGGTCCTGTGCCCCTCTGACCTCTAGGTATTCGACAGTTCTTTCCTTCAGAAGTGATTCCATCATGTTCCCTATCACTGAGGTTAAACTAAGCAGGTCTGTAGTTTGCTGCTTCTGCCCTGCTCCCACTTTTGTGAAGGGGAATCACATCTGCCCTCCTCCAGTCCTCAGGTACCACCCCATCCTCCCATGATTTGTTAAAGAGGGTAGACAGTGGTGTCACTAGTTCTACCCTTAGTTCTTTTATAATTCTGGGATGAATCCCATCAGGCCCCATTGCTTTGTCCACCTTCAGTTTTAAGAGTTCTTTCAGAACCCTTTCTTCTGTAAATGGGCTTTTATCAGCTTCTGTATCCAGAGTGTTTCTGTTGTTTGTTTTAGGTACCTCCCCCTCTTCATTTGTAAGTACTGAGCAGTATTTGTTTAGTATCCCTGCCTTTTCACAGTCACCCTCTGCCCACCCCACTCCCCTTTATTAAGCCTCACTATCCCTCCTTTAGTAGGGTTACCATCTTTTAAGAAGCCCAAAGTGGGACATTTCTTACTGAAACATGATTTTTCGCAGGACAGTATGTAACCTAGACCAATGCAACATACTTGTTTTTTCTATATAATCAGAATTAAGGCTAAGTATTGTATTTTCGTAGTGGCTTATGTTGTTTCTTATCATTTTAAGGTATTTTAGTTAAAGTATTGTAGTTTTCTGTAACATTTAGTGGAAAGTTAGAAAATATTTTTTCTACTATAAAATCAGGATATGTAGTATTTTTCCTGTTTTTTTTGCAGGACACAGCTGCTCAAATCAGGACTGTCCTGCAGAAATCAGGACAGGTGGTAACCCTATCCCTTAGTCTTCCTTCGCTCCCTGATGTACCTAAAAAAGGTTTTATCCCCCTTCTTAACTGAGTTGGCTATCTTTTCCTCATTTCGGGCCTTTGCTGTTCTGACTGCCTTTCTAGCTTCCTTTTGCTTTATCTGATTCAATTCTCTGTCCTGCTCCTTCTGTGATTCCTTGTACTTTCTGAATGCTTTCTTTTTCTCTTGAACCTTCACTGCCACCTCCTTTGAGAACCATAGTGGTTTCTTACATCGTTTCGTTTTGTTTATTTGCTTCACTCAAAGGCTTGTTACCTCTGTGGCAGTTTTTATTATTCCCCATTGTTCTTCCACCCCTCCTTCCTGCCCATTTGCTAGTGCATTCCTTAGGCACTCACCCATTTTGGAGCAGTCAGCCCTCCTAAAATCCAGTACTTTTGCCTTTGTATGGCTTGACTCTATTGCTGTGTTTATTGTGAACCATACTGTTCGATGGTCCACCATGGTAGACCAGTTCAGGTATCTTCAGCTCCGGCACTATCTAGGGAACAGACTAGGTCTGACGTGGGACTGAGCAACAGCGGCACCCCTGATCAGTTTTATAATTTAAGTATTAGAAAAGGGACCCCCGCTGACGGCCCAGTGGCACTGAAGGTTGAGGTACTGGACACCACACCTCTCACTACACTGGCGACCCGGGTTCAGGAACGGGCCAGGGTTGTCAGATGTCAGGGGGGGCTGGAGCTGGATTGAGCCGCCTAACAGCGTCCCTCCTCTCCTGGGGGTGAGTTCCAAGTACTGCTTCACTAGGAAATGGCATGGGGAGGGGAAGACTCTGTTAGGCGCTTGTCTGGAGCCATGTTCTCAGCACGGCTCTATACCTGGGCTACGGCCCTTTGTGCCGGCATCCTCAGGGGCGGGACTTGGGATTCCATAGCTACATATGTAACTACGGAAAACCCGTACCCTTGCCATGCCATGTGATCCATGCAAGGGAAGAGCATTTCGGATGGGCGGTATGCCGCCACTGAGCCGGGCCAGCAGTGGGTTAAAAACGTGTGTGTGTGTGTGTGTGTGTGTGTGTGTGTGTGTGTGTGTGTGAAAAAAGGGGAGGGACCGCGCACACACATTTTGTATCCATAGCATATCTGATAATTCAGGATAGCCAGGATGGAAGGACAGACAGTATAAGAAAAAAAAATGGGAGCTAGAGGCACAAATGGAGCTGATGGAATCAGCTTGGTTAAAAATTTGCGGATGCCAGCATAAGATTACCACTAGATTCTTGTGGAAAAAAAATTGGATGGAAAATAGTAATTTGCTTTTTTCCTTCCCATCAAATATGATCCATGAAAGCAAACCACCTGTTGGAGGACTTGTGGAGAGCTGTTGCCACACATACACACATATTTTGGACACACAGCATTCTTCAACCATTCTGGGAGAAGGTGGCTCAGGGAGTTGCAGGGCCAATACTTCAAAGGCCCACTTTGACAGTAGAAATGGCCTTGTTTCTGTGGTACCCTCCCTTCCTTAAGGAACGGCTATACCGTAAACAGGTAGGCATTTGGCTCACTGTGGCAAAAAAGGCAGTCACCAGGTAGTGGCTGACGTCAGTCTATCCCACTCAGCATAAGTGGGAAGACCTAATTATGGATATGTATCATCTTGACAGATTGACCACTGGCCTTTCCTCCAGTCCCCAAGCTTTAATCAAATGCACTAACCAACAGAATTGCTGGATCATCTGGATCATGGCGCCCACTGACCAGATGTGACCCCTTGATTTTGTTACCTAGCTTCCGCCCCATGAGGGTTATAGCACCCTTGCTAGGCATGAAGCAAGATAAGTCCTTACTTCTGTTTCACCCAAACTACCAGCTTAATTGAGATATATACATGGGGACAGTTCACATGCTGGGACAATCCTCTTCATAGAAATAGTACAGAATACTCTTTAACATAAACCAAACTTAAGTGAAAGGTTGCATCTGATAGCGAAGAGACCATTACAAGTTAGTTTTATGCAGAAGATTTTGTTATAATTGGCTAATAGATGGTTATTTATGTAGTACACAGTCTTACTTCAAGAGGGCTCTTGCAGTAGGTATTCCCAGATAGGACTAAGCCGCTAGGCGTCAGGACCCCACGGAAAACTTCTAGCTAGCAGTCTCTGATGGGGGACTGCCCTCACGTCAGGTGACCAGCATCAGACGACGTCGGTATAAAGGGGTGGTCCCCCATGTCCGCCTTCCAGTTCTTTCCCGCAATTGGCTTGTGAAAGTTCCTCGCGGTAGAACAGCGCTCGTCAGTACCTTTGTCAGTTGTAAAGTTTTCAAGTTTTTCGACCTTTTTCTTGAATTTCTTCTTTTTTTCCTTCATACCATCTGCTGTGTATATTGTCCCAGATGCCCCAGATAGCATAAAAACAAGTCGACTCATATGGTTCCAGCTTCTGCAAAAACGGCCGCATGTGCCTCTTCTGTCTAGGCCCAGACCACCCTGTGGAGAAGTGTCCGCACTGCCAGAAATTGATCTCGGCTACCTGCAAGCGAAGGCTGCAGTCCCTGGAAGCCCATCTCTTCAAAAAGAAAATGGCATCCATGGAGAAGGAGTTGAAGAAACTTAAGCAGGCGTCAACCACCCCCTAAGGCCATAAAAAGAAGTGTGAAAAGAAGCACCAGGAGTGGGATTAGTCATCCACAGCAGCCGCGACTTTGGCTGGAGTCGCAGCCTTACAGGTATCATCCCCTCTGGGGGATCGCTCCTCAGTGGCTACCAAGAAGGCATTGCCGCTTGAGCCCTTTGGGAGCCTCCGGGGCAAAGGAGGCCTCCGCTTCTGTCAAGGCCGCTCCTCCACTGTGGCCTTCCGGTCCGAGTGGGTCCAGTGAGTTGGACGTCGGTCCCACCGACGCCCGCCCAGACAGGGCTGCTAAGCTGCTCACCTCCTCGGGTGATCGCCCACCCCACCTTCCGACAAGGCCACTACTCCTTCACTGCCTTCCTCGGACAGGGAGTCCAGTAAGTCGAACGCCGGCTCCTCCGACGGCCCGATCAACCTGCCTGTGTCAGATCCTATCGTCATGCCTGATGCCCCAGGCTCTCCGCAGTGGATAACTCTGTTGCCTACTGAGGTCCCCACGTCCCCTCGGTTCACACCCAGAGATTTCAGCTCTCCTTCCCTGGTTGAGGCAGACGACTTTGGGACGCTGCTGTCCGGCATCCCTTTGCCCGACGGAAGACCTGTTCCTCCATCAGGACCATCGGACCCGTTCGGCAATCCCCTTACGCCGGGACCGACGCCTCTTCCATCCAGTCCGCCAGCAGGACCTTTGCCAGGACCCTGTACTCCATCAGAGCCCCTGGCGCCAGGGTACCCAACACCGCAATACCCGGATCCTCAGTATCCGATACCACTTTACCCGGGGCCGCAGTACCAGACGCCTCAGTACCTGCCGTCGGGCTATGGATACTCTTTATTACAGATACCCACCCTACCCGTATCGGAGTCCACCCACTCCGCAGCCGGCGGTGGATCTGAAGGAGACCTTGGCCTCCTGGTGGGCTGAGGCCAACTCTCAGCTCACCATGGAGGTCAAGAGTCTTCTTCTGACACCTGTCCCTATGCCGGACCCCCTACGTTGGAGACGGGAGACTCCCTTCCCTTTACCTGACGCCAGAGGAGAACCTTCTGGAGCCCGGGGTCAGGCGGACACGCACCCCCGGGGGCTCCCCAGAGGGGTCGTTCCTCCCCCTCCCCAGGGAGGAGTTGTCGTCTTCTACCTCAGAGCCATCCGACTCAGATTCTGAGTCCGACCACTCTGACCATGGAGACAAGCCCCATACTCCAGAACACCCAAGGCCGAGGGACCCTTCTTTTCTGGAGCTCTTGAGGAGGATCCAGGAGACACATGCGTGGCAATCAGTGGAGCCAGACCCACAGCATAAGAAGCTCGCTGCTCATCTTGATCTGCCCGAGACCGCTTCCACTCTGATTCCACCCTGGATAGAGCCTCACGCCGATCTTGTTTCCACTATCTGGAAACAACCATCCACGCTAGCACCCCTTCCGAGGAAGGCGGATAGGCTATACCAAGCTCCGGAGGATAAAGACTTCCTTAGTCTTCACCCCAAGGTGGATTCGTTTTGTGATCAGCACCGCCCACGGCCGCTCTGCCATCCCCAAACATCTGAGCTCGTCCCCACCTGACAAGGAATCCCGACTTCTGGATCAGTACAGGAAGAAGATTTACTCCTTTTCGACCCTAGGCATCGGGGCCCTCTAATACGTCTGCGACATGGGGGATTTCCAGAAGTCATCCTTAGCCAGGTGGAATCCAAGCTGGACTACCTGCCTGATTCACAAACTAAGCAGGAACTGGGAGACCTGGTCCGTTCTGCTCGTTCGGCCTGTAGGCTCATGCTTCGTGCCACTTACGTCGCTGTGGACACAGCTGGCAGGAGCTCAGCTTTCACTGTAGGCCTACGGCATCATGCCTGGCTCCATGTGTCAGGATTGGTCCCTGAAGTACAGTCCACTGTACAGGATGTTCTCTTCAGGGGTTCGGTGCTGTTCAGGGGTGATGTCAAGGACATCATAACCGAATTGCAGGAGAAGGGCACTGCACTGAAGTCAGTCAGACTTCAGTACAGGCCTCCAGTAGCAGCGATGTCCTTTTAGGTGAGTCAAACACGATAAAAACAAAAGCCCAATCAAGGAACGCGCGCCAACAAACATCGGGCCCCTTCAGCAGCCAAGACTCCTCCCAGCAAAAAGTCTGCGGGAGCCTTGGCTGCTGCAATGCCCCACACCTCCTGACTCCCTGCCTCTCCCTCGGTCCATTACAGAGGAGCCAGTGGGGGGGAGATTCTCTTCCCATCTACTGGGTTGGGAGAGGATAACATCAGATGCTTGGGTGCTTCAGCTAATATCTGCCGGACACTCGATAGTTTCTACAGAAACCTCCTCGAAAACCACCCTCTCAGTTGTCTTACTCCCCGCAACATCTTCCTCTGGTTCTAGAAGAAATCCTATCCTTCTGTCGAAGGCGGCAATGGAGCCAGTTCCCACTCATCTTTGGGGGACATGTTACTATTCCCATTTCTTTCTAGTTCCAAAGAAGACAGGAGACTTAAGGCCAGTCCTAGACCTCGGCTCCCTGAACTTGTTCGGGGAGTACAAATGCTTCAGAATGCTCTCCTTGTAGAGCCTTCTACCATTACTCTAGCCAGGACAGTGGCTATGTGCTCTGGATATGCAGGATGTGTACCTGCATATCCCCATATGCCCTTCCTATTGCAAATACCTCCATTTTTGCTTTCAGGGGGACCACTACCAGTTCAGGGCCCTCCCATTTGGTCTGTCCTTGGCTCCCCGAGTATTTTTATTTGTTTGTTTTTTTTTTTTAAGTTGTTTTTTTAACCAGGAGTAGCACACTAAGCTGAAAGCTTTTTTTTTTTTACAGGAGTGACCTGGGAGCACAGGGAAGTTAAGTGACTTGCTCAGGGTCACACAGAACGCAAGTGGAAGCTGTGGGATTCAAACCCAGGTCTGGTTTGCTGGATGTCACCAGATTTGCAGCTCAGAGCCTTAAACCACTGCATTATACTGCCTCCAATGCCAGTTTAGCAAATGCCTGTCGGTGGTAGCGGCCCACCTGCGTAGCCAGGGCTTGCAGGTCTTCCCATACCTGGAAGACTGGCTCCTGGCGGCACCATCCAGGGAAGAACTTCTGCACTCCCTTTCCTTTGCCCTACAGGTTTTTACCAGCCTGGGTATTGCCATCAACCAGGTCAAGTCCCACTTGGTCTCTTGCCAATGCCTCAATTTATAGGGGCGATACTGGATACGACCACAGGCAAAGCCTTTTTGCCTCCAGACAGGGTCGAGACCCTTCAGAATCAGGCTTGTTTTCTGTCCGGTTGCAGACTGGTCAGAGCCAGGTCGGCCTTCTGCCTCCGCAGGTTCATGGCTCCATTCTCTTGGCTCCATATGAGGATCTCTCAATGGACGCTTCGGTCGCAATGGGACCAAACCACGGACAGTCTAGACCAAGAGGTGCTAGTGTCGGATCCCATGAGCAGGGACTTGCACTGGTGGATAGTTCAGGAGAACCTGTGTCTGGGAGTTCCATTCTGCATTGCTCCTCCTTCACAGACGTTACAACAGATGCATCAGGCGAGGGCTGGGGTGCCCACCTAGGGTCTCACAGGACTCTGGGCAGCTGGTCCTTGTTCAAGCAGAAACTGCACATAAATGTGCTTGAACTGAGGGCAGTCCTATATGCCCTACAGGCTCTTCTTCCCTTCTTTCTTCCTGATCATCTTCTCATCCAGTCAGACATCGTGTGTAATCTGGTATCTCAACAAACAGGGAGGGAACATGTTCCTATTCCCTGTGCCGGGAGGCGATGAGGGTCTGGCATTGGGCAGCTCAGCACAACCTTCACCTGACTGCAGTTCACGTTCCGGGAGTGGAAAACACCCTGGCAGACTAACTCAGTTGATCCTCAGCCAGTCCTCACGAATGGAAGGTAGACCAACAGGTCGTAAACTACATCTTTCAGCAGTGGGGGACATCTCAGGTAGACCTCTTCAACTCCCCCCAAAATGCAAAACTTCCCATCTTTTGCTCGCTCACTCCAGGGCGAGATGTTTTCTGGTGGGATGCTATGTCTCTCTGTTGGAGGAACAGATTAATTTATGCCTTCCCTCCCATTCCTTTGATTCCGAGGGTCCTGAGCAAACTCTGATCAGAAGGGGCTCGGATGATTCTCATCGCCCCCTTCTGGCCCAGGCAAGTTTTGTTCTCTTCTGCAACAGTTTTCCGAGGAACCTCCTCTTCCTCTATCGCAGCACTTGTTGACACTGGATCAGGAGGCCCTTGTTCACCCAGGCCTCAAATCCCTTCATCTCCATGCGTGGCTCCTGCAGACATAGCTAAAGCCCACTTCGGAGTCTCTCCTTTAGTAGCAGACATTTGGTGGAGACGAGGAAGACTTCCACCAGGTCCACCTACGCTATGAAGTGGAAATGGTTTTCCATCTGGACAAATTCCAAAGACTTAGAACCTTTCTCATGCCCAGCCAGCCAGCAAAGTCCTTGATTACATGCGTCACCTTTTCGACCTGGGTCTCGGCCATTCCTCTTTAAAAGTCCATATGGCAGCTATTTCAGCCTACCACATTCCCTTTGGAGACAGGACCTTTGCTCAGTTGGAAGTCTCTAAGACTTTTCTTAGAATGGTTCTCCACTTGAGACCCACGCCCCAATCCGCAATCCTGCCCTTCCGTGGGATCTGAATTTTATCCTAGAGAAGCTCACACTGCCTCCCTTTGAGCCGGCAGCGGAAGTTGATTTAAAGTTCCTTTCTTGGAAGACACTCTTCCTAGTGGCCATCACTTCTGCTCGGCATATTTCCGAGCTCCAAGCCTTGATGTGTAAAATCCCGTATTTGATTTTCCACAAGGAGCGTATGCTCTCCCCACTAACCCTAAGTTTCTTCCTAAGGTGGTAGCTGAATCTACGCTGAATCAATCCTTTCAGTTACCGGCTTTCTTTACGCAACACTGCAATCAAGGGGAGTACCTCTTACATACTCTGGATGTTCACAGAATCCTGAGATATTACACCAGTCGGACTAAGGATCTCAGGAAAACTGATCAGCTTATCATTTCTTTCACTCACAAACGAGAAGTCAGTGCTGTTTTCCAGGCAGTGCCTTTCCAAATGGTTGGCCAATTGTATCACTTTCTGTTACGACAAGCATAAGAAGACCCTTCCGGGTCAGGTCAGAGGTCACTCCACTAGGGGTGTAGCTGCCTCTGCTGCTTGTTTCAGGAATGTGTCCGTGGCAGACATCTGCGCAGCCGCAACCTGGACTCCGGTCCATACCTTTACAAAACACTACAGTTTGGACATTGCCTTTTGCCGTAGAGCAGGCTTCAAATTGGCTGTTCTGCAGGATTTCCTTTCATAAGACCTGCTCAGCCCAGAGGGTTATATTGTGGATGACAATCCTCCTCCTGGTTTTCTTTGTTCCAGACTGCTTGGGACTCAGTCCTGTCTCTGAATACCTACTGCAGGAGCCCTCTCGAAGTAAGATAGTACAGTTACGTAATAACTTAACGTAACAGTAGATCTTCGAGAGAGACTCTTGCAGTAGGTTTTACTTTCCCACCCTCCATCCCCCCAAGTCTCTTTTCTTCCTTTCCATGGTGGCATATCCTCTTCTCTCTCGTCTTGCCTCTTTTGGCCTTTGGCAGGAAAGAACTGGAAGGTGGATGTGGGGGATCGGCCCTTTACTCCAACGTTGTCTGATGCAGGTCACCTGACGTGGGGGCGGTCCCCCGCCAGAGACTACTAACTAGAAGTTTTCTATGGGGTCCTGACACCTGGCGGCTTAGTCCAATCTGTGACTACCTACTGCAAGAGCCTCTCTCGAAGATCTACTGTTACGGTAAGTTGTTACGTAACTGTACTTTTTAGTGGTGCTGGTCTTAACAAGAACTGACTGGGGTTCCTTGTACATTTTCTTGTTATATCTATTATGGGTTTATGCGAATGTATTGCATGTGAAGACAGATTGTACCTGTACTATGTAAAAAACTAAATGTCAATAAAAATATAATTAAAAAAACTGCTTTAAAACGAACCAGTTAAAAATCTGACCTGAGAAATGACTTTGTGCCTTAATTCTTCTTACTAATGATTCAGAGTTTTTAATTGTGGCAAATACTACCACATAGTTACTCCTAGAACTTTTTATGGACAGTCTGGGGAGCTAATCTTTTTCTTTATCTTCTTTGGGCTAGATCGACTGAAAAGTCTAGAATTGAACTTGGGTCAAACAGCCACCTTTGAAATGGAAAGCTAGACAAAAAATCCATCTCGGTGTCCACTCAGTGGGATGAGAGTAGAGATGATTGGCTGTATAACAGTTCTTCAAATTGAAAAGGCCTAAGCTTTCCCGACTTTTAGAAAAGTGTAGGGTGGAAAATTTAATCTAGAGATTTACTTTGCCACAAGTAATGAGATGATGATATATTCCATTTACCACATTTGGATCTTCCATCCAGAGTAGGAGTGATTGGGAGAATAGACTGGAAAGAACCATCCTCTGGACAGCTCCCACCCACCCTATGGTCAAGAAACAGGGGTAGGTGCCGCCACCAGTCATAGTCATCTGATAGCTGAGTCGATACTTGGGCTGTCAGTGTAGCCTAGAGGTTAGAGTAACGAGCTGTGAATGAACTTGGTACATCTAGCAGACATGGGTTTGATTCCCACAGCCTCCACTTGCCTACTGTGTGATCCTGAGCAAGTCACTTAACCACCTGGTGTTCCTGGGTCACCCCCTGAAAACAGGCATTGTGCCTAGTGGACCTTACCCAAATAACCCCCCCACCACCACCACCAAACACCCGGAAAAAGAGGGACTCCCCTGAGGCAGATGGTGAGCTTGTAGCCCCAGGGGTGCCATCCATTTCAACTACAAAACCGTCTTACCCTGGTTAACTATATAGCCAGACAAGGTACCAAAATAAGTCCGCTTATTCACAGGCAAAGGGAAAGTAGTGTCAGGATCACTCTAGTATAGCAGGATATCATCAGCATAGAGGGAAAGGTGGTGTTCCCTGCCTCCCCCAGTGAGAGGTCTGATGCTTGACGTATATACTGAGCCAAAGGTTCCAAGTGCTAAAGGGAGCAGTCGCAACTGACACACTTGACGATTCCCACATTGTAGCTCAGACTGCTGGGAAAGATATCCTTTTGCTCAAACCTGATCACTAAGTTAGAAATAAAGGCAACCTAAAAGATCGTAAAAGGCACAGGAAACATAGAGTGGAGCAGTTTGACTCTTGAGAAAGCCCCATGACACTCTGTTCAATTCCTGGTCCATGACTGCCACTAGTAAGAAGTGACCATTCTCTTCCGGTAGCCATAACACAGTTAAGGTTGTTAAAAAGGATTGCATCTCAGACTACGTTGGGGGGGGGTTGGTAAGTTTCAGAACAGGAAAAATTTACAGTGAGAGAAAGACTTCGGCCACCTTTTCAATTACTGTTTCTGCCTGCTCCCTGTCTGGGTGTTGTAGTTTTGAAATAGTTGCCTGTTTCTGGTGCATTTACAAATGATGGGCAGCATCTGGGTTGCTCTTGGGTCCCTGAAGTAACAGTGCTGGAGGTACCGTAGGGCTGTTTCAGTCTGAGACTGAGGTAATCCATTTCCATTTTTTACCTCCAGTTGAAAGAGGTCAGGCAGTGTGCCTAACTTACGTTGCATTTGCAAAACAATGTAGTGTGCCCTCAAGGTCAGCCTTATCGACCAGTCTCTGTATATGTTTACAGGTGGTCCGTCAGATAACCCTGAAGGACCGTCTTTAGGGTGTTCTGTTAAATACTTCTTGAGATCTCAGGAGCAGTCAGCAATTTGTTGCTCTACAAAACTAAGGGACTCTGGATCCTTTAGCTAAAACAAGTTAAACCTCCATACTATCTGTTTGTGAAAGAGATTAAAATCAAACATTGCAGTAATTGGGGCATGGCCTGAGTATGTGATTTCTCCAGCATTAAAGTCTGACACTGTGCATATCCTCAAATGGGACAAACTGATAATACATCCTGGTTTACACCTGATTTGGAGGGGTAAATGGTAAAGCCAGGTTGGTTTGAGCTTACTCCAAATATCCTGCCATCCCCAGGTCATGGGATGGGGGCAGGCTGACTAGGGGGGTGACTGGAGGAAGTATCCTTTACTGGAAGCATGTGCAAATTGAAGTCCCCCTCCAGCAACAGCATCCTCTTCACATTTGTTAACCTATATAAAAGCTTTTTCTTTTTGTTACAAAGGGTGTATCAGAGTCAGTATGCCAATAGACTGACAAGGGTCACCTCTACAGTATGCCACCTAGAAATCCCTGAACCAAAACCAACTAGCCTGAGCATCTTGCACCACCTTCCATTTCTCAAATGGCACCTGGTGACAAAGCAGTATTGCTACCCCGTCTCATACCTGATCTGTGAGACGAGAAGGCTTGAGAGTACCAAAATGTGCCAGTTTTGCATGCTCCTCATCTGGCAAGTGAAATTACCACATGTAGACCAATTGAGGACGCTCCCTGTGAATAACCTTAAAAACTCTGGAGTGTTTAACTGGGCTGTGCCACCCATTCACGTTAGTTGAATGCTGTTTTACCAGAGGGACTATGCATTGAAAAATATATAGAAGTAATCCAGGCTGACCTGGTGGACCAAAATGTGAAACCCCTTATGTCTTGTCCATTATTCTCCTCAGGAATGTCTGCCCCAACACCACATCCACCATGCTGAAATAGCAGCTATCAGGACCCAGTGCTCTAAGTTAAGAACAGTTAAACTTATGACTATCGACTGGGGCAAACAAGAAACGAGGGCTTCTACGTTGGGAATGGAGAAAAATCCACCCCTGGGTGCTATGGGGATGTAAAACAAGTAAGGCTCATTTTGATACTTGTTGCTGTCAATAAGATTGCACCAGAGAGCCCCCACTCCTCTTGCCTGGAATGTCTCTATACAAAACACGATTTCCGACTGTGACCAGTTCGCCTGTTAGTAGCCAGATGGACCTTTGTGGCTATGCTAGCACAGATGGGGTCTTCCAAGCAGTCATAGAAAGAAAAAAATGGCCCTGGCCCACTTTTATGCTCCGCGTAGGGCTCCTGAAGCCAAACATCCTCATTGTTATACAAGATGAAGAAACGTTGACCTAGGTTCTGTTTCACTTCCCGACACACTATCTCGGTCTGGGTATTGTGGAAGAGGTGCCACTATCAATGCTACCCCTGTCATCTTCTGTAACAGAGATGGTCTCTGCTTCTGTACCTTCCACTTAATTTGGGCCAGCACCTTTGTCTCTTCTGCTTCCTACAGGCAGAATCCCGGAAGGCTAACTTGGTAAGTGGACAGCTCTTAAGCAACAGTAAATACTCCACGTCATTGCCAGCTGCAGTGTCAGTGCTGTCTCTGGTTCCATCTTCTGTATCATTCCCAGCACTTTTCCATCCTCTGCTCTCTCAGATCACAAGTTTCAATATAGTCCGTACCTCATACATATGGATTATGAGGAAACTATTTATGAGGAGCCAGTACCTCCACAGCAACAGCAACCCATGTGAGCCCCTCAGAGGAGGACCTTACTTTCAACTCCCTGCTCAAGAATATGCATAACACTCATTGATTGTGATGTGAAAAGAAAGCCCAGTTGGAATATTTAAATTTTTGAACATGCCCACCTCTCTGGTGCTTCCTATTCAGTGTACTTTAGAGATTGCTACTTTAGCAGCCTGGAAAAGGCCAACTTCAGTTCCCGTAGTACCTCGTGTGATAAACAAAAAAAACATCTGGCACTGAAGCTCAAGCCGGCTGCTGCACAAGTGTGTAGATGATGCTGTCGAATTTATGGCTGCAGATGATAAAACCATTGCTCACAAGGAAGTATGTGTGCTACTACCTGATCATGAGTTGTGTAAAATTGATATTATGTGGAAAAGAATGTTCAGCCACTTTGGGTGTCGGAGTTGTGAGTTAGCAGTCCCAAATGGCTAAGTATCACTACTTACTGGTCCAAACTGAAAGATATACAGAAAAGTTGCCAGAGCCAACCGCAGAACAGGAGGTGTTTGCAGTTGTTACACAGGACTTTGAGTCCAGTAACCCCCAGATTAGAACTTCCTTTAATGTTTCTGATACTGCAGCCCAGGAGGCAGCAGCAGATATCTGTATCCGAAAGCGTTCCTCGGTCATATGTGCTGGTATTGCAGACTCTGTTCAGCGAATTCATGAATGTGCCTTTTGATGGTGGTACCTCTTTGGCCAGAATCTAGAAGATGCCCTTAAAGAGTCCAGTAACACAAATTCAAACGTGAAAGACATGAAAAACATCTGTGCCATTCCTCACTGAGGAAGAGAGCTTGCAGTACGTTATCTCAGTATGTTTCAGTGGTTATTACTTGCTAATGTATGTAAATTGTTTTGTTTGCCTATTTTATAAGTGTATTGAGCCCTAGGAAGGTACCATAAAGATAGAAGTCTAGATAGCTTGTCATCAGGGTCCCATGGACAAACATCTTTCTTTGGTAGAGGAATTGTTACAAAACGGGCAATGGAGAAGGTTCTTAATTCAGAGAGGCAAACGTTTATAGTCCAGGTATTCTCTTTTCCCCACAGAGACAAATGACATGCCCAGTTCTAGATCTCCAGCATCTGCTTATCTGTATAAAATGCAGAAAATTCAGAGTGGTATCTCTATGGTCTCTCTCTCTCTCTCTCCTGCAAGACAGGAAACGGCATGACTGGTTGATCTTGCTCTACATTAGGGATGCTTGTAAACAAATTCCAGTAAGACTAAGCCATCACATGGTTCTCTGATTTTGTTTGGGCCTCGAACACTACCTGTTCAGAGTCGTGCCCTTTGAGCTGGCATTGGTTCCACATGTCTTTACCATGTGCTTTGCAGTTTTAGGGCACACTTCAGAAAGTTGAGGGGACAGGTCAGGGTGGGACACACTGTGTGGTCAGGTGGCCAGTGGCCATTAAGAAAATTAGTTGGGCAACCAGATTATGAAAGTTACTGGCTACCTGTGCACAAAGTGATTTGTGAGTCCTTAAAAAGACTTACCAATCTCAGCTGTTACACCGGCTGGATTGGTGCCTTACCCCCTTGAGCTGCTATTGATGCAGGAAATATTGAAAATAATGCAGTCGTTAAATGCCAACCCTCATAAAATTAGCCCCACCGGATCTCTTGGACATCCCGGTTTCTGGGGCCACCCATGCTCCGCCCCGCGTTCACTAAAGTTGTGATGTGATGCTAGTGAGAGAGCGAGGATGAGTGCCTTTACAGTCTATGGGGGGCACCTTTCTGATCATTTTGTTATATTTTAATGGTCAGTTGGCGATGAAACGTGGGCACCGGTCGACTAACAAGGGCCGGTGCCCACACCAGTCATCTTGGTAGGTTAGCCCTCCCAAGAGGATTGGCTCATAGAGAGCCTAATGAGGAATAAAACAGAGGCAGTACTGCAACTAGCATGATCCTTCAAGTCTGAGTGTCCTACTGAACTTGCCTATGTCTCAACTAGTTATGTCTCAGAGACTTCTATTCATGGGAGCAGTCCTAGGCTCCCACAATTCATAGGAGCAGTTCTACACTCCAGAAGAGCCTCCTCAAAAAGTTCCCACTGTTTCCCCAGAACTGCAAGTAACAGTAACGGATACATAGAAACATTGACAGTGATGGCAGAAAAAGACCAATGATTCATCCAGTGTGCCCGTAGTTCCTTCTCAAGCCTCAGTATCCATTGTCCATACAGGGTACTAGCCTTCACCGTCCACCTCATTTCCCTCTTTACTACTACCACCTTGAGTAACCATGATACCATTTGCTCTGTCCCAGCCATGCCTGAAGCCATTTATGGTTTTGGCATCCCCCACCTCAGCTGGAGGACTGTTCCACGGTTTCCGCACCCTTTCTGGAAAATGAAGCTTTCTCACATCCCTCTTGAACCTCCCTCCTCTCCTGTCAGTTTCCACTTGTGCCTAGTGTCCTTGAACTGTTACTCATTCTAAGTTGTTCCTCGCAGTTCACCTTGTTTATTCCTTCCAGGAACGTGAAGGTCTCCATCATGTAACCCTTCCCTTTTCTTGTCTCCAGCAATCACATGTTCATTGCCTTGAGCCAGTACTTGTAAGATCTGCCCTGCTGGCCCTGGATCATCCTGGTCACCCTTCGTTGCACTGTCTCTAGCCTGTACTTATCTTGTCTAAGGTGAGAACTCCAGGACTGAGCACACTATTCTAGGTGCGGCCTCACCAACAATCTGTAAAGAGGTAGTAATACCTCTCTACTTTTTATTGTCTGTACACCTTCAGATACATCCCCGTATCCTATTTGTCTTACTATAGGCCTTGTTTCACCGGGTTGATTGTTTAAGGGAGTCACTAATGATGACTCTTAAGTCCATCATTAGTGACACAATGGGGGGTGAGTTAATAATAACAACAAAAATCAAAAGAGACCTAGGAGTAATTATATCAGGTGACCTAAAGGTGGGCAAGCAATGTGAGAAGGCAGTAACGAGGGCTGGGGGATACTGGGATGCATAGGGAGAGGCATCAACAGTAGAAAACAGGAAGTTATTATCCCTCTGTACAGACAGTTAGTGAGACCCCATCTGGAGTACTGCGTGCAATTCTGGAGACCCCATCTCCGGAAAGACATAGAGTGGAGGCTGTTCAGAGGAGGGCAACCAAAATGGTGCAGGGTCTGCACCAAAAGACATACAAGGAGAGACTAAAGCAGCTTAATATGTATACCCTTGAGGAAAGGAGGGAGAGGGGGGACATGATAGAAACTTTCAAGTATCTCAAGGGAATTAACAAAGTACAAGAGGGTAGTATCTTTCAGAAGAAGAGATGTGCAAGAACAAGGGGGCACAATTTGAAGATAGAGGGGGGATGGCTCAGAGGTAATGTTAGAAAGTATTTTTTCACAGAGAGGGTTGTGGATGCATGGAACAGCCTTCCTGAGGAGGTTGTGGAGTCAGGAACAGTGGGAGAATTCGAGAATGCATGGGACAGGCATAAGGCAATTCTAGTGGGGGTCAGGAAGGACTAAGCTGTTGATTAACTAGAATCTTCAGCTTATCCATCAGGGTAGGGAAATGTGCAGACTGGGTGGGCCAAACGGTCCTTATCTGCCGTCAAATTCTTTGTTTCTATTTCGTCTGCCATAGTGCTGAGCTTTACCCCTCTTCAATACTCTGTCCAGGGGGTTTTGGGCCCTGTGTGCATCACCTGGCACTTTCTGGCACTGAATTTCAACTACTAAACCTTAGACCACCTCTCCGGTCTTTGCAGGTCACTGTGCGTCTCCCTAGTTTCCTCATTATCTACCCTCCCACAGAGGTTGGTGTCGTCTGTGAAGAGGTACAACTTGCCCCAGATTCTTTCTCCATGTCGTTGATGAACATATTGAAGAGGATAGGACCCAGGACTGGTCCCTGTGGCACTCCATTCGTTACCTCCATCTCATCCGATTTAATTAATCTATTGCCCTCCAGCCCTTATCCCATCCTCTCATCACCACCTTCACTCCTCCCTTCCCTCCTACACCCCCCTCATACTTGCACTTACTAGTAGCACGTCTGTGTTTTTTGTTTTATCTTGACAGTTGCCTCTGGCTGCATTTTCAGTGTCTTCCAAGCCTCATTAATTATGTGAACCCTGTTCTTTTGTCAAGCGCCTAGTACCTCCATCCTGTATGCTCTCAATTGTATTGTATTGTATTGTAAACAACTGTAACTTGTTACCCTGTCCTAAATTGTCTTGCTTGTTTTTGTACCTCACCAGACGTGGAACCTTTGTAAATGAGCCTTGGCTCAAAGGTATTTATAATCCTAGACTGAAATAAATAAAAATACCATTCATTAAAATCCTCTGCTGCCTTTCCTTCAACCAATTCCCTACCCATCTAACTATGCCCCTTGCCGCACCCAGATCTTTCGTCCTTCTTCAGCAAACGCCTTGTTGAAGTCACAGTAGAGTAAATCAGCGGCGTGGCCCCTAGCCATTACCCTTGTCTCCCAGACTGACTATCAGTTTGGTCTGACAAGACCTCCCTGCCACGACCCAGTGCTGCTTACTGTCCTGGATTCCATTGCTCTCCAGGTAGTCCTCAAGGTGCTTTTTAACCAGTAGCTCCATCTACCCACAGCAGAGGTAAGACTGACCAGTCTGTAGTTCCCCTGCTTGCTCCTCGTCTCCCCCTTTTTCTCTAATGAGCTGTTAAATAGTCTTACTAGTGGTTCAACGAGTCTGCCTCCAGTTCCTTGAGCACTCTTGGATGCATCCCATCCGGCCCCAAGGCCTTGCCTACAGAGCTGCTAGCCATTTCTGGACCTTTTCACTGGTAAGTACTAGCTGTGTCATCTCCAGGACCCCACTTTATTTATTAGCCCAATTACTGTAAAGTGCTTTAATAGTTTGAATTGCACTATATAAATAAAGATTATTATTATTATTTATGGCTGTCTTGCCACTCTCTGGCAATGGTCTACTGTCTTCCCTTGTGAATACAGAGCAAATGTGATCATTAAAGGACAGCTGCTTTTTGCACATCCTCTAGTTCCCTACCTCCCTCAGATATCCTGACAAGTCCCCTCCATTTTGTTTTTCCCTAATATAGTTGAATAACTGATTTTCCCCACCCTTGACCCTGTCCACAATATGCAGCTTAATGTCGGCTTTTGCTTCCCTAACCACTCTATTTGCTTCCTTAGTCCTCAGTTGATATTCTTTTCCCCCTGCATTTCCTTGTACTGTGTGAAGACTTTTTTTTTTTTTTTTTTTCCTAGCCCCTTACTGCTTTCCTGACCCTTTCCATGAACCATGTTGGTCTCTCATACCTGTTTCTTTTGGTTACCATTCTTAAGCACAACTTGGATACCTCAAGAATAGCCCCCTTAATTGCCCCCATCTCTCCTCCACATCTCCAAAACTGTTGACCGTGACTAACTTGTCCTGGACCAACTACCTCCTCCTGTTGAGTCCTTTGTGAAATCAAAGGATCTCAGCCCTCAGTAAGAGATTTCTGGTTCTAAGGGCCAGTTTGAACTAAATAAGAGTTATGGTCACTGGACCCTAGTGGCTTCCTTGACTCTCACACCTCCTACCGCATTCAAGTTGTTGAGCACCACATGGAGAATGGCAGTTCTTCGTGGGTTTCTTAACGAGCTGCACCAGCAGACAGTCCTGGAATATATCCAGCAGGACCGAACTCCTGGCAGCTGGACTTCTGCATCCTGTCTAGGTTAGGGAGCGCACTTCCAGGGCCACTAAATCCTAGGCACCTCACCATTCTGAGAGCAGCATCTCAACATCAGTGTGTTGGAGAAAAGGACAGTCCTGTACAATCCCTGTCAGATATAGTCCAGGTAGGCAGGAGCCCACAACAGGGTGATCTGGAAGGTATGAGGCTAATGACTTTGTGATTTTCTGCGCACTCAGTAAATGCATTAATTATCAAGAATCTCATACCATGTAGTGGATTAATATGTGTAAAAAATGTTTTAAAACAAAATGGAAAAATGTTTTATTTTCATGTAGTAAAGTTGTTGCGAGGTAGAATGTGTGAATTTGGTAACAAAGGCTGAATTCTTTGAATGAACCTGATGAACCACCTGGGATGTGCATTTATTTTTAAGGAACCTAGTCCCTATTAGTTTTTTTGTGCTTCAAATGTATAAATTTTTTTATGTTAATGGAAAAAGGTTTTATCTTCATTTATTAATGTTGTTGCTGAGTGGATTAAAGTATATTAGTTCAGACTGTTTGTATACCAACTATTATTTAATGGTCAGGTGATATGTTTAGACCAATGAATTTGCTATGATTCTGAAGCCCATTTAATAAGGCAAGGTTGTATACCTCCAGAGAAACAAGAAGTGTGTCATGTTCTACCTCATTGAGCAGAGTGGAACCCACTTCTGTCACCTGTGCAAGGAAGCAAAAAGAATTTGGGAGTGGAGACCAGAGAATAATGTACTGATCCAGGATACCCATCTACCGGAGTGGACAGTGTCCTGACAGACCGTCTCAGTCAAACAGTGGCTAACTCACATGAGTGGACCCTACTGAGGATATGTTAAGTCATTGTTCAACAATTGGGGCGAGCCAGAGATGTGCCTTTTTCTGTTCTGCTACAATGCGGAACTGCAGTTCTTCTGTTCTGATAATCTAGAACATGGAGCTTTTTGTCGGGGTATGTTCATGCTGCAGTGGACAGTCTGTTTCTCTACACCTTCCCAACAGTCCTGTTTGTTCAGAGGGTCCTTCTCAAACTGAAGGTCGGGGGAATCTAGTAATTCTGATAGTACCATGTTGGCCTTGGCAGATATGGTGCTCACTGTTGTGTCAGATGGCAGGCGTTCAGGGCCTGCTGCATCTCCCATTTAGATTCAACCTGATGATGCAGTTTCAGAGTCAGCAGGTGCATCTGAACCTTTGGTTAACTGCACCTTGCAGGTTTGGTTCCTGATGATGAAGTCAACAAATTTGGAGTCTCTGAACTAGTATCCCAGGTCTTGCTAGTGGCAAAGAAACCCACTACCAGAAAAGCCTATTATGCCAAGTGGAAACAATCGTCTTGTTGGTGTTCTAAAAGGCCTTGGGATCTTTATACCTGTCCCGCAGAACAGTCTCTCTTGGACATCTCTGAAACAGATCTGTATTATTCGTCATATAAAATGCCATTGTCAACCATTTTGGCAAATCACCAACTCGTTAGTGGACCACTAGTGCCTCAACTGCCTCACTTCAGGAGGTTCTTCAGGAAAGTTTGACCTGGAAAGGCACACTAAGCTATGAAACCTTGTTTCTGGTTGTGGTTTGCAGGGACCTGGTATATTGATGGGGGAATGTACTGTAGACCATGACACCAGATAAACTGTCCTACTGTTCTTTGGCAAGTGCCTTGGAATCTTTTACTTCAACCGGATAGTGACCAGAGATGGGCAAAAAGGACCTCAGTTTAACATCGTATCTGAAGGATGGCAGTACAGTGCTCCCCTCCTGCACTACAGTGACAGGTATGGGTAGTACCCCAAGTGTCTGGTTTGGAGCGAGAACCCACGACCATCTGATTGTCTGGCCCCAGAGGTAAGTGTGCTACCTACTGAGTGACTGACACTGACATTTGAGACACCCGCAAAAAAGCCTGCAGACAGTTGGGTCTCTGTTTAGTGCTCAAAAGCCACACACAATTTTTAGCCAGCTGCTACATACGAGTTGCAATTTCTCACATGGAAGACATTTTTGTGTCATTTCTTGTAGGCAGTCGGATTGTATGGGCTGCCTATCCTTGCTAGCTTGAACCAAATTAAACAATCTGAGGCGTCTTAAGACATGTACAATCCCAGACTCCCTTGGTCGTGTACATCCTGTCCTAGCAGGTAGATTGCTCCCTGCTCTGCAGGGGTTTAACTCAGAGTGTCAGAGTTACAGGCCATGATGACTGATCCTTCCTACACAGGTCCATAAGGATGAGGTTGTTCACTATACACACCCTGTATGTCTGTAAAATGTGTATGGAGAACAACCTTATCCTTATGGAATGTATCAGTTTGACATTAATCAATCCTTGATCCTGCCAACAGTCTTCTCCAAACCAGACAATCCATGGAAGCATTACTATTTTCTAAATGTCAGAAGAATTTTTATCTTCTAGCTTGATGGAACTAAAGAGCACAATCATCTCGGTTGTTTCTCTCTGATCCAGATTGTAAAGCCATCCCAGTTTCCAAACTGTGCTTGTCCAGCTGGATTGTCACTTGTATTCAGCATTGCTGCGTCCTAGCAGGGAAGCAGTATAAAGATTCTATCAGCACAGTTCCCTCCAACCATGGCCACATTACTGGTTTCACATGGATTAGTGTTTACACCTTCACAAAACACTATGCCCTAGATGTTTGTCCTAAGAACCTGCAGATTTTTTCTTGGCTGTGCTACAGGGATTGCTGTGTTCGTGACTGAAGTTGTCTTCGACCTTCTGGTCTGGGGATTGATATTGCTGGTTACGTAACTAAACCGTGTGGCTCTGTGGAGGAAATTGTTTTTAGAAAGAGTCCCCCGGCATTCCCCGTTGACCCTCCTCTCGGTCCCAGCCCCATCAACCTGGCATCCCCAGGACTCTAATTGGGTCCCATCCTTGTTCTCTCTGAGCTTACCCCTCTGGCAGGGGTAACAGAGGCCCCCCCCCCTTACCTGCCATCGCGATCCAGATCCGGTTGGGGAGAGACCTGCCTGAGTAACCAGGTTGGGGGCCTGCAGACTGGGTGGCTTCATCCTGCCAGCAGGGAGTGTTTTCTGTGATCTTGTTTTGAGAGGGCTCTTGCCATAGGCAATAACACTTAGGATTGAGCCACCAGGCACTAGGACCACACAGAAAACTTAGCTAGCAGTGTCTGGTGGGGGACCGCCCACCTGATGTCATGTGACCAGAATGGCAGTATATAGTGGGCAGTCACCACACCCGCTTCTAGTTCTTTCCCGCTGATGACCTGCATACGTCAGATCTCACGGAACGCTGCTACTGTCGACTGCCATTTTCAATAAGTATACACTTTTTCTTATTTTTCGCTTAAAAGTTAGTTCTTTCTACATTGGACTGCATGTCTTCACCAACTGTGTCAGAGTCCCACAGAAACAGGTGCACCTGCAGCAAGCAGATACCAGAGAAAGATGGCCATACCATGTGTCTAACCATGACACCGAGGGCTGTGAGGCCTGCCAGAAATTCAGCTAGTCCACACGGAACCGCTGTCAGCAAGCCTTGGAAGCCCATCTTCTGAAGAAAAAGTTAACTTCCATGGAAAAGCAGCTGCAGCAGGTACAGAGTTCCTCTTCTTCCCTGAACCCAAAGAAGCACAAACAGAACAAGAACCAGGACCGGGATCTGTCTAATCCAGGCCGTGTCTCTCCTCGAGACCGCGACCGAGCGGACCTTTTCTAGCAAAGAGAGCACCCCTCCAGCCAAACCTGCTGCGCTCCCTTGGGAGAGCAGTCTTTGCCCCACCCACAGGAGCTGGTTGTGGTTTGGGTGGATACTTCCAGAGATTCGGAGATGACCATCCTCAGGCTCGTCAAGTCTTTACCTGGGTCTGATTCAGGTGGAACGGCTGGTAAGTCAGATGTTGATTCAGCCAATGTCTTCACAGTCTCTGCGCTCCTGTCAGACCCAGACTCAAGGTCCAGCATTGGGTCTCGGGACCAGCGCCAGCCACCGCTACAGCCGCAGTTCGCCCGAGAGGAATCTCCCCCTTGGAATACTTCCTCACTCCCAGTGGGCCCTTCTGAGTCTCCCACCCACTCAGAGCCAGAGGAGCTGCAGCCAGTTGACCCGATTGGACGGCTGTTGCCAGCGAGCCCTATGTTGGACCCTTGTTTGGGGGGGGTGGCCTTCCGGACTCCCAGCCCACTAACCCGTGAGGGACTCCGGCTCTGGCCCCCCCCCCGACTCCAGAGACATCCATTGCTCCTCCAAGTCCAACACCGGTCCCTTCTGTGGGTCCAACGCCAGATAACCCTCAGCCTGGTCCTTCTGCTCCACCACCTGGGCCCTCACCAGGCTATCCTACATCAGGTTATCCAATGCCAGGCTACCCAACCCCATTGCCAGGTTACCCATCGCCGGGATACCCAATGCGGTGTTATCCACCGGTCTACACACCGGTGTACCAGCTCTCTCCACCTTCCCTCCACAGCCTCAGGTGGATTACGAGACCCTCTTTGACTCCTAGTGGCACAGGACAAAGAACCAGTAGGTCTCAGAACTGGACCGTCAGCCGGTTGTCACTCCCACGCCAGTCCGGCCTACCCCAACGCCACGGTCTTTATTGCTTGTGGATTCTCACCCCTCAACTGCAGGCTGCACAGTGGGTGCCACAGCAGCGGAGTTTCAGGGCCGTGGGCAGGAGGACCTTCTGAGAGAGGTCTGTCGTCTAAGATCTCAGTCTCCCGACAGGAACCCTTCATCTGACTCAGTCTGACTCCTCCTGCTCTCCTTCTGGCTCGGAGACCCCTAGGTCACCCCTAGAAGATTCCTCCTTCATGGACATCCTCTGGAAAATCCAGGAGGCCAACAGCTGGAAGACTGAGGAGCAGGATCCCCAGCGTCTGAAGTTGGTGGAGCGTCTCGATCTTCCAGAGCTCAATCCTCTTCTCATCCCCCTTTGGGTGGGGCCCCACGACCGCCTTGTCACCACTATTTGGCAGCAGTCATCGTCTGTTGTGGTCTTTGCAAAGAAGGCGGACAGATTGTGTCACACCCCAGAGGTGAACGACCACCTAGCAAACCATCCAAAGACTGATTCGGTGGTCATCAATGTAGCTCATGACCATTCCATGCAGCCGAAGCACACGAGTACCTCCCCTCTAGATAAGGAGTCTAAGCAACTGGACCTGTTTGGCCGTAAGGTGGCCTTACAGACGTTGAATTATGTTGCTCATGTGGTCTTACCAGAAGTCCATCTTGGGCCAGCTAAAGGCTCGACTCCAGGCCTTACCAGACTCTGAGGCCAAGATCGCAGAGATCACCTGTCGTCACACCCTGTGTCGACTTACGGACAACATCAGTGCCTCCATGAGAAGCATGGCAACGGTGGTTTGTCTATGCAGACACTCCTGGTTGCAAGTGTCCAGATTTGTCCATGATGTCCAAGCATCGATCCTGGATGCTCTCTTCAGGTGCTCTTTGGAAAGGACATCCAGGACATTATGGCTGACCTGTAGGAGCAAGGAAAGGCCCTTCGGTCAGTGCACTTCCTCTGTCACACTAATCCGAAGGCAGCAGCCCTCCAACCGCCACGTCTCAGAGCTTCTAGGGCGGTGTTCCCCCATCCTCCCTCTGCCTCATAACTTGTGGCCTGCCCCCCTCCTCCACCAGCCGTTCCTTAGGAGCCAGTAGGGGGCAGATTCACCAGTCACTTGTCAGGGTGGGAGACAATCATGACAGACTCTTGGGTGCTTCAGCTCATAGCTTAAGGTCACACATTGGAATTCTAATAATTGCTACAAACAAGTTATTTGAGTGGAGTTCATAGTTTCATTGACGTATTCAGATTATTCAAGCCATGCAAGACTTCCACGGATGGGCGGAGCTTATGGCCATCACGAAGTCTAGCTCGGACGTCTGTAATCACGTCGTGAGGGCATCTTACGATACTGTGGACTTGGCAGGCAGTGCTGCCGCTTTTGCGGTCTGTATCCGCTAATATTCTTGGCTGGGAGTTTCCGGGTTCGCCCCGGTTGTCCAGTCCAAAGTAATGGGTGCCCCTTTCAGAGGGCCAGTTCTGTTTGGGGAGGATACCCAAAATAATTTCCCGTCTGCAAGAGGCTGGGAAAGCAGTTGGGTCAGTACTTGCCACGTATAGACCTAAGCAGTCCTTTTGTAAGACTGGCCGGTAGCAATATAGAGGGACAGCAACAGCGGGCAGGCTTCACATGCAAGGCCACCACTCTTGCTTCAGGAGGTTCTGCTCCACGGGTGCCAAGAACATCTCAACCCATGCTTCCTTTCCCGGCTCTCTGCCTGACTCATTTCCCATACCCCCACTGGCCGAGGTCAGCGGGGGGATTCTCCTTGTACACCGAAAGGTGGCACCGGATAGCATCAGGCCGCGGGTCCTGCAGCTTATTGAAAGGGGGGCACAGTCTCGAGTTTACGGAGGTTCCTTCAGATGACCCTCCAGTGCAGTCTTACTATTCTTCGGCCCACAGCATCCTCATAGCAGAGGAAATCTAGGCTGTCCTTCAAAGGAAAGCAATAGAGCCTGTCTCTGGAACAACAAGAGACAGGCTACTACTCCCACATATTCCTTGTACTGAAGAAGACGGGAGATCGCCGTCCCATCCTGGACCTAAGCCACCTGAATTAGTACATTGAGTACAAGAAATTCAAGATGGTTACCTTGATAGGCCTGCTCCCTCTGCTTCACCAAGGGGACTGGCCGTGCTCCCTGGACATGCATGATGCGTACCTCCACATTCTGATCTTCCAGCTGCACAGGAGTTTCTTGCATTTCTGATTGCAGGAGCGCCATTACCAGTTCAGTGCCTTGCCCTTCGGCCTGTCCTCTGCACAGAGGGTGTTCACCAAGTGTCTTGCCATTTATAGCAGCAAGTTTCAGGAGGTAGGGACATTATGTCTTCCCCTACCTCGACGATTGGTTTCTAAACGCTCCCTCTCGGGACTGGCTTATAGGCACCATTCAAGACATGTTCTCTCTCTTTCAGGACCTGGGGATCACGCAAAATATCCCCAGATCCTCCCCCTGGCCAGGTCAATGGCTTCAGTACATAGGGGCAATCCTGGACACAGTACAAGGATAGAGCAAGAGCACCTTCAGTCCCCCTCTCATCAGTTGCTCTCAGCTTGCCAAGTTCCGGCCTGGACAGTACTCACTGTTGGGACATATGGCAGTGGCCATTGCCACTGTTTCCATGGCCCAGCTCTACATGAGGGTGATCCAGTGGAACCTTAGGATTCTTTGGAATCAGAGGTCAGATGACCTGGACCAACTGGTCCTGGTATCAAGCCCATTCAAGCACTCACTGACATAGTGGCTAGATTCTTCCAATCTCTCCAGAGGGGTTCCCTTCCAGAAGGAATCTCCCTCCCATATCCGGACCACAGATATGTCAGTCCAGGGTTTGGGATCTCATCTGGGCACTCACCAGACTTGGGGATTCTGGACTCAGCAAGAGCTTCATCTCCACATTAATGTTCTGGAGATGACGGCAGTACTTTACGCCCTCCAAGCATTCCAGACAGTCTTACTGCCTGACCCTCTGCTGCTACAAACAGACAATACATCGGTGGTGTTTTATATCAACAAGCAAGGGTGCACACCTTCTTATCTGTGCAGAGAATCATGCGAATGTGGACTTTGGCAGTGAACCATCAGCTAGAGCTCTTGGCAGTCCATCTCCCAGGCATTCACAACACCCTGGCTGACTGCCTCAGTCGGACTCAGTCCAGGGCCCATGAGTGGGAACTTCTTGCCGCGGTGGCAGATAATCTTTTTCACCAGATGGGGATGTCTAGAACTAGATCTATTTGCCTCCCCATCAAACGCAAAACTAACCAATTTTTGCTTGTTAGCTCCAGGGCCTGGTGTTTTGTGGCGAGACGCATTGTCTCTGTCCTGGATGGGGAGGTTCTTTTACGCATTCCCTCCTTTTCCCTTGCTGCAATGGGTACTCATCAAATTGCAGTCGGAGAGTGCAGAAATGATCCCAGTGGCTCCATTCTGTCCTCGTCTGATCTGGCTCCCACTGTTACAGCAATTGGCGGTGGAGCCTTCTGTGCCCCTGCCCACTGCGGTCAGACTTGCTCTCCCAGGAGTGGGGCTCCCTGGTCCATCCAGATCTCTGCATCTCCGAGCGTGGCTCCTGCAGACCTAGCCATCTCCAGATTCAGGGTTTCCCCCAAGGTAGCACATGTCCTAGTGGCAGCCAGAAACCCCTCCACTAGGGCAACCTACAGTACGTCATGAAATGGAAATGGTTCTGTGTTTGGGCCACCGCCAGGCATCTGGTCCCATTCACCTGCCCAGTGAACTCTGTGCTGGAATACCTTCTCTCCCTTTCAGATGCAGGACTCCGCTACTCTTCACTAAAAGTGCATTTGTCTGCTTTTCTGCATACCATGTGCCTATTGAGGGCAAGTACATTGCCCATCTGGACCTTCCCCACACTTTCCTGCTGGACATCTTACACTTGAAACCTCCCATCCGGGATTCTATCCCAACTTGGGACCTTTTATTTGTTTTAGAGAAGCTCACTCTGCCTCCTTTTGAGCCTGCTGCGAGCTGCGCTTTCTGTTGTGGAAAGTGTTATTTTTAGTTGCCATTATTTCTGCTTCAAGAATTTCTGAGCTTCAGGCCCTGATGCGTAAGGAACCTTATTTTTGGTTTTCCACAAGGACAGGGTGTCCTTGCAGACTAATCCTAAGTTTCTGCCAAAGGTGGTCTCAGAATTTACCTTGAATCAGGATATCCACCTACCACTATATTACTCGAAGTTGGGCTCGCAGTCCTTCAAGAACTTCTGTCCTAATTTCACTTGAGACTTTTCCTCTACCCAGGATTTCTCCTCTGCTGCTTGGGATGACTCTGTCCTAAAGGTGTTAACTGCTGCAAGAGCGAATCTCTTAAAGTAAGATAGTACTGTTACGTAAGAATTGACCATGACAGTAGATCTTCGAGAGGAGCTCTTGCAGCAAGTAGGGTATTTCCCTCCTTCCTTCCCCCTGGGAAGTGTTTTCCTCTCCATCTCCGATACCTTAATTCCTCAGTTCTCTGTTCTTTATCTCACTTGCCGGTCTTCGGCGATGAAACTGGGGATGGGTGGGGGGACTGCCCCTTTTACACCATACGTGACGGTACTGCCAGCTAGAAAGTTTCTGTGGGGTCTTCCTAGAGGTGTTACCTGCTGCAGGAGCTCTTCTCGAACATCTATTGTTATGGTAATTTTTTTACTTAACTGTGCCTTTTTTCATCTCTTTTTAGAAAGACGTGGGTTTTCTCATGCCTTTTCGTGTTTTGTTGAATTTATTGCAGTTTTGTTTTTGATCTGTAGCTTTTTGCTCTTCTCTATACCAAAAAAACAAACAGGCAGTTGGGTCCACTGCCACGTATGCTGCAGGTGTGCTGTTGCACTGTACGTTTATGTCATCACTAGTGTTGCGAACCCAAATATTTTGGTTCCTAGGATGTCCTAGTACCTCTTTTCCTAAGACCTAAGAATGTGTCTCTGTGGAGGAGATGGACTGATAAGAATTATGAGAAGTAACTTTATTTCTGCCAACTCCAAGATATGTTGCTGGCTTGTATGTTTTGTTTATTTATTTAAGCTTTTGTTGACCGGGTAAGTGCACTAGACAAATCCTGCCTATTTTCAGGCACGACCCGGGGGAAGGGGATACAGATGAATGCCAACTGACCTTGAGCCAGACTAAGCTGTTGGTGGTATTTTTAGTGAATAAGGGAAATTTGGCCAGGACACCGGGAAAATTCCCCTACTCTTTTCGATAAGTGCCATGGGATCTTTAACATCCACCTGAACTACCACCAATCCAGGCAGATGGGACCTTGGTTTAACGTCTCATCCGAAAGACGGCACCTCAGAAGTGCAGCACCCCTCTCATGCTGCACTACAGTGTCAGTACTGGGATATTAACCCAAGTACCAGATGTGGGAACTGAACCCACAGCCCTCTGATCTCCCGGCCTCAGAGGCGAGTGTGCTACCTACTGAGCCACTGACACTGTAATAAATTTACACTGTAAATAAAGTAATTTGTGGCTGACTTGACTGCATTCCTCTGGAACTGCTTGTAGTACCTGTATTGTTTTTGTTACTGTATTTGACATGGAACCTGTGAGAGAAAGCACTGGTGCTCAGAGGTGATCTCCGAAGTTTTCAATAAAGATGTATACTAAAAACCCATGTTGGCTTTATCTGCTGCTGTGGGTGGCACTTGTCTGACTCTTTGTTTTATGGTGCATCATCATGCATGGGATTAATGTAATTGTTATTTTGTGCCTGATATAGCAACTTAATATACTGTACTCTCACTGAATTTTCATCTTTACCCCTTTTCCCAGGCAGTGTCTGGAAGCAAGCAGATTGCAACTCATCCTGTGTCTCACTGTGAAAATATTTTTAGATACTGTAAATACATTTGCTTTGACTCTCTAGGAGTGAAATAGTAGTGTCTCATCCCTAGGCAACCCAGATATTTATTTCTTTTTTTAATCCCCTAATTCCTTGCCCCTTCAGGTCCCTGCTCACCCCAGCCTACCTCCCCTAGGAGTTATCTGCCGATGCGCCCCCAAAAAAAAACACAGTGCCCCCTCCCTCAGATGTCCTCATCCAGATTTTGGCAGCACCTGGGTGATTGCTGGGTCCAGGAAAATCCAGGCTTCATCCTGCTGGCATCCATTTTCACCTCCAGTTATCTCCCCACCACCTCCCCGATGTCAGTAACATCCGGCCTCGTATGCTGCTAGCATACCCCTGTGGAGTAGCAAATCCCTGACTCTCCGAAGGGGTTTCCAGAGTAGCGGAACCCATCACCTTTATTTCCCGAGCTAGAAGTGTTGCCACTCAGCAGCGCCTTACCAGTCCTTGGCTAGCCCAACCTAGGTCTCCAGTCTGCTTCTGAACTATGGTTGCCGGCACAGAAGCACATTGTGCTTGCTACCTGCTGGGCTGTTGGGCAGCCCCCCAGACAATATTTCTGATGTGTACCACTAAGGATCACCCTTACATTGTCAAGTACTTATGTGTAAAGGAAGATCTTTCGTCAGGGTATCTCAGTCATCAGGTCACACCATAGGCACTTCACTATTGGTGAAGCAGGATCCACTCAGATTTTCAGCAGTACCTCTGTGGCCGCCCACGCCGACATCACCAACTCTGTAAAGTTGTGAGCGGCCCCACTCCCTCCTCAGTTCTTTCCCGCTGCCAACTCTGTTCGCGTGGGTCTCCGAGGAAGCTCCAACACATTTTCGTGTCATTTTTGCTTATGACTTTATTTCGTTTTGTTTTTTTCCAATCTCTTTATTTCAGAGAGATTCCTTTACCTTATGTCGAGTTAATCCATCTACTTTTCTCTTCTGCTGCTGTCACTGCGGAAAGAAGATTGCGTCTGCCGACGGAACACGCTCTCTGTGTCTGCTGTTTTGGGCCTGACCACAGTGTCTCGGACTGTGAGCTGTACCACAAGTTCAACTGAACCACGCTGAGGTGATGAAGAAAGGCTCTCAGAAAATTCCTAATGGAGCAACAGGTACAGTAGCCAGTTCTGAGATAGGGTCTTCTGGGGTCCCTCCTTTCCAGTCGCCAGTGGGCTCATCTAGCTCCTAGGCCTCTAAGGCCTAAGACAAGTCCTTGGGAGGGGGGGGTCATAAAAAAAGACCGAGATCAGGATCGCTCCCTCTCAGTGGCATTCCCATTCTCCGACAGCCTCCTCCTCTTCTTCATCCGGGGGTACTCCGTCGGCTGCAGCTGCACCGACACCTGCTGTAGTCCAGGTCTCTGTTCCTACCAGACCCCTACTGACATTGCCGCTGGTCATTGTCCCTTGGGTCGTCTGCACCAGGCTCGTCGTTGACAGCCCTCCCGTCATGGCCAGATACTTCTCCAGGCCTTCGTCTCTTAGGGCCCGACGGACAGGTCATCGCACCCTGTGCTGTCAAACCCCCCCTTGACGCAGCAGTCTGCTGTCATCGACCTCAATGATCTCTTGATTTAGTCCATCAACTGAGCATGTGTAGGCCTGGATCGCCTGTGCCATCGATGACACCGTTGTCATCAACACCACTTCGGCCTCCACTGGCCATCATCAGTCCCTCATTCGTTGGACCTCGAGCTAGAGCAGGTCAGTGCCAATAAAGGAGTACCATCCTGACCTCATCTTACCTGAGGAGGAGGAAGAGCCACTTTTCTCTTGACAGGTCCACCGCCCATTCAGTGAGCGAGGACTCTGTCAAACATACTCCCAGGTCTTCTCCAGAGGACCCTGCTTTCTTCAGTGTTATGAACCAGCTGTCCTCAGCCATGGGCTTCCATACAAAAGAGGAGCATACCACTATAAAAAGATCTGGCGGACTTTCTGGAAATCCCAGAAATTCCTCCCAAGGTTATTCCTCTTATCCTTCCAGCCTTGAGGAATGACACTACTACCACTTGGCACAGGCCTGACATGGTGCCCGCCGTACCCCGCAGGACGGATAAGTTGTATTATGCCCCCCAGGGCCTTTCACACTATGCTGCCTTACCAGAAATCGATTCTCTGATTATAAAGACAGCCCATGACAGGTCTATGGTGCCCAAGCACCTCAGTCCCTCTCTTCCCCGACAGAGAATCCCATTGGCTTGATCTGTGGGGCAAGGCGTGTATGCTTCCTCCACCCTTGGGCTGAGGATTGCCAACTACCTTGCTCATGTGGTTAAGTACCAGAATACTGTTTGGAAGAAGGGCAAGGCTGCTGCCCAGGCTCTTCCTGATTGCTTCCAGAAACAGGAGGTTCTCAAATGCTTGCAGAATGCAGAGGATATTAGCAAGCCATTTCTAAGGCCCCCTACGCTATTTTGTATAGAAGTGCCAGGGCTGCTGCCACAGACATTTGCCTTCATCAACACTCCTGGCTGAGGGTCTCAGGTTTTCTGACTGATGTCTAGCAAAAGGTGCTTAACTCCCCTTTTAATGGCTCCAAGCTGTTTGGCCCAGATGTGCAGGACATCATAAATGAGCTACAGGCATCTGACAGGGCTAGCAAGTCTGTCCACTCACTCTACCATACTCGGCCTAAGAGCAGACAGCGCCCTCCTTTTCGCAAGGTGTCCCACAAATCTGGAGCAGCCTTCCGGCCCCAAGGCAAGGGAAGAATCTCCTCTGCCTTGCCCACCCCCTCCTCCTCTAGCGCTGTAGCAAAGTGCCCTAGAGGTGACTGATCAGCCCCAGTCACTGGATCCGCCTCCACTTGAGTCTTTGCTGGACCCCCCTCTTCCAGTCCCCGACCAGGAGGAGGTAGTGGTCAGAGGTTGGTTCTCCCTCTGTCTCAATCAGTGGTGAACCATCACTTCAGATGTCTGGATTCTTCAGATCATAGAGAGGGGGTCACACCCTGGAACTCATAGAGCTGTCCACATAGAATCCTCTAGTGCCCTCCGCCTACCCCCGGCATATCTCTCTGTCCTCTGGGAGGAGGTACTGTCCCTTCTGCACAAAAAGGCCATTGAGCCAGTGCCCAGGTGCCAAAGGAATGGGATTTTATTCCAGGTTCTTCCTGGTCCCCAAAAAAAAGAACCAGAGATTAGAGGCCCATATAAGATTTCAAGGAGCTCAGTCTGTAAGTTCAGTACAAAAAAATTCCACATGGTATCCCTGCCAGGCCTTGTTGCCTCTACTCAAATAGGGTGACTGGTTTTGCTCCCTGGACATGCAGGATGCTTACCTGCATATCTTGATGTTTCCACTCACAGGAGATTCCTCCAGTTTTTTTGTTTTGTTTTCAGGGTGAGCACTGTCGATTTAAAGTATTGCCCTTTGGCTTATCCTCTGTGCCGGGGGTCTTTATAAAGTGCTTAGCAGCAGTAGCTCTCAGAAGGTAGGGACTATATGTTTTCCCCTATCTGGATGATTGGTTGATAAAGGCCTCATCCAGAGAACAGCTCCATCGGACTCTGGAAAGAACCCTTCAGCTGTTTCTCTCCCTGGGCATCACTATCGGCTTGCCCAAGTCAGTCCTGGCCCCATCTCAAAGGCTGCAATATATAGGGAAGGCTCAGGGGGTTGCCCAGAGCCATTACATCCCTGCAAGAGTATATTTGAGGCTATTGGGGTTGATGGCTGCGCCCATTCCAATGGTTCTCTTGGCCAGGCTGAGCATGCGAGTCCTCCAGTGGACACTCAAGGTGCAATGGAACCGACGCACAGACGAATTAGATCATTTAGTGCTGGTCTCCTCCTCAGTCCCCTAGGTGCGCCAGTGGTGGATTGACCCACAGAACCTGTTGCAAGGGTTCCATTCCATATCTCTTCCACCCAGCAAATCCTCACCACAGATGCTTCCGGCTCGGGCTGGGGAGCGCATCTGGGTCTGTTTCAGATGTAAGGAACATCGTCCCAGATCGAAATATCCCTGCATATCAATGTTCTGGACATGTGGACGGTCCTGTATGCCATGCAGGCTTTTCAGAACCATCTCTTCCTGGGTCAGCTGTTGATCAAGTCTGACCATCTCAGTGTTGTCTACTGTATCAGCAAGTGGGGGGGAGGGAGGCACATTCGTATTCCTCTTCCAAGGGTGCCATGAGAGTGTGGTACTGGGTGCTACACCACAGTCCGGTTCTCTCGGTGGTCCATGTCCCAGGGTGCTAAACACCCTAGTGGACAGCCTGAGCCTGACACAGTCCAGCATGTACGAATGGGAACTACTGTCATCCGTCGCAGAAGATCCAGTCGCCAGATGGGGTCCTCCAGAGTATGACCTTTTTGCGTCCCCACTCTGTGCAAAACTGCCTAGTTTCCGCTTGCTAGATCCAGGGCCTGGAGTTTTCTGGCGAGACACGTTTTCCCTCTCCTGGAGCGGGAGGTTCCTTTACGCCTTCCCTCCATTTCCTCTGATATGGAGGGGGCCAGCATGATCCTGATCGCCCCATTTTGGACATGGCAGATATGATTTCCATTACTGAAAGTGGAGGAATCTCTGGTCCCTCTGCTCCTCTGCAGGGATCTTTTGACACAGGCTCTGGGGACCCTGGTCCATCCCAACCTCTTGTCCGTTTGTCTGCATGCCTGGCTTCCGAGGACATAGCCATCACCCGGTTTGGGGTATCCCAGAGGGTGGCGAGTGTCCCCGTGCCTGCTTGGGAGCCCTCCACTAGCTGGAGGCACATATGCCATGAAGTGAAAGAGGTGTGCCATCTGGGCTGCCAAACATCCCCTGGACCCTTTCATTTGTCCAGTGAGTTCACTAAAGGAAGCGGCTCCAGTACTTGCCATGCACAGTCAGCGATGCAGTGTTCTATTGAGGAATGCACAGTCAGCGTTGCAGTGTTCCATCTGGGGAAAAAACAGCACTGGTACCAAATAATGCTTCAAAGGTGATTTTATTCTTAATAAAGCAAGTGCAGCACATCAAGCCTATGGTTACAAGAGAACTCTCCTCCTAACTGCCCCGACCAGTTTCGCGCATGCGCACTTCCTAACTGCCCCTGTCGGTGCTGTTTTTTCCCGCTAGAACACTTGTCCAGTGAACCGGATTCTGGACTGCCTGATACTTCTGTCGGACGCAGGTCACCAGTACTCTTCCGTCAAGGTGCACCTTTCGGCGATCTCGGCATTTCAAGAGCCTGTGGGCAGCCGCACCATGGCTCAGTTGGATGTATCCCATACTTTTCTCAGGGGCATCCTGCATCTGAATCCTCTGATCCTTCCCCTGTCCTGGCTTGGGATTTTAATTTTGTTTTGGAGGAGCTGACCCTGTTTCCTTTCGAGCCAGCCGTGACTTGCAAGCTATGCTTCCTTTCCTGGAAAGCATTATTTTTGGTTGCTATTATTTCTGTTAAGATTTCCAGGCTTCAGGCCCTCTGGTGCGAGGAGCCTTATTTGATTTTTCATAAAGACAGGGTGTCTTTGTGCATGAATCTTATGTTTCTCCCTAATGTGGTGTCTGTGTTTACCATGAACCAGTCCATCCACCTCTCTGTCTATTTTCTTGAGTGTGCCAATCCAGCGGAAGCATTGCTCCATACGTTACACGCATAGAATTTTGAAGTATTACCTGCTCTGAACTAAGGCATGAAGAAAGACAAAGCAGCTTTTTGTTTCCTTCACCTCAGGTAGCGAGGGCATTCAGGTTTCTGAACAATGTCTAAATGGGTGACGCATTGTATTGTGTTCTGCTACAACATGCATGGCAAAGAGGTGCCAGGGGCTGTGAAAGCCCATACCACGAGGGGCACGGCTACCTCTGTGGCCTGTTGCAAACAAATCTTAGCTGCTACCATTTGCGGTGCTGTGACCTGGAGTACCATCCATAGTTTCATCAGGTACTACAGTCTGGACATTGCCTCTAGTGCCTGTGCAAGCTTGGCAGGCTGTTCTACAGGGCCTCCTGTCCTAAGTTTTGGGAAGGCCTTCCTCCCAGTCTGTTTAACTGCTTGGAACTCGTTCTTATGGTGTGACCTGATGACTGAGATACCCCTGATGAAGATGGAATAGTTGCATAGGAACTTACTGTAACAGTAGATCTTGGAGGGGATCTCAGTCATCAGGTCTGCCTTCCCTCCCATCATCCCCCTTTTTATGGGATTCTCCTCTCAAAACTGGTTATCTGGTGTTTCCAGCCTTTATTTTGGCCTGGGCATATCTCTCTCTCTCTCCCTTCCTTTATTTCTCTCTCTTGCTCGCTCTCTCTCTCTCCTCGGTTCCCTATGGCTAGAGCTTAGCTCACTTAGTCTCCAGGTGAAAGAACTGAGGAGGAGGCCAGGCTGCTACACGTTTTATAAGGTTGGTGATGTCGGCAAATGACACTGGCGTGGTGTTGAAAATCCGTGTGGATCCTGCTTCTCCAACTGTGAAGTTCCTATGGTGTGACCCGATGACTGAGATCCCCTTGAAGATCTTCTGTAATGGCAAGTTCTTAAATAACTGTTCTTTCTACTGTGATGGTCTACAGCTAGATTTTAAGGATCTTGATGTGCATTGCCTAAAGGCAACCATGTTTAAAACCTTGCTTGTTATCTTCCTTAGGTGTAAATGCTGATAAAGTTGGCTTTGACGCTGCAGAAATGCTGCTAAAAAATCTTAAACATGGTGGCTGTGTGGATGAATACTTGCAGGATCAGGTAGGCATATACACACCTGAAATTGCTTTCTGTGCTCATAGTTCAAATTATCGTTGGTGTGCTCTGTGTGTGTGTGTGTGTGTGTGTGTGTGTGTGTGTGTGTGTATATATATATATATATATATATATATATATATATATATTATATGTATGTATGTGTGTGTGTGTATATGTGTATATATATATATGTGTGTATATATATCTATATATATATATGTGTATATATATCTATATCTATCTATATGTATATATATCTATATCTATCTATATGGAAAATCTGTATTAAATAGATTACTATGTAATTCACCATTTTTTGTTTTGTTTTTCTAAGCTCATTATCTTCATGGCCTTAGCCAAGGGTGTGTCTAAAGTAAGAACAGGGCCTATCACACTTCACACAGAAACGGCTATTCATTTCGCAGAACAGATAACAAAGGTAAGCATGAACACATCTGTCTTGTTCAGCGTTATGTAATGACAGTGTTTTGCTATGACTTTGAGAATGCCTTTGTAATGTGGTTTAGGTCTATTGTGTTTCAAACTATAAATTGAACACTTGGAAAAAATAGCAGATTCTTTAATTTACTGACGAAAGTTGTGAGAAAAACTAATTGTACAAATTTCTCTCATAGGCAAAATTTAAAGTCAGCAAGTCAGAAGATCAAGATTGCAGCGGGGAAAATTTCATCATAGAGTGCCAAGGAGTAGGAATGACAAATCCATATTTATAGTTGCTCTTGTATCATGCTAGTTGTATCTGATTAGTTTAAGCCTTTTAGAATGGATATACAAGGAAAGGCCAGTTGTGAAGATTGATTACATTCAGAACAGGAACAGAAATGTAAATGGATTCCTTCGAGTACCTCCTATTGAATACTTACACTTAACCAAATAAATGATGCAAAATCGATCCAGTTTAGGAATACTCATTTCTGTTTGCTTGTTTTAATAATTTATTTTTTGTATTTTCTACTCCATGGGGTTGTGAAGATGTGATTGGCATTTAACATATAGGGGGATTTAATGACGCAACAGCTTATGGTAGCACAGTGGCCAGCCTATGGGTGTTGGTGCATTTGTTGTACATGTGAAAGCAGCATAGTAGCCAGATTCTGTTTATAAATAGGAAGAGAACATTTGATCCATCAGATCTGCCCAGTCTTGAGTTAATCTCATGCTCACCTTTTTCATTGTATGAAATACATCATGTCTGTTAGACTTATTTTAAACTATTTGCTTCAGTGGTCTCCTCTGGCAGTGTTTTCCAGTGCTGCCAGTTTTCATACACTAAATCATTTATGTTTGAAGGCTTGACATGGATGTGAGGAACCATGAAGTGCATTAAGTGCAGTCATATGTATGAAAGCATTTGTGAGCGTTATGCAAAAGTCCTGTCACTGGTATCCACTGCTGTGGTGCCAAAGACTGTGCCTGTGGCCAGAAGGGCCTATCACCATCTTTAGTAAAATAAAAGATGTTCCTTCAACATCCATCCCTCACTGAGAGTTTCATAGTATTTGCTTTTTCTGGATTTTATACGAAGACTAGGTTGCCAGGCACAGGGAGCAGCAGCTTATCACATGGGTTGGAAATTTCTTGCTTCCTGATTGGCTAAATAAGTTTTAAGACCCATATGTTAATTCCTCAGAAATGCATAGATTGTAATATGTTCAGGAAGGGGGATTTGGAATTTGAGCAGTTAATGTGCGCAATTTATTTTATTTATTTTTATTTATTAATTTTTCGGAATTACATCCTTTTGAGTCAAAGACTCCTTTGCAAAGGCTCCACGTCTGGACACAGATTTATGAGACCACAGTATACAGATTGATGTGAACAAGCTTCATTTATTAGTGTTACACAGTGGTGTTTTACAAGTTGGCAACAAACATATACAAAGTAAAGTTACAATAGGGTAGGACTTGCAGCCCTAGGCAAGATAATCCACCCTTGGTCACTAGGGAGCATGACTAAAGACTGGTGGGGAGAAAGTTTAAAAAAAAAAAAAAAGTGAGGAAGTTCTTTACTGAGAAGGTGGTGGAACCGTGGAACACACTGCTGGCAGAAGAAGAGGGGGCAGCTGTGCTTAATGGGTTTAAACATAGCTGGGACAGGGCAAGGAATATCGTAGTCTCCAGGGGAGGGGCAACACATGTTGGAGGGGTGGGAGAGTAGGCTGCTGAGGTAATATAGTAGAGGCAGATGTGATGGACACTTGGTCTCCTTATGCCATCAAATTCTGTTTCTGTGATCAACTTCACTCATCCCTGATTACCATCACAAACATGGCTGCCACCTTTACTCCCTGAACACCTTTAAGGCCCTAATAGTAAAACTCCCTGAAATATATAGAAATTAATTATTTAAATATGCTTTTCCTGTCATGGTACCCACCTTACACACACACACACACACAAAAATAATTACTAGTCACAATTTAAATTCCTGGTGTTTCTTGGGTGATCATGAGAAACCCCTTTTATCCTTACCAGCTTGACAGGGCAATCTTTGCTGCTTACCCTACCACAAATAAAATTGAGACCTTGGCTCCATGTAAGGCATCCAGCTGTGTGTGAGGGGGTGAACATTCTGCCAGAAAAATTCTGCAGAATTTTATTTTAAATTCTTATATTCCATAATAAACGTTCCATCTGTTGAATGTGTGGAAAGACAGATGGGGAGGGTCTACGTTTTACTAGTTACTTTTAACACAAGTAAAAGAATTTTTTTTTTTTTTTTTGTCCCCATTTTTTTCATTAGCTGCCGGGAACCTCCTTCCACCTGCCCAAGCCCTTCACCCACCATACAAGTAAATAATTTTAAGTAAAAGATGGCGTTTTTGTTCTTTTAAATTTTATCTTTGTCTACCCATTTTATAAGTATGGTAATGCACTTCGTGCCATTGGATGTCCGAGGTTAATTCATTTCCAGGTGCTAAAGGCACTTGGTGCAAGCACCTCATGCCTCATTACGCACCCGAGCTTGCATTCACCCCAGACAACCAATGCCCTGTCATGTTTTATTGCTTACATATTTACTCTTTATTATCTGGTTAATGGGTTAAAGTCAAGATCTGTTGCAGTCCCTTGAACCTTCTGCTCTGTTGAACATGCACAGCAGATATTCTGAGCCCCAAAAATGGATCTAACAGAAGCATCAGTATGCCTTGCCTCAGTTAAATAATGTAACTTATACAAAGCAGTGGGTTGTTTAGCACTTGAGGGTTTGGTAATCCTGAGAATGTGTGGTGTTCTGCACAAGTTTAGACTGGGGATACTACCTGAAACAGTTTCTTCACTTTTCTCTGTTACTGTCAACTCTTTTGGAACTATTTCTCAAAGTAAATTAAAATTCCCCAGTTAAAAACTACAAGTGGGCAAAAATCAATAATACGGTCCCATCATTTTAGAGTACAGTCCCCAATGACATTTCTCCGTGTACATGTTTGAGCATTTTTAAGACACAATTGACAAAGTGGTGATATTCTAGGATTAATTGTACCTGTAACTGAACGTTGTAATGGTATGTTCTAGGGACGTGGATATGTTGTTCTGTCCATACTTACTGTCAGTGTCCTTTCTCTTTAAGATGTGTGGGAAAATCTTCAAGCTGGCTTCTCCCACCCACCCGGGTGGTATATCCCGCGGCTCCGCCCCATGATGCCAGATTGTTACCGCTCCTTCATTGAGTAGTCCCTAGCATTTAAATTCTTCGGAATTACTTCCAAACTAGCTTGTACGAGTTTTTGTCTGCAACTCAATTTTCGATCGCAACCACAATGGACAAGTCCACTCCTGGATTTCGCCAGTGCCCATGCGGGCAGATGTCACGTACTGACCCGCATGCACATGCGTCTACTGCCTGGACCACGATGACGGTACCCAGGCCTGTGACATTTGTCAGTCACTTCACGAAACGGTCCTCAAGGACCGCCTCGCCCACCTTAAGTTGGGCTGCCCGGAAAAACGACATCCACCGGTCAAATTCAAAGTTGCCCGTCGGGTTGTCTCCGTGGCTGTGGGGTCTGCCGAGCTGCTGGAACAGGAGGACTCTGGCCACTGCTCAGTCCTCCTCGGCTTCTGCCTTCGTTCCGCTCCAATTGAGCTCCTCCTGTTTTTCAGGCTCTTTCTAGGAGCTGTGCTAGTTCCTCCCTACTAAGGGGCAGGGCCCTTCTGGGTCTCACAGCTCGCACTCTCACAAGGACAAGAAGGAAAAGACTCATCATCTATGTTCCTGGGACCAGGAATATTCTCTATCGCAGTACTCCCAAGGTTTTCCGCTGGCTTCTCGGACACCCTGTCGGGCCAGTTAGTTGAGACGCCAGCTGATGATGTGTTCGGGATGTTTCTCGACCCTATCAACTGATTGTCGTCCAAAGAGGCCGACAATTCTCTTTTCAGGACTCCGGTCCCGCCCATGACCCTGGAAGAAGGGGCTGCTCAGTCCGCTGAGAAGATCCTTCCGGTCACCGACCCAGACCAGGAGGTGTCGCGGCACTTCCCAGGCTCCCTCTGAGATCCCCTGGTGGCTGAGGTTGACGTCTCGATACCCCTTCAGTGGGTCGAGCAGCTTCCACCGTCATTGGTGTTCCCGCTGTCGATGCCAATGGGAAGTGGCACCACTGCTATTTTTCATCCTCGGGTGAGGAGAGGCTTCGGCGTAAGTTGCATTAATGCTACGAAGACCTCATGTGGCAGCAGTTGGTGCTGGCCGGTCCAAAGCTGATCCCGGCTCCCACACCAGCCATCACTTTGCTGTCAAACGACAGGCCGAGACCGTCCCTCCCCCAGCGGAGCCGGTCAAGACCGTTTCAATTTGGCCAAAGCCGGCCTCTCCACAAATCGTGGTGGAATCGCCGCCCACGAGCTGCCATCTGGCACTCCGACTAAGGAGTCTCGGCCGGCCAAGGGGCTTTCCCATTGGCTGTTAGTCACCCTCGCACCTGACCGTCCACAGATAGTTGAAGGTGACTCGGGCAGTCGGACGCTTTATGTGGACTCCTCAGAGTCCGAGGATTCCTCACTACACTACCGTCAAGTTGACGTGTAGTCCGTGGGGGATCTCTCAATGGAGAAAGGGCCCACTTCCTTTATGGACATCCTTTGCCTCATCTTCGAGTCCACGGGAATAAAACTGGAGCCTATCTAGAAGCAGGCTCGCTATCCCCTCCCAGAGATTCTGGACAAAGGGGACTCTGCTACGGAAACTTCCTTAGTGGCCGAGGCCATTGTCGGCCCAGCACTCCACATCCTGCCCTGTTGGCCAACAAATATGCGGTGCCCACCAGTATTCTCTCAGGTTTCACGGAGCACCCCTCAGCTGAGGGGTTGGTGTCCGACTCAGTTTTTCAGTGCTCGTGCAATACCAGGGACGTAGACAAGCCGCGGGACATGGAGTCCAAAATATCTGACCATGCAGCTCAGAAAGTCTGTGCTGCCTCTTTGCTCGGCCTCCGCCCGGCGAGTTCAGCCGTCATGATGGCATACTTCTTCCATGCCCTCTTGGGCTTTTTGGATGAGGTGTTTCCTTACCTACCTGCAGATCTGCAGACCACGGTCATGCAGATCCGAGATCAGGGATGGGCTGTGGCCAAACGGCATCTTCAGGCGGCTCTGGATCTGGGGGATTTCTGTGCCCGCTCGCTGGCAGTTGCCATGGCACCATAGGGCTTGGCTGCGGATCTCAAACTTTACGGCAGACACTCGGCGCAAGCTGACCGATGTTCCATTCCTGGGCACCAACCTGTTTGGGCGCAGTGTGGAGGGTCACCTCCAGCGTATCGAAGTCCAGTGCTGCCTTGGACTTTGTATCATCCGTGCACAAGGGCTTCAGGCAGCAGAAGCGAAAGCCCTTTTGGTCCTCAACTCCTGCGGCAAAACCAGCCAGGCCAGCAGGTTCACTCTTGGTGACCCAGGCCCAAGTCAGTGGCCTTGATGGTCCATAAGCCCGGAGGGAAGGGACCCAGTGGCTGCCCAGCCGGGTCCTTCTCCTCCAAGCCTGCTCAAGTGATGGAATGGGATGGGGGTGCCACCCTCATGCCTCCCCTGGGCCCTCCTTTGGGGGGCTGGCTCTGCCACTTCCTTTACTCCTGGTCCGCTGTCACGGCGGACAGGTGGGTTCTGGAAGTGGTTGGTCAAGGTCTGTCTCTGGAATTTGAGCAGTACACTCCAAGCCGAGCCCGTGCCCCATGGGAGAACTTTGTATTCGCAGACACTCAGTCGGCTCTTCGAGACGACATAGCCCAGCTGTTACACAAGGCGGTTGTGGTCAGAATAGTGGATCCTCCGTAGCATCCAGAGTTTGTCTCCAGGTACTTCCTGGTGCCAAAGTGGACAGGGAGCTGGTGCCCGATGATTCCTCCGCTTTCAAGCTGAGGAAACCCTCTACGAGTTCTGGGCCATGCCATTTGGCCTCTCCTCGGCCCCCAGGGTCTTCACCAAATGCATAACAGTGGTGACAGCTTACCTGTGGCACCGAGGGGTCCGGGTATAACCCTACCTGGATGACTGGCTGATTGCAGGTCCCTCCAGGCAGGAGGTGGAGTGGTCCAGGGACCTGGCCCTCTAGATCTGCACCTCCCTTGGCCTCCGGGTCAACAAGGCCAAATTGGAACTTGTGCCCTCGCAGGTGATCAGCTTCATTGGGGCAGAGCTTGACTCTTGCTGAGTCAGCCTGGTGGACAGGGTGGAGGTTCTCTCATTTGCCCGATCATTTCAGGTTGGGCAATTGTGTCCTATCCGGGACTTCCTGCACCTTTTGGGTTACATGGCGGCCTGCACTAGTGAGTCCGTTGGTCTCGTTGAAATATGCGCGTCCTGCAGTGGGAGCTGGCCAGCCAGTGGTCTCAGCACCAAGGTCACTTCAACCAACTGGTCACTGTGACCCAGATGATGTGGGACACCCTACAGTGGTGGCTAGTCCCAGAGCATCTGCAGGAAGGGATCCTGTTTGTCTGCCCTGAGCCGACGATCATCCTGACAACCGACATCTCTGTCACGGGCTGGGGTGCCCATCTGTGGGAACACGGGGTCCACCGACTCCAGACCCCCAAGGCGTCCCAATGGCACATCAGCCTGCTGGAGCTCCGGGCAGTTTGGCTGGCACTGACTGCTTTTGTTCCATATGTTTGGGGTCACATGGTCCAAGTCCAGATGGATAACACCATGACCATGTACTACCTCAACAAGCAGGGCGGGATACACTCCCTGCCTCTGTGCATGGAAGCTCTCCGCATTTGGACCCTCATGCACAGCCTGTTGGCGGATCTTCTAGCCATCCATGTGGCAGTAGCCTCCAGTCAGCTGGCGGACGCCCTCAACTAGGTATGCGAGGTGTCTCTCACAAGTGGTTTCTGCATCCAGTAGGTCACAGTCTGTTTCCCAGTGGGGCATCCCTCAGATGTGTTCACCTCAGGAGAATGCAAAGCTGAGGTTGTTCTGTGCTCGCCCCAAAAAGCAGGGCTCGCTGCAGGAGGATGCATTTTCTTGAGGCACTGGACACGGGCCTCTTCTATGCCTTCCCTCACTTCCCTTGATCCACAAGGTACTGCTCAAGGTGCAGGTGATCCTGGTGGCTCCGGACTGGCCACGCCACGCCAGTTTTGGTACGCCGATCTCCTCAGCCTCAGGCTCCCGAGGTGACTTCCAATATGCCCGGACCTGCTGTCCATCAATCAGGGGACGGTACTCTATCCGAACCTTCAATCCCTGCACCTGACAGCCTGGTTCCTGAGCGGCTAGAGTTCCAGGCTGTAGGTCTCTCCGAAGAGGTCCTCGCTGTGGTGGAAGCATCTAGAAAGGAATCGACCAGAAAATGCTATGCCTTCAAATGTAAGAGAGTCTCCATTTGGTGTCAGAGCAAGGGTCTGGACCCTTTGTCCTGTCTGGCCAGCATTTTGGACTACCTGTGGTCCCTCTCTAAAGGGGGACTTCAGTCGATAACCCTTAAGGGTGCACCTGGCAGCCATCTCTGCTTACCCGGTGTGGGTTGGTCAGCATTCGGCACAGGAGAAGGTGGTCTGGTGCTTTTTCAAAGACTTAGATCACATTTCCCCTCCGGTGCGTGAACTACCACCACCATTACTGTGGGACTTGTTGCTGGTCTTGGCAAAGCTTGTGGGCAAGTCATTTGAACCGATGCACGGGTGTGACGTCTCTCACCTTTCATGGAAGAGAAGGCAAAAACATCAGCCAGGGGGATCAGCGAGCTCCAGGCACTTTCGGTGGAGTCTCCTTACTTGGTCTTCTTCAGGGACAAGGTTGTCATGCGCCCCAACCCAAAGTTCCTCCCCGAGGTTGTCTCGGAGTTTCACCTGAATCAGTTGATGGCTCTTCCGGTGTTCTCCCTGAATCACACCTCTGAGGCCGAACACAGGCTCCACACTCTGGACCTGAGGCGAGTGCTCACTTTCTACAAAGAGCATACGGCTGGAGTTTGGGGGAGAGGTTCACCAGCTGCTTGTTGCCTATGCTGAAGCCATACCTGGCAGACCTGCAGCCAATTGGATGATTGGCAGGTGGATCACATCGTGCATTGATCTCTTCTATAGGTTGGTGGGTAGGGAGCACTGGAGGGTTAAGGACTCATTCCACCCACCTTACCGCTGCGTCGGTGGTTGCTTCTAAGGACATCCCTATCCAGGAAATCTACAGGGCTGCTACCTGGAGGTTGGCACACACCTTCATTTCCCATTACCATATAGACCTAGAGACATGCCGGGATGCTGATTTTAGGGGCCTCAGTTCTCCAGTCTCTGTTACCTAAGTAGGGGGTTTGCGCCTTGCCTCCCCTCCTCGCGGAGAACTGCTAGGAGTCTGCCAGTAAATGTGGATAGAACGTGTCCACATCCCTAGAAACACAGGTTACTCACCTGTAACAGTAGATCTTACTTCGAGAGGGCTCTTGCAGTAGGTAATTACATATAGGACTAAGCCACCAGGCGTCGGGACCCCACAGAAAATTTTCTAGCGAGCAGTCTCTGGCGACCTGCATCATACAACGTCGGTATAAAGGGGCTGTCCCTCACGTCTGCCTTCCAGTTCTTTCCCGCCGTCGGCTTGTGAAAGTTCCTCGTAGTAGAACAGCACTCGTCAGTCATTCGTTGGTCTTCAAGTTTTCAAACTTTTTCAGCCTATTTCAATTTTTTTCTAATTTTCTTCAACAATTGCTGTGTATGTCATCCCCGACACTCTCCGAATTGCATAAAAACAAGTGCAACTCGTGTGGTTCTCAGCTTCCACACAAAGATGGCTACTCCTTGTGCCTCTTCTGTCTGGGCCCAGACCACCCCGTGGAAAAGTGCCAGCACTGCCAGAAGTTCATCTCCGCTACCTGCAAGGGAAGACAGCAGTCCCTAGAAGCCCATATCCTTAAGAAGAAAATGACCTCCATGGAAAAGGAATTAAAAAAGCTTAGGCAGGCGTCTGCTTCCCCCGAAGGTCATAATGACAAGGAGAAGCACTGGGAGCGGGAATCTGCTTTCACAGCAGCCGCGACTTCGACTGGAGTCACGGCCCTCAAGGTAACATCCCCTCCGGGGGATTGCTCTTCGACGGCCATCTTTGTGGCTACCAAGCTGGCATCACCCCTCTCATCGGGGTTGCGCTCGGGCCCTTCAGGGGGCCTGTGCGCCTGTTAAGGCCGCTCCTCCCTCGCGGCCTTCCAGTCAGAGTGGGTCCGGTAAGTCGGACGTCTGTTCCACCGATGCACACCCGGACAAGGCTGCTAAGCCACTCACCTCCCTGGGTGAACACCCAGCCAAAATCCTTTCTGACAAGGCCGCCTCTCCTTCACGACCTTCCTTGGGTAGCGAGTCCGATAAGTCGGACGCCGGCCCCTCCGACGTAGGCCCGGACACTACCGATGAGTCGATGCCACCTCCACTGACGACCGCCTGGCCAAGAAGCCTGCACCAGACCCTATCCATCAGTCTGACACCACAGGCTCTCCGCAATATCTCACCACGTTGCCCACTGAGGTCCCCTCGACTGACACCCGGGGATTTTAATCCTCCTTCCCTGGTCTCACCGAGGACCTAGAGATGCTGCCGTCCTGGCTCCATCCTCCTGTTCCAGACCCCCTGACACCGGATCTTCAGACACCAGTCCCTATGCAGGCTGACCCGACGCCATCTGGCATCCCTTTGCCTGACGGAAGAACTATTCCTCCACCAGGACCGTCTGACCCACTTGACAGTATACCTATGCTGGGCACGATGCCCGCTGGGCCAGCGTTTCCACTGTCTGGCCCGCCAGCAGGTCCTCTTCTGCCTGGTCCCTCTGCTCCATCAGAGCCCCTGGTGCCTGGGTACCTGACACCGCAATACCTGGTGCCGTAGTACCCAGCCCCTCAGTATCCAGTGCCGTAGTACCTGACGTCGCAGTATCCGGCGCTGCAGTACCCGACACCTCAATACCCGAGGTTGGGCTACCCTCTGGATTATGGATACTCTTTTTACAGGTACCCTCAATACCCACCTCCGCAGCCGGCAGATCTAAAGGAGACTTTGGCCTCCTGGTGGGCTGAGGCCAAGGCTCAGCTCACCTGGGAGGTCGAGAGTCGTCTCCCGACGCCGGACCCGATATCAGATCCCCTACGTTGGAGACGGGAGACTCCCTCCCCCCTGCCCGACACCAGAGGTGAGCCCTCCAGTGCCCGAGGAGGATACACGCCCCCTTGGAACTCCCCAGAGGGGTCGTTCCCTCCCCCTCATAGGGAGGAGGAGTCTTCCTCTTAGAAACTTCTGACTCAGAGTCCGGCCACTCTGACCCCGAGGGCGAGCCCCACACTCCGGAACGCCCCAGGCCAAGGGATCCTCCGGAGGACCCTTCCTTTCTGGAGTTACTGAGGAAAATCCAGAAAGTACATCAGTGGAGCCAGACCCACAGCGTAAAAAACTCGCTGCCCACCTGGATCTGCCCGAAACCGCTCCTGCGCTGATCCCACCCTGGATAGAGCCTCACGCAGATCTTGTTTCCACCATTTGGAAACTACCTTCTGCGTTAACACCCCCCCACCTTCCGAGGAAGGCGGACAGGCTAATGACGGTGTAGACTTTCTCAGCCTTCACCCCAAGGTGGATTCGGTTGTCATCAGCACCGCTCAGGGACGCTCTGCCAATTCTAAACACCTCAGCTTGGCTCCGCCTGATAAGGAATCCCGGCTTCTGGACCAGTACAGGAAGATCTATTCCTCTTCTACCCTAGGCATCAGGGCCCTTAACTATGTCGCTCATATTGGGGATTTCCAGAGGACCATCCTTAGCCAGGTAGAATCTAAATGGGACTCCCTTCCTGAGTCACAGACTAAGCAGGAAGTGGGTGACCTTGTCCATTCCACTCACTCAATCTGTTGGCACATGCTACATGCCACTTACAATGCGGTGGACACAGCTGGTAGGAGCTCGGCCTTCGCCGTAGGCCTATGGCATCATGCCTGGCTCCACGTGTCGGGTTTGGTCCCTTAGGTACAATCCACTATACAGGATGCTCCCTTCAGGAGTTCAGTGCTGTTCGGAGGTGATGTCAAGGACATCATTACCAGACTGTAGAAGGGTACTGCACTCAAGTCTGTCCAGACTGTGTACAGGCCCCCTCAAGGGCAGTGGCGTCCTTTTCGTCGCCAAGACCAACAGACAAAAGCCACAGGGCAAACATGCCAACAAACGGGCCTTCCAGCAACCAAGACCCCTCTAACATAAAAAGCGGGAGCTCCTGCTGCTGTGCTGCCCCACACCTCCTGACTTCCTGCTCTGGGGGTTCCAGAGGAACCGGTAGGGGGGAAGATTCTCCTCCCATCTGTCGGGTTGGGAGAGAATAACATCAGATGCTTGGGTGCTCCAGTTGATATCAGCAGTACACTCAGTAGAGTTTCTGCAGAAACCGCCCCGAAGACCAACCCCAAGTCGTCCTACTCCCCCACAACATCTTCCTCTGGTCCTTTTTTTTTTTTATTTAGTTGTTTAACCAGGAGTAGCACACTAAGCTGAAAGCTTTTTTACAGGAGCGACCTGGGAGCACAGGGAAGTTAAGTGACTTGCTCACGGTCACACAGTATGCAAGTGGAAGCTGTGGGATTCAAACCCAGGTCTGATCTGCTGGATGTCACCAGATTTGCAGCTCAGAGCCTTAAACCACTGCGCTATACTGCCTCCTGGTGCTATACTCCTATACTGGTCCTAGAGGAAATAATCTCCCTTCTCTCGAAGGTGGCAATAGAGCCAGTCCCCACTCTTCTTTGGGGGACAGGTTACTATTCCCATTTCTTCCTAGTTCCAAATAAGACAGGAGAGCTGAAGCCCATCCTAGACCTAAGCTCCCTGAACATGTTCGTGGAGTACAAATGCTCTTTGCAGAGCCTTCTACCACTGCTTCGGCCGGGAAAGTGGCTATGCGCTTTGGACATGCATGATACCTACCTGCATATCCCCATATGCCCTGCCCACCGCAGATGACTTCGTTTTGCTTATAGGGGACCACTACCAATTCAAGGCCTCCCATTTGGTCTTTCCTGGTCCCCAGTGTTTACCAAATGCATGTCTGTGGTAGCAGCCCACCTGCATGCCCAGGGAGTACAGGTATTCCTGTACCTGGACGATTGGCTCCTGGTGGCCTCGTCCAGGGAGGAACTCCTGCACTCCCTTTCCCTTACCTTGCAGGTTTTTACCAGCCTGAGTATCACCAACAACCAGGCCAAGTCCCACTTGTTCTCTTGCCAGCGCCTCCAATTTATAGGGGCGATCCTGGACACGGCCACCGGCAAAGCCTTCTTACCTCCGGACAGGGTAGACACCCTTCAGAATCAGACTTGTCTTCTGTCCGTCCGCAGAAGGGTCGGAGCCAGGTCAGTCTTCCGCCTCCTTGGGCTAATGGATGCCATTCCAACAGTCCCGTTTGCTCGGCTCCATATGAGGATCTCTCAGTGGATGCTTCAGTCGCAACGGGACCAGACCAGGGACAATCTAGACCAAGAGGTACTAGTATCAGATCCCATGATCAGGGACTTGCAGTGGTGGATGGCTTAGGAGGACCTGTGCCTGGGAGTTCACTTCTGCATCGATCCCCCCTCCCAGACGTTGACGACAAATGCGTCGGGAGAAGGCTGGGGTACCCATCTAGGGTCTCACAGTACTCTGAGCAGCTGGTCCAAGTTCGAACAAAACCTGCACATAAATGTGCTTGAACTGAGAGCAGTCCTTTATGCCCTTCATACTCTATTCTTCCCTCACCATCCCCAGTCATCTCCTCAAACAATCAGACGTGTGTAGTCTGGTACCTCAGCAAGCAGGGAGGAACACGTTCCTACCCTCTGTGCCGGGAAGTGATGAGAGGTCAGCACTGGGCAGCCTAACATCACCTTCACTTGACCATGGTTCACGTTCCGGGAGTGGAAAACACATTGGCAGACTAACTCTGTTGGTCCTCAGCCAGGTCCCACGAATGGGAGTTAAATCAACAAGTCGTAAATGACATCTTTCACCTCAGATAGACCTCTTTCCCTCTCCCCAAAATGCAACACTTCTCGCTTTCTGCTAGGGCGAGACATTTTTTTGTGGGACTCTGTCTCTCAGTTGGAGGGACAGATTCATTTATACCTTCCCTCCCATTTCTTTAATCCCGAGGGTCCTGAACATACTTTGATTGGAGGAAGCTCGAATGATTCTCATTGCTTCCTTCTGGCCCAGGCAAGTTTGGTTCTCTCTTCTGTAACAGTTTTCAGAGGAACCTCCAATTCCTCTTACCCTGTCGCAGCAATTGTTGACCCAGGATCAGGGGACCCTTGTTCATCCAGGTGTCAGATCTCTTCATCTCCATGCATGGCTCCTGCAGGCGTAGCTAAAGCCCGCTTTGGAGTCTCTCCTCTAGTAGCGGACATTTTGGTGGAGGCCAGGAAGCCTTCCACCAGGTTCACTTACGCCATGAAGTGGAAACGGTTTTCTGTTTGGGCAAACTTGAAAGACTTCGAGCCTTTCTCATGCCCAGTCAAAGTCTTGGACTACATGAGTCACCTGTTCGATCTGGGTCTCCGCCATTCCTCTTTGAAAGTCCACATGGCAGCTATCTCAGCCTACCATATTCCCTTTGGAGACAGGACTTTTGCTCAGTTGGAAGTCTATAAGACTTTCCTCAGAGGGGTTCTCCATTTGAGACCCCCCATCCGCATCCCTGCCCCTCCATGGGACTTGAATTTCATCCTGGAGAAGCTTACTCTGCCTCCCTTCAAGCCAGCAGCTATAGCTGATTTGAAGTTCCTTTCTTGGAAGACACTTTCTAGTGGCCATTACTTCTGCTCGGCGCATTTCCGAGCTTCAGGCCTTGATGTTTAAAATCCCGGACTTGATTTTCCACAAGGAACATGTGGCTCTACGCACCAACCCTAAGTTTCTTCCTAAGGTGGTAGCAGAATCTATGCTAAATCAATCTATTGAGCTACCCGCTTTCTTTACGCAACATTCCAGTCAAGGGGAGTACCTCTTGCATAGTTTGGATGTTCACACCAATCGGACTAAGGATCTCAGGAAGACTGATCAGCTTTTTGTCTCTCTTGCTCACAAAAGAGAAGGCAATGCTGTCTCTAAGCAATGCCTATTAAAATTGTTGGCACATTGTATCATTTTCTGTTACGATAAGTACAAGACCCTTCCGGGTCAAGTCAGAGGTCACTCCACCAGAGGAGTAGCTGCCTCTGTGGCTTGTTTTAAGAATGTGTCAGTGGCAGACATCTGTGCAGCCGCAACTTGGACTTCCGTCCATACCTTCGAAAAACACTACAGTTTGGACATTGCCTCTCGCCGTAGAGCAGGCTTCGGATTGGCTGTCCTACACGGTCTCCTTTCATGAGACTCATTCAGCCCTGAGGTTCCATGCTATGGATGACAATCCTCCTCCCGAGTGCTTTTCCTTGTTCCAGACTGCTTGGGACTGTCCTGTATGTGAATACCTACTGCAAGAGCCCTCTTGAAGTAAGATAGTACAGTTACACAAGAACTTACCGTAACAGTAGATCTTCGAGAGAGGCTCTTGAAGTAGGTATTGCCTTCCCGGCCTCCGTCCCCCCCAAGTTTTCTTTGCTTCATTTCCATGGGGGGGAATATCCTCTTCAAACAACATGAAGTCTTGCTATATTATGACATATGCAGTTTGTCCCAGCCTTAGAACTGCTCCGGAGGTGAAAGAGTTAACTTCCATGCCAGGCATGGAATCTTGAGCGCGAGCTCGGTTGAAAAAACTCTTGTCTGTTGATCTTCAAACTGAAACTGTCAGATTCTTTACTCCGCCTCACTGAACAGTCGCTCCGGAGATTCCGTCTACTGCTCGGTTCATTTGTTGGTTAAAAAAGTGTTATTTCTCGGTTTTCTAAACTGCAAGTATATATTTTAACCGCAACCGGTCTGTTCAAGCTCTGTCTGTGGTATCGTAAGTAATAGACAGGTTTTACTTTTCTCTGTGTGGAACTTGCAAACGTTGTTCTCGGTTCGGTTTGAACCGATCAGGTTGTTGTTAAAACTTATTAAATTACATTTAGAGTGCGGTTCCCGGTTCTTATCAGTTCTAAAAAACGGATTTCATTACGTTTTTTACCCGTGACACGGTTGGGAACCGATAAGGGTGTCTTGTTTGGCGTTTGCCGGAAAAGGGCACGCCTTTGGTTAGGCTGGATTATGTCTGAGAAACCCAAAAGAAAACCGCCCACTGGTTTCAGCACTGTAGTGTCTGTGGGGAAGCCTTGCCAAGGCTGACCCACACACCACATGTGTTTATTGTCTGGGGTTTGACCACCTCAATGCAGACTGCCAGATTTGCAAGAATTTCCTGCAGCTACCCTGGATAAGAGAGTTGGTAGGCTCAGGGAACGAGAGGTGAAAAAGTCCGCTGACCCAGATAGGTAGTCCGGTTCGGTGCCAACCGAACCGGAGGGAGTGCCCTCTGACCAGGGCGATACTTCCTCGGGCAAACGAAGAGCTGACTCGGAGGAGCCAGTTCCAGCAAAGAGGACTAGAAAATCAGCAGGTGTGGAGCCAAAATTTCCTTCCAACCGCTGCAGAGATAGCCAAAGCGATCCAAATTGTCCAGTCACTTTTCGTTCGTCCAACCGACACCAGCAGGTAAACAGTCGGTTCGCTGTTCCACCGGTTCAAGAATATGATATAGAAGAATTTTATGAACCGAGGAGGGGAGGAGGATTATGAAGAGAGTGAATGTGATTTTGAAAGTCTGATGTGCCCATTGAACTGACATCTCCCCAGACAAACCTTCAGGAGTATCCCTCCCTAGGCTTTCTGAGTCCCCTTCTCATTTTCTGTTTTATAAAAAAGTTGCTGAAACCCTCCAGCTCCCTTTGGAAGAAGCTGTGGATGAACAGGAGGAGTCTGACTATGTGGAAATGATGGATATCCCAGAGTCTAGGAGATTGTCTATTCCTTTACATAAATCTTTTAGGAAACGGACAATAAAGATTTTAAAAGCTCCTAATTCCTTATCTCCTGTGGATAAAAAGATGGACAGGAGGTATACATTGTCAGGCTCTGATACGGAGTTCCTTTCACAACAATGCAGCCATGTTGGAGTAGTGCAGGCTGCAGCCTGTGATAAGGCAAATATTCCCTTGGCTTCACACCCCCCTGACAAGGACTCCAGGAGGATTGATGCCATGGCAAAGAAACAATACATGGCAGCATCCTTGGGACTCAGACAGGCAAATTATATGGCCTATGTTGCAAGATACCAGAAATCCAGATGGGATACTGTTATGGCTTTAGCGAACAGGTCCCTGGCCAGCTTGCCAAGGAGCTGGAACAGGTGGCTGCTGATGGTATTGAGGCATCCAAGGTGCAATTCCATGCTGCAGTGGACTCTAATGATGTATCTTCAAGAGTCATGGCTACATCTGTGGCTTTTCAGAGAATGGCTTGGCTCAGGTGTACTAGCCTGTCACAGGATACCCAGGCTAAGGCCATGGATTTTCCTTGTTAGGGTAATTCTCTGTTTATGAGCAGACAGAGAATTACATGAAGAAAATGGATGAGTATAGGACCACTTATAGGAGTGCACAGGCCAAGGAGAGGCAAGCCACCTCAGAGGCAGCTTTCCAGGGGCAGGGCAGGCCCTTTACAAGCCCGGGCCTCCCTTCAGCTTATGCCCAGAGGGGTTCTTCAGAGGAGAGGCAGACTGGGTACAAGCAGGCCTGCTCCCACCCCTCAGCCTAAAGCTCCTGCCAAACAGGCACCCTGATGGGATGCCCAGGGCCGATTCTCCATTACCTGGGGCAGGCTGCATTACTTCATCCAGGACTGGAGTCTTTAACATCAGACAAGTGGGTCCTGGGAGTAGTAAGCCAGGGACTGGTTCTCAGCTTCAAAAATTTCCAAAGATGAGAACCAGATCCTTTCCACCTGCAATCCATCAGAGGCTCTTGCTTTGGAAACAGAAGTCTCAACCCTCCTGGCTCTCAGAGCTGTAGAAAGGGTTCCTCCCCACACCAGGGCAAAGGTCTGTACTCCAGGTACTTCCCTACCCCAAAAGACAGGAGAATGGCGTCCCATCCTGGATCTAAGATACCTAAACAAGCACTTTTTAAAACCAAAATTCAAAATGGTGACTCTGGGAATTATTTTACCCTCCCTAAGGCCAGGGGACTGGCTAGCATCCCTGGACCTCAAGGATGCCTACTTCCATGTTCTCATCAGAAGCTCCCACCGAAAGTACCTCAGATTCAAACTGCCCTCAGGTCATTACCAGTTCAGAGCAATGCCCTTCGGCCTCACCTCTGCCCCAAGGGTATTCACCAAATGCCTGGCAGTAGCAGTTGCTCACTTAAGAAGGCAAAAGATTGCCATCTTTCCTTACCTGGACGACTGGCTCATAGTAGGTCAGTCTCCAGACCAAGTCAAATCACACCTTCAGGTTACCCAGCAGCTGCTTACATCTCTAGGTTTTCTTCTCAATCTTCCAAAGTCAGTTCTAGAGCCTGTTCAGCTACTCACCTTCATAGGCGCAGAACTGACACAAAGCAGGCCAGAGCTTTCTTCCTCCTCTAGAAAGAGCAAAGACCCTGGTGGCTCTGGCCTCCTCCTTCACTCTGCAGGTCTCTCGACCAGCAAGGCACTTTCTACAGCTCCTTGGCCACATGGCTGCTTCCACAGCTGTAGTGCAAGGAGCAAGATTTCAGATGAGGGACATCCAGTTCCATTTGAGAGCCTTCTGGTCTCAAAGGAGAGATCCTCTAACCAAATTGATCCCAGTAACTCGAACCCTGATCCAGGCCCTGCAGTGGTGGCAGGATCAGAGCAATCTGAAACAGGGGGTTCCTTTCATCCCTCAATCTCACTCCTTGACCCTTACTGCAGATGCGTCCCTCTTGGGATGGGGAGCTCACATGGGCGACCTCACCACCCAGGGATTGTGGTCCCCTCAGGAATCTCTGTTCCACATCAATCTGTTGGAACTCAGAGCTGTTTTTCTAGCACTTCAGGTTTTTTCTGCATCTGTTCAGAACAAAGTGGTACAGGTCAGAACAGACAACACCACTACAATGTGGTACATCAACAAGCAAGGGGGCACTCGGTCTTGGCCTTGTGCACCGAGGCGATGAAGTTGTGGTCTCTGGCTTATTCCTGAACACCTCCCTCATGGCAGTTCACCTCCCAGGCAAAGACAATGTCCTGGCAGATGCTCTCAGCAGGATTTCCAAGGCCATCACGAATGGTCACTGGATCCCTAGTACTGGGGTTAGTATTTGCCAGGTGGGGCACCCTCAGATAGATCTTTTGCAGCCCCAGACAATCACCAACTTCCGCTTTTTGTTGCAGGCCCCAGTGTTGGGCTCAGTCCCTCTGGATGCCTTCCTTCGATTGGGAAGGAAGTTCCTCCATGCCTTTCCCCTTCCTCTCTTGTTCAAGGTGCTAGTCAAAATCAGATCTCAACCTTGCAAGATGATCCTGATTGCTCCAGATTGGGCCAGACAGCCCTGGTATCCACTCCTTCTGTCCTTAGCAGTCCACCTTCCCCCTGTCTCCCCAGGAATCACAGTCTGTTAACCTGTGCCTAGGGGAGAGTTTAATATCCGAATCTCAAATCCCTCAACCTCAAGGCCTGGCTCTTGAGGAGTTGGAGTTTGCTGACCTACACCTTTCTCAAGGTGTACTCGATATCTTGAAAGCTTCTAGGAAGCCTTCCACCAGGGCTACTTATAATTCTAAATGGAAAAGGTTTTCCATATGGTGCTCTGGAAAGCATGTTTCCCCCCCAGAATCTGCTGATTTGCCCACAGTCCTAGACTATATGGCCCATCTAAATACTTTGGGGCTGAGGCCAGCTACCCTGAAAGTGCATTTGGCAGCTGGCTCTGCTTTTATTTCAGCAGGAAAGCCCTCTTCTCTTTCTGCTCACCCTGTATTCTCCAAGTTTTTCAAGGGATTGCTTCACACCAACCCTCCATTCAGGGACCCTGCTCCTGCCTGGGATCTTAATGTTTGCATTGCTCAGCTAATGCAACCCCCCTTTGAGCCTTTGTCTTCAGCAGAGCTTAAGTACTTGACGTGGAAAACTGTGTTTTAGTAGCCATCACCTGCCAGGCGCATAAGTAATTGCAAGCTTTGTCAGTGGAGCCTGATTTTCTCTTTTCACAGAGATAAGGTAGTCCTCAGGACTAACAGGAAGTTCTTGCCTAAGGTGGTTTCAGATTTCCACCTTAATCAATCTGTATCTCTTCCAGTGTACTTCACTGACCATTCCTCCTCTGGCGAGAGGAGGCTGCACAGTTTAGATGTAAAGAGAGCCCTTAGTTACTACATAGAGCGTACCAAGGGTCACAGGTTTGACTCCCTCCAACTGTTCCTCACTTATGATGAGGTTGGTAAAGGGAAACCTGCCACTTAAAGATCCATTGCCAGGTGGATTGTCTCTTGTATCCAATTTTGCTATCAAAAACTGGGTAAGGTTCCCCCTTCAGGCCTGAGGGCTCACTCTACCAGAGGTACAGCTGCGTCCCTAACTGCTGCCAGGGACATCCCTATCTTAAGAGATACGTCAAGCAGCTACCTGGAAAACAGTACACACTTTCACCAAGCATTACTCCCTGGACATCCAGGCTAGGAGTGATGCTCGGTTTGGCACAGCTGTGCTTCAGAGCCTATTTCCTAAGTAGGTTCTGTCCCTCCTCCATGGAGGTACTGCTGTGTAGTCTGCATATGTCATAATATAGCAAGACTTCATGTTGTTTGAAGAAAAAAATTACTCACCTTAGTAATGTTGTTTCTTCTAATGGAGTCTTGCTATATTATGACCTCCCCCCTGCCTGCCCCTCTCAGAACCTCTGCTCTTGGGATGTGGGTGGTCAGTGCAGTGTTGGCACTTAATGATGCCCACCTTGTGTTTTCACCCCTTTTTGGGGGGTGTTTGGGTGTTGTATTTTATTTTATTTTTTTTTTTGTGGATCCCCTGACTTGAGTCTTTGTTTGGGACCAGAAAAATGTGTTGTTATTTTAGTAGCCAGTTGGCTAGTGTAGGTTTACAGCTTCCACACAGAACCTTAGTGAGTTTTGCTCGTAAAGATCTGACAGTTTCAGTTTTAAGATCAACAGACAGAGTTTTTTCAACCGAGCTCGCGCGCTCAAGATTCCATGCCTGGCATGGAAGTTAACTCTTTCACCTCTGGAGCAGTTCTAAGGCTGGGACAAACTGCATATGTCATAATATAGCAAGACTCCATTGGAAGAAACAACATTACTAAGGTGAGTAATTTTTTCTTCTCTCCCATCTTGCTTCTTTTGGCCTTTGGTGGGAAAGAACTGGAAAGTGGGCGTGGGGGACCACCCCTTTTATACTGACGTTGTATGGCACCGGTCACCTGACGTGGGGGCAGTCCCCCGCCAGAGACTGCTAGCTAGAAATTGTTCCGTGGGGTCCTGACGCCTGGTGACTTAGTCCTGTATGTGAATAACTATTGCAAGAGCTCCTCTCGAAGATCTACTGTTACAGTAAGTTCTTGCGTAACTGTACTTTCTAGGAGTGGTATATGTTCATCCACACAGACCCACCCAGCCTCCCCAGGCTCAGGTACACAACGTCTGCTTCCAGCAGGCAAGATTTGGCATCATGAGGTGGAGCTGAGGGATATACCACCCAGGTGGGTGGGAGGGGCCCACTTGAAGACTTTCTGGCACATCTTAAAGGGAAAGGACACTTCCAATAATTGTAGATGAACAGCATATACCACTCTTAGAAAGTGCAGTTATGTAGGAACTTACCATAACAGTAGATCTTCGAGGAACTGTCTCTTGCAGTAGGTTATTACACTTGGGAGTTCCACCAGGTGGTGCTATCACACAGCAGCTTCTTCCAGCAGTCTTCTTCAGGGACCGCTCAAATGACATCACTTTCTCAGGCTCAGTATAAGTGTGGGCGGTCCCAGGTAGCATCTTTTCCCCACCGGCTTCAGCACGCAAAGGCGAGAACCGAGGGACCAGAGAGATTCAACCCAGCGTCCTGAGATCCTGGGACCCTGAGAAAAAGGCAGGGGGAAGGAGGGCGGGATTGTACCTACTGCAAAAAACAGTTCCTCGAAGATCTACTGTTGCAGTAAGTTCTTGCTTAACTGCACTATCGTGTATGGACTGGTCTCCTGCAGTAGGTTATTACACTTGGGAGAGTACCAGGCAGTCATAAGCAAAAAGGAGGACAGGCAAAGCAAGAAGCCAGGCGAGAAGCCATGGCCACAAGCAAAGCAAACAGGACCGATTGGTGAGAACAACAAAAGAGCGGTAAGCAGAGTCCAGGCGGAAGCCATGGAGGAGCCGCAGAAAATCCAAGAGATGGCCATGTGAGTCCGGGAAAGGGACGGCGTCATATCAAGTCATAGTCGGGACAAACTCGCATCACACCTGGTAAGGCAGAGATGCAAAGGGTGGGTGAGGAATGAATATTCCACAAAGGGAGAGGAGTACAAGGGCCATGCAAATGATTCAACCTGACGGGCAGAGGTCATAGAGGCCGTGATGTACAGAAAGTCCAGTAGAGCTCCAAAAGTGTGGAGTGCGCGGGAGGTGGAGGAGGTACCTGGGCCAGACGCACTGGGAATCCCACAGCAAGGAAAACCTGAAGGGCCCCAAGAGGGAGGATAGCGGGAGTTCCAAAAGATCCGCAAGGAGGAGGAGCGAAGCATCCATGATTGGGAAGCAAGCCTCCAAAGGAAGGGCGGACAGGCCCCCGGGCACCTCTGAGGCTTGGGGGGAGGTGGGAAAGCCCGGTGTGGCTAATGCGCATGGGTGGGACGACTCCCCCAGAGGGATGGACACAGGATGGAGGGGCAGACATGGCAGCCCCTCTGGAAGCCCTACTGTGGTCCGCGGACACCCCGCCAGCAGAGGTGGACGACGAGGCCGGGGGGGCATGGTAGAGGTCTTGAACCAATTACAGGGTATGCCCCAAAGCCTGTTGGGAATCCAATATGGCCTGAGTACTAGGACTAAACAACCTGTCCCCACAGAAAGGGGTATCGGCAATCGACAATTGGATGTCAAGAGCCAGACCCGAAGCCAGGCGTGGCGACGCCGGTGACAGATGAGCAGAGGCATCGACCACATCGTAGCCCAACTGCAGCAGGTGATGGAAAAGAGGGGAAATGGCGGATGGGCTGTGCCAACAGAGCCGACCCCTGGGAGGGAGGAAAGGTGAAAAGCAGGTCCAAAGTGGAAGCAGTCAAGGTGCGGAGGTACCGGGCCATATGGCCCACATAGTTGAGAATGCGAATCAGCAAGGTACCAGAGGTGTAAACCTTCTTGCCAAGAAAATCAAGGTGCTGGGATTCTTTATCCGGCGACACTGAACTGGTATTGCGGGGCCGAGCGGTCTGGTCATGAGCTGCCGTAATGATCACTGAGTCAGAGAAGGCGGACAAATAGGGATGGTCGATGGGGCCCTGTACAACCAGTCGAGCCCCACAGGGGCGTGGCGAGCAGAAGAGGGGTGAAGCCAAGCCGCAGTCATGGCGTTCAGATAAGCAGGAATCAAGGGAGGGACGACCAGGACCGTTTCCTCTAGCCGGTTGAGGTAGGTGGTCATGTCCTGTCGAAGGGTATCCTGCTCTACAGAGGGGAAGTGCAACACCTCTTGGATCTGCAACAGCAGATCCGAGAAAAAAGGGTTATGGGATGTGGAGGCCTCAGAGTGAGTGGCGTCCTGTGAGACACAGAGAATGGGGAATCCATCTCCATAATCCAGAAAGCCCATGTCAGAGGCGTCTTCACAAAGGGATCCTCCACGTCCGGATACCCAGACGCTGACTCCTCAGAAACGGGAGGGGGGCCAGGCAGAGACGGCCGGATCCAGGCTTAGGAGGTGGTGGGGAGGAACAGGGCACAGGACCCAGCGCGGGTCCTGAGGCAGACCGATCCCAAAGATTGCAAGACCTCAAGGACAAGGTGGGCAATGCCAGGCACCTGGGAAGGTGGTGGGAGGTCCAGTCGAGGCGCCCAAGGGCAGCGCGGTGGGGGTGGGGGCGAGGAACATCGGGGCGACAGTCCGGAAATCCGAGGAGAGCTTCGGAACTTAGGAGAGGTCGTTGTTGCCGCCCCCTGAAAAAAAGGACAAAGAAGCCAGTCTCCACGGGGTGAAACCAGCCGTCCTTCGATTGACGACCAGGGTGCATCGTCGTCTTCAAAAACCATGAGCACTCTTTCTAAAGGGCCTTCGTCTTCTTCAGCAGCTCGGACATCCTCTTTCCCCCCTCGCTCGCGAGGTGAGCGGGCAGCCAGGGGTCGCCTCTTTGGAGGTTGTGCATTCCCCACTAGTAGCACCGCCGATAAGCCACCCTCCATCGTCGGGTGCCCTACCCCGATCGATAAGCCTGTCTGCAGTGTAACAGCCACCGCCAGCCCGGTCACAACTGATAAGTCCGCAGACGGTACCTCTGTCAACTGCACAGCCACCTCGTCTCTCCCGTCTGGCTCCCTTGTGGACCCCAACCCCGGGATGAGAGCGCTCGTGGAAGAACTGTCATCCCTGCCTCCATCTCCCAGGGATTCGCCACCTGTTCCCAGCCTTTCCCTTCCATCAGGATCGTTTCCAGACTTGTCGCTGGGGTCCCTACCAGAGCTTCCCCCATCGCCAGGTGCTGTCCCGACACTGGATCCCTTCCTTCCTAGGGACCCTTCGCCAGACTTGGGACTCATAGACATGGACCCTTCTCCTTCGGGACCCTCGGGGGGGGCCCTTCACCTGATTTTTGGCTGCCACTCAGCGGCCCTTCAGTGCCTCCCGGCCGGACCTTCAGCTCCTCCTGCTGGTCTCTCTGGCACTGGCCCGGGGCCTGAACCCTACCTTCCGCCGCCGGATCCTTCACTTCCGACACCGGGCCACGTGCCGCCAGCTCCAGACTATCTGCCGTCCGGATACCCAGCGCCTTGATACCCTTGGGGTTTCCGGGTTACCAGTACCCTTACTGGCAGCCACCCCCCCCCAGCTGCTATTACCCTGGGTATCCCGGGTTTCAGCCTCAGTCATTACCGCCTCCACCTCCGCCACCTGATACTGCATTGGCTTGGTGGCAGGATGCCAGGTCACAGCTCCTGTCTAAGTTAAAAAAAAAAAAAAAAGTCCCAGTCTCTAGGGGGCACCGCTCTCCCAGGGGCTCCCCCTTCCAGCCCGGTGCTCTCAGGCCTAGCTTAGGGTTCTCTTCCGGCGGGTGATACGGGTGTAGATCCCTCTTTGCCCAGTAGGCCAGAGTCCTCTGAGTCAGGCGATGACGACTCAGATGGGGATGAATTGGAACCTCGTTCTCCCAATTCCTGAACCCCAGCCTAAGACATCACCCAAATCCCCAGTGGAGGACCCCTTCTTCGAGGAGCTTCTACAGACCATAGAAAAGGCCTCGGGCTGGCCATCTAAGAAGCTGGACCCTCAGCGTAAAAGATGAGCTGAGCATTTAGATTTCGCCAATGTGGATCCCTTCCCTATCCCACCTTGGATGGGTTCACATGAGGACCTTGCATCCACTATTTGGCAGCAGCCTTCTTCAATCCTGTCAGTATTCAGAAAAGCTGACGGGACCCATTTCCCCCCGAAGGGGTATCTCGCACCTGACCTCACAGCCCAAAGCTGATTCTGTGGTCATTACTGCTGCTCATGACCATTCAGCCCAACCCAAACACCTCAGTTCCTCTCCTCCAGACAAGGACTTGAAGCAACTGGATCAGTTTGGCATAAAGATTTACACCTCCACCTGTGCCATACGGTCCCTCAACTATGTTTCGCACATGATGGCGTTCCAGAAGTCCTCGCTCTTGGAGTTAGAGAGGGACCTCCAAGTCATCCCCAATGAACAACTCAGGGAGAAGTTGTTGGAGAAGGTGCGGATGAACAAGTCATCATGCAAACACGCACTCAGAGCAACCTATGATTCAGTTGAATCTGTTGCTAGAGCTGCAGTCTTGGATCTGCCTTAGATGCCTAGCTTGGTTGCGTCTGGCAGGTCTGGCACCGGATGTTCAGTCCACCCTTTTGAACGCGTCTTTTAGGGGACCTGTTCTCTTTGGCGGTGACGCTAATGATATCCTCACCGAGCTACAAGAGAGTGGTAGGTTATTGTGAGACGTACGCTCCATGTACTGGGCAGGACAGAAGAAACTACCCTTTTGCCGCAGAAGAAATTGGAACAGGAACCCAAACCAGGGCAAACGTCAAGGTAAACGTGTCGCTGGTTCAGGAGCACAACCTCCTCAGACCAAGTTTGCCAAGGTGGCCTCAGGAGCTAAGGCTCCCCTCCGCATCCTGACTTGCTCCCCCTCCTCCCGCTCCCTCCGCCATCCACGGAGAAGCCTGTAAGAGGGAGGATCGGCCTCCATCCGGACAGTGGAAGGCCGTCAACGCAGACGTATGGGTGCTTCAGCTCATACAAAGAGGGCACTCAGAGTTCCTGGAGATTCCTGCAGCCAACCATCCGGAAAGGTCCTTTTACTCTCCGGGTCAGATCCCCATCGTCCATCAGGAGATCCAGGCACTACTACAATAGAGCTCATTCCTCGGGATCAGATAGGAAGGGGATTTTACTCCCACTTCTTCCCAATTCCAATATGCTAAACCTCTTTGTGGAGTACAAGAGGTTTCGCATGCTCACTTTCCAGGGACTCCTATCCCTGCTCCTACCAAACACCTGGCTGTGCTCTCTGGATACGCAGGATGCTTCCCTACATATCCCTGTTCTCCCGGCCCACCGCCACTTCCTCAGGTTCTCCTTTCGGGAGAATCACTTCCAATATAAGGCCCTGTCATTTGGCCTGTCTGCGGCACCTCTGGTATTTACCAAGAGCCTAGCAGTGGTTGCGGCTTTTCTTTGCCGCAAGGGCATATACGTGTTCCCATACCCGGACAACTGGCTCTTTTCAGCCCCATCCTTAGACAGCCTGAAGAATTCACTCTGAATCTATTTGCTCACCTGGGAATTTCGGTGAACTTACCAAAATCCCAGCTGCTACCTTCCCAGTGCCTCCAGTTTATTGGAGCGGTGCTGGATACGGTCCAGACCAAGGCCTTCCTTCCACTAGACCGAACAGAGACCCTGGTCTGTCAGGCCACATTGGTGGCCAAGTCTCAGTGGACTCCAGCTCACTCAGTTCTTCACCTTTTGGGTCTTATGTCGGCAGCCATCCCAATGGTCCCCTTGGCCAGGCTGCACGTGAGGGTTACCCATTGGTCTCTGAGTCCAGTGGGACAACATGGACCAGATGGTCATGATCTCCAGCAGTCTTCAGAAAGATCTCTGGTAGCAGGACCTCACCAACCTGTTGGTAGGGACCCACTTCCACTGTCAGGCTCCTTGCCAAACCCTTACCTCGGATACTTCCAATCTGGGTTGGGGAGCTCATCTGGGGGATCACCAGACGCAAGGTTCCTGGTCCCCTTCAGAGGAGAATCTTCACATCAATATCCTGGAGATGAGCAGTTCTCTGTGCGCTCCAGGCCTTCCAGTTGTTACTTCATCCAGGAACACTGCTCATCCAGATGGATGACATGGCCACTGTCTGGGATCTCAACAAACTGGGAGGTACCCGGTTGTACCCTCTCTGCAGAGAAGCAATGAGGGTATGGTATTGGGGGATTCAGCACCGCCTGACCCTGACTGCTGTCCACGTGTCAGGGAGTTCACAATACCCTGGCGGACAGTCTCAGCCGATGCAGGGCTCACAAGTGGGAACTGAAGCAGAAGGTAGTAGAAGACCTATTTCTTCAGTGTGGTCATTCAGACCTAGATCTGTCCGCGTCCCCATAAAACGCAAAACTACCCAGCTTTTGCTCGCTTATTCCCGGGCATGGTGTTTTTTGGCAAGATGCACTCTCTCTCCTGGACAGGAGACTTCTGTACGCGTTTCCTCCCTTCCCTCTCATTCAGAAGGTTCTTCTGAAGGTACAGGCAGAGGGCGCTCACATGATCTTAATAGCGCCTTTGTGGCCTCTGCAGATTTGGTTCCTACTGTTGCAACAGCTAGTTCTAGAACCGCCAATTCATCTGCCCCTTTTCCATGACCTTCTGTCTCGGACCAGGGCACCCTGGTTCATCCGAGCCTCAGGTCTCTCCATCTTCATGTGTGGCACCTGTGGACATAGCGATTTTTCACTACGGGGTTTCCACACAAGTTGCCCAGGCCCTGGTGGATGCTAGGAAACCTTCTACCAGGTCTACCTATGCCATGAAATGGAAGAGATTTTCTATTTGGGCCACAGCCAAGAGCTTGGACCTTTTTTCTTGTTCGGCCTCCCAGGTGCTAGAGTATCTCTTACATCTTTCAGAGTTGGGCCTCAGTTATTCCTCACTGAAGATCCATCTCTCTGCGGTGTCTGCCTACCACTGACCGGTGGAGGGCAGAACCCTAGCTCAGCTAGAGGTTTCCAAGACTTTCTTGAAGGGGATCCTTCATCTTAAACCTCCAGTCCGGAATCCTTGTCCCCCGGGACCTTTATTTTATGTTTGAAAAACGTACTTTCCCCCCGTTTGAACTGGCAGCAAGTTGTGATATGCGCTTCCTGGCTTGGAAGATACTGTATTTGGTTGCAGTCACTTCAGCTTGAAGGGTTTCTGAGCTACAGGCCCTAGTTTGTAGAGAGCCTTACTTAATTTTCCATAAGGACCGTGTGGTCCTACGGACTAATCCTTCCTTTCTTCCAAAGGTGGTTTTAGAATGACTTTCAGTCAGAGTGTTGAACTGCCGGTTTTCTTTCCTCAGCATTCCAACAGGGGAATACCTTTTGTACACCCTTGATGTGCATAGGATCCTGAGGTACTATACCTTGCAAACTAAGGAGGTTCAAAAGTGGAACCAACTCTTTGTGGCCTTTGCCTCCCAGTGCCAGGGCAAGGCTATTAGTAAACAGACTCTGAGTGGGTGGCTAACTGTATTCATTACACTTACCAGAAATACGATAAACCCCTTCCAGGGGCGGTCAAAGGTCACTCCATCCAGAGCTTTGCCACTTCTTCTGCCTTTTTCAGGAATGTGTCCACTGCGGATATTTTTGCAGCGGCCACTTGGTCTTCCATCCACACCTTCACAAAGCATTACAGTCTGGACATTGCCTCTAGCCGTCGAGCTGGTTTCGGCCTTGCAGTTTTGCAAGGTCTTCTATCTTAAGACAGACCCTAAGTTGACAGGCATCCTCCTCCTCCCGGAACCTTGTCTCTGACTTCTTTCATTTTCTGTTGGAATGCTTGGTATTCAGTCCTCTTTGTGAAGACCTACCGCAGGAACCCTCTCGAAGAAAGATATAGCAGTTACGTAAGAACTTACCATAACAGATATTAGAGAGGTTCCTGCAGTAGGTCTAGTTTCCCACCCACCTATCCCCCAGCTTCTGGAGTTATTTCCTTTCCCCTGTCTATTCCTCTGGCTCAGCCAGGGCACAGGGTCCCAGGAGTTGTTACTCCTTTTTTCTGCTTCCTATCTCTAGGTCTCCGGTGGAAAAGAACTGGAGGGCGGGTGCAGGATTTCCCCTTTTGTAGTCGGTCTGACGTCACGAAACCCGACGTTGGTGGCAGTCCTCGCTGACGATTGCTAGTTACAAGTTTGCCGTGTGGACCTGATGCCGGGGGCACAGTCCTATATGTGAAGACCTACTGCATCTCTCTTGAAGATCCACTATTATGGTAAGTTCTTATGTAATTGCTAATTCCGTTGACTGGAGAAGCCGTCCCGTCGATGAGGAACACTCCGTTGACAGAGAAATAGCCTCTGTCATCGAGAGATGAGGAATAGAACATTCCGTTGACTGGGGAAGCGTTCCCATCGACGAGGGAGAGAGCAATGAAGGCTCCGTCGATGGGGGAAGCAGCGCCGTCGACGGGGGAACAGTACCTGTCGAGACACGTATAGCAGAGTGCTCCGTCAACAGGGGGAGCAGTCCCGTCGACGAGGAATACTCCGTCGGTGGAAGAGCAAGAGAAGCCACCATCAATGGACAGTGTTAGTGTGAGGAGTGAGAGTCCCTCTCCCTCTTATGCCGGGAACGTGAGCCCTGAGCCGGGGAACCTTTAGCACTGGTCCCAGAGATCCGTTCTGGCAGGGCTGCCTTGTCAGCCATAGGAGAGGCCAAGGTCCCAGCAAGAGTGCCGGGCCAAGGAGCAGCGGGGTAGCTTTGAGTGGTTCAGTTGCCTGCAGCAGAACAAGGAGAGTTGGGGTAGCTGTGAGTGGTTCACAGGTGGCCTGGAAGAGTGTAGAAAATTTGGGTTCAAGTTCATATTGAAGACTGCAACACAGAAGAGTGAGCTAGCTACTGTGTGGGCTGAAGCCAGCGGGAAAATGAACAGAGGCTACCTGGGACCACCCACCCGTATACTGAGCCTGAGAAAGTGATGTCATGTGGGCAGTCTCTGAAGAAGACTGCTGGAAGAAGCTGCTGTGTTATAGCGCCACCTGGTGGAACTCCCAAGTGTAGTGATCTACTGCAAGACAACAGTCCGTAGAAGATCTACCGTTACAGGTGAGTAACCTGTGTTTTTTTTATGTATTATCTTGTGTACTTGTCGCATGTGAAAACGGGCAGTTCTGGGACATGGATATGGTGCACTTATCCACGCTTTGGCAGTCTTCCTTTTCATTTAGATCTTGCCGGAAGGTCTTCAAGCTAAGCTTCTCCCACCCACCTGGGTGGTATCCTGTTCTATTTCACCCCATGACATCAGATCTTCCTTTCTGCTGGAAACATCAGATCTTCTCCTTTGCACTCCTGCGTGTGGTATATGCTCATTTTGGTCTGTTTCAGGTGACTTCTTTTTTCTTCTTCATTTTCTGATAACAGTTACACATGGAGTGCAATGACCAAAAGTCTGGTCACGGGTTCAGGCGATATGCTGCTTGTAACCAGGTCATGTCAGGCACAGACCCTCCTGCCTCATGCATGTATTGCCTTGGGGCTTCACACAATCTGCAGGTTTGTAGCCTGTGCTAGTCCTTGCAGTCCTCCACATTGGAGGACCATTATGCCCGCCGCCTTAGGCCGCCCGGACAAACAGGACCTACTAGTTCGATCCAAAGATGCCTGCAGGGCCACTTCAGCGGCAGCAGGCTCAGCAGCGCACCTTGCTGCCTCTGAAGAAGTGGCAGCCCAGGCCACAGTGGGTGCTGCTTCAGTGTCTGTGCTGCTCCCAGTGTGCTTGGGTGCTTTGTTCACTGAAGCATTCCGGGGCTTGTGCCAGTCCCTTCTGACCCTCAGGAAGGGCCTTTCCTGAGGGTCCAAATCGTCCAGGTCCTCGAAGTTTGAGGACCCATCACTCCTCCCGCCCCCATGATTTTGCACCTGGCTCGACAGCTGTCGAACCATCACCTTCAGCGAACCCTTCTGAGCCAATCCAGGCCACTGGCCCCTCAATGTCCCTGTCAGGCTTGTCAGCTGACACACAGACCGACCAGACGGCCGAGATATGTCTTGATCCTGTTGACCCATTGTCAGAGAACTGTGAGGATGATTCGTTTTTGAGGACCCTGGTTCTCTCGGCCCTCTCTCAGGCAGAGCTGGACAAACCGGCCGATCTGGCTGTCTCCCCTTGGGAGGTTAACCCCTCAGCAGTTCCGTGGGTCCCGGTCCATGTTGAGCACATGGTCCCCTCTCCCGTGTCTCCTCCCTGACGACCTGATTGTGGGAGGCTGAGATCCAGTTCGAGGTCTCGTTCCAGATTGAGATCTCGGGAATCCCAGCAATCCCACTATCTGCTATTAACCAAGAAGTGCCATTGATGCTCTTAGTCATCCTCTTCTTTGGATGAGGACAGGCTACGCCAAAAATTATGGCATCATTATAAGGCGTTGCTGTGGCAGCAGTGGATCGCCCCGCCACAGCCTCTGATGCTCTCCTGGTTGCCCTTGCTGCAACCAGTTCCGGTTTCCCTGGTTGAGCCGACGCCAGCTTCTCTTCCCATTCAGGTGGAGCCCCTACCTCCGCAGCCCTTGCACGGGGCCGTGTTCAAGGCTACCCGACCCGCTTCTTGTCTCCCTGGTTGACTCTCCATCATGATCATGCATTCAGATGAGCCCTGGTGGTCCACAGGGAGCACGGGTCGAGGGCAGTGTATGAGGAGTCTTTGGATTCTGAGGACTCCTCCTTGAATTCTGTCCAAATGCCGGCCTTCAACCGGAATTCCATCAAGTAGCTCACCACCGAGCACAGGCTGGTCTCCTTTGAAGCCTTGCTCCACCTTATCTCCGTTAGAGATGGACCAAAAGTGGCCTAAATACCCCCTGACAAAATTCCTCAATAGGGACAACTCCCTGGAGTTGCTTTCCTGGTGGCAGAAGCCATTCTTGGTCCCGCTCTAAAACTTTGGCAGTGTCCAGCATCTTGCCTGGCGACTTCAGCCCATATGGTCCACAGGTATGCGGTGCCTACCAGCTCTCTTTCCATCTTCACTGACCATCCTTCGACCAAAGGATTGGTGGCAGACTTGGTTTTTCGGCAGATGGGCAGTGTCTAGGACGTTAACAGACCTTGCAACAGGGAATATAAGAAGCTGGACCATGTGGTGAAGACGGTCTATGACGCCTCCTCCCTTGGCCTTCTGCAGGCAAGCTCTACTGTCATGATGGCCAACTTCACCCATGCCCTCAAGGATAGTTGGCAGTTAAGATGGTCCGGGACCAGGGACATTCAGTTGCCAAGCAACAGCCACAGATGGCCTTGGACATTGACGACTCCTGCACCTGGTCCGTGGCTGCTGTGGTTGCCATGTGGCATCGGGCTTGGTTACAGATATCCACCTTCATGGCAGATACCCAGCATAAATTGGTGGATGTCCTCTTCTTGGGTACTGACCTGTTTGGTCCGGGGGGTGGACAGATACCTCACTAAGATCGAGAAATCCAGTTCCACCTTGTATTTCGTCATGTCCTCTCAGAAGGACCCTGGAAAAATAGGCCCCTTTTACTTTCGGCCCTGCCAGGCGCAACAGTCCAAGGTGCTACAGCTCCAGGCAGGGTAGTCCCAGGTCTGGCCCGCCATACCTGGCTCTAAGAAGTCCAGAAGCCGGGGAGGCAGTGCTTCTCCAGCAGACGGTGCCAGAGCATCCATGAAGCCTGCCCAGTAACTGATTGGGGGTGTCACTCTCTCTACTTGTCTTGCATCAGCCTTGAGTTTCCGGTGGGGGGTTGGCTTCGCCATTTCTGGCACACACCTTGTCCATCATCACATCAGACAAATGGTTGCTCGATATGGTGCATTGCAGTCTGCCTCTAGATTTCGAGGCTCTCCCTCCCTTCCAAGCTCATGCCCGACGTGAGGTTGTGATGTCCCCAGAAATGCTGTCCGTCCTCTGGGAGGACATTGCTCAGCTCCTTCAGAAAAGAGCTGTGGTCCTTGGCCCAGACTCCATGGGTGATTAGAGCTTCATTTCCAGATACTTTCTGGTTCCCAAATGGACAGTGGGGGCTGGCGCCCCATATTGGATCTCTATGATCTCAATCAGTTCCTGAGGAAGCACACGTTCTGGTTAGTCACACTGAACCAAATCATTCCATCCCTGGAGCAGGGCATGTGGTTTTTCCCTCTGAACCTCCAGGATGCCTTCTTCCACATGATAGTCCATTTGTCCCACTGGTGGTTCCTTCAGTTCCGCACAGAATGGGTGCTTTACGAGTTCCAGGTGATGCCATTCGGCCTCTCCTCGGCCCCCAAGGGTTTTCACCAAGTGCATCACAGAGGTGGCAGCATTCCTGCAATGCTGAGGAATCTGTGTGTACCCATACCTGGACAACTGGCTGATTGCTGGTTCCTCTCGTGAGGAAGTGGAGAAATCGTCTACTTCATCGGGGCAGAGCTCAATTCCCTTCTGGCCAAGGCACAACTCACAGCAGACCAAGCGGTGGATCTCATCTCCTTTGCCTGATCATTTCAGGCTGGACACTCACACCCTGCCCAGGATTTCCTGTGGCCGCTGGGGTGCATGGCATACTGCACCAGCATGGTCCGGTGGGCTTGCTGGTGGATGCACCCCCTGCAGTGGGAGCTGGCCCACCAGTGGTCTCAGTTCCTTGGTCACCTAGACCAGCCAGTCACAATGTTGCAACTGATGTGGGATGCCATCTAGTGGTGGCTCATTCCGGAACACGTGTAGGAAGGAGTCCCATTTTTCTGCACAGAGCCAGTGGTCACTCTGATGACCGACACATCTCTGGTAGGATGAGGAGCCCAGGATGGCAACAGGTTTGGTCCTGGGTCCACCCCATTGATGGCGTCCTCTAGGGTGAGAAATCTGGGTGCTGTCATCAAGTGTTGTTTTTTTTCATCTGAGGAACATCACCCGAATTAAACCCCTAATTCCACCCAAAAACCTGCCGTCACTGGTTCTTGCCTTTGTAACATCCAGACTTGATTACTGTAATGCTCTGTACCTCGGGGTCAGTGAAGGGAACCTCTGCCGGCTGTAGCTAGGGCAGAATGCAGAGGCCAGGCTGCTGATAGGGCTGTCAAGGTCCTGTCATGTGACCTCAGTCCTGCAGGGTCAAGGACTTCCGGTGATGGCGGCTCAATGGCACCTTAGCTCCACATTGCCCCTAACATTAATCTCTCAGCATCCACCTTTACAAATCATGCAATCTCCTGCTAAGGTGACCCGCTCGAAGGTCCTACTACCTAAAAACTCGCAGACCCCAGTACAAAAGCTATACCAGATGCTACAACAAGAAAAACTGGGATCATTTACGGAGACTGTGGGAGAGTAGACGGTACAAGATATGGCAGGCATGAAGGAGGATGAATGTTCCCATCTGTCTTACAAATGTCCAAAACCATAAAGAAAATAGCACTCACAGAGCTATGAGAGGATTTTAACAAAATAGAGCACCAGGCCAATCGGCTCGAGGTGGGTCTGACAAATGTCTCTGAACAGGCTGACTGCCAGGACCGCATATTGCTTTTTTTTTTTTTTTATTGGCAAGAGAGCGTGAGCTCACAACTAAGCTAGACACCTGGAGGGACAGAGTTGCTGTCAAAACATACGGATCTGCGGCATACCCGAAGGCTCCGAGGATGGGGCACAGCACATGATCACCTTCCTGTAAGGGGTCCTCCGAGAAGCTTTGAGCCTACCATCTGAATATAGCCTCACAATGGACAGGGCCCACCGCTCGCTATTGAGGTGGCCTACCAACCCTGCAGCCCGCCCACGATCATTTGTGGCCAAGCTCGCCTCTTACAACTGCAAAGAGGTTTTAAAGCGTGCATGGAGGGGAACGGCAATTATGTATAAAGAGCATCGAATGCAGATCGACAACGATTATAGATCGACAACGATTATACAACTTTAGTACAAGAAAGCAGAAAAGCCCTCTGGCTGGTCCTGAAGCAACTAAGAAGTAAAAATGTAAAGGCCCAAATCCTCTACCCAGTGCGACTGAAAATTGAAACTGACAGTGCCACAAAAATCTTCAAAGACTTAGTAGTAGTATTGCAGTACCTGGAAAGTATTGGAGTCACGGTCCCACATCTTGTGAAGGAGAGACTGGAGAAGGAGTTGCTCTGCTCGGCATGGTCAGTGGCAGGAAGAGGTTCCCCCGCAGCCAACCAGGCCCCGACAAAGCTTCCTCGGTCCTGCAAGACAATATTTCTACCACACTGAAGCCATACAGCTCTAACGTCCAGATCGATTCCATCATCGCGAGGGAGACAAGGAGCCACAAGAACGGAACTCTGGCTAGCACTTCAGCATCGGTTCACTGAACACCTGGTCCCTTAAAGGAGGCAACAGATTTAATGGAGCCCCCACCCCCGCGAGGACTTCTGGACCCGCTAATGACATCCTGAGGTACTGCTTATAGTGAAACTGAATGAGGGTGGTGGGCCTTGGGCAAGGGATGAGGGCTAGAACAAAAAGGGGAGTACAAAACAAAAACGAGGTGCTGATTGTGTTTCTGTCCCCTCTGCCCTGACTGTTGAGACAACTACTCTGGACCCATGGTAACTAACAGACACTGAAAGCTTGATCTAGATTTGTGACCTGATGGACTTTATTGGGATTGTCTTTGCGATTGGGGGTTGGGGTCACTTGTTAGCCTAAACTGAGGGTCTAGAAATTTTGACATTGAGAAAGTGTTTTTACTACATACCTACCTGAACTTATTTGGGCCGGGGGAAAAAAAAGGGGGGAAATAACTTGACCAGACTAAATGGTATGGATGCACAACTGTAGAGGGGAGAATATGAAGCTGAAATTGTTAATACCAATGAAAATACTTATCTCTCACCTCTGCTGTTATTTGTAAATGTGGGGCAAATGAAAGCTAGGAAACACCTAAGGAGCATGAAATGATTTGGCTGCTGATTCTGTTGACATGGGCTATTTGCTATGGGGAAGGGCAAGGTCCCAGGGGTTTCCCCACGCAATGGTGATGCCCCATTCCATTAGGATTGGACTACACTCGGCAAGGGGACTGGGACCCGAGCCGACCAAGGAAGTCAAAACCAAGTTCGTTGGGAATTTTCCCAACATCATTATTCTGTCTTGAGGGTGGTGAGGAGCCTTTTAGTCTGGACACTACAAAAAAATTAAAAATCAGCGATGTTCGGGAATGGGAGAGCCTCCCGGGTGTGCCTTGAGGAAGGGGCCCAAACAGTCCCCCCTCACTCCTAACCAAGGCTGCCTAGTGCAGTTTGAACATCCAGTGGAGTTAAAAGAAGCTGGAGAACAATTTAAAAAGTTTGTTGAGGTTATATTACCAAGTAGCGGAGAAAGCTGGAAATGTTATATTTACTTACAAACATGTAACATTCTGTTTTGGCGATTGTTAATGTTTAAGATGTTACAGAAGCATGAAAGGCATAATTTAGTGTTGAAAGGTAATGGAGTAACTTCTCATGGGAGTAAAGTAGACAAACCAGATATACACTGGAACAGCAAGAGAATAAGGTGAATAAAGGAGGAGAAATGGAAGACACAAAAGTGTGGGGGGGGGGACTGGGAAACCCTCAGAAGATGTATGGAATCCCCTTAATTTCAATAATGGCTACAATTAAAACTAAGATTCTATCAATGGGGTAATCCACCCCATTAAAAGAAAACAAATCGAAAAGTTCATCCAGACCCAGAGGTGTAACGTTAACTTCCTACAAGAGATGCACCTATCCCCTACGGATGCTGTCAAGCTTAAAACTAAGGGTTTCCTGGTTCTCTACCAAGCCTCAGAAAAAGGTAGGAAAAGAGGGGCTGCCATTATTCTGTCGGAGAACCTCCCATTTGAGGAAGAAGAGGTGGTTGAGGATACTGGGGTATGCTACCTACTAGTAGTGGGGAAGGTACAGGAGACATGGGTGACGCTGATAAATGTGTATGCCCCCCCCCCCCGGTGGTCCCTGACTGCATTTTATGCGGACCTACTGCAACTAGTGGCACAAAAAGCAAAGGGGGGTGGTGGTAGCTGGGGGCAACTGGAACCTGGTACTAAAGACAAGATGGGACTCCACTTCTGGAATCTCCAACCCAGAGTGTAGGGTTGCAGCACAATTCCTGCAACTAATGAGAGACTGCGGCCTGGTAGTTGTCTGGAGAGAAAAATACCCCAGTATGAAAGAGTACACATACTACTCACCCAGACACAAGGTATATTCCAGATTGGACATGTTCCTGACATTTGGTAGGCACATCTCCCTTTTTCCAGATATGTGGGTGGACACGGCCACACTGTCCGATCATTAGCCTATCTTTCTTGAGGTGGACTTGCAACTTCCCAAAAAGTCTACGTACTGGAGGCTAAATATAACACTATTAAGGGATGAGGAAATTAAAAAGGAAATAAGGAAAGTCATAACACAGTCGATATTGATGATAAGCCAGGTACCACGTCTCAGATTCTCTGGGACACAGTCAAAACCATGGTCAGGGGAAGGCTGATATCTCTGGCCACTTATTAAAAAAAAAAAAAAAGAGGAAAGAAGGAAACAAATGCAGAATCTTGCTGCACATATGAGAACTGTGGAAGCACAACAAAAACAACAGTGGAGCAGAGCGAGGGAAGCTGAAATTAAGGACATCAAAAGTAAAATCCAGAAGTTACAAACAATAGAAAAAGAGAAGGTCTTACATTACTTAAAGCAGACATATTATGAAGGAGGAGCTAAGGCAGCAAACTGCTGGCATATTGCACCAAAGGGCGGCCAAGGCTACCATTATGAAGATAAAAGACCCAAAATTAGGAACCCTCAGACACAAGTGGGACCAGATAACTGAATCCTTTGTATCATATTATAAGACTTTATACAAGGTGGAGAGGGTGTCACCAGTAGAGGACACAGGGTTGCCTAGGCTTAATGAAACCCAGGCACGGACTCTGATGGCCCCAGTTTCGACGACTGAAATTACAGCCACAATTAAAACCCTTAAGCCAGGCAAATGCCCAGGCCCCGACAGCCATAGGGAATTTTATAATAATATTTTTATTTAGTATAGCGCCTTTCAGATCAGCAAGGCGCTTCACAAATACGAACAAACACAATTAATAAATTAAAATCATTGAAAATCAGGAAATGCTTTGACCCAAAGAAAGGTCTTCAGTGCCTGCTTAAAACTCCCCACCGTCCTGCGCTCCCGTAGCTGACGAGGTAGAGAATTCCAGAGGGATGGGGCAGTGAACATAAAAGCCCGAGCTGCAGATGACGTCAATCTAACCCTCAGAATCTCTAACAACCCCTCATCAGCTGAGCGGAGTTCTCGCACAGGGGTGTAAGGGATAAGAAGTTCTTTCAGGTAGTCAGGACCCAGTCCGTGTAGGGCCTTGTAGGCTAACAAACCTACCTTAAAGGTGATCCGCCACTGAACTGGCAGCCAGTGCAGATCGTGCAGCAGTGGGATTATATGAGATCTTCTTGATGCCCCAGTCAATAAACGTGCAGCCGCGTTCTGCACTAGCTGCAAGCGGCAGATATCAACCCCAGGAAGCCCTAGATAGAGGGAGTTACAGTAGTCAAGGCGTGGACCAAAACTGGCAGGTCGCTGGACGGAACAAGGTGCTTGATCCTGGCAATGTTCCTAGGATAGTAAAAGGCTAACTTGACGACAGCAGACACCTGATGACGGAGGGTCAAACCATCATCAAGTATCACTCCCAGGTCACGCACCCGTTCAGAGATAGGGATCTGCTCACCTCCCAGGAATAAACCAGAGGGCAAATCCGTCCCTAACCCCTCTATCCTGCAATCAGGGTCCACCACCAAAACCTCAGTCTTTCCTGCGTTCAACTTTAACCCGCTGGAACTCCTCCAGTCTTGGATTTCAACGAGGCAGCTATTAAATACTGAGAGGGCATACATCTGGTCGAGCGAAAAAGACTGGTAGAGCTGGGTATCATCCGCATAGCAATGAAACCTCAGCCCATACTGTCTTACAATCTCTCCAAGGGGCAGCATATACACTGCAAACAACATGGGGGACAGCACTGAGCCCTGGGGTACCCCCCAAGGCAGAGAGAAAGACTCTGAGGTAAATATTCCCGAGACAACTCTCTGAGTTCAACCAGTGAGGAAGGATGAAAACCATCTGAGTGCTGTACCCGTCAGCCCACAGATGCACCCCAGGTGCTCGAGCAGAACCCCGTGGTCAACGGTGTCAAAGGCTGAGGAGCGATCAAGGAGTACCAAGATAGAACGGTTCCTCTGATCTCTCGCCATCAGGAGATCATTGAGCACCCGAATCAGAACTGTCTCAGTACTTTGCCTCTTACGGAAGCCCGACTGGAAAGGTTTGTATAAATTATGGATGGTTAGATGGTCCTCCAGTTGGATTGCCACCACTTTCTCGATAACCTTTCCCACAAATGGAAGGTTCGAGATAGGTCTGTAGTTAGCCAGAGACTCCAGGTCCAAAGAAGCTTTCTTCAGAAGGGGTGTCACCACCGCCTCCTTCAGGGAGCCAGGAAACTCACCCGATTCCAGGGAGCACCGGACAGTCTGAGCTAAGACCAGGCCAATAACATCGCTACTACCCAAAATTAGGGAAGTAGGGCTCGAGTCTAAACAACAGCACATGGGGCGCATCCCCTGGACAGTCTTCATAATCTCAACGACATCCAGTAGGTCGAAGGTACTCCAGGAAACACCAGGCATAGTGACCGAGCACCGACCAACCATATCCCACGTAGAATGCGAAAGGTGAATCTCCTGCCTGATATCATCCACCTTATTCGCAAAAAATCGAGCGATCTCATCACACTCAATTTGTGAAAAAGGTCGACGGAGCTGCAGACAGGTTGGGTTGCACAACCTGTCCACAGTTCAGAAGAGCTGAGCCGGTTCCCAGCAACAGCGATTTCCCTGGACAGGAATTCTGCCTTCTTACAGGAAATTGCTGATTGATAGAACTGATAATGCTCTAACAAAATAAGATGGTCGGTATCCAAGGTGGATTTACGCCAATGACATTCTAACCTACGACCCAACTTCAGCATCTCCTTCAGAGACCCATCAAACCATGGGGTCCGAGGGTGAAGCAGAAGGGGATGAACACGGATTGGAGCAATCCGATCAAGAGCTGAGGTAATAGCCTTATTATAGGCTACCACTAAATGCTGTGGATTGGTGCTGGTCTTACCAAGCACCGAGAGGTCAATCACCGCTGCCAGGTCTTCAGGGACCACATCCCGCAAAGGGTGGTAACTGACTATCTCCACAGGGGCAGACCTACTCGGGGGACAGAAAAATTGAACCTCACGGTGTAGTGATCAGACCAACCGACAGGTTCCACCCCCAGGTCGGAGGCCTTGATCCCCAGGAGGAAGACCAAATCAAGAGAGTGACCACCATTAAGGGTAGCTGAGGAAACAACCTGTGTGAAGCCCAGTGATGTCATTAGCTGGAGGATTCTTCGTCAATCCAGGCATTGAAGTTGCCCAGAACCATCAATCTGGGCGACTCCAATGCCATGTCGGCAACGAAGTCCGCTGCTTCCTGCAGGAACAGCTTTTTATCCCCTGGTTGACAGTAAATGAGATCTATCCTGCACCCCACACCAGTTACCACAGTGCACTCAAATGATTCCATCTCCTGGAACACCAGTGAGGCCCAATTTGGTTTTAAAATAGACCGCTGCCCCGAATCACCAAGTACCCGGGAGGAATAGCTGCCCCCAAGATTGGGGCAACATTACCATCCAACCAGGTCTCGGTGGTGCAAGTCAGATGAGCTGTTCCAACAAAATCCGCAATCACTGCAGTTTTGTTGTTAATGGATCTGGCGTTGCATAACAACGCCCGGGTTGGACGGTGCTTGTAGGCCGTCCTGGCTACTTGCCCACCTTAAAAGGAGGTGTCCTTGGGTATGGGGACTAGGCATGGATCACCACGTTCTAGGCTTCATTTTGCCCCAGGGCGGCTTGTGGACTTAATCACTGCTATGGGAGAAACCCACTCATTCGAGCTCCAATGTCTGTGCCCCCCAGCCCACCCCCACCCTGCGAGCAATTCCAGCCTTGTAAATGAAAGCAGAGGGGTAGGAGGGGCCAGGAGAGCACGGAGAGAGGAGGTCGAATAGCAGGACTGGGGGTGCAAGAAGGCACATTCTACAGAATACCCCAAATTGTGGTGAAACACCACAAACAATCCTAATTTTCACATAACAAAGTAATGCAATTGAAGTCAAATTAAAAATATAAATCACAACACCCCCAGTAGATCCCAGAAACAAACAAACTAGAAATGAATCAGCCTTTTTTTAAAAAACAACACCAACACAAAAAAGAAACCCCCGAACAGCCAGTAGCTCTCAGTAACTGGGGCCACTGTTTAAGACAAAATAATAAAATTAATAAACCAAAATAAATAAAAATAGAAGAATAAACAAACAGACCCCCGGGTTACACAATACTCTCACTATGGTAGCCAGGTGAGACAAAGTGGTACTCTCACTACCACACCAAAAAAAAAAAAAAGCTTTTGCCCCAGAAATAACACCACTGCTAAGGAGAGTTTACAACTTGATATGGCAGGAGGGAGAAACTGTCCCCATGTCCTGGAACTATAGCACCATAACAGTATTACCTAAAGATGGAAAGGTTCCCAAGGAATGTAGTTCCTATAGGCCTTCCTCCCTAATAAATGTCGATTATAAAATATTCACAGCCATACTAGCAACCAAAATAAACTCACTCTTAATCCAAATGAGAACACCAGACCAGACCGGGTACATCCAGGGAAGACAGGCACAAGAAGGGGTACGGAGAACAATTAACATCATAGATCTTCTAAATAAACACCACACCCCCACATTCCTTCTTGGGCTGGATGCCGAGAAGGCATTTGATAAGGTCGACTGGAATTTTCTGTTTGCAGTTTTGGAAATAATGGGCTTCCTGAGATCATTCATGGCAGCAGTTAAATCTGTCTGTGCTGCACCACAGGCATGTGTCCGAGTCAGTGGAAAGATGTCGGAGATTTACATTACGATGGGGAACCAGGCAAGGATGCCCAGTGTCCCCACTATTGGTGGCCATCTATATTGATCCTCTGGCACAGGCAATTAGGGAGGATCCAGCCATAAGGGAAATTGAGGTAGGGGAGTCTGAGCAGAAGAGCTCACTATACGCAGATGATGTATATTTATACATAACAAACCCGGAAGAGTCCATGCCAAGGGTATGGGATCTCCTACATAACATAACATAGACTTGGATGGCAGATAAGGACCGCTTGGCCCATCTAGTCTTCCCATTTCCCTACCTACAGGATAGGCCGCAGATCCTAGTTAACCAACAGCCTATTTCTTCCTACCCCCCACAAGAATTGCCTTATGTCTGTCCCATGCATTCTTGAATTCTCCCACAGTTTTAGATCCACAACCTCCTCAGGAAGGCTGTTCCATGCATCCACTACCCTATCTGTAAAATAATACTTCCTCACATTGCCCCTGAACCACCCCCTTCTATCTTTAAATTGTGTCCCCTTGATCTTATCTGTGTCAATCTTCACCATTCATCACAGATGGGTACTGGCCAGAGATCAGGACCTCGCGGGAGCTTTTTTTTTTTTTAAATAAAAGGGTAGGTGGAGCCGACACACCATCGGGCGCGCCTCGAGGCCGACGTACTGCGTGGCGCTCGAGGGTTGGCCGTTAGGCTGTGTCGACTCCGCCTGCCTACCAGTTCTTCGTCTCCCGCCGTCGAGGTCACCTCGTGGGAAGCTTGTCTCCAGTTTTTAGGCCTTCATCCTGTTTGAAATCGACGTTTCAGTCCGTCGGTCGTCTGCTGGTTCTGGGTTCTGCCTCCACTCGACGTCGCCCGGTAAGATCTTTCCTTTTTATTTGAATTCTGCGACGTTGAGTCTGTTTTGGTGTTTTTTTCTCCATAGGTCATGTCTTGGTCGGAGGGCAAAAAGTCTTCGAAGATGGGTCGGCCCCCATGCGTCGGTGCCCGTGCGGCCGGAAGTTTTCGTCCCGACCAGCACGACCGATTGTCTTGCGGCGTCTTGGCCAGCTTCCCGACATGGACTCGTACAACGCCTAGCTTCTCCATGGACCGCGGGTCTCGAACAGCGTGGCGTTGAAAGTGGGCGAGCTCCGCCGACTTCGGGGTAGGGTTTGCACTGTCTGGGCTGCCGCGCTCTCTCGGCCCTTCCTCCGGGTCCCCTCCTGGTTCTATATGGACCGAGGAGGAGGGAGCCTCAGCTACTTGTAGCCTGGCCATCGCCGAGGCTCCTCTGGCAGCGCAGGAGGCCCGTCCCGCTTCCTCCCGGAGCGGGCGGAGGCGCCGCCACTGCAATCGCTTCGGGTGAAGGCTCCCGGTGTCACTCCCGCAGCTCAGAAGGCCTGGGTTGGCGCCATCCTCAACGCCAGTCGGTGCCGGAGCTGTCACACCATTCGCGCCATGCTGGGCCCTGTTGGCGCCCGACCGCCAGGCCCAGTCAACGCCATTCGTGAAAGCCGGCGCTGCTCACGGTGCTGTGGGACGGGATCTGCATCTTCTTGCCATGTCCGCCTCGGCGCCGAGGTTGAGCACGGCGCTGCGTTCACGGCTCGCGCGCAGAGGGACCTTCGACCGCTGTCGGTGCTGTCCTCGGCACCGTACACGCCTCGGTGCCATTCGCGCGCCGAGGGGCCGGTCGGTGCCGTTGTTCGCGCCGGGTCTGCCTTCTCTGGCCGCCGGGCGGCACCGCCGGTCTCGGTGTTCTCCGCGCGCCATGGGCCGAGCATGTCGCCATCGGGCGCCCGAGGTTGCTGCTGGGCTGCTGTCAGCGCTGTCCCTGTCCGTGGTACCGCCCCCGGTGCTGGTGGACTTGACGGCACCGCGTCCGGCCCTGGCTCTGGACCTTTGGCTCGAGTTGCCCCAGTGCCTCCTGCAGGTCCCGCTCGCGGGGTTGCGGAGGGCACGGGAGCCGTCTCGGCCACAACTCTGGCTGCCGGCCCCGCTGGCAAGGTTGGTTCTGCCCGCCGTCCTACTGTTTGGCTCAGAGCTTCGAACTCTACCTCTTCAGAGTCAGAGTCGAGCTCCGAGTCAGACGAGCAGTCACACCCTTCAGGGTTGACTGCGGAGGAGGGCACCCCTGTGGTCTCGTCAACGAGTCGGAGCCAGCCCCCTACTGAGGAGAGTCAGGTGGCCCCCAAGACTAGGGTCAGTGGTGCTGACCAGCAGGCAGTGGTGCGAGCCACCATTGCTCTGCAACCTGGTCTTGGAGGTTTCATCGACCCCTCGGTGGTGGTACCCCCTCCAGTGGTGTGTCTTGATCACCCAACTTTGGAGCCCATCGAGAAGCCTACAGGAGAGGAGGGTACTGTTCCCTGGGTTTCCCCTTCGGGGGCTGCCCAGAGATGCCAGCTACCTAGGCTGGTCCTCTCGAGGAGGAGGGGGAGGTCTCTCTCGGACTCTGAGGGGTCGAGGGGTGTGGGGTCGGCGTGTCTGCCTTTTTCTGGGGTCCACTCGGGCCCTGGACGGAGCTGACTTGTAGATTTCACCCTTTCCCTCGGGTTCCTTGAGGGAGTCCCATTCTTTTGAGGCAGGGGACCATCCTTCTGGACTTTTACGGCCCCGGTCGCCTCACTGGGGGGATTCTTCTGGGCGCAGCCAAGGCAGTACCAATGTGGTTGTACAGCTGTCAGCTGTGGAGTCTTCCAGGGCACCCTCCTTGGGTGCTCATGGTCTGCTCCCTAGCCCTGGCGGAGGTCAGCCGACTTCTTTTCTCGGCTCTGCCCCTATCCCTCTGCCACATTCTCTTGCGCTCCCAGGCATTCTTGGTCCTAGCGGCCCTCTCACCTGGGAGCAGTTCAGAGCGGTGGCTGCCTGGTTCCATGCCTATGTTAGGGCTATGGACAGCCAGGTTTTTCAACCTCCGCGCAGCCACCCTCTGAACATATGGTGACCTCCAGCCCTCATCCCCCTTCTGGGAGAGGAACCTTCTGTCCACATCTCTCCGGCTGCTGATCTCTTGGAGTATCAGCGCTCGTGAGGATGTTGGAGGATTTGCACCTTTCACCCTCTACTGTTAGCAATCTTGAGCATGCGGGCACGACGCCTTTCTAGGGCGATTTTGGCGAGGCCACCCTTGTGGTGCCATCCTGGCCTGGCTCCCTCGGGAGGCATCTCATGCTTCTGGCAGAGGCCTCTCCGGAGTTCCTGCCCCTAGGGACCTCAGCCAGAGGTATTGGCCCCCGGAGTCTCCAGGTTCCATGCCTCATCCACAGTCTGGCTTGACGATCTGACACTCCTGATGGGCTTCAAGGCCTCCACGTCGACCGACTCCGGATCAAGACTCCTGATTTTGATTTTTGGGGGAGGAGGTCCTTCTACTCAGCACGGTTGTTCCTTTCTATTTTTGCTCACCAGGCCCACTATGCAGCCTACAACAGGTTCTTGTGGTCCAGGCTAGGTCAGGTCCTAGCTTCTTTGCCTGACTCAGAGCAAACCAGACAAGCCATCGCGCTCTCTGCACGTGACCTGGAGCTAGCAAGGCACCAAACGAGGGCATCTTACGACGCCAACGAGGTAGCTACCAGGGTCATAGGGACAGCGATCTGCACTAGGAGATCGGTGTGGCTACGTCTTTCCCGGTTGTCACCCTTGGCCCGGCGTAGGGTGATTTGCTCCGCCCACCAGGGAACCTACCTTTTCTCCCATAGAGCGAGACGGCGCTTGTCGGGCAGCTTCTTCCTCTGGGGACCCCTGCCTCTCCCCCACCTCGGCCTCCCCAGGCCCTGAAGGTTCCCCTAGTGTGTCACCCACTGAGGGCTAAGGGACTCTGTCCCTTAGGTGTAATGAAACAATCTCCTTCGGGGCTTGGTACTCCTCATTCAGATGAATGGGAAGATTGACACAGATAAGATATGAAAATACATACCCACCGTAATTCTGATCTTTCTGTGTATCTTCACCATTCATCACAACCCCACCCACCATCCCCCTGGGGCCTCAGTCTCTGGGTCCCCCTCCCTCTCTGTGGCTCCCCCTCTTCTCTTTAGGAGCGGGGTAAAGTAGGGACACACAGGGGGGTATTCTCCTTTAAAGGGTACAGCTCGAGCGGCACTCCTTCTCTACTACATGTCTCCACCCCGATGGGGTGGGAGTTGGTGGTTGCCCTCCTTCTGTTCTCCTTCTAGTTTCCATCCAACTATCAAAAAAAAAAAAAAGCTCCTTTTTTTCACCAAACATTTTTCCTGAGAGAGTACTAAATCCCTGTACCCTGTCCTTCCTCCAGAATAGCCGACTCTGCTTCTGGAGTATTTGCCAGTTCTTCTGTGCCTTGAATTCTGGCAGAGAGCTTTGCTACTCCTTGCAGTTCCTATACAATCTGGTGACGGACAAGGGTCTCTGATACCTTGATACCTCTACCTCTCCTAAATTCTCCCTCCCTACCCTCCCTTCTTCCGCTTCCAGAGATTGGGGCCCCTACCCAATCCCCTTAGTCTCATCTCTTCTTTGCTGTCCTCTCAGTCATTATTTCTCCTTGTAGTTCAGTTATCCTTTCCTTTTTCTGTCCCTTGGACTCTCTTGTCCCACCCTCCATCCCTTCCTCTTACCTCTCCGGCGACTCAGAACTGGTAGGCAGGCGGAGTCAACACAGCCTAACGGCCAACCCTCAAGTGCCACGCAGTACATCGGCCTCGAGGACGGCGCCAATGGTGTGTCGGCTCCGCCTACCCTTTTTAAAAAAAAAAAAAAAAAGCTCCCGCAGGGTCCTGATCTCCAGCCAGTACCCATCTGTGATGAATGGTGAACATAGAAAGATCAGAATTATGGTAGGTACATAATTTTCATTTCTTGCACGTCTCTTTTTCTGAAAGATACTACCCTCTTGGACTTTGTTGATTCCACTGAGGTACTTAAAAGTTTCTATCATATCCCCCCTCTCCCTTCTTTCCTCAAGGGTATACATATTAAGCTCCTTTAGTCTCTCCTCATACGGCTTCTCTTGCAGACCCTGCACCAGTTTAGTTGCCCTGCTCTGGACTGCCTCTATCCTGTCTATGTCCTTGCGGAGATGGGGTTTCCAGAACTGGATGCATTACTCCAGATGGGGTCTCACCAACTGTCTGTACAGAGGGATAACAACTTCCTGTTTTCTGCTGCTGATGCCTCTCCCTATACATCCCAGTATACCCCCAGCCCTCCCTACTGCCTTCTCACATTGCTTGCTAACCTTAAGGTCATCTGATATGATTACCCACCAGGTCCCTTTCCTTTTTTGTTGTTACTACCTCCCCACCCATTGTGTATTCTTCCCCTGGGTTCTTGTTTTCCAGGTGCATTATTTTGCACTTCTTTGCATTGAATCCTAGCTGCCATACTTCTGACCATTCCTTCAACCTTGCCAAGTCCCTTTTCATCCTTTCCACGCCTCTTTGTGTATCAACCCTGTTGCAGATCTTTGTGTCATCTGCAAAAAGGCATACTTTTCCTTCCAGTCCCTCTGCAATGTCACTGATGAAGACATTAAAAAGGACTGGACCCAATACTGAATCCTGCGGTACCCCACTAGTAACCCCTCTTTCTTCAGAGTGGACTCCATTTACAATTACCTTCTGTGTCCTGTTGTGCAGCCAATGTTTTACCCAGGCTTACCACCCTGGGACCCACTCCCAGGCTGGTTAATTTGACTATTAATCTTTTGTGTGGGACTGTGTCAAATGCCTTGCTAAAGTCTAGGTAGGCCATGTCCACAGCCCCTCCCTGGTCTACTACTTTGGTCACCCAGTCAAAGAAATCTATTAGATTCGTCTGACATGACCTTCCCGCTGTGAACCCATGCTGCCTTGGGTCCTGTGCCCCACTGCCCTCTAGGTACTCAACTGTTCTTTCCTTCAGAAGTGACTCATCACTTTCCCTACCACAGAGGTCAGACTGACAGGTCTGTAGTTTCCTGCCTCTGTCTTGGTCCCACTTTTGTGAAGGGGAATCACATCTGCCTTCCTCCAGTCCTCGGGTACCACACCATTCTCCCATGATTTATTAAAAAGAGTAGCCAGTGGTTTCACTAGTTCCTCCCTTAATTCTTTTAGAATTCTGGGGTGAATTCCATCAGGACCCATTGCTTTGTCCACCTTCAGTTTTAGGAGTTCTTGCAGAACCCTTTCTTCTGTGAAAGGACTGGATCGACTTTCTATCAAGAGTGCTTCTGTTAATTGGATTAGGCACTTTCCCCTCCTCTTTTGTGAATACTAAGCAGAAATATTCGTTCAGTATCCCTGCTTTTTCACTGTCCCCCTCTGTCCACCCACCGTTCATTCTATTCAGCCTCACTATCCCTCCCTTTGTCTTTCTACGCTCACTGATGTACCTGTAAAAGGTTTTATCCCCTTCTTAACTGAGTCGGCTATATTTTCCTCAGTTTGGGCCTTTGCTATTCTGACTTCCCTCCCTGCTTCCTTCCTTTCGCAGCCACCTCTTTTGAGAACCATAGTGGCTTTTTCTTTCATTTTGATTTGTTTATTTGCTTCACACAAAGGCTTGTTGCCTCTGTGATGGCAGTTTTGATGATTCTCCATTGTTGCTGCACACCTCCTTCTAGTCTGTTTGCTAGTGCTTTTCTGAGGCACTCTCCCATCTTGCCAAAGTCAGCTCTCCTAAAGTCCCTCACTTTTGTGTGGCTTGACTCTGTAGCTGAGTTTAACATGAACCACACTGTTTGATGGTCACTTGTCCCCAGATGGCAACCCACTTCTAGATCTGAGATCCTCTCACTGCCCCCGTTTGAGAGTACGAGGTCTAAGATTGCTCCCTCACGAGTGGGTTCTGAAACTAGCTGTCTGAGGCCTGCCACCTGAAGGGCATCAAGAATGACCCTGCTCTTGGATGTGGCTGCAGCAAATGTGCTCCAGTTAACATCTGGCATATTCAGGTCTCCCATCAACAGCATCTCCCCTTTCTCTGCCATTCTAAGAATGCCTTCTATCCTATCCTTGTCCATTCCCTCCCCTTGACATGGGGGTCTGTACACAACCCCTGTGCGGATTGTGGTGCCCTTTCCAGTCTCCAAGGTGACCCACAGTGCCTCCTCTCCTCCCTGTTTACTCTTTTGTTCAGTTGCTTTTATCCCTTCCTTTACATAGAGAGCTACTCCTCCCCCTCTTCTCCCCTGCCTGTCTCTCCTGTAGGTTATGTACCCTGGTATGTTAACATCCCAGTCATGGTTCTCTGTGTACCATGTTTCTGTGACTGCTACGATATCCAGGCATCCTCTTTCATCAAGGCCACCAGCTCAGGGAGCTTGTTGCCCAGACTATGGGCATTGGTACTCATTACCCTCCATTTCCTGATGGCCTTACTCCTTTTTCCCATCCCTGTCCTTCTTGCCTTTGTCACTTTCTCCATTTACCCTGCCCTTCTCCTCTCGACACCTCTATGTTGGTGTTTGCCGAACTTACTACTGTGATTTTTTTGGGGGGGGCTAGGACTTCCCTGCTCCTTTCCAGTGTCTCCCCCCTTGGCTAGTTTAAATGCTTGCCAATGAAGCATTTAAACCTATCACTTAGGATCCTGGTTCCCCTTCCGGACAGATGCAGCCCATCATGCTAGTATAGGTTTGCATCACTCCAGGTGGACCCCCAGTCCCCAATGAAGCCAGATTCCTGAGCTCCACACCAGTTTACATGTTACTTTATCACACCACTGATTAAAAATAAATAGGACGATGGGCACAGCCCAGTTTACTGGAGGGAGTGTGGGGAGGGGCAGACAGTACACTTACACATCTTGGGACTCTGCCCCAAACTAACCCAGTATTGGCAGGAGGTGGTTGGATCCTTGGAGGATCTGTTCACCTCTGAAGAACCCTGCACTCTAAAACACCTGGTGCTGGGTCCCCCTCCCAGAGTGAAAGACAAGGACCAAATCTATCTGTGGAATATTTTGATTGGCGCTGCCCGTAGGCGATTACCAGGAGATGGTGATCACCAATACCACCCACACTAAGGAACTGGATTGACGTGGTCTGTGAAATACAGGATATGGAGGAAATGACAAAATTAACCTCTGGTCCTCCCTATTTGTGAACAGATGGACAATTTGGCAGAAAGGCATGAGACACAGGGAACAGGGAGGAGAGAGAGCAGGAATAAATGGATCTGGTGGAGTATACTAGTAACAGGAAGCAAAAGCAGTTTTCTCTTTGGTTTTCCCAATTTGAATAAACTGAACAAGGCTGAGTGTTAAACACACGTGAGGGGATGTCCTTCAGGATGATAACTTCTATCATAATGGATTGAAATGTGTAGAGACTAAGATGTAATGTATAACAAGATGGAAATTTGTAATATTTGCTTAAAAAAAAAAAAAAAAAGGAATGAAAGAAGGTGGTGTAAAACCATGAGAAGATACTATGTGAATGTATGCCTATAATCTTAATAAAGATTAATTAAAAAAAGTCCTGCAGGGTTTGCACTGGCTGCCGGACAGGTGGAGGATTCTCTTCAAGGTGGGCTTGCTCACCTATAAGGCCCTATACGGATCGGGCCCTGGCTACCTGTCTGACCTTACTCCTGCTATCCCAGCCTGACCATTTGTTCCTCCACCAAGGGCCCCTGGCAGTTCCGAGGACCAGGCTGAAAACCTCGGATGATCGTTCATTCAGGGTGGCCAGCCCGGTGCCCTGGAACTCTCTACCAAGATCTTTGAGAGAAGCCCCTATCGTGGAGGTCTTTAGGAGGAGCCTAAAGACTCACCTTTTTAGCTTAGCCTTTCCTGCTGGGATCCATCCTAAATCCCGAATAAAAAAATATAGACATCTCGAAATACAGAAGGGAAAAAAAAAAAAACAGAAAAACGGTAGACGGAAAATCAAAATCCTACTGCAATACATTATAAATAAGGGAAATAATGGTAGCTCATCACCATGCAGTTCAATAAGGAGTGTGAAATCTCTTGTCTGTCATTCTAGCATCGGAAATTCAGTTAATTCAGGGACAGATGTGACTGGCATTGCAGCATCATTGTTAAAGAAAACACACCATTAAAAGTTCCATGTTTAATTCTAAGTTTAAAATACTTAATACTTTGCACGGTTTAAATACTGAGGTTATGCACGATACCACTAAGGAAATCCATTGTTGTTCTCTGTTCTTTGACTGTCGTTACATTCTGTAATTTTTCCTCCCTTTTGCAGTACCTTTTTTTTTCTTTGCAGGAGACGTAGGCAGCCCTCTCAATATCTTCTCGCAAGTTGTCTGTGTGACCACAGCCTCTTTTTGCAGCTGTTCAGTAAATCTGTATGTCCCAACATGAGCAGACCCAATTAAAGCCCCGAGTCGGCGGTGCCAAGCCTCAACTCTTATTCTGAGTCCTTGGAATTTCCAGTTCAACCTGATCTTGCACTGACCAAAATTCAGGTGGGAACATGGGAAGGTTTCTGATAGGTGCTTAATTTCTCTTTTCGCTTCTAACTCTCCCCAAAATGTAATGTTCCTTAAACCAAGATGACAGAGGGGCAGCATTTTGCGGCATTATGATTTTAACTTCTTGAAAAGCACCTATAATTTCTGCTGCAGGGAGAAAAGCAAGTGCAACCAGGTGTCACAGTAAAAGACTAAATTCCAAGTCATTCCCATACTGTTGTGCTAATCCGCATGCCTGTATCCTCGTCCACGTAATCTGTCCTAGGTGGAAAAGACTGCCTTTATTTATTGTTGAAGGAAACTCGATTTTGCGTGCATTTATGACTGCATGCTCAAAGTCAGTGATGATGTACTTGGGGGCCAGTATTAGGTCTGCCTCATCTGCAAGGTCTTGTAGGTCTTGAAATAAATGCTGGTCAGTGTCTCAGTAGGTAGCACACTCGCCTCTGAGGCTGGGAGATCAGAGGGCTGTGGGTTCAGTTCCCACATCTGGCACTTGGGTTAATATCCCAATACTGACACTATAGTGCAGCATGAGGGGGTGCTGTACTTCTGAGGTGCCGTCTTTTGGATGAGACGTTAAACCGAGGTCCCATCTACCTGATTGGTGGAAGTTCAGGTGGATGCTAAAGAGCCCATGGCACTTAAGAGTAGGGGAATTTCCCAGGTGTCCTGGCCAAATTTCTCCCATTCAGTAAAAATACCACCAACAGCTTAATCTGGTTCAATTTCAGTTGCTTACCATCTGTATCCCCCCCGGTCGCCCCTGAAAAAGGGACTTCTAGGCCCAGTGGGCTTACTGGGTCACCAAAATTCAATAAATAAATAACTGCATTGTGATTTATCAGTCATAACAACAAACACCAAAGGCACAATCCTGCATGTTTTCTCTGGCCCTGCAGGTGCGTGAATTGAGTATAACTGCTTGAAGATTGAGGAAACAGTCCTAAAAGTCCCATTCATTATCCAATATTTAGCCCTGAATATTATAAGAGCTCAATATTCGTAGCTGTGCTGAACAGTAAGAAGTGCTCGTCACCAACAGTGGATTCATGTAGCAACCACGGCTGACCATTCACTGCCTGCAACTCCTTGGACACATGAAGCTCTTCCAGTGATCGGGGCTCAGGTGGTCTATGCACTGTTCTTGACAGTTTTATCACCTGTAGCAATGCCTGTTTTCATGGCATGCTTTGGCTAAGTTCAGGAGCTGCTGAGGAAAGTGCATCTTGCTCTAGCTGAGCTGGATTATTGTGCATTTCTACAGCTGTTCCAGAGCTGACATTGCCTCAGCCTTTGGTGCATCTGCTGCATCTGGTGAATGGTTGTGTTCTGTCTCATTCACCAACAGATGCTGACCACCACAAAGGACAGTAATCACACAATTGTGACAATTTAGATACTTACGACTTAGATAGCACCAGTAATGCCTCTCACCACAAATCTTTTCAGTCACCAGCAAGTACCCTCCCACGCACAGCTTATTCTGTCCCTTCTGAGATGGGACAAGTCAGAAGACTGGATACTGTCCTTTGGGCTCAGACGTTGTTGCTATGTGGCTAAAAGCCTGGTATGGTAGCCAGGAGACCTATGTAGCCCGGATCACAGTTTCGCATCTGCGCTGTTTCAGTAGCTCTTCTGAGCACCAATCTGTTCACCTTTGACTGTGCAATACAGTACTACCTTACATTGGTATTTCAGCAGCATTAGTGACTTGTTCACCATTTTTGGCAGCGTAACTATTTCGTCAGTCGGGATTTCAAATGAGTCGATTACTGAGCAGTTCGGGATCTTTTATATGGTATTTTAAAAGGCGGTATTTTATCAGGCGAGATTTAGTACCTAACCCTTTCCTGCAAATGTTTTTTAATCTATTCAGATTGTTTTATTGTACAGTGCCCAGAGCCTCTGGGATTGGGTGTCAAACAAATTACTTACTTACCCAGGAGACCACAGGGCCCATGGGCTCTGGATGCCCAGGGAGTCCTGATACCACATCATCCTGCTGAAGCTCTGTGTGGTGCATCTTGCTCTGACAGTCTTTGCTTCATCTGTTTGGGGTCAGGGTGTGCAGATCCAGATTGACAACTCCACTACCAGCTGTAGTGCTGCAGAGTTCTTGGTGCCCTCCAGAAATGGGCATCCAGGTGCTTCAGGGCTCTTATAGGGAAAGGTACCCTAAGTTAGGAGCCCCTGCCCAGAATAAAAAGCCCCAGTTGGCTTGCAGTTTAAAATGCCCCCCCTTCTTTTTCTCCCTGCTCACTCTGTTCTTAGACTCCCCCCTCCCACCCCATTACCAGGTGCCAGGAACCTGTGCTTATGGTTCCCGGGCATATGGGCAAGCAGGCAGGATCAGACTCGTGAGGATTCTGTAGCAGAATCATCAGTCTATTTTGAACGGCGACAGTCATTCAGTTCCTTTGGAGAGCCGAGAGAAGCAGCAGCAGTGAAAATGTGAGGGGAGCGATTAGCCGGTCAGGGCAGAGCCAGAAGTGAGGGACTTATCTTGAGTTCCTGCATTCCTCCCGATGTCCCAGCTGCTCCAGCAGCACATCACTCTCCCTTTTATCCAGGCCTGCAGCAGTCTGGTGGTGCCCAGGTCCGGTGGCAGTAAGAGTCCGTCTGGGAGGGAAGGCAGCAGTAAAAGGCCATCCCCTTCATGCCTCCAGCTCGAGGTGGGTCCAGACCTCTATACCTGTCCCAAAATGAAGCAAGCGGCAGGGTGAGTGGCGGCAGCACCACAGCTGAGTGCTGGTCACTGAAGGAACAGTTTGTTTTTTTTTTAATAAAAAAGTAATGGAAGGAACTTCCGGTTCCAGTATGCAGCGCTAAGTAGCTTTTGTGAATGGCTCCTCCATAAACATACTAATCTGCTTAAAAAACTCTAAACTTCTTTTCCTGATTTCTGCTAAAGTAATACCTGATTAATAAATTACTGAAGGAGGCATTCCTGATCTGATCTCCCACAAACTGCATGGCAAAACATCACCACAATCGTTTTCAACTTCTTGCCGACTGGGACGACACGTCCGACCAGTGCCCCGTTGACTCGGAGCAAGCTACCGCTAAACCTCCTCAAACAAGCATGGCTCAAAGTATAGAAGGGGAAAAGAAAGCTCAAGCACAAAGGAATACAGCAAAAAAGAAAGACGCTGACTGCCCCCCCAATCCCCCGAGGATAACGCTCCAAGCAATGGCAGAATTCAGAGGTGAGATGAGAGATTCCATTAAGGAGCTCCGGGAGGATATTGGATCCCTACAGCGCCGCATGGATGAGACAGATATGCAAATCTCAGTGAATTCTACTAGACTGGACTCTTAAAGCAACAGTCCTTTCTTTAACTAATGCTCAACTACAGTCCTCAGGCAGGAAGATGCCGAATATCAGGGCCGGCAAAAAAATATTAGAATCTATGGGCTGCCCGAGGGCGAGGAGGGAGAGGACCCCTTAGCCTATGCGGACTATCTATTCCGGCTGATACTGGAGCTAGAGCCTAAGTTCCAGTTAGATTTTGAAAGAGCACACAGGGCTCTGGGGCCTCATCCAACAGCCAAAGATGCTAGGCCATGCTCTTTTGTGGTGCACTTTTTGAATTATCAAACGGAGGAGACAGTCTTACGAAAATCCTGGCAAAAGGGGAAGATCATGCTGGGGTCCTAACGATTAGTGCTAGATAATGACTATGCCCCGTATACACAACAACAAAGGCACGAATACTCCTTATACCCTCTACTCAGAGCTAAGCAGATTAAATTCAGAACCCCCTATCCTGCGAGGCTAACAGTTCTGCCCACAGGCTCCATTACTTATAACTCTGTTACTGAGGCTGCTGAAGACCCGACTAAAAGGGGCATTATACCAGAGAGTGCTGGAAACCAGAATACCACCAGAAATCCTAGACCGCAGGGGCCTAGGGAGGATGAGCAACAACTGCTGAAGCTTTCAGTTGCGGACATGCTTCACAAGATAAACCAGCTCAGAAACCCTACACTGCCTTCCTGAAAATAACAAGTAAGCGCACCTCAGATATGATTCCTGCACTGTTTCTCTTTGACTAGGCTGCATGGTGAGGGGGGGCGAGGAAGGGGCCTGCTGGGGTGGGGGAGTATCATAGTGCCCCTAAGCAGTGAGGTAGACTGCAAACTACATTTAGGAATTCAAGCCTAATGCCTTGCTGCTAATTTAGGTGCCATAAGCATCTCTAAATGCCTCCTGATGGCGGACTTAGGGTCAGGCTGGGAAGATATGATGCTGTGATCTCCCTGACCTAGGACCCTGTGGCTTTGGGACCTCTCCCTACGTCTCTCTCTCTGCCCGATATTGCACCTTGTTATTCTAATGGGGTGCACAGTGTTGGGCTGCCACCTGCGCTGAGGTGGAGGACAGTTGTGGGAGGACTGGCTATGGAGACCATCAATCCTGCAGTGAAAGAACATACCTGAGCCAATATATGAGGAAGTGCCTAGTTAATATGGCTCTTCGGATATGACTTTTTGTCATAAACTCTGAACTGATTGGTCAAATTGAGGATGAAACCCATGATCTTGCGGTCCCCACCTAAATCGGTGACCTCTTCGGGTTTGTCCCCCCCGGCGGGGGTCAACTTCCTCCATCGTGCCTGCCCTCTCATCCTCCGGGCTCCTGGTGACTAAGCCTCCCTCTCTTATTACAGTAGTGGGAGAATGTTCTTCGGGGCATGGGACTAAGTTCCCATCTCTCAAGCTTAAGCCCTTGGTTCCAGCAGGCTCTAAGTCAAGTGGCTCGGCCAGTGGATCCTCAGGTGGCAGGCCCTTGACTGTCACTTCTCCCAGCCAGGGTGTCTGCCAAGTCCTCCCCAACATCAGAGGACAACACTACCAGGTGACACCTGAGACCGTCGCCCTCCTCTGGAAGAGAGGGGCATTGGTCCCACTCGGGAGCCTGCTTCCCTATCCAGGCGACTCCACCTAGGTGGCTGCCAGCTGAATCACCAGCCTGGCTCCAGCCTACACCAGTCCCCTCAACGCCGTCTTCTCCGATGCCTCCTCTGGTGACCCCGTCGCCACCTAACCCTCCCAAGTCGCCGGCGGGACCTGATGCCCATCCTCAGAGGATGCCCAAGGGCCTGACGATTGGATGCCTGCTCCAACTCGTCCAATGTCAGATGGTACTGTCCCTCTGGGTCTGACACCAGGTAACCCAGATCAGCCTACACAGACGCCCGAGTTACTCCAACCCGATGACCAGACGCCAGGGCCAACTAAGCCCAACCCCCTCCCCGACACTGGACACACTGGCCTTGCTGCAGAATCCTCCGCAAGTCCAAAATGAGCTCTTTGCATCCTGGTGGGCCTATTTCAAAGATAAAGAGGCACCCAGGGCACCCCCTCAACTGCCCCCCTGGGGTTGCCTCCGGACAAGCCTTCAGTCCACCCACCTACTCTCCCTCCTAGGAGTACTACCCCAATACCAGATGGTGGTGATACCCCCCCTTCCTAAAGGTCAGCGATGTAAGCAGCCACATTTGCCCTCCCTCTCCCCAGACTCTGGGGATTCGGACGGGTGCTCCTCCTCCTTCTTCCAGCCTAGGGGAGTGTGACCTGCTGTCGGAGCCGGAGGGTGGCAAAGACACTCCTCGGTCCCCGCCTGATGACTCATCATTCATGGATGTAACGAGACATATCCAGGCACTGACCAGCTGGGATACAGAAGAGCTGGACCAGAGTGGTGTCAGCTGGTCACCTTTCTTGGGAAGAAAGACACCTTGCCTATGGTGGTTCCTCCTATTGTGGAGTCCTATAAGGACATCAGCAGGATTGCCTGGAAGTGCCTCTTTTCGACATCAGCCGTATCTAAGAAAGTAGACTAGCTATATACCACACCTAGGAAGGATCCCTTTTTACGGGGATCAGCCAGAGGTGGACTCAGTTGTAATTAATACTGCCCACACCTGCTCCTAGCGTCCTAGGCATTTGAGCACACAAACCCCAGACAAGGATTCTAAACAGTTTGACCATCTAGCCAGGAAGGTGTATTCCTCAACCACTTATGCCATACGCTTCCAAACATCCTTGCCCACATGATTCAATACCAGAGTGCCCTGAGGTACAAGTTGGTGGAGGTTGCTCAAGCCATACCAGATTGCCCAGGGAGTGCAGAGCTAATGGCCATCCTGAAGTCGGGCTCAGACGTAGGTAACCACGTCCTTAGGGCATCCTGTGATTTGGTGGGCAGGTCCGTGGCTTCCGCTGTCTGTATCCGCTGCTCTTCCTGGTTGAGAGTGTTTGGGTTCACCCCGGACATCCAGTCCAAGATTATGGATGCCCCCTTTAGCGGACTGGTCCTGTTTGGTGAAGACTCACAAAACATCATCACTTGTCTGCAGGAATCTGGAAAAACGGTTAGATCTGTACATACTATGTACAAATCCCAGCCCAAGCAGCACTCTAAGCAGTCCTTTCAGAGGAATGCTAGACAGCAATTTAGGGGACAGCAACAGCAGAGAGTGGGATTCAAGTGAAAGGCCTCCACTGGAGGGTCTGCCCCTCGGGCCCTCAGAACCTGCCAGCCTGTACCCCCCTCCATGGCTCCTCAGCCTGACTCATTGCCCGACCCCTTCCCCGTCCAAAGCCTTGGGGGAGGTGTTGGGGGAGTCAGTTTCCTGCTGCATGATGAGCGAGTGGCGTCAGATAACCACAGATCAGTGGGTTTTACAACTCATCGAAAGGGGGCACTCTCTTGAGTTCGAGATTCCCCCAGACAACCCTCCGATCCCATCCCATTACTCTTGGGCTTGCAGCACTCTCATTGCAGAGGAGATCCAGGCTCTTCTGCAAGAACAGGCCATAGAACCTGTCCCTCTGGCACAAACAGGGGAAAGGGTTTTTCTCCCATTTCTTTCTAGTGCCAAAGAAAACAGGGGACCTGTGGCCTATCCTAGACCTCAGCCACCTGAATCAGTACATCGAGTACAAACGATTCAAAATCGTCAGTCTCACCGACCTGGTGGCGCTGAGGGTTGAGGCGCTGGACACCTTACCTCGCGCTACATCGGCAGCCCGGGTTCAGCAGTGACCTCGGGTCATCGGGCTGCTGGCACGGGGGGGGGCAGGATCAAACAGAGCCAGCAGACTGCTCTCCTCTTCTGAGGTGGTGGGGTGGGTTGTCACCCCTCCCATAGTTCCGCTTCCACCAGGTGGAGGTCCGGTGGGATAGTGTAGGTGGAGGGGCAGCAAGAACGGGAGGGTGGAAGGGGCTGAGCTGGCACCACAGTGTGCATGCATGCCTCCACACACACACATATGGCCATGTGCCAGGGCCTCAGGTGGGGAAGGGGGGACATTACTATCTGAAAAAAAAAAAAAAACTATATTAAAAAAAGAATAGTCACGCTGATAGGACTGTTCCCCCTTCTCCATCAAAGGGATTGGTTATGCTCCCTGGACATGCAGGACACATACCTCCATATTCTGATTTTCCAACCAAACAGGAGGTTCCTTCGCTTCCACTTTCAGGGAAGCCACTACCAGCTCCAGCCTCTGCCCTTCGGTCTGTCCTTGGCCCCCAGGGTTTTCATTAAATGCCTTGCAGTAGTGGCTGCAGCTCTCAGAAGGCAGCAGCATTATGTCTTCCCCACCTCGATGACTGGCTGCTAACCGCTCCCACCAGGGACCAGCTACTCCATACCATGTGGGTCACTTTCTCCCTGTTTCAGGACCTAGGGGTTACCTTAAATCTCCCCAAGTCCTTCCCTTGGCCAAGTCAGTGGCTACAATATATAGGGGCAATTTTGGACACAGCAAGGCAAAGCCTTTCACCCTCAAGACAGAGCAGAGAGACTTCAGATGCACGCTCGTCAGGTACTGGCCAGATCAGTCCTCAGACTATTAGGACAGATGGCAGCTGCCATTGACACTGTCCCCCTGGTCAGACTTTACATGAGTGTGATCCAGTGGAACCTGCGAGTTCAATGGGATCAGCAATCAGATGACCTAGAGCATCAACCTGATGACCAGACGCCAGGGCCAACTAAGCCCAACCCCCTCCTCTCCTTGATATTGAACCCTGTCAGGCAAGCGTTGAGACTGTGGTTGAATTCCTCCAACCGTTCCAGGGGGAATCTGTCTCAGGATGGAATCTCCCAGGCAGATCCTGACCACAGATGCATCGGGCCAAGGTTGGGGGGCCCACTTGGGTGCTCGCCAGACTCAAGGGCCCTGGGCCCAACACGAGCTTCCTCTCCATATCAACATCTTGGCGATGAGGGCAGTTTTGTTTGCCCTTCAGGCCTTCCAGACAGTGTTACTCTCTGACTCCCTGTTGATCCAAACCAACAACATATCAGTGGTCTTTTATGTCAACAAGCAAGGGGGGGACTCACTCTTATCCCCCTCTGCAGGGAGGCTATGCAGGTGTGGGCATGGGCAGTGAACCATCACCTGGACTTGACTGCATTCCACGTCCCAGGCATACCAAATACCCTGGCCGACAGTCTAAGCTGGTCTCGGTCCAGGGCCCACGAATGGGAACTTCATCCCTCAGTGGTGGAAGATCTCTTTGACAGATGGGGTCGTCCAGACATGGATCTATTTGCCTCCCCATCCAATGCAAAACTGCCCAGTTTCTGCTTGCTAGATCCTGGGCCTGGATTTACGAGCTTTAGGCCCTGATATGTAAAGAGCCTTATTTGGTTTTTCGTAAGAACAGGGTGTCCTTGCGGACTAATCCTAAGTTTCTTCCCAGGGTGGTGTCAGAATTTACTTTGAATCAGGACTTCCACCTTCCTGTCTACTACCCAGAGCATTCGAACTGAGGGGAGGCATTACTGCATACTCTGGATGTGCACAGTGTGCTTCTTTATTACTTGGAGCGCACCCGAAACATTCAAAAGTCTGACCAGTTTGTTTTTCACCCCCAGAATGGAAGGGACTCCTGTTTCTAAACAGTGTTTATCCAACTGGTTGGTTAGTTGCATTGTTGTCTGCCACAACCAGTATGACAAACCCTTCCCGGGCTCAGTAAAGGGTCATTCTACAAGGGGCATGATGGCTTCTTTTGCCTCCTTAAGAAATGTATCTGCTGCCGACATTTGTGCAGCTGCTGCTTGGAGTTCTGTCCACACCTTTGTCAAGCACTACAATGTGAACATTGCTTCTCGCTGCAGAGCAGACTTTGGACTAGCAGTCCTGCGGGACCTCCAGTCATAATTCTTGTTGGGAAACTCCTACTGCCACCCTTTTGACTAGGGTCTCTCCTTACTGCTTGGGACTCAGTCCTAAAGGTGTTTCCTGCTGCAAGAGCCCCCTCAAAGTAAGATAGTACAGTTACGTTAGAACTTACTGTAACAGTAGATCTTCGAGAGGAGCTCTTGCAGCAGGTACTATATTTCCATCCCTCCTTCCCCCTGGTAGCTGCTTCTCCATCACAGATACCTTGTTTCCTCTGTTAGAGGAACCTCCTCAGTTCTCCATTTTTCCAAGTTGTGGGGGTCTCCGGCAGGAGAACTGGGGATGGGCTGGTGAACCACCTGTTTTATACCACATGTGATGCCGGGAGCAGGCCCCCACTGTATACTGCTAGCTAGAAGTTTTTCATTGGGTCCTGGTGCCTACCGGCTTCAGTCCTTAAGGTGTTACCTGCTGCAAGAGCTTCTATCAAAGATCTACTGTTATGGTAAATTCTTACATAACTGTACTTTCAAGTGGATTGGGTAAGGAAGTCTGAGGTTCACTAAGAAGTAAAAGCATTTAGTCTGAATATAGTGTAATTTTATGGTCTTTTAATGTCAGCCTCTTGTCTGACTCTGGCTGCCAGTGACTTAATTCCCAGGGCAAAAAGGAGGGGGGACATGGGTTATCCCGATGGGATACAACTTTTAAGTTCATACTTTGGGGAATGTTCTCCATTATCTCCTACCCTTGCCATAGACCCTCTCTGTACAGGGCCATCAGGTTCTGCACAAAAGCTTGGCTGAAACCGAATTTTAGGAGGACTGCAGAAATACCACTATTAGTTCAGCTTATCAAAGGCCTTTTCTGTGTCATGGTGATTTGTCAGGTTGGGTGCTGCAAGACCTACTGTGGCTGATATATTAAGGAATCTATGGAGACTGAATGAACATTGCCTACAGTCTCTTGAATCCTGGTGGCTATTACTGTGGCATATATGTTTGTGTCTACATCTGCGATGGAGATGGGGTGGCATGAAGCACAGAAACATAGACTTTGATGGCAGATAAGGACCGCTTGGTCCACCCAGTCTGCCCATTTCCCTACCTGTTGGATAAGCTGCAGATCCTATTTAACTAACAGCCTACTTCCTCCTACCCCCCCACTATAATTGCGTTATGTCTGTCCCATGCATTCTTGAATTCCTCCACTGTTTTTGGCCCCACAACCTCCTCAGGAAGGCCGTTCCATGCATCCGCCACCCTCTCTGTGAAAAACTACTTCCTCATGTTACGCCTGAGCTGTCCCCGTCTATCTTCAGACTGTGCCCCCTTGTTCTTGTGCATCTCTTTTTCTGAAAGATGCTACATTCTTGGACTTTGTTGATTCCCTTGACATGTTTTAAAGTTTCTATCATGTCCCCACTCGCCCTTCTTTCCTCGAGGGTATACACATTAAGCTTCTTTAGTCTCTCTTCGTACGGTTTCTGGTGCAGACCCTGCACCATTTTAGTTGCCCTCCTCTGTACTTCATCCATCCTGTGTCCTTGCAGAGATGGGGTCTCCAGAACTGCATGCAGTTCTCCAGATAGGGTCTCACCAGCTGTCTGTACAGAGGGATGACAACTTCCTGTTTTCTACTGGTGATGCCTCTCCCTATGCATGCCAGTATCCCCCCAGCCCTCCTTACTGCCTTCTCACATTGCCTGCCTACCTTGTTTTTTTCCCCAGATGTTGGGAATTGTCGTAATAAGTGCAGATTGCCATTCCTTCAGAAAAGCATGGAACTCTAGACAGTGCTTAATGGTATTCACCATAGGGTGCTCAATTGCCTCCCTGGATTTCTTATAGAACTCTGCAAGGGAACCATCTTCCCTTGGGGATTTTTTGTTGTTTAGAAATTTGATAACCTAGCAGAGTTCTTCTACAGATATTGGTTTATCAAGCATCTCTCTGTCATCCTCCCCCAAGGTGGGTATGTTTACACTTGAGAAAAATTCTGTTCAGGTCTCCTTAGTAGACTCTGCAGTATTGTATAGGTCCATGTAGAAGTTGCCAAACTCCCCCAACACCTTCCTAGACAATGTGCAGTGTGTTTTGCAGCTCGACATGTTTACATTTTTAAGACAAGCAAACCAGGGAATTCCAGCTCCCAGAGACACAGTCAGTGCACAGATCCCAAATGGGAAATTGGTAATCCAAGCAACCGAAACCTCCAATCCTCCACAACCAGTGGAATCCCAACACCTACAGTCGTGGCCAAAAATATTGGCGCCCTTGCACTTTTTTCAAATTTTCCTCTAAACATAAGTTAAAATTAACAACAGTATTTGGTCTCAACAATTATTTATTTCTCTGTTAATATTACAGAACCTTTGTTTTTGATTCAGAATTTAATATATCCTTTTAAATCAGAAAATGAAAAGAAATGGCATTGACAAAATTATTGACACCCTAGACTTAATATTTGGTAGCACAGCCTTTGGTCAAAATAACTGCAATCAACCGCTTCCTATAGCCATGGATGAGCTTCCTGCACCTCTCTACTGGCAGTTTGGCCCACTCTTCTTGTGCAAACTGCTCCAGTTCTCCCATATTTGAAGGGTGCCTTCTTCCAACTGCTGTTTTCAGATCTCTCCACAGGTTTTCAATGGGATTTAGATCTGGACTCATTGCTGGCCACTTCAGAACAGTCCAGCGTCTTGTCTTGAACCATTCCTGGGTGCTTTTTGAAGTGTGCTTGGGGTCATTGTCCTGCTGGAAGACCCATGACTGTCGACAGAGACCCAGCTTTCTTACACTGGGTTCAACATTGCACTCCAAAATGACCTGGTAATCTCCAGATTTCATGATGCCATGCACACGTTCAAGGCACCCAGTGCCAGAGGCAGCACAGCAACCCCAAAACATCACCAAACCTCCTCCATGTTTGACTATAGAGAATGTGTTCTTTTCTTTGAAGGCTTCATTTTGTTTTCTGTAAACTTAGAGATGATGTGCTTTACCAAAAAGCTCTAATTTGGTCTCATCTGTCCACATGACATCCTTCCAGAATGATTTTGGCTTGCTCAGGTGTGTTTTGGCAAACCCAAGTCTGGCTTTCTTACGTCTCTCTCTCAGCAGTGGGGTCCTCCTGGGCCTCCTACCATATAACCCCCCTTTCATTGAGTTGGCGATGGATGGTGCGAGTTGAAACTGTCGTACCTTGTGTCTGAAGGTCAGCTTGAATCTGTTTGGCAGTTGATTGAGGTGCTTTCTCCACCATTCGAACAATCCTGTGCTGCAATCTTCGATCAAGTTTTCTCTTGCGGCCACGTCCAGGGAGGTTGGCTACAGTGCCATGGGCCTTAAATATCCTGATAACATTACGTACGGTGGAAACAGGAACATCAAGGTCTGGAGATTGATTTGTAGCCTTGAGATTGTCCATGCTTGGCTACAATCTTTTGTTTGACCTCCTCAGACAATTCTCTGGCTTTCTTTCTTTTCTCCATGCTCATTGCGGTACACACAGTGACAAAAAACAGGAGAATGAGTCATTTTCTCTGTTCAAACTGGTTGAATGAGTGATTTTATATTGCAGGCACCTGCAACTCACCACAGGTGAGTTCAATTCCAAAGTGAAGGAGAATCACCTGCTTGACATTAATTATTTCTAACTACTTCTAAAAGGTGCCAATAATTTTGTCCAGGCCATTTAAGGATTTCTGTGTGGAATAAGCTAAGACTTAGTAAATTTTTCTGCTTTTTGTGTTTTATTCCACTGCAAACTAAAGAAATACACATGTGGATACCAAAATATTTTTTAATTTAAACAATTTTCTGGAAGGAATGGTGCATTATTAGACAAAACTGCAAGGGCGCCAATATTTTTGGCCACAACTGTAGATGTGTGAAAGCTTAGCACAGATAAATATATCTATGTACCAGACTCACAAATGCAGTATTCTGAAAGAAGTCACCATTAGAAAATGTATTTATTAAAAGAGCCCATGGGCTTCAAAATCTCAAGACGATAGTTTGCAGTAAAATCAGCTTTGCTTATTCAAAACTATGAGACCACATACTTTCTAGTGCAGTTCAATCATAGTCTCATTTATCTTTCAGTAATTGGAACTTAATATTACAGAAACACCTTCACAATAAAGTTAAGACTGCAAATATGCAGAAATACAAAGTGCTTTGGTGCAGACAGTGCTTGGAGAAATTGCTGTATATAAAAGTCACATGACCAATAAGTATTTCCCGAAAGAGCGAACATATGGTTCATCCAGTGTGAAAGTTCAAATAAATGTCACCGTCCAAACTGTGAAACATTCATAGCGTCCAAAACAACTGCTTTTGAAGTAATGCTTGACATGAACTCCTGCTAGAAAGGGGATATACCACCTCAGGTTTACAAGTCTGCATACACCAACCTAGGAGCTAGCCTGTCCCACAGGCTATTTTTCAGTGCTGTGGACTAACAACTATCCTTTTTAAGAGTAGCTGGGACTGAATTGCACACCGTAGCCAAAATATGCCCAAATAAACTTCATCAATAGCCCCCTGTGACCATTCATATGTTTAAATGTCTCATGAGTAAGCAAAATCACTAAAGCCATTTTATAGGAAGAGAGCCCAAACTTATCATTGACGTAGCTGTAACTTGAAGCGGTAGTCTCTTTTGGTTGTAAGCTGAAGTGATAGTATCTCAGGTGAAGAGAGATTTCACTGGGTAACCCAGTGTTCACATACATTTAAACAGTGCGCATAAGGTCCATGCTGAAGTCAGCCCTTGTGAAGAAACAAAAATGCTGAAACACTGCAGCCGAACTGCACTCATGCAAACTAGGTGAACTTCCCGAAAGCTGCAAGGATGTGCTATGCCATAACGTGGTGATGTTTCAGGGAAGAACCTTTCGACAGACAAATGTACCCAAAGATATTGCATGTATATATAGTGACTTGGGCATGTGCCAACTAAAAAAAAAAAAAAAAAGTGTTAGGAAATAAAAGGAGAGTAATGACTATGCATGTCAAAAGACTAAAATAAATACAAAGGGATGTGCAAAGGCATAAAAACTTCAAATAACCAAAACAATCAACAGACAGGCTACTAGCAACAGTCAAAAGTAAATACTGTAACAACTGAAAGGCAACACAAAAGGAATAAACAGGGAGTTAGAGAAGAAATAATAACGAATGTTCAGAAATGTGGAAAAAGAGGAGTAAATATGAAAACAGCACCACTATACACATATTTACTGCTGATGACAAGAAGGGGACAATTCATTCAGTCCATGGGGGAAAATATGTTTTCAAAGTGTAAATCCAGAAACTTTCTCGATAGTGCAGATAATCAGAAATGTCCCCCCCTCCCCAATGCCAGAAAATGAATGTTGTGGACATTAGAGTGGTTAGTTTCATGGACATATTTTTGCCATAGTGTACAGTATGTCAGATTAGCTGTCCAGTTGCTGTAAGATGTTCTCCAGTTCTTGTCTTTAACATTCACTTTGTTTGACCTACATAAGATGCACCATATAGACACCAAATGAGATAAATTACTCTGGCTGTAGAACAAGAAATAAAACTCTTGGTCTTGAAGATTGTGGAATTATGTGGGTGTTTGAAAGTCATCTTGTTAAATGTATGCCTACAGAAAATAACAATTTCCACATTGAAAATTGCCATCAGGCAGACTGGGCATCCAAGTGGAATTTCTTGTGGGTTTAGGGTGGCATGAACTAAGGAATCCCCCAGATTTTTTCCTGTTCTAAAAGTAATCCTTGGGAGATGTCTGAAATTCTCTTTTAATTTATCATCTGACTGAAGCTACCCCAGTGCCTCTATATGATATTCCCAAACTGTTTCACCATAGTTTTGTATTGTATGGAAAATGTATGCTTTCAGAATATAAGGAAGTTAAGAAGCAAAAATTGATTAAACATACAAGGGATAATGATTTTGCTGCAGAAAGGGTATTTCTAGGGACATGGATATGTTGTTCATCCACACTTATTGGCAGGTTCCTTGCCGCTTTAAATCTTGCCGGAAGGTCTTCAAGCTGGCTCCTCCCACCCACCCGGGTGGTAAAACTCTCGGATCCGCCCCATGACGCCAGATCTTCCTTACCGCTTGGAAGCTCAGGTTCCCTCCTTAACGTGTTGCGCTTAAGATTGGTTCCTAATTCTTCGAAAAGTTCGGAATTGAAAAGTTTTTGCAAAAGACTTTTGGTCTTCTTCTCCTACGTGGCTGCGATGGACAAATCGACTCGGTTTCGGAGGTGCCCTTGCGAGACAGAAGATGTCTAGGAGCGGATCCGCACTCCGTGCGTCCACAGCCTGGGCCTTGAGCACGACCCGCAGGCCTGCGACTTGTGCTCTTCCTTTCGCCCACGCCCTGAAGACCGTGCTGCCCGATCACAGCTGGGGCACCCTGAGAAAAGAATTCCACCGGTGAAATCTAAAGAGGCCCGATTGGCGGTGTCTGCGGCGGCGGGCTCGGCGGATCAGCTTGAGCAGATGATCGCCCTCAAAGAGGAGGCGTCGCGGGCCGCTTCTACCTCGGCTGCGGCATTTGTCCCGCTCTCTCTCGGTGCCTCTTATTCAGCTTCCTTTAAGGAGCTTTGTCTGACCCTCTCGACCAAAGGTGAGGGTCCAACTTCTTCGGGACCTTCTTCCAGGTCCAAAAGAGCAAAAGTAAGTCTCTCCGTTGACGCTTTTGGGAGCGGGAAAGATCCCCCTTCCCTTGTCGACAGTCGACTTCGGTCAACCCCTCAGCTTCGGCCACTGGCTTCACGGTGTCCCCGTCAGGCCAGTTGACCTAGACTCCCGTCGACACGGTCGAGATTTTTCTTGACCCGTTAGATGGGTTGTCGGCTGGAGAAGCTGAGAATCCCCTCTCCCCGGTTCAATTTGGTGGGAGTTGAGGATCCCGTCAGCTCGTCAGTGCCTCCGGTTCCGGAGCCTTTGGTGGGATCATCCGAGCCGAGGGGAGTGCCGATTTCCGACACTTCTCCTCGCCTTCCTTGACCTAGTCGAGATCTCGGTCTCGGACATCCTCAGATCCAACCGATCCTACGCCATAGGTTGGGCGGTCTCGGCTCTCGCACCGCGCAAGCAGCGCAGTCAGCCTTCCTCTTCCCTCGGACCAGGGAGGCTTCGGGCCAAGTTGAGCCGGAGGTACGAGGAACTTATGTGGCAACAGCTCCTTTTGACCGGGAATAAGCCGACCCAGTCGTCTTCCCCGGCCATTAAGTGGCTGTCACCGGAGCAGCCGAAACAACCCCTCATTGTAGTCGAGGAGCCTGTTCTCAGGCCGGTTGTTCGGCCAATTCCAGCTGCCCCACCGATTCTGGTGGAACCTCCGCCCCCACAGCCATTAGTTGGGGCTCTGACCAAAAATTCTCGGTCAGCTTTGGGTTTGCCCCATAGGCTGTCGGTCACCCTCACTCCTGATAAACCTCGGCAGGTGGAGGGTGGCTCAGGGCCGAGGCAGCTCTTTGAGGACTCTTCTGAGTCCGATGATGGTTCCTCTCTCTTCTCCAAGCACACAGACTTGGAGTCCTCGGGAGGACAGTCAATGGACGATAGCCCTTCATCCTTCTTAGGGTTGCTTCGACTCATCTCGGAGTCCACCGGGATGAAGCTCGAACCCGTTTCTAAATGGGCCAGGTATCCCCTCACGAGATTCTGGACCGAGGGGATTCTCCTACGGAGGCCTTTCCAGTGGCCGAAGCCATAGTGGGTCCGGCCTTCGAACTTTGGCAGTGTTCTGCTTCCTGCCCTGCGCCTTGACCAGGTTGGCCAGGAAGTATCACGGTCCCTACCGGTTCCCTGTCCGGTTTCGGAACACCCTCGGCCGAGGGTTGGTTACGATAAGCGTTTTCGCGTGCGAGCGCGCCAGGAATGTGGACAAACCTCCCGACAAGGAATCCAGAAATTGGATTATGCCGGGCAAAAAGTCTATGCTGCGTCCTCTCTCGGCCTTCGTCAGGCCAGTTCGGCCGTCCTCATGGCACATTTTTCTCACGCCCTGTTGGGCTCCCTGGATGAGGTTGTCCCTCATCTTCCCGCAGATCTGCAGATTACCGTCAGGCAGGTGCGGGACCAGGGCAGGGCAGTGGCTAAACAGCAGCTCCAGACTGCTTTAGACATTGGGGACTCATGTGCCAGAGCTGTGGCGGCTGCAGTGGCCATGCGTCGTCGGGCTTGGCTGAGGATATCCACCTTTACCTCGGATACCCAGCACAAGTTGGCGGATGTTCCCTTTTTGGGGACTGACCTCTTCAGCCCTGGGGTGGAAGGTCACCTGCAGAGGATCGAGAAGTCCAATGCTACCTTGGACTCGGTCTCTTCCGCTCAGAAGGACAAAGGCCGCAAGCCACAGCCTAAGCCCTTTCGTCCTTCTGCGCCCGCGGCGCGCCTGGCCCAGCAACGTCAGGGCCAGCAGGCTCGACCTTGGTATCCCAAGCCCAAGCCGTCGGCTTCCTCCAACAGGAAGCAGGGAGGTAAAGGCCCAGGAGGTTCCTCGGCTGGTCCCTCCTCCAAGCCTGCCCAGTGACGGGCTGAGGGGTGTCGCCCACATCCGTGTCACCTCACCCCTGGTTCCCCCCGTGGGGGGACGGCTCAGACACTTCCTTTCCGCCTGGTCTGCTGTTACCACGGACAGGTGGGTACTGGAGGTGGTGGGAAGAGGCCTACCTCTGGAATTCGAGCAGGCCCCGCCCTTCAGAGCCGTCGCACCTCGAGGGGCCTCGGGGTCCACAGCCTCACTGGCGGCTCGTCGAGCCGACATCGCTCTCCTCCTCCAAAAGGAGGTGATCACGGAGGTGGAGGACCCCCCTTCAGACCCGGGGTTCGTGTCCAGGTATTTCCTGGTTCCGGAACGGACGGGGGGCTGGCGCCCCATTCTCGACTTACACGACCTGAACAAGTTCCTAAGGTCTCGAACCTTCAGAATGGTCACTCTGGCGCAGATAATACCATCTCTGGAACATGGCGTGTGGTTCTGCTCTCTGGACCTACAGGACGCATTCTTTCACGTCCCTATCCGTCTGTCACATCGAAGATTCCTCCGCTTTCGAGCGGAGGGATCCCTCTTCGAGTTCCGAGCCATGCCCTTCGGCTTATCTCCAGCTTCCAGGGTCTTCACCAAATGCATGGCAGTGGTGACAGCATTCCTGCGGCACTGAGGGGTCCGGGTGTACCCTTACCTGGATGATTGGCTGATAGCAGCCTCCTCCAGACGGGAGGTGGAGCGGTCCAGAGATCTGGCCCTCCAGGTTTGCTCTTGGGTTGGCCTTCTCATCAACGAGGCCAAGTCGGAACTCGAGCCAAAGCAGGTGATCCTGTTCATCGGGGCAGAGCTCAACTCTCTTCGAGCCAGAGCACGACTCCCGGTGGACAGGGCCGAGGTTCTTACCTCCTTTGCCCAATCATTTCTGGTTGGGCAATCACGCCCTGCCCGGGACTTCCTGCACCTTCTGGGTCTCATGGCGGCCTGTACCAGCGTGGTCCGTTGGGCCCGCTGGCACATGCGCCCCCTTCAGTGGGGACTGGCCAGCCAGTGGTCACAACGCTGCGATCCATTGGACCAGCTAGTGATAGTGACCCAGGAGGTGTGGAACGCTCTCCAGTGGTGGACCGTTCCATCTCATCTGCAGGAGGGCATCCCGTTTGTCCGCCCCGAGCCGACGGTCTCTCTATCGACCGATGCCTCTCTGATGGGTTGGGGTGCCCATCTGGGGGAACACCGAGTGCACAGCCTCTGGTTCCCGCGGGAGCCCCGATGCCACATCAACCTGCTGGAGCTCCGAGCGGTCCGCCTAGCTCTCACCGCCTTTGCTCCGTTTCTCCGAGGTCAAGTGGTCTGAGTCCAGACGGACAATACCACGACCATGTACTACCTGAACCGCCAGGGCGGGACACGCTCCATGCTTCTATGCAAGGAAGCTGTCCACATTTGGTCACTCGTGCGCAGCCTGGAGGCGGATCTCCTAGCCATTCATGTGGCAGGAGCCTCCAACACCCTGGCCGATGCCCTGAGCCGGATAGGGGCTGCTTCTCACGAATGGTCTCTCCTGCCGTAGGTAGTACAAGATCTGTTCTCCCACTGGGGCACACCTCAGGTGGACCTGTTTGCTTCCAGGGAGAACGCGAGGCTGAGGCTGTTTCATGCCCACCCCCCTCAGCAGGGCTCGCTGCAGGGGGATGCCTTCTCGAGGCTGTGGACCCCGGGCCTCTTCTACGCCTTTCCCCCGTTTCCCTTGATTTACAAGGTGCTTCTCAAAGCAAGGAGGGACAAGGCGCAGGTGATCCTGATAGCCCCAGACTGACCCCCCCAGTTCTGGTACCCAGATCTCCTCAGCCTCAGCTCCAGGCTCCCGAGGCAGCTTCCAGCTCGCCCGGACCTGCTTTCAGTCAATCAGGGGAAGGTGTTCCATCCGGACCTTCAATCCCTGCACCTGACAGCTTGGTTCCTGAGCGGCTAGAGTTCCAAGCCTTGGGTCTTTCCGACGAGGTCCTCAATGTTGTTGAGGCGTCCCGTAAGGAGTCGACCAGAAAATGCTACGCCTTCAAATGGAAGAGATTCTCCATTTGGTGTCAGGGCAAGGGCTTGGACCCTTCCTCCTGTTCTGTGGCAAGCATTTTGGACTATTTATGGTCCCTTTCTAGTCAAAGGCTTAGGTCGATGACCCTAAGGGTGCACCTGGCAGCCATCTCTGCTTACCGGGCACGGGCCGGGAAGCAGTCAGTGGCGCAGGAAAAGGTGGTCGGGCGCTTTTTCCAAGGCCTTGATCACATTTCCCCTCTGGTGCGAGAACCTCCACCTCCGTGGGATTTACTGCTGGTACTGGCAAAGCTCATGGGCAAGCCATTCGAACCAATGCACAGGTGTGATCTCTTACCTGTCGTGGAAGACCACCTTCTTGGTGGCTATCACGTTAGCCAGAAGGATGGGAGAGCTCCAGGCACTTTGCATCGAGTCTCCTTACCTGGTCCTCCACAGGGACAAGGTTGTCCTGCACCCCACCCGAAATTCCTTCCGAAGGTGGTGTCGGAGTTTCACCTTAACCAGGTGCTGACTCTGCCGGTGTTCTACCCCAATCACACCTCGGAGGCCGAATATAGGCTCCATACTCTGGACCCTAGAAGGGCGCTCGCTTATTATAAGGAGCGCACGGCTGAAATTCGGGGAGAGGTTCGCCAGCTGTTTGTCACCTACTCTGAAGCCACACCTGGCAGACCTGCAGCTAAGCGGACGATAGGCAGGTGGGTCACCTCCTGCATAGATCGCTGCTATAAGTTGGCGGGCATGGAGCCTCCCAGAGGGATAAGAGCTCATTCTACCCGTCATACTGCTGCATCGGTGGCTGCTCCAGGGACGTCCCTATCCAGGAAATCTGCAGGGCTGCTACCTGGAAGTCAGCACACACCTTATTACCCATTACCACATCAACCTTGAGTCATGCCAGGATGCTGATTTTGGGGCCTCGGTTCTCCAGTCCTTATTTCCCAAGTAAGTATTGGGGGTGTGCGCCTTGCCTCCCTCCTCCCGTAGAACTGCTAGGAGTCTGCCAATAAGTGTGGATGAACAACATATCCATGTCCCTAGAAATATAGGTTACTCACCTGTAACAGGAGTTCTAGGAATGGTATATCTTGTTCATCTACACGACCCACCCGACCTCGATGCACAACCTGAGCTTCCAGCGGGCCAGATCTAGCGTCATGGGGCGGAGCCGAGAGTTTTACCACCCGGGTGGGTGGGAGGAGCCAGCTTGAAGACCTTCCGGCAAGATTTAAAGCGGCAAGGAACCTGCCAATAAGTGTGGATGAACAACATATACCATTCCTAGAACTCCTGTTACAGGTGAGTAACCTGTATATTGTTGACATGATTTTCAAAAATCTCTGGTGGCACAATCCATACATGATGAACATATAAGGAATGAAAATATGACCGATCTTTCTTCAGGAATGGACTCTAATCAGAAACAAGCAAAATTAGTGCACAGACTTCACAGCAGGAAGTAGGACCAGGTACATTTAATAGGCCTTTTTTTACACCAAGGTCTATGACAAGAAGTGGGTGGGAGAGGAAGAGGAGCCAAAAAAGGTGGATTCAGATTGAACCAGAAGTACAACAATCACTCACAGGAACCCAGAAGATCAATGAAGAAGAAAAAGTATTGGCAATCATTAACCTCAACAGGGTACCCCTTACAACACCCAAGTTGGGTTGAGTTTTGTTCCTACTACTTAGGTTAATGTCTTTAACTTGGAAGTTGATAAATTCAAATTTTATGAACAAGTTAGATTGACTGAATATTTTGCTTTATGAACAACTTAGATTAAATATTTTGCTTTAAAACCAACTGGTGGCAACTCTCAGAGCAATTCTGATTCCTTGGATGTTTACCGTGAAATAAACTTAAGCTGAAGTCGTCATTCATCTCACCTATAGGACCAAGTGATACTGTTAAAACGTATATGGGGGTAGTAGACTATGAAATAAATAGAATGATTAAAAGAAATCTAATGAAACAAAAATATATAATGAAAAATCTAACAAAACTGGTGAGGGAGGCACTTGCTTAACTGGAAAGTCTTACGAACACCATTGTTAAACCTGCAGACAAGGGTAGAGCAGTTGTTTCATGGAGCAAAGAGGATTACTGTATATTAATGAAGCTATGAGATAATTGAACAATATGGTTCATTATCAGAAATATTCTACTTGTGAAATACAAAGGCAAATACTTTATTAGATACAGCTGTCCAAGAGAATTGAATCACAGACAGTGAATACCGATTTCTTACTGTTGACTATCCCAGAAAACTAGTTTTTTGTTTGCTCCCCAAAGTTCACAAAAATTCAACAAAGCCACCAGGGTGTCCCATAGTGTCTAGTATCGGATCCATTTTTGGAGCCACTACCTAAATATGGATAAGTATAGTGTGGCAAGATAGGCCTGTTACCACTTTATTTAATGTTCCTAGTTCCTTGGTTATGAGGCACTCCAGAGTCAACACTCTCCCTTTAAAAGGCCAAGGAAGAGTTGAACAATTAAAAACAATTACTGTTGAACCAGTTTGGGCCTGGCATTCATCTAGACAGGGACCAGACAGGTTTATGTATCGGTCATATCCCTTAGATTGAATGGACAGTTAGGGTCATATCCTTTATATCAAAATGGACACTTAACATTCCAAAAATGGGAAAAGGCCAGTAGGAGGGCAGCGTAAAGTCATGAACTCAAGCCAGTAAAAGATTATGCATAAAACAGATGTTACAGGGGTTAAACATGAGACCACCGTGACATCTACAGCAAAGGGTAAACTGTTGCACACCAATCTCTGTAGAGCTCAGAGTATCCACCCATCCAAAAGAGGGGAGTGGGTTGGAATAGAACACCACTCAGACTTTATCTTACAGACACATATTTTGAAAATCAGTGCATTAGCTTGAAGTTTGAGCCCTGAGGAGGAACTGTTCCTTAAAGTTGAGAAAACTTAAGCTGTTATATACTTTTTTTTAAAAGTATATGTAGGTCTTGGAAAATCCTTGGAACAAGACCTGTATTTTGTGGAAAGTGGACTATTTCACATGTTGAACAGAAACTCTGATCTTTGAGTCAGAATTTGAGAACAAAAGACTTTACACCAAGGCAACCCTGAGTTTGGCACCAAAAAGAAATTCAGAGACTGATTTCTGTTAATCTAGCAAGTCTTGTTTTCCTAAGGACTTGCTTCACCTACCGAGAGAGAATTTACTCTCAAAAAGGACACTTGAGATTTCTGGACTCTAAACCTCAAAACAAGGTATAGTTTTAGAAATAACACTGTATAGTGTTTTTCTGTATAACCATCTGATATTATTGTCTGCATTTAAAATCTTGCAAATTGTAGAATTTACTGTGGTTTTTTTTTCGTTTAAGTAAGCTTTTATAATTTTCGTATTAACTCTGCTTGGGGTCTGGTTGTTTGATCTAACAAGTTAAACAGAAGGGTTTTGTAAGGACTGCATGCCTTGTTAACAAAGTTAGTATCTACTCGACTGTCCTAAAAATCATGGGCCCTATGCTCGAAGGAGTGGAGTGCCTCCGCACCGCATATGTGAGATGTGGAGACACTCCACACCCATTGCACCACCCACATGGCATTAACAAAATGGGGTGCACAGCCCCTACACACACACGATCCCCCACCCGTGCGGATCGCAACATGTAGGAGGCATGCCAGCACTACGCGGCATGCACATAGCTGCATAGAACTGCACACTGGGGTGCACAGGGGGGCAGCCAGTATGCCAGGGAAACCCTGCCATAAGCCCGCTATGCACCCAGTGCCTCCGTCCCTCAACAAGGGGATACAACACAGGAACAGTGATTGGCTGCCCAGGGCCACCCAGCCGTGCCCCACATCTCCCCATGCATGCCACCCCACACGCATGCATGGGGGCATGGGCCCCTGGATTGCAGACCCCCCCCGCAACACACCAGCTGCCCGTCTCATGTCGCCTCACCCCACTGGTGTAATGGGCAGTGTGACCCCCCAACACACACCTTCGTGCCAACCCCAGTACCACCTCATTTGGTTGGGGGCAAGGCATGGCCGATGGCACAACCCACCTCTCACCTTCACGGCCACCAGCCATGCGGACATCCATGGGGGAGCACAGCCAATGGGGCTCCCCCCCCACCATGCAAGGGATCTACTGTTTGTCCTGGAATGGGCATCTGATTGGATCCCTGCCTGGGTCCGCAACTCCCCACCTCAGCCACCTCATGGAATGCTGTGTGCAGGGGGGGGCATGCCCGTGGACAGGTCATGGCCATTGGGGAAAATTGGTGGTGCACACCTGTCCACAGGTGCGGAGCTCCACGGGCAGGATATATGCCTCAGGCATGTAAATCCTGCCCGTTGGAGCATAGGCCCCCATATTAGCACTGAGGCTGCCAGCTGGGAGGGGGGAGTCTAACCAGAGAATGTAGTAAAGAGTCAGGGGGACTCAAGACTACATTTTCCACCCTCCCACTGAGAAAAGAAAGGTTGGTAATGCTTCCTGAACCCTACAACTGCTCACAAGTTCCAAAAAAAGGGGGACATCCCTGAAAACAGAAGGTCTTGCCATGCCCACGAGGCTGGGCTCGTAACAGATTTGGTGCCAGCTGCTGGGATTTTGAATGATCTTACAAAACCATCACACATCAGAGTGCAGAATTTAGAAACGGGGGGGGGATTAGTTGCAGACAATAAGACCCTGTTCTATTTGAATTTTTGTTTTTAACAAGAGTAGTGTAGTATATAAGAAGAATGTCTTCCCAGTACAGTACTATGAATCTGGAACAGCTGAGGAAGATCTGTGTAGAAAAGAGAATTCCCAGTGAGAACAAAACTAAAAAGCAACTCACAGAGGCCCGTATGACAGCTGAGATTGGGGAAGCCCCACCGAACTTGGAACCACAGGTGGTGAATAAGAATGCCAAGAGCCCAGAGGAGCAGGAACCATCCACAAACAAGGAGCTGGAGTTGAAGCTGTGGATGCAGGAGAGATGACTTGAGTTGGAGCAAAAAAGGTTCAAGATGAAACTATAGGAAAGGCAGCGCCAGAGTGAGGCCGAAGAAAAGCAGCTCCAGAGAGAGGCCTAGGAAAAACAGCACCAGAGAGAGTTTGAACTGGAGATGCTGAAAATCCTCCCAGCCGTATGCGAGCAGGTAAGTGGTGGAGGTGGGTCTGAAACTCCAGGGCTGGGGTACAAATTAAATTCAAAATTCAGTGTGGAGTTTAAAGAGAGGGAGGATATGGACATGTTTTTGAATTCATTTGAAAAGGTCTGTATCCAGGTCAATCTACCCTAAGAGGCCTGGAACTTTTAACTATCTCCACTGCTAAGTAGCAAGGAGAGGGAGGAATTGGGACAGATGGACAGTGTTGACAGTAAAGATTCTGATAAGTTAAAAACTGCATTATTAAAAAAATATGATCTGAACCCTGATGCATACAGAGCAAAGTTCTGGAAACTAGGTAAAGGGCTGGAAATGAGCTTTGAGGAAATAGCCACTAAACAACATCAATATTTAAGAAGGTGGGAGGGGGTGAAAGCTATTTTTATTGAAGCTGTTGAAGAGGTGGTATTACTTGAACAATTTATTGGATTTGCTCACCTGATCTAAAGATTTCGCTGGAGGATCAAGATCCTAAGACTGTCAAACAGGCTGCAGAGATGGTGGATCGCTATGCTCGAAGCAGGCCTGCTCTCAAGGGAAATGGAGCAGGGAATGCAGGGGCAAAAGGAAAAAGTGGGAATTTTTTGGACAACCAAAAACCATGGTGCCTCTGCAGAAAGAAGGGAACCATCCAGTGCCCAAAAGAGAGTTTTGGGACAAAGAAAAATGATAAATTCTGGTATTGTAAAAAGCTAGGACATATTTCTAGGCAGTGTCCTAAGAAGGTCCAAAATGTAAAAGGGCCTGTACAAACTGAGACAGTTGCCAACTGTATCTCTGACACTCTCCCTAAAAATATGAGGGCGGACATTCACCCAGTTATGGTGCACGGGGTACAGACTAGAGTGCTAAGGGATACGGGAGCATCTCTTACCCTGGTAAAATGGGATTTGGTGGGGGCTGAACAAATACTGCCTAATCAGTTTGTCTCTGTGAGGGATTGCACTGCGGAAAATTAAACCTACCCATTAGCCAGCGTTACCCTGGATTGGGGAGATTCAGGTGAAGGGTAAGAAAGGAGGCAGTAGCCGACAAACTCATTATGGATGTTATTGTGGGGAATGATGTTCCACAGGGGGTGATTTGTGTTGAGAACCAGAGCCAAAAGGATAGGGGCTGCTGTGATCATCAGGACCCCACAGAAATTCAGACAGGAGAGGTTGGGGGACAGGACAGCCAGCCTGTGGTTCTTGAAAAAAAGGGTGATAACGGGATGGAACTTTCTCTAGTGGCAGTTAACCTAACTGCTACTGGAGTATGCTCTCAGGAGAAAGAGGTGACACGTAGCCCAGGGAGGGGGGAGGTTGTGATACTGAGTCCTCTTTTGCCATAGCTATGACCTCAACCTGGGAACTGATGAGGACATGCCCCATGCTCTGGGTAAGTGGGACGACTTAGCAGCTGTACAACGGACAGACCCTAGCTTAGAGAAGCTGAGGGCCTGTGCAGAGTCTGATGGGACACAGGGGTGACGGAAAATATAGGGTGTATTGGGACAGTGGACTGTTCTACACACAGGACAGAAGGAGGGGTGACCGGCAGGCAGATTGTTGTTCCCCAGGGGTATCGTGAGCTATTGGTGAAAGTGGTTCATGATATTCTCATGTCCAGACATTTGGACATTGCTCGTACTACACAGCACTTAGCCCACTATTTCTATTGGCCCAATATTACCAAGCAGGTGAAGGAATACTGCAAATCCTGTTACTGGTGTCAGGAAATAGGGAAGGCCGGAAGCAAAGCCACGGTTGTCCTGATTCCCTTACCAATTGTGAGGGAGCTATTTCAGAAGGTTGGAATGGATAATGTGGGTCCTTTGACTACCCCAAGTTCCTCGGGGGGTATATATTGACAGTTGTTGATTATGCCACCCCCTATCCCGAAGCCATCACACTGTCCTCCCTTAAGGCAGACAAGGTGGCAGATGCTTTGTTTGGAATTTTTTCCTGTGTTGTGTTTCCGCTGGAGGTTATCTCTGATCAAGGGGGTACCTTTATGTCAGACCTAATGAAGTGTTGGTGGGAGAAGTGTGGTGTCGTACAGAGGCACGTGACGTCTTAACACTCACAAGCCAATGGTCTCGTAGACAGATTTAATGGGACCCTAAAAGCTATGCTTATGGCATTTGCAGAACAGCATGGGTGGGACTGGGAGAGCAGAAGTAATAGCAATCAAAAACAGTGCTTTCCATGAAAGGAAGCATAGCTCGCAGGTCGCAGCTGGCTCAGACGGAGATAGGGTAAATTTCTCCAAAACAAAATTAAACTCAAGCTGGGACAGGATTGCGAATTGGAGGCTTCAGATGCAGGATGCCTCTGAGAAAAATGTGGATCACATCTAACTGAGCAACAGTTTGACCCTCCATCAACTCATGGAAGGTCATTATAGCTGATAGGTGCTCCTTTTGGGATGAATACTGGAGGCCTGAGTCCAACAATGAGATCAGGTACTCCAGGATTTGACTGACTGGACAGGAGAAAGGGTCCAGATGGTGCTTGGCATCCCAAATGGTGAACCAATTCCACTCCTTGGCATAGGTGGCCCTAGTGGAGGTCTTCCTAGCCACCAGCAGAACATCAACCATTTTCTGGGAGACCCCAAAACAGGCAATGGCTATGTCTTCAGGAACCAGGCATGCAGGTGAAGAGATACGAGTTGTGGATGAAGCAAGGTCCCATGAGCCTGCCTGCAGAGAGGCAGAAGAAGCTGAGGTTCTGCTGCAGACTGTTGTAGTAATGGAAGCCAGATCTGCCATGGCCTATAGGGCACTTCCAGGATCACGCTGCCCCCCTCCATCTACAGCTTGATTTATATCCTCTGAATCAGAGGAAATGTGGGAAAGGCATACAGGAGCCTCCTGCTCCAAGAGCAGGACAGTGCAACTCACCAGAAAAATCCAGGCCCTGATCTAGTGAGCAACAATCGGGCAGTTTTGTGTTGAGTGGGGACGTAAAAAGGTCCAACTCTGGACAACCCTATCTGTCAAACAAGTCTTCTGCGACGGACGAAAGAAGTTTCCATTTGTGCATCCTGGACTGAGTATGGCTGAGGCTGTATGCCAGGGTGTTCAGCATGCCTGGGACATGGACTGTCGATAGTTCCAGGCTATGGTTCAGTGCCCAGTACCATACCCTCATGGCTTCCCTGCACATGGGGTATGAATGAGTCACCCCTTGCTTTTTTTTTTTTAAACTTTATATTTATTACTTTTCATAGTACAGACATGCACAAGAGTCTTTTCCTGGTTTTGAGCATCAGAAAATAGGTGTTTTACATCGTATAACTAGGATATTTAACTCAGCATCCAATGTTACAACATAAAGAGGCTGGTACCCATACATAAAAAATATCCATACACAATCAGTATACTCCATAACCAAACAGCAAGAACATGGAAGTTATTAGCGAATATGTCCGTTAACTGTCCGTGTGCCTACTAGCATTAACTTGTACCCCAGGGCATTAGTTTATCCATGTAACTCAATAAGTAAAGTATTACGAGAATCCAGCAGACATCTCTCATGGAACCCCCAAACCAGAGCAAGCTCAAAATTATATAACTTTCCTCCTCAGAGGTTGAGAAAAACTCCTCCTCCTTGCTCAAAGAAATAGCCCCTCATTGATATACATTTCCTGAATTATGACTCGAAACAAACATTCAGAAAGAGAAAAGGCTATTCATTACTTAACGTGAGTCACAAACATTGGAGGATGTCGAATTAAGTTTCATGCTCGCATTTATCAGTAAACCTGGGGCAATCACATATTTTTATAAATTTGACAATTAAATTACATTAAATTCAAGTTCACTCTCTTTCGTCTGAGTCTCTACTTATCTCTTGCTGAGCAAAGTCCTTTTGTATCGCAGCCAGACGTTTCCCCACTTCAGAAGGGTCTGAGTATAAATATGTCTTCCCTGCGTACTGTATTTTCAACCTTGCTGGTATTTGTAGCGTATGTGAAACTCCTAGTGCTCGTAGTCCTGTCCGGACTGCTTCAAATGCCTTCCGACGCTGTCGGGTGGAGAAACTCAAATCTGGAAAGCAATGTATTCTCTCCCCAGTTGATAAAGAAGTTGCCCCCTTCATTTTAGCTGCCACTAATACCTTGTCGCTGATGTGCTGTCCCATCGTGACCACCAAAATTGCACACGGTTGTTCCAATGTAAGTGAGTGGCATCTGGGTGTAATTCTGTAGGCCTTAACCAGCTCCCCTTCGATTTCAGTGTCCCAGAGATTTAGAATAAGAGCTTCCATATAGCCCAACAAATCATCTCCCTCTGCTTTTTCTGGAGTTCCCAGGAACTGCTAGTTTACTGCTCGGACTGTGTTTTCGAGTTGCTCCAAACGGAGCCTTAGTAGCTTATTCTCTGAAATGACTCCCAACACAGCTGTAGCCGTATTATTGGCAGATTCAGCCACTTTTCGCAGATCAGATGTCTTAGCAATTTTGTGTCCATTGTTGCCAGCCGTCCGATAGTAGATCAACTTTCTTATCCAAACGTTGAATTGCCAGCAGTAATGCCCCATTAGATGGTTCGGTTGGGTTTACCTCATAGCTAGAGGCCGCTGCCGTCGGTTGCTCCACTGGCCTGTTCGCCTTCGATCCTCCATTATCTTGAGGAGGCTTTTTCTTCGGGTGAACCATTCTCCAATACGTTGAAAGTTATATGGTCCTACTTCTTCCTTAAAGACGAACCAGTTAATTTATATCTCGAATTTTAAAAGTCCTTTTTTAAAGTATTTTGCTCTGAAATTTGTATCTAGAGTAGAGAGCTCCTCGAGAGACATCTGTTCCCTTCGGCTGCTGGCTCCGGCCCCCACCCCTTGCTTTTTGATACAGTAGACTACACTGAGACTGTCCGACTGAATCAGCAACTGGCCCAAAGAGAGGTGGTCCTGGAAGGCCTGCATGGCATACAGAACTGCCTTCATCTCTAGGACATTTATAGGGAGGGATGTCTCGACCTGGTACCAGGTAGCCTGAGCCTGGAAGAGAACCAGGTGTGCCCCCCAGCCCAATCCAGAGGCATCCATAGTGAGAATCTGCAGGGGGGAATGAGATCAGGAAGGGGACCTCCCCTTAAGAGATTCTGGGGTTTCATCCACCACTGAAGGACTTTGCAAGCTAGAGAGGAAATCAGTACCATCTGCTCCAGGTCATCAGTGTGTTGGTCCCATTGCATCCGAAGGGTCCACTGGAGCACCCGCATGTGCAGGTGGGCTAGGGGGATGGTGGCAGTGGCCGTCGCCACAATGCCCAAAAGCCACAGGTAAATTCTCACAGAGATATAGCGGCTCTGAGTCACCACCTGCACCTGAAATATGAGGCACTCCACTCTGTCGGTGGCAGGAAGGTCTTGTCTTGCACAGAGTCCAGGACCAGTCCTATGTCCTGCAGTCTTTCAGAGGGAATCAGAATGGTCTTTGGCAGGTTGACTGTAATGCTCAGGGAGTGGAACAACTGGCAGGTCCTCTCCAGAGTGGGATAGATCAGTTTGTGAGCTGGTGGTCAGTTTGGTCACTGGCTTTCAAAATCTGATGGCCAAACCATATTTTTAAGTAGCCATTGGCCACCTGGCTGCCTGATTTGTTCCACCCTGCCAGAGTCCTTAGCTGATCCTGTGACAGGGCCTTGAGTAGCCAGCCATCCAGGTAAGGGAAGATTTATAGGCCTTCCCTCTACAGGGCTGCAGCCACTGCAGGTAAGCATTTTGTAAAAACCCATGGTACAGAGCACAAGCCAAATGGCAAGACTCTGAACTGGTAGTGCTTGCCTTGAAAGAAAAAACAGAGTAATCTCCTGAATGGTGGACACATCAAAATATGCTGATAGGCATCCTGCATATCAAGGAAGCACAGCCAGTCACCCTGTTTGAGCAGGGGTAACAGACCCGGCAGAGTGACCATGCAAAACTTCTTGTATTGGATGTAGAGGCTGAGGTCCTTGACATTAAAAATAGACCTCAGATCCTCAGTTCTTTTGGGGCCCAGGAAGAACCTGGAATAAAATCCCTGGTTTCGCTGCTGTCTGGGCACTGGTTCTATCGCCCTTTTTTACAGAAGGGAGTGTACTTCCTCCTGAAGGACCACAGTATGGCCAGGAGGGTAGGTGGAGGGTACCGGAGGAGTCTCTGGGAGCTGTTCTAGAAGCTCCAGAGTGTGACCCCTCTCTATTATCTGAAGAATCCAAACATCTGAGGTTATGGTTTTCCATTGATTGAGATGGAGGGAGGACCGACCTCCGACCACCAGCTCTTGATCGGGGACTGGAAGGGGGGGTTGGTAAGGAATCAGGCAGAGGTGTATCTGGCTGCTGGGGCTGACCCTTTGCCTCTGGGCAGTTTCACGGCAGGACCTGAGGAGGAGGGAGGTAGGCAAGGCAGAACTGGCTTTTCTTTTACCCTGTAGTCTGGAGCCTGTGCTGGACTTGTGAAGCACTTTCCAAAAGGGCGGCCTATTCCTGCTCCCGGGCTGAGTATGGTAGAGTGAGTGAACAGATTTGATGGCTCTGCCCGAGGCCTGCAAATCATTGATCATGTTTTGGACATCTGGATCAAAGAGCTTCAAGCCATTGAAGGGGCATTCAGAACCTTTTGCTGGACATCCGCCTCAAACCCTGATACCCTCAACCAGGCATGCCTACACAGGCAAATGCCAGTGACAGCAGCCCTGGCAACAGTGTCTGACATATCATACAAGGCCCTGAGGAGGTGGTTACTGATATCCTCGGTGGGCTGGAGGGACATAAGAACCTCTTGCTTCTGGGGACACTTAGGGAGGGACTGGACAGGCTCCCAATCCTCAGGCAGTCAGACCCACACCACCAGTCATCCCCCCAAGCCCAGGCTTACTCCTTCTGGGTGGGGCCATCGCCAGGACTCCCTCTCCCAACAGACACTGTAGGCGAGCCCCGGGTTGGAGCCACTGGAGCAGGACTTCCCCCGGCAGACATCGGAAGGCAGTGGAGACAGAAGCAGGGCTGTTCGTAATGCCAGGGTGGGGGGGGGGCGGCATTTTTCGGTGCTTGCTGGATCTTAGGGACGGGGACATGCAGTGACATCCTGCATTCGCCCCACCACTCTAGGGTGACGGCGTAGGCTGCAGTGGTACCCCCAGCCTCCAGCAGAGGTCCAGAAAGCACCAGACACTCTCCCCCCCGAAGGAGAGCAGTTCCCAGGATGCTCAATCCTTCTCCCCCCAGCCAGCCCTCCAACTCCCAGGTCTGTTCCCGAACCCTGGTCATCAGTGTCATAAGCGAAAATCCAACCACTGAGTATTCTGATACTTTATTATATGGAAGAGATAATTTGCAATCCTGAGTCGCAGAGTAGAGGAGGCATAAATTGTCTTACCCCAGAGGTCAGTCCTCCTAGATTCCGTGTCGGGGGGAGGGAGCTGAGGTGTTTTAGCACCTTAGACTTATCATGAGTCACTTTGATGACCACAGAATTGGTCTCAGGTTGGGCAGCATCTTACAGCAGACCCTGGGGGGCCTGATAGAGCTTACCTGTCCTCCGAGGCATGGCAGGGACCATGTCTGCATGGTGCCATGCAGCAGTGGTGGCATTCCTGAGTGCTGGCAAAATGAAAGGAATGACCTTTGGTAGAGATTCGGGGATCTCCAAAAGGTCCACCAGGTCTTTTTTGGTGGTATCCTCTTCCTCAGTGTGGAACCCCATGGCAGCAGACAGCTGCTTCATGACATTGAAGATGGTGGGGTCCTCATGAGAGGACCTAGGAGTGTGCTTCACAGAGTCCTCACTCACTGAAGAGGCCATAGATCTGTCTGAGGAAAAGACCTCCTTTTCCTGTTCCTCAGGGAGGATGAGGTCTGGATGGTACTCCTCCTTGACATTGACCCACTGTAGCTTGGGGTCCAATGAATAGAGGGCTGATGGCCCGCTGGAGGATGCAGCTCTAAGAGGCTGAACAGGCATTGACGGGGCAAGCAACAGTGCCGGAGATGCTGGTCTATGAGCACCAAGCTGATACACCAAGACCGTCATCAGTTTAGTCAAAATAGAATTGAGGTTGATGGCAGGTGCAGACTGCAGTTAAGGAGAAGAAAACATTGGCTCAGAGTGCGACAAGACGTCCATTGGGTGCTGAGACCCCAACGGTCCCAACGTCTGAGTCCCTGGAGAGATTTCAGGCCTTGGCAGAGGAACCAAGTGCCGATGAGCCAATGTCGAAGGACAGGCTCCCTGTAATGGGGGGGAGGGGTCAGTATGGGCTTGGTAGGAGTAGAGGTCTAAACAGCCGAGGTCATAGGTGTGGCAGCAACCGATGGAGTACACCCTGAAAAAGAAGAGGAAGCTGCCAGGGAGCATGATTGCCATCGGGGAAAGCGGTCCCAGTCATGGTGTTTTCTGCGACTTTTCCCCAAGGACTTGTCTTGGGCCTTCACAGCCTAGGAGCAGATGACCCCACCAGCAGTTGAGAAGGAGGGACCCCAGAGGACCTGCGCACTCCTTTATAGGGTTGGTGATGTTGGCAGGTGACGTTGGCATGGGTGGCCCCAGTTGTACTGCTGCAAGAGTCTTTCATGTGGATCCTGCTTCACAATCAGTGAAGTTCCTATGGTGTGACCTAATGACTGAGATACCCCCGAAGAAGATTTCTTAAATTTACATATGAATTCAGCAGTATGTCAGATAATTTTTTGGACCTCACAATTTATAAAGATTTGAACAAACTGAAATGCACATTGTACAGAAAACCAATGACCAGGAACAAGATTCAACATGGATAGAGTTGCCATCAAGGGCCTCTCATTAAGAATATTCCAAAAAGTCAGTCTGTTACGATTAAATGGAATTGTACAGAAGTGAGTGAATACAATAAACGTGCAGATGATCCTGAAAATAGACTTGAAGCAAGAAGGTATCCAGAGAATGTCATTAGTAAATCTGAAGTGGACAGACTGGGTATAAATAGTGTCCTTATAGAGAAAGTGAGACAGGATCAAAATGAGAATACATACATTTTCCATACAATACAATCCTGTGGTAAAACAGTTTGGGAATTTCATAAAGAAGCATTGGGGATTGCTTCAGGTGCATGTAAATGAAAAGAGGATTTCAGACTTTCCCCCAAGGATTACTTTTAGAAGAGGAAATAATCTGAGGGATTCACTAGTTCATGATACCCTGAAACCCACAAGAAATTCCACTTGGATGCCCAGTCTGCCTGATGGCAATTTTAAATGTGGGAATTGTGTTTTTTGTAAGCATATATTTAACGCGAGGACTTTCAAGCACCAACGTGATAATTCTAGAACCTTCAAGATCAAGGGTTTTATTTAAGCAATAAACCATGATAGGGTGTTGGTGATGCTGGTTTTAACCACGCCTGGCGTGGTTCGGTCACGAGGCCGCAGGCCGAGTGAGTAAACCTCGCCAGGCGTGGATAAAACCAGCATCACCAACACCCTGGAGTGGTTTATTGCTATTATACAATGTGTCAATTTTTGTTCAAAAAAAGAATAGAAAAAATAATTATTTTTGTATTTTTTATAGCTTTGTAATGAATTTGTTCTTACACTAAAAAAAATAGTGCAGTGTAAGAAAAAGTGTAGGTTGGTGGAGGCATGGTCCTATTACAAAGGCTGTATTATTAAAACATCCTAGTAGTAAAAGAGAGATTTGTAGTAAAAAAAGAGTGCATAACAAAGACCCTCTGAGAGGAGTACGTTAGTTTTCCTTCTCTGTCTGTCTCTCTCCCCGGAGAAAGAGAAGCCACGGCCCCTCTCTCCAAAGACTACATATCCCAGGATGCCCCGCTGCACTGACCCTAGGAACAGCCGAGAAGAAAAGGGGGAAGCCGAATGTAAGTACCGAGTGGCGCTGCATTGAAAGTCAGAGTTCGAGTTTTTTTGTAAGCCGTGGAGTGTTTAACTTCATTTGAAAACTGCTTGTTTCATTATTGTGCGGGTGCCTTTCGGCCTTTTGCCGTTGCTTCACATCGTAGTGCCGGTCCGAGCAAGAACATGCTCGAGCCTAAGAGGTTAGGCGGGAATTCAGCCTCTTCATGTCACTCTTTCTGTGGCCAGTCAGGATCCCTGGTCTGTACTTTTATCTTTTTTATTGTGGTGGGACAAGTAGAGGCCGAATTGTTGTAAGAATGGTGCCGGTGCCACAGTAATGTTTAGCGACGAAAAGAACATGGCGGCTCGGATTGATTTTTACTTTTTTTTTTTTTTTTGCAGTTACTGAGATGCGGCTGGCTGGCACCTTTTTGCGTTGGTAATGCTAGATTTTACAACGCTTGAAAGGTGTCAGTTAGCCAATCAGAGTGGTGGACTATAAGACCTCATTGTATAATTCTTGTTCGACAGCTGGAGTAATTTGTCTCATTCAGTGTCCATGTGGTGCATCTTACATAGGTCAAACAAAGCAACTGTTAAAGACAAGAATTGGAAAACATAGCAATTAGGGCAGCTAATTTGACATAACGCTATGGCAAAACATGTTCACAAAACTAACCACTCCAATGTCCATGACGTTCGCTTTTTGGGTATAGAGAAGATGGACTTGGGTGTCAGGGCAGAGGACATTTCCCACTATCTGTGCCGTTGAGAAAGTTTCTGGATTTACACTTCAAAAACATACAATATTTGCCCTATGGACTGAATGACGATTTGTCCCTCACATGTTATCTGAAGTAAATCTATATAGTGTGCTGCTTTTTTCAAGTTTGTTCCTATTTTTCCTACATTTCTGAACTCATTAGTTACTATTGTTTCATCTCTGACCCCCCCCCGTTTATTCCTTTCATGTTCCCTTTATTTGTTATAGTGTATTTACTTTTGACTGTGATTAGTAGTTTGCATGTTGACTAATTGTTTTGGTTATCTTAAGTTTTTTTTTGTTTTTACACATCACTTTATGTACTTTTTCCTTTTCTGACATGTGCAGTCATTCATTTTTTTATTTCCTAACACTCGTTTCTTTTTAGTTGGCACACACTCAAGTCTCTATACACGTGAACTATCTTTGGGTACATTTGTCTGATGAAAGGTTCCTCCCCCGAAACATCACCACGTTATGACATGGTACATCCTTGCAGCATTCAGGAAGTTCACCTCGTATACATGAGCATGATCTGCGTGAGCGCAGTCAGTGCAGTTCGGCTGCAGTGTTTCAGCATTCTTGTTTCTTCACAAGGGCTGACTTCAGCATGGACTTTATTTTCACTGTTTAAATGCCTGTGAACATTGGGATACCCAGTGAAATCTCTCTTTACCTGAGATACTATCACTTCAGCTTACAACCAAAAGAGACTACCGCTTCAAATTACAGCTAAGTCACTGATAAATTTTAGCTCTCTTCCTATGAAACGGCTTTAGTAATTTTAATTCATTTCATTTTTATTTTATACTGGAAAGGTATGTGGGCAAAAATCTCCATTTTCACAAGCATTCAGTTATAACAGAACATGGGTGGGTATATACACAGGTACAGTGATTACATTTTTTTCAGAGATATGCTAATTACATAGGTGGATATATATACACAGTTAAAGAAAATACAATTATACAGAAATACACAATTACAGTATATAAATACAGGCCATAAAGTTAAATGTACTGACAGTGTATCAAAACAAGCACGGTGTGTCAATGACCATTGATGAATAAGCATGGCCTCACTGCACCATATGTACAGAAATCATAACTTGACTAGTAGGGAGTGAAAGAAAGGGGAGAGGAGAGATTAAGGAAGGGGGCGAGTAAGACAGAAAATGGAGTTGGGGAGAGTGTGGTCCACGTTTCCTGAAAAGGAATAGCAAGAACAGTTGCCGTTTTTTTTTTTTTAACAAGTGCTTTTTCAGATTACTAAACCAAGGAAGGAAGGCTCACCTGTGAAATAGCTATGGTAGCCAAAACTACATGCAGAACAGACCCAAAAGGCTCACACTCAAGAATAAAGTCAGTGACAAGAGTATGCAGTATTTAAAAGTTTTAATTCTCACCATAAATGGAAAAGGACAAGTCACGGACATTCCCACAGCCTGGTAAAAAATACCCGACGGCATTTCGTACTCAAACTGGTACTTTGTCAAAGGTAACAATAGTAGCTTGTAAGTGTTGTTTTAACACATTCTAATTCTAAATTGATATCATCACAGGTGAAACACATAAACTAATTAAATAAAAAAGTGACCCTCATCTCATTAAACCCCATAACATCAAAGGAACATTGCAACCCTTAAAGGGACCAAAAAAGCTCAATCATTAGTTGAAATGAGATCAGATACGATTATAGCATTTCTTGTTATAATGTTCAATTAAATGTCCATTCATGACAATTAAGTTCAGCTTCTTAGATCCTGGTATCTTCAGAATCTTATCCTGTGGTTCCAATTTCCTTTATTTTTTTCTCTTGCTTTCTTTTCTTTTTTCAGCGTTCAAACATAATTTATCAATTGCTTCTTTAGGTCCCAGGAATCATTAATCACAAGTATGACACAAATCAAAATAATCTAAAAATGGAGACCAAAAAACAGATATTAAGGACATGCCTTATAAAAATATAAGAAATTATACCCTAAGACATCGTTATCAACCTGTATACTGAGGTGCATACTTACAGTAAATACAGATCTATGGGCAGCAGCACAATATTATTCTGAGGCCAATGCTTTTCCTTTCCTTTTCCTTTTTCTTTTCTTTGTTTACATTCTCATAAATCTGGCACTATTTATGGAAATAAATTACCTTTATATAAAAAGGAAAAGATCATATTTCATAAAGAAAAAGCATCCAGAAACAGCAATGATTCATTTATTTATGTGATTCATGTTAGGTGTATTAGAAACCTGTCTCATAAAACAGTTTTTACAAATAAGGGGTTATCTCAAAACATTCATTCAGTCCTGGGATATTTAAACTATCAAGGTAAAACATCCATCTGCCTTCACTTCTCAGTAAAGTTGCATCCAAATTACCACCTCTTGGTCCCAGACTAACTTGTGCAATCCTATAAAAGCACCATTTGTGCAATTCCTTTTGTGCACTTAAATTTATATGTGCAGCTATCACATTCTCATTCCTTTCATTTTCCACATCTCTCAGATGTTTCCCCAACTCGTATTTTTAGGGGCTGTAAGGTTTTACCTATGTAGTTTGCACAACATTGACATTCAGCCCTATATATCACCCCACTTGTATCACATGTAATCAGACAGTTTATTTTATATTCCCTTCCAGTCTGATAATTCTTAAAAAACTTGCATTTCTTAATATTCTGGCAAAACTTACATCTTCCACATGGGGCACTTCCTACCACCATCAAATTCTCTACCTCTTTATTTCTAATGGGCTGTAACAAATGCATTAAAATATCCCCCAGATTTTTGCTTTTTGATACACAAACATAGGGGGTTCCTGAGTGAACTGGGCACCTATGGCATCAGCTTGTAAAATATGCCAGTGTTTCATTATTGCACTCCGCATCTCATTCGATCTTTTGTTTTATGTGGTGATATATTTTAAACATTCAAAATTCTCTACATTTTCTGTTTTTGTCTAGGGATCAAAAGGGTAGATCTATCTTATGCTGCAGCTAAAACTTTGGCATTATCAATATCCTGCCTCACATTCCCACACTCATGGAATCTTTCAGTCATATCCTCTGCTAGTACAACAAAGGAGGCTTCTGTACCACAATTCCTGCAAATCCACAGGAATTGTCCTCATTGAATGTTTTTAACTAAATGCTTAGGATGGCAGCTTGAAGCTTACAATATTGAATTTGTATCCATCTTATTTCTGTACAAATCTGTAACTACAGCCCCCTGCTGGTCCTTTTTGATAGTAAGAGCTAAATAATCCATAACTGTGTTACTGTACTTGGCTGAAAATCTCAGGTAAGGATTGGATCCATTTAAATAATCCAAAAATTCCAATAATTTGCCGTCTGTATCATCTCACACAAAAAACAAATCATCAATGTATCTACAATAAAACTTTACATTCTTAAAAAATGGATTTAAATCTGGGTCCTGAATCATTGTTAACTCCCATAATCCCATAAACAAATTTGCATAACGGGGAGCAGATGTCGTCCCCATTGCTGTTCCAGTTAGCTGAAGATAATGTTTGCCGCCAAAAATAAAATGATTGTTTTTCAACACAAGTTCACAACACCTTGCAATAAACCTGAAAAATGTTGCATCATATTCTCCCAAATGTTCCAGAACAAATGTGACTGCTTCCAGCCCACCATCATGCGGAATACTCGTATATAATGATTCCACATCTAATGAGACAAGAAAAGAAGCAGGTGAAAAGATAACATCGTGCAAATTGTATAACATATCAGTAGAATCCCTAAGGTATGATGGTAGCCCATTCACTAGAGGCTTAAGAAAGAAATCAGCAAACTTAGATATAGATTCTGTTAAACTTTCGATGCTTGCCACAATCGGACGTCCTGGGGGTCCACCAGAGTTTTGTGATTTTTTCTGCAACATATACAGTATATAGCAGCCAAAACTGGATGCTGAACAGTTAAGATATTTCAAGACTGTCTCGGTAATCAGACCCCGTCCTACCTGAATCCTGTAATAAAGTGTCAATTCCTTCTTTAATGCCTTTCACTGGATTCACTGGGAGTTTTTGATATACCCCAGTATTACTTAATTGTCTTAGAACCTCTTTTTCATACCTTTCAGAGTCAATCACAACCACCCCTCCTCCTTTATCTGCCTTTTTAATTGTTATTTCATTTGTTTTTAAATTATTGAGTGCCCTCTTTTCATCCCCACTCATAGTCACAAAGAATTGAGGTCTTTCATTTTCCCAAATCTGCTTCATCTCTCTCTCACAGATCTGTTCAAACACTTTGATAATGGGGGACAAAATGTGATCTTGATCTAAAGGGATCCACACTGACCTGAGATACATTATTATCTTTTCTTGCAAAAAAATATTTAAAACTCAATTTTCTAGTGAACTTGTACAGTTCTGTTATACTATCAAACAGATTTATATCAACTGTGGGAATGAAAGACAAACCTTTAGACAGCACTTGTATTTCAGCTTCTGTCAGGTTGTAACTTGAAAGATTCACCACAGTTGGTATCTTCTTCCTCCCTGATTCCAATACTGATTCGGCTGCCAGTTCTGTCTCGTGTGTTATTGGCCACGGCCTCTCCCTTGAATCAGTTGGTGTTGCTTCTGCCACCTGGTCTCCTGTATACTGCCTGTTCCTCCACTGGTTCCCTTGTCTCCCCCATCATTGGCTGTGCCTTCCTCCTGGAATCTGATGTGTGGGCTCTGCCTCGGTCCCAGTGTCAAATTGGTCCATCACTTCTTCTGGTAAAAAAAGTGTGGAGCCCGTACTATCAGCATCAGACTCCACATGTGTACTATCTGTGGTACCAGAGACTTTCAGAATGGATTTATGTGACTGTTGATGGTTTTTTTTCTTTGACCAGTCAAAAATCTAGCCAGTCCCATAGTCAAGTTGATCGCTTAAAAATTTCTTTTGTTTGGCAGCTTTTACTTTTTTATCTTACCCCGCTATAGCTTTTTCCAAACTACTTACAAATACTGCATATTCAGGATCCTTGTCAAAGGTTTTGGTCTGCTGCTCACAAGCCCTCAATTCCACTTCTATCTCCACCTGCAGTTTTTTCGAATCAGTAAGAACTGCAGCTAACAGGAGTGCACTACCTTTAAGTAGTGCTTCCTTCCAAATCTCCATTAGGCTATTTCTATTTTGAACAAAGGATGGTCATTTCAAAATGCAGAGCCCACAAGGTACACGATTCACCACCAGGTACACCTCCAGGGTCGACTGTTGCCAATGAACCCGATGTGCTTTAAGAGCTATCTTCTCCAGTGCAAAAAAAGCTTTTTTAATATTCATTTCTGGTGCTATTTCAGTGCCCGCTTTAACTTCAGTGGCCACCGCTTCTGACAAAAAGGGATTCGAATTGCCAACATTTGAAAAAAAGATCCTGTACCAAGCTATGGGTGTCCTGATCCAAATCTATATTATCCGCAGTCGGCTGTGCTTCAGCCATTTTACTGCTTAAATTCACAAATTCATGAGGATGTCACTGGCCAAGCTACTCACAGGCATAAACCAAACACAAATGCTAAACCAAGGAAGGAAGGCAGGTGTAGTAGCCAAAAATCTTACTTCGAGAGGGCTCTTGCAATAGGTATTTACATATAGAACTGACCCGCCTGGTGGCAGGACCCATGAAAAAATTTCTAGCTAGCAGTCTGTGGCGGGGACCTCCCCATGGTAGGTGACCGACGTCATGCGACGTCAGTATAAAGGGACGTTCCCCCACGCCCGCCTTCTAGTTCTTTCCCGCCATCAACTTGTGAAGTTTTCTCACGGTAGAGTTCACCACTCGTCTGTCATCTGTCAGTTCAGTTTTCAAACTTTTCGACCACTTTTTTCAATATTTTCACTCTCAATATACCGTATATGTTGTCCCTGACACCTTCTGAATAGCATAAAAATAAGTGCGACTCGTGCGGTTCCCAACTGCTGCATAAGGACGACCATTCCCTGTGCCTCTTCTGCCTAGGCCTGGATCATCCTATGTAGAAGTGCCAGCACTGCCAGAAATTTAATTCAGCTACCTGAAATTGGAGGCAGCAGTCCCTGGAGGCCAATATTTGAAAGAAAAAAATGGCATCCATGGAGAAGGAGTTGAAAAAGTTGAGGCAGGCATCCACTTCCCCAGAAGGCCACAAAAAGAAGAAGGAGAAGCACTGGGACTGGAATTCAACCTCCACGGCCTCCGTAACTCTGGCCGGAGTTGCGGTTCTGAAGGTAACGTCCCCTCTGGGGGAATGCTCCATGATGACCATCTTGGCAGTGTCCAAGAAGGTGTCACCCCTCCCGTCGGGCTCACGCTTGGGCTCCTCGGGTACCTCTGGGGTAAAGGAGGCCTCCGCTCCCAGGAAGGCCGCTGCCACATGGCCCTCAGGTTCAAGCGGGTCCACTAAGTCAGACGCCGGTGCCACCAACATCCGCCCAGACAAGACTGGTAAGCCACTCACTCCTTCAGGAGGGCACAGAGTTGCTCTTTCACCCAACAAGGCCGCATCTCCAGTGCGGCCTTCTTCAAGCAAAAGATCCGATAAGTCAGACGCCAGCTCCTCTGATGGCTGCCTGGATCCAGAAGATAAGCCGGATGTCGGCCCCTCCGACGACCACCCAGCCAAGGAGCCTGCGTCAGACTCCTTCAACCAGTCTGACACCCCAGGCTCCCCACAGTGCTTGGTGTTGCCCTCTGAGGTCCCTGCATCTCCTCTACTAAACCCCGGGGATTCCAACTCTCCCTCCCCAGTCGTCACGGAGGACCTGGACACGCTGCTATCAGGGCCCCTCCTACTGGGCCAGACACCTGGACGCCAGACCCGCAGACGCTGGTTCTGATGCCAGCTTATCCAACGCCAGCCAATGTCCCCCTACCCGGACGATGCTCCCATGCTGGGCCTGACACCCATGGGGCCACCTTTACCTGGCCCACCAGCTGGGCCTCTGCCAGGTCCCTCTGCCCCCATCAGAGCCCCTGGCACCTGGGTATCTAACACCACAAAACCCTGTGCCCTCTTACCTGGTGCCACAGTATCTGATGCCACAGTACCCGACGTCACTTTACCCAACGCCATAGTGCCCGGCGCCTCAATACCCGATACTGGGCTTCCCACCATCAGGTTATGGATACTCAATATACGGATATCTTCTGTATCCATATCCCACTCTTCCTCCTCCTCCGCTGCCCACACCCCAGCCGCTGGCAGGCTTGAAGGAGACTCTAGCTGCCTGGTGGGCTGAGGCCAAGGCTCAGCTCATCAGAGAGGTAGAGAGCCATCTACTAATGCTGGACCCTTCAGAGGATCCCCTGTGCTGAAAACAGGAGACTCTCTCCCCCTTACCTGACACCAGAGATGAACCCTCGGGCACCAGGGGTTGGGAGGATATGCGTCCCAGAGGGCTGCCCAAACAGACTGTTCCTCCCCCGTGTCAAGAGGAGTCTTCTTCTTCTTTGTTGGAGACCTCTGACACAGACTCGGGGGGATGCTTTGACCTGGATGATGAGCCTTGTACTCCAGACCGACCCAGGCCAAGGACCCCTCCGAAGTCTCCAGAGGATCCTTCTTTTCTGGAGCTACTGAGAAAGATCCAGGAAGTTCATCAGCGGCAATCTCTGGAGTCAGATCCACAGCGCAAAAAGATCACTTCCCACTTGGATCTTCCTGAGACCGCTCCCACATTGATTCCACCCTGGATAGAGCCTCACGCAGACCTTGTTTCCACTATTTGGAAACAACCATCTGTGTTAGCCCTCCTTTTGAGGAAGGCAGATCGGCTATACCAGGCACCTGAGGGAGTAGATTCCTTGAATCTACACCCCATAGTGGACTCGGTCGTGATTATCGCTGCTCACAGCCACTCCGCTAATCCTAAACATCTCAGTCCGTCTCCATCTGACAAGGAGTCTCGGCTTCTGGACCAATATGGGAAGAAGGTCTATGCATCTTCTACTCTGGGTATTGGGGCCCTGAATTATGTAGCCCATATGGGGGATTACCAGAAGACCATCCTTAGTCAGGTGGAATCAAAGTTAGACTCCCTTCCTGAGTCTCAGACAAAACATGAAGTGGCAGATCTTGTCCGTTCTGCTCGTTTGGCCAGTCTGCAAATGATTCATGCCACTTACAATGCAGTGGACGTAGCTGGGCAGAGCTTGGCTTTTGCCATGGGTCTTCCGGTGTCATGCCTGGCTCAGCGTGTCAGGATTGGTCCCTGAAGTGCAATCCGCTATTCAGGATGCACTTTTCAGGGGTTCGGTGCTGTTCGGCGGTGATGTCAAGGACATCATTACCTACCTGCAAGAGAAGGGCACTGTGCTTAAGTCCGTGGACTCTTTGTACAGACCCCCTCAGGGGCAGTGGTGCCCTTTTCGTTGACGTAACTGACAAAAGCCAAAACCACAGGGCGAACGGGCCAACAAATGTCGGGCCCCTCCAGCAACCAAGACTCCCCCTCCCAAAAAAGCCGTGGGAGCCTCGACTGCTGCATTGCCCCAGACCTCCTGGCTCCTCACCTCTCCCATGGCCTCTGGAGGTACTAGGGGAACCAGTAGGAGGGAGGTTCTCCTTCCATCTAATGGGTTGGGAGAGGATAACGTCGGATGCTTGGGTGCTCCAGCTGATTACAGCTGGACACTCAATAGAGTTTCTACAGAAACCACCCCCCAAGTCATCTTACTCCCTGGAACATCTTCCTCTGGTCCTAGAAGAAATTACCTCCCCTCTCTCAAAGGCGGCGATAGAGCCAGTTCCCAACCACCTTTGGGGGATGGGTTACTATTCCCATTTCTTTCTAGTGCCAAAGAAGACGGGAGATGTGAGGCCTGTTTTAGACCTCACTTCCCTGAACATGTTCGTGGAGTACAAATGCTTCAGAATGCTCTCTCTGCAGAGCCTTCTGCCTCTTCTTCGGCAGGGAATGTGGCTGTGTGCTTTGGACATGCAGGATGCTTACCTACATATCCCGATATGCCCTTCCCACCACAAATTCCTTCGATTTTGTTTTCAGGGGGACCACTACCAATTCAAGGCCCTCCCATTTGGTCTTTCCTCAGCCTCTTGAGTATTTACCAAATGCCTGTCTGTGGTGGCAGCCCACCTGCATACCCAGGGAGTGCAGGTATTCCCGTACCTGGATGATTGGCTCCTGGCGGCCCTGTCCAGGGAGGAACTCCTGCAATCCCTTTCCCTTACCCTACAGGTTTTCACCAGCCTGGGTATCACCATCAACCAGGCAAAGTCCTATCTGGTCCCTTGCCAATGACTCCAATTTATAGGGGTGATCCTGGACATGACCATTGGCAAAGCCTTTTTGCCTCCGGAAAGGGTAGACACCCTTCAGACTCAGGTCCGTCTTCTGTCCAGTTGCAGAAGGGTCAGAGCCACATCAGTCCTTTGCCTCCTCGGGCTAATGGTGGCTGCAATTCTGACAGTCCCACGCACTCGGCTCCATATGAGAATTTCTCAGTGGATGCTTCGGTCTCAATGGGACCAAACACTGGATGACCTAGACTAGGATGTACTAGTTTCTGATCCCAAGATCAGGTACTTGCAATGGTGGATGGTACAAGAGAACCTTTGCCGTGGAGTTCACTTTATTGTCAAACCCCACTCCCAGACGATGACAACAGATGCCTCAGGAGAGGGCTGGGGAGCCCATCTTGGGTCTCACAGGACTCAGGGCAGCAGGTCCCAGTTTGAACAAAATCTGCACATAAATGTGCTTGAACTCAAAGAAGTCCTTTATGCCCTACAGGCCCAGCACTCCTCCATACTTCCCAGTCATCTCCTCATACAGACAGACAACATGTGTGTAGTCTGGTATCTCGACAGACAGGGAGGAACTCATTTCTACCCTCTATGCAGGGAAGCAATGAGAGTGTGGGTCTGGGCTACCCAGCACAATCTTCACCTGACAGCCATTCATGTTCCAGGAGTGGAAAACACACTGGCAGACAACCTCAGTCAGTTCTCAGCCAGGGCCCACAAATGGGAACTGGATTAAGAGGTCATAGATGACATATTTCTGCAATGGGGAACCCCACAGGTAGACGTGTTTGCGTCTCCTCAAAACACAAAACTTCCTGCCTTCTGCTCGCTCACTCGCTCTAGGGCGAGGCATTTTTTGGCGGGATGCTCTGTCTCTCAATTGGAGGAACAGATTCGTATATGCCTTTCCTCCTAGTCCCTTATTTCCGAGGGTCATAACAAGATCAGATCAGAGGAGGCATGAATGATCTTCATCGCTCCAATCTGGCCAAAGCAAGTTTGGTTCTCTCTTCTACAACAGTTGTCAGAGGAACCTCCACTTCCTCTTCCTCTGTCGCAACACTTGTTGACCCAGGATCAGGGGACCCTTGTTCATCCAGGTCTCAGATCCCTTCATGTGCATGCATGGCTCCTGCAGATGTAGCTAAAGCCAGCTTCGGGGTTTCCCCACTCGTAGCAGACATATTGGTAGAAGCCAGAAAGTCTTCCACCAGGTCCACCTACGCTATGAAGTGGAAAAAATTTTCTATCTGGGCCACATCAAAGGATCGACCCTTTCTCTTGCCCAGCCAACAGAGTCTTAGACTACATGCATCATCTCTTCGATCTGGGTCTCAGCTATTCCTCTTTAAAGGTCCATATGGTAGCGATTTCTGCTTACCATGTACCTTTCGGAGACAGGACTTTTGCACAGCTGGAAGTCTCTAAGACATTCCTCAGAGGGGTCCTCCATTTGAGACCCCCAACCGTATTCCTGCTCCTCCTTGGGACTTAAATTTTATTCTTGAGAAGCTTACTCTTCCTCCCTTCGAGCCGGCTGCTCAGCAGATTTAAAGTTCCTCTCTTGGAAGACTCTCTTCCTAGTGGCCATTACTTCAGCTCGGTGAATTTCCGAGCTTCAGGCCTTGATGTGCAAAGTCCCATATTTGATTTTTCACAAGGAACGTGTGGCTCTACGCACCAACCCTAAGTTTCTCCCTAATGTGGTGGCTGAATCTACATTGAATCAAATCCATTGAGCTACCCACTTTTCTTTACGCAACACTCCAATCAAGGGGAGTACCTCTTGCACACTTTGAATGTTCACAGAATACTGAGATACTACACCTCTCGGACCAAGGATCTCAGGAAATCTGATCAGCTTTTTGTCTCTTTTTGTTCTCAAAAGAGAGGGCAATGTCATTTCCAAGCAATGCCTATCTAAATGGTTGGCTCATTGTATCGCTTTTTGTTACAAGTACAACAAGACCCTGCTGGGTCAAGACAGAGGCTTCTCCACCAGAGGAGTAGCTGCCTCTGTGGTTTGTTTCAAGAATGCGTCAGCGGCAGACATCGATGCAGCCGCAACTTGGACTTCTGTCCATACCTTTATGAAACACTACAGTTTGGATATTGCCTCTCGCCAGGCTTCGGACTGGCTGTGCTTCAAGGTCTTCTTTCATAAGACCCGTTCAGCTGGAGGCTCCATAATTTGGATAGTTATCCTCCTCCTGAGTGCTTTTCCTTGTTCCAGACTGCGTGGGATTCAGTCCTGTATGTAAATACCTACTGCAAGAGCCCTCTCGAAGTAAGTACAGTTACGTAAGAACTTACCATAACAGTAGATATTCGAGAGAGGCTCTTGCAGTAGGTATTGCCTTCCCGCTCTCCATCCCCCTAGGCTTTTGTAGCTAATTTTTCATAAAAGGAAATATCCGCTTCTCTCTTGTCTTGCCTTTTTTGGGCCCTTGGCGGGAAAGAACTGGAAGGTGGGTGTGGGGGACCGCCCTTTTATCCAGACGTCACATGACGTCGGTCACTTGACATGGGGGCGGTCCCCGCCAAAGACAGCTAGCTAGAAATTTTTCCGTGGAGTCTTGATGCCTGGCGGGTCAGTCATATATGTAAATACCAACTGCAAGAGCCTCTCTCAAAGATCTACTGTTACAGTAAGTTCTTACGTAACTGTACTTTACATGCAGAACAGACCTAAAAGACGCACACTCAATAACAAAGTCAGTGACAACAGTATACAGTATTTAAAACTTGTAATGCTCACCATAAATGGAAAAGGACATGTTACAGACACTCCCACAGCCTGGTAAAAAAATACCCAACTGCATTTCGTACCCAAACTGGTATTTTGTCAAGGGTAACAATATTAGCTTGTAAGTGTTGCTTTTATACATTCTAATTCTAAATTGATGTCACTATCACAGGTGAAACAAATTCAGATTAGTCTTAAAGGAATTGATGGATGAGCAAATCGCAAGGTTGGAAGGATGTTGAATAGTTTGGGGCCCTTAAAAGAGAGCGATTTCTGTCCCAGAGAGGTGTTGAAGAATGGGCCCTAAAGAGGGAGGAGGACACACTCCTAGTAGGACAAGCAGGGTCCAATCTTATGAAGAGAGAGGAGACACTGTGAGGGAGGAGGTTGCTGAGAATTTTGTACATGAACGTGTGTGTCTTCCAGGCAAACCTGTCTGCTGGCGAGAACATATGACTCTGCCAGCAGAAACAGGCCTCATGGTCTGTCTAGTCTGCTTGAGTGTACAGCTAGCACCCTTAAACTGCAGCTGCCCCACCCACCTTCCCCCCTCTCCTTGATCTCCCCATGTGCCGGGTCCCATGTCCTTTTAAAGCTGCCCACCGTCCTGCAGGATACCTCCTCCTCTGGCAGAGTGTTCCATTTTGTCACCACCCTCTCTGTGAGATAATGTCTCATCTCTCTCTCTTCAAAATCAACCCCCCTCCAACCTTAGCCCATGCCCTCTTGTGTCCTTTCCCTTCCTCAGCCTATATAATCCATCTGTGCCAGATTTGTTGATCCCCTTCAAGTATCTGAAGGTCTTAATCATATCCCCCCAATCTCTCCTCTCCTCCAGGGTGTACAAACTCACAAACCTCAGTTTGCCTTCGTAGGTTTTGTCTTCCATCACCTGGATCATTTTTGTTGCCCTATGGTGCACCCCCTCCAGCAGCCTGATATCCCTCTTTAAATATGGACGCCAGTACTGTACGCAGTACTCCAAGTGCGGCCTGACCAATGACCTGTACAGGGGCTTGAGCACATCCTTGTGTCTGGACGAGAAACCTCTTGCAATACACCCCAACATCCTGTTAGCCTTAGCCACTGCCTTCCTGCACTGAGCCAAATTGTTCATGCTGCCCATTACTAACACCCCTAAGTCCTTTTCTTCCTTGGTGACATCTAGCTGAATCCCTCCCAACCAATATTCTCTCCTAGGGTTCTTACTCTGAAGTGCGTAACCTTGCACTTCTTTGCATTGAAGCCCAATTGCCACTTCACCGACCACTCCTCCAGTTTGGTCAGGTACTCCTGTAGCCCCTGCCACCCATCTATATCATCCAATACTGCCCCTATGTTTGTATCATCCATGAACAAACTGATCCTGCCCGTAACTCCATGTGAGATATCTAATATGAGCAGCCTAAACAGCACCAGACCCAGCACAGAGCCTTGCGGCACTCCGCTCATCACTGCCCAAGGGGATGAGAGTTCCCACCACCACCACCCCCCTTTGCTGCCTCCCCTTCAGCCAGTTCATGATCCAGTTTACCATCTTTGCCCTGCTCCCACATATTACAACTTACCTCCCAGCTGCCCGTGAGGCACTGAACCAAAGACCTTGCTGAAGTCCAAATTCCAAACATCCACTGCATGACCCATATCCAGCTCCCTTGTTACCCAGTCATAGAAACATAGAATTTAACGGCAGATAAGGACCGCTTGGCCCACCTAGTCTGCCCATTTTCCTACCTAACAGATAAGCTGCAGATCCTAGTTAACCAACAGCTTAATTCCTACTACCCCCCACTAGGACTGCCCTATGCATGTCCCATGCATTCTTGAAGTCCCCCACTGTTCTTGACCCCACGACCTCTTCAGGGAGGCTATTCCATGCATCCACAACCCTCTCAGTGAAAAAATACTTCCTCACATTACCTCTGAGCCATCCCCCTTCTATCTTCAAATTGTGCCCCCTTGTTCTTGCACATCTCTTTTTCTGGAAGATGCTACCCTCTTGGACTTTGTTAATTCCCTTGAGGTACTTGAAAGTTTCTATCATGTCCCTCTCCCTTCTTTCCTCAAGGGTATACATATTAAGCTCCTTTAGTCTTTCTTCATATGTCTTGTGGTGCAGACCCTGCACCATTTTGGTTGCCCTCCTCTGGACAGCCTCCACTCTGTCTATGTCTTTGAGGAGATGGGGTCTCCAGAACTGCACACAGTACTCCAGATGGGGTCTCACCAACTGTCTGTACAGAGGGATAACAACTTCCTGTTTTCTACTATTGATGCCTCTTCCTATACATCCCAGTATCCCCCCAGCCTTCCTTACTGCCTTCTCACATTGCTTGCCCACCTTTAGGTCATCTGATATAATTACCCCCAGGTCCTTTCTATTTTTTACTGTTGTCAGTATCTCACCCCCATTGTGTACGCCTCCCAGGGTTTTTGTTCCCCTGCATTACCTTGCACTTCTTTGCATTGAATCTGAGCTGCCATACATTTGACCATTCCTCCAACCTTGCCAAGTCCCTTCTCATCCTTTCCACTCCATCTTGTGTATCAACCCTGTTGCAGATCTTTGTGTCATCTGCAAAGAGACATACTTTTCCTTCCAGTTCTCTGCAATGTCACTTATAAAGACATTAAAAGGACGGTCCCAGTACTGAACCCTGCGGTACCCCGCTAGTAACCCTCCTTTCATCACTGTGTACTCCATTTACTACTACCCTTTGAGTCCTGTTGTCTAGCCAATTTTTTATCCAGGCTACCACCTTGGGACCCACTCCAAGGCTGGCTATCTTGTGTATTAATCTTTTGTGTGGGACTGTATCAAATGCCTTGCTAAAATCTAGGTAGGCCATGTCCACAGCCCTCCCTGGTCTGCTACTTTGGTAACCCAGTCAAAGAAATCTATTAGATCTGTCTGACACGACTGGCCCCATCGTGAATCCATGCTGCCTTGGGTCCTGTGCCTCACTGGCCTCTAGGTACTCAACAATTCTTTCCTTCAGAAGTGATTCCATCATTTTCCCTACCACTGAGGTCAAACTAACTGGTCTGTAGTTTCCTGCCTCTGTCTTGCTCCCACTTTTGTGAAGAGGAATCACATCTGCCCTCCTCCAGTCCTCGGGTACCACCCCATCCTCCCATGATTTGTTAAACAGAGTAGTCAGCGGTGTCACTAGTTCTACCCTTAGTTCTTTTAGAATTCTTGAGTGAACCCCATCAGGCCCCATTGCTTTGTCCACCTTCAATTTTATTAGTTCTTTCAGAACCCTTTCTTCTGTAAATGGAGTTATCGAGCCCCGTCTTCAGAGTGTTTCTCTTGTTTGGTACTCAATTGGTTGGTCTGGCAGGATCTTCCTGAGACAAACCCATGCTGTTGCCCATTCTGGAGTCCATTATCCTCCAGAAAGGTTACCAGTCTCTCCTTCAGGATCATTTCCATAAGTTTACCCACTATAGAAGAACCATTTGATAGAATCACATAGAGTGCAGCTGTGGGTACAATGGGAAAGCCAGTAACGAATCTGATAATGTTATTGTATGTTGCTTTTAGCTTGGTGAAATTAGTGGAGTTTGGTGTTGGAGAGAAAACAAGGGACCTGTAGTCCAGGAGAGGGAGGAGTAAGCTGGAGGCAAGCTGCGTTCTTGTCTCGGGGATGAGAAATTGCTGGATCCTGTAAAGGAGCCCAAGTCTTTGGTGTATTTTATTGATCAACTGGGTTGTGTGTGGCCAAAAGAGAGGTGCTCATCCAGTGTTAGACAGAGGTATTTAAATTCACGGACCCACTCAGTGGCTATGCCATCATTGTCCAGGAGTGTGAGGTCAAAGTTGGACAGTTTCTGGTTGCTTTAGAAAATCATCCATCTTGTTTTTTTGGAGTTTAGGACTAGTCCGAGGGAGGTAAACCAAGAATGGAGGCTGAAGAAATCCTGCTAGAGTTTGGAGAGGAGGGCTGTAGGGTTAATGTCTTTACAATACAATACAATACAATAAGGTGTCATCATCCATGTGTAGCCCAGGTGCCATGTGCCAGTGGGCTACTACCCCTGCCTATTGACCCTCTAACAAGTTAAGGGGCCTGGGTCCTGCTACAGTGGTGTTTGGGGGTTCTATCCCAAAGTTATAGTAAATAGTGTGGTGCCAGCACCCAGAGTAAATTATGAGTGTGTCAGGTGATTGGGTAGTACAGCCCCCTGGGATGCTGTACCTACCCACCTCCCCTACCAACCACCCCACACACTGGGTACCTAACAGTTTCTTAATATACTAAACCATGAACACTTGGTAATTGACAGACACAAACATACCCTTTCACACAGCAGTTTCAAACTACCGATCAAAGCTTTATTAGCAGCAAGGGCTAGGATGAGTGTACTGGGACAAGAGATAGCTGTGGAAGGAAAAAGGTTATTAGTAGAGAATAACAAAGCAATCACAACATGGGTCCGTAGGCCAAACCACCCTGGCTGCCCACCCCCACTAGTACTAGTATTTCCCAGGAGTCTATCTGGGTACCCAGTAGTTGCAGCCGTGGATGTTGCCGTGGGTTGGCCAGCTGTTGGGGCCCTGGGAACTTGAGAATGATTACCACAATAAATGCTATACACTGCCCTTGTGGTCCAGGGCAAGCCCTGGGTACTCACGGTTTTGAAGGTTCAAGTAAGTCCTAGCAGAGAAGGCCTCCACAAGTCTGGGAGCAGTGAGATTCATACACGGAGGCACAGCACAGGGCAGCAGATAAATATCTTGAATCCATTATCTTGATTGAAGGTCTAGCAGCTTGTCCCCTTGATTGAAGATCTGGCCGCTTGTCACCTTCAGCCTCTTCAGCCCCACTGTAGAACACTGGTGCAAGGCCCACCGACCACAAAGGACCCAAACCTAGGAGTGACTTCACAGCCCAGCTCCCTCACAGGTCAGAGTGCCCTAGCACTCTGGTATAAACCTGTGATCCCCTGAAGCCAGTGGACCCCACTTGGTGGGGTTTAGCAAGTTCCCCACCTGGCTCTGGGTTGTAATAGACACTTTCCACTCCAAGCTCAGCAGACAGGTACGATCAAGGTGCAGCCCGATGAAAACACAGCTTTCACTTCTCCAGCGCCAATTGGCAACAAGGCTACAGTCCAGCACAGCAGGCTCTCCTTTTTCTCTAGTTGGGGTAGCAACCACTGTATCCCAGAACATAGGTCACCCGGTTATCTTTTCCCCACAGTCTCTCAGCTTCAGAGCCACTTCCACTTTCCACTCGGCTGGTTCACAGCACTTCAGAATTCTCCCATCTTTCACAACTTCCCATTTTGTCCTGGCTAGCACCCAGTTCCAGCAAACTTTCAGATCACAAAACAATCTCTCAGTGGTCCAAACCTTATTGCAGGATGTCTGCAGAAGATAAACTCTCCCAAAACAGCAAAGTCCAAAATGCCAGATACGTTTTCACACCAGCACAGTTACGCTCAGAACAGAATCCACTGTATTCTCTCTCTCTCTCTCTCTCTCTGTTTCTGTCTCTCGAGCAATTCCAAGTTTGAAACCTGTGGAAGGTCTCAGAAACTCTGACTCTCTCCTTACAGGTCCCTGCTGACGCGATAGGAGCCCGGTCCAGACTGACCCAAACTTCTCAAAGTCCTTGGGATCTCTCCAGTAATCCCTGCCCTCTGACTGGTTGTCCTGCATTATCAATCACAAATATCCATAGAGATCAGCCCTCTTTGACTATTGATTTGGGGGGTTTCTTGGCACCGGAAAATAGTTCACTCCTCCTCCTCCTCCTCCTCCCATCAGTCCTCTGTCACAGTTTTAGGCACCTAGCCACTTGATTGGCTGTCCATTAAGGGTCAAAATATCACAGGCATGGCTGCCCCCATCTAGTTCCATGCAGTTCTATGGCAGTCCCAACTTTGATTTTCCCTTACAGCCAAAACATATACTTTTTAATTAAATGGTCCCCTTGGTCTTGCAGCCACATCTATTCCCTCTCAAGTGACTGCAGAAATATTTCTCAGTAGCCCTTCTGGGGTCCATCGCTAGCCCCGTTTCCGCTTCCTACCAGGAGCTGCGACCCGGCTCATTAATATTCATGAGTCTTCATAACTTATTAATAATTCCCCGTTTCTTTACTGCTCTTCGGCGCTGTTTACAAACTTCTATACTGCTCTTCACCCACCTCTTCCAATTGTCCGACCCCCATTTGGCTCAACCAGGGGGTCGAGATCACTGGGGAGGCATTTAGAAAGCCATTGCAGCAGCAACAAGGGGAGGAGTGAGCTGGCAGTGCTGTGCATGCACAGACCGACAAACCTCTTCAAAACAGACACCGAGGTCACTGGTCCTGTGAGTTGGACCCCCGCAGTCCATTCTGGGCAGGATTTTAGGCGGGAGCCCTGAAAACTGAGGCAAGCCCCCAAAGGGGAGTTACACGCATAAAGGATGATGCTAATATGTGAGCATACTGAGGGGATATTGTTAATACAGAAAATAGGAGAGGCCCCATGATTGACTTCTGTGGGACCCCATGCTTAATAAGGCAGTTAGCTGAGGATTAGCCTTTAATAATCATTTTGTGGTACCTTGGATGGAGGAAGTTCCCAATTCAGTTTACTGTGTTTGTAGAGAAGTTCATTTGGGAGAGAGTCACTTGGAGCAGATTGTGGTCCACCAAGTTGAAGGCATATTGATTGATTACTCATGAGACATTTAAATATATGAGGGGTCAAGGGGCTATTGATGAAGTTTATTTGGGCATATTTTTGCTACAGTGTGCAATTCAGCCCTAGCTACTATTCTAAAGGATCATTGTTAGACCTGAGCATTGAATGTGGGTCTGGTTGGTTGCTAGGTTCACGTGTGCAGACTTGTAAACTTGAAGAGGTATATCCCCTAGTAGTTGGAATTAGAGTCAAGCATTAAGTCTCCTGCAGTATGACCCCTTCAGCTATTTCGTACCCCCCCACCACCACCCTATTTGAAAGCAGTCATTTTGGACTCTTTATGAATGTTTCACAGTTTGGGTATTAACATTTATTTGAACTTTCATGCTAGATGAACCATATGTTCTCTCTTTTAGGAAATATTTATCGGTCACGTGACTTTTATATACAGCAGTTTCTCCAAGCACTGTCTGCACAGAAGCACTTTATATTTCTGCATAGTATTTGCACACTCTTAACTTTATTGTGAAGGTGTTCATGTAATATGAAGATCTTCAAGGATATCTCTTTCATCAGGCCACACCTATAAAACTATAGCTGCCAGGCACTAGGACCACACAGAAACTTTTTTGCTTCCAGTCTTCTAGGGGCCACCCACAATGTCATACATCAAAAGAGTGATCCTTGTTGTTGTGTATGAAGACTGACTCGGGCGAAACTCATCCGATATTGCTAGTGCGGTGGGGAGATCTATAACAATGATGACCACGATGCCTGCGTCTTCTGTCTCTCCGAGGCCCAGGACATTAAGGCCAGCAAGATCTGCCCTGGCTTAAACTAGGCTACCCTGCAGCGCCGTCAGAAAGCCTTGCAGTCGTTCCTCCTTGCACAGAAGGTAGCCAAAATGGAGAGGGAGCTCCAGGCGAGACACTCATCCACATCGTCAGAACCATCCACAGGCTCCCATGGCTCCCATTCTTGCAAGGCCCAGGACAAATGTTCTGGGAAACATAAGCACCGGGAGAAGTAGAGGAGCAAGGATAAGTCCCCCCCAGCATGTTTTTGGTCACCACTATGGGTGCCGGCTGCTGCATTGTCGTCATCCTTTTTTGGTGCCAACACTTCCTACTGCCCATACCCTCACTACCACTGGGTAGGCTCTGGCAGTGAGTTCCGCCGGACCTTCCATGGCTGGTGATGGCTTGTCGACTTCAGACCTTTTGACACCCCTGCCGATGCTGCAACCCCTGCCTTCTCAGGGGCAGCTGGCAGCGGGTTTTACCAGACCTGCTTTGGCCGGCAACAGAATGTCAGTATCAGGGTTTCTGCCTCCCCTGTCAATGCCCCAGGCCTTTCCATAGATGCCAGGAACCCAGCCTCCCCCATCAATGCCACAAGGCACCCCAGTGACACCAACCACTGTTGATGTCCAGACCATATTCTCCTCCTTTATGGAGTTCATTCAGTGTCTTGCTCCTCCTCCTGGCCTGATGACTCTGGGGCCCTACCAGACCAGCCCCTGCGTCAACACCTACCATGTTGATGTCCTCATTGCCTTCTCTGCACTAACTCAAAGCCCTTCGACAAGGATCAGAAATACATTCCTGACCTCATCCCACAGGAGGAGGAGGAGAAAGATGAGGATAGGAGCCCTTCTAGGTCTACCTGCACTGTTTCCTCAGGAGGTGAGAACTCCACCAAGTATACCATGAGGTCCACCTCCTGATGACCCCTCCTTCATCTCAGTGATGAAGCAATTCCAAACAGCTATGGGGTTTGATGCTGAGGAGCAAGACATTACCAGGAGAAACTTGGTCAAATTTCTAGAACTACCAGACTCTCCCCCCTCTAAATATTCCTCCTCTGCTGGCTGCATTAAAGGATGCCACCATGGCTGCATGATATAGACCAAGTATGATCACTGCCATGCCCAGAGGGGCAGGTAAACTGTACCAGGCTCCCTCAGGGAAGACATTTTTCACAGGGCAACCACAGGCTGATTCAATGGTGATAAATGTAGCCTATGATAAGTCTAAGAGGCCTCAACACCTCAGTTCTCTTCCCCCAGATAAGAAGTCGAGGAAACTGTATTTCATGGGCAAAAGGACCTTTGCCACTGCCACTCTGGGCCTCAGAATTGCTAATTACCAGGCCCATATAGTCAAATTCCAGAACACTCTCTGGAAAAAGGGAAAAGTAGCAGCTCAGGGTCCTTCCAGAGGGTCCCCAGAAGCAGGAGGTGTTTAAGGCCCTCCAGACTGGGGCAGATGTGAGTATGCAGCTCTTGAGGTCTACCTAGGATGTCTCAGATGCCTCAGCCAAAGCAGCTATGGATGGCATCTGCCTCAGAAGGCATTCTTGGCTCAAGGTGTGTGAAGGGGTTGTGGGATAACTGATGGACCAGACACCGAACTTCAAGTTCAACACACAATCTCTGTGTGATGTTTATTCAAAATGCAGGAGATAAAGCAATGGCATATCTCTTCTTCAGTACATCAGTTTGCAGCAACAGACTATGTATGTCCTTTCTCTGCATTTAGCCAGCACTACTGACACTGATCTCTGATCTAACTTAGCAGTTGAGATTCAGCCTACACCCCTATACGGGCCTTGTTTGCTTGGGTGGTGGGGGCTCAAATGAAAAAAAAAAAACAAGCTAAAGACTCAGTGCAGAAGCACTGAAACATGGGTTTCCCCAAAGGGCATTGACAATAAGCCAAGTTTCAAAGAAACACAACATCACACATACTTCCATGATGCAAAGCATCATGGGATATATGCAAATCACCATGACATTTCAGACTTGTTCAGTTTACAGCAATTTACATGCATTTTAAATAGCACAACTAACTTAATTTTTATACTAGTTACCTAGTACTTTTTAGCACTATCAAAAACACCTAGTGCCATGGTATTTTCAACATTTACAGGTTTCATAAACATAAGGTGTATACATCAAAGTATTTTATGACATAGCGCTATTAGATACTAATCCAACAACAATAAACACAGCCTGTTGTTTTATATCAGCTCAGAGATCACAGTAACCTCCCTGTACAAGGACCTGAGAAGAAAAAGGAAAATTAAAGAGGGCACTATAGCATAGTCAAGAAAGGGAAGTAGGTGTCCATAGGTGGCCAACCTTATGGACTAGAAATTATAAAGGATAGATTAGACTAAGAAATAGAAGAACTTTTGCAACAAATTTAAGAAAAGGTCAGTCCTCAAGAGTGGCAGGAGCTCCCTGTCAGAAGGTGTCAGGATTTGCTAGTGATGTCCAACAGTCCATCCTGAATGCCCCTTCTGAGTTTGCAAGCTCTTTGAGGTGGATGTACAGGATATCCTTTCTGACCTTTAGACCTCAGGAAGGACTCTGCAGTCAGCCCACCCACTTTACCACACTCAGCCAAAAAGGGGACAGAGGGTGCCCTTTTGTCGTGTCACCCACAGACCCAAGTCAGGATCCCGCCAGCCGGGCATGCGCCAAACAGGAGTAGCCTCGCCTGCCCCTACCTCCACCATACAGAAAACTCCTAGAGGTGGAGGTGCGGCCCTGGTCACTGGTTCTGCTTCAACATGACTCCTTATTAGACCCCACCCTCCAGTACTTCAAAAGGTGGTGGTAGGTGGTTGCTTCTCCCTCCACCTGTACAGGTGAAGGGAGATCACAACAGATGTTATGGTCCTGCAGCTTATAGAGCAAGACCACACTCTAGAACTTCTGGAGTTGCCTACAGACCTCCTTCCAGTTCTTTCAAGCTACCCTCCAGACCACGTACCAGTGCTACTGGAGGAAGTTCGCACACTATTGCAAAAGAGGGCTATAGAGCCAGTTCCCAGGGATCAGAAGAACAGAGGGTTCTATTCCCACTTCTTTCTAGTTCCCAAATCTGTAGGGGATTTGAGGCCCATCCTGGACCTGAGAAACCTGAACTTCTACATTCAGTACAAGAAGTACAGGATGGTTACCCTGCAGGGCCTGCTGCCACTACTGCAAAAGGGAGACTGGATTTATTCCCTAGACATGCAAGATGAATACCTGCACATGAAGGTTTGCACTCCCAACAGGAAGTACCTCAGGTTCCTGTTTCAGGGGAAACACTACCAGTTCAGGGTACTGCCCTTTGACTTGTCATCTGTGCCACGGGTCTTCACCAAATGCTTAGCAGTGGTGGCAGCAACCCTCAGGAGGGAGGGACTGTATGTCTTCCCCTTATTGGATGACTGGTTGCTCATAGCTCAGTCCAAGGAGCAACTGTCTCACACCCTAGCGCATATCAAACAGCTGTTCCACACTCTAGGGATCACGATCAATCTACTCAAGTCAGTCTTAACTCCTTGCCAGAATCTCCAGTACATCCGAGCTATACTGGACACTACCCAGGGAGTGGTCTCTCTGCCCCAGGACAGAGCAGAACACCTGTCTGTGTGGGCCCAGCTGTTCTACAGCAACCGGCATATCACAGCCAGGAGATTCCTGTGGCTACTAGGCCTGATGGCAGACGCTATTGTCACAGTTCCCCTGGCAAGGCTGCACATGCAGATCCCCCAAAGGACATTAAAGAGTCCAATGGGATAAATGCATCAACAATCTAGAACAGAGGGTTCTAGTCACTTTGGCAGTTAAGAAAGTGCTTCAGTGGTGGATGGAACCCAGCAATTTGGGCAAAGAGGTTCCCTTCTTGATCCCTTCCCCATATCAGATCCTTACTATGGATGCTTTGGGGATGGGTTGGGGGCACATCTGGGACCTCACCAGACCCAGAGTACAGGAACCACAGTGGAGAGTTCCCTCCATATAAACATCCTAGAGATGAGGGCCATTCTGTATGGCCTGCAAGCCTTCCAGGATTATGTGTCCCCAGGACCTCTACTGGTGCAGACGGACAACATCTGTGTAGTGCACTACATAAACAAGCAATGGGGGACTCATTCATACTCCCTGTGCAGAGAAATGATGAGGGTTTGGTACTGGGCTCTAGAACACAGTCTAGAACTGTCAGCAGTCCATGTCCCAGGCATCCAGAACATCTTGGCAGGCAGACTAAGCCGGTTGCAGTCCAGAACGCACAAGTGGGAGCTGCTGACCTGGGTAGTGGAAGGCCTGTTCTACAGGTAGGGCCATCCAGAGCTGGACCTTTTTGTATCCCCATTCAATGTAAAACTGCCACTTTTCTGCTTGCTCACTCCAGGGCCTGGAGCTTTCCGGTGAGATGCGTTGTTCCTGTCCTGGAAAGGGAGGTTCCTCTATGCCTTTCCTCCCTTCCCTCTAATTTAGAGAGTGCTGATCAAGCTCCATATGGAAGGAATGACTCTGATATTAGTTGCTGCCTTCTGGCCTCATCAGATCTGGTTCCTCTTAACTGCAGCAGTTGGCGGTGGAACCTCCAGTACTCCTATCCTTGTGCAAAGGCTTGCTATCACAGGAGCAGGGGCACCCTGGCCCATCCAGACCTCAAGTCCCTCCATCTTCGTGCATGGCTCCTGAAGATGAAGACATAGCCATGGCTAAATCTGGGGTGTCTCAAAAGGTGGCTGATGTCCTGGTGGCTGCTAGAAAACCCTCCACCAGGGCCACTTATTCCATGAAGTGGAAGCGCTTTGCTCTGTGGGCTGCTTCCCATCACTTGGATCCCTTCACTTGTCCAGTGAATTAGATTCTGGAGTAGTTACTGTCCCTTTCAGATGCTGGACCACAATACTCTTCCATTAAGGTGCACCTGGCTGCCATTTCAGCTTTCCATGTGCCTATTGATGGCCGTACGGTTGCACAACTGGAGGTGTCCCGTTCATTCTTGAGAGGCATTCTTCACTTGAAGCCTCCCATCTGCAATCCAGTCCTGGCTTGGGATTTGAATTTTATTCTAGAGAAACTTACTTTGGCTCCTTTTGAGATGGCCGAGACTTGCAAGCTGTGCTTTCTAGCATGGAAATTGTTACTTTTAGTTGCTATTACTTTTGCTCGAAGGATCTCCGAGCTTCAGGCTGTTATGTGTGGACCTTCTTATTGGATTTTCCACAAAGACAGGGTGTCTTTGCGTACCAACCCTATGTTCTTGCCAAAGGTGGTGTCTGAGTTTACCCTGAATCAAACCATCCGCCTGCCTGTTTATTTTCCAGAGCATGCCAGTCCAGGGCAAGTATTGCTCCACACCTTAAATGTACATAGAATACTCAGATATTATGTTCATTGTACGAAGGACCGCAGGAAGTCCTCACAACTTTTTTTCTTCACCCCTTGGAAAGAAGGCATACTGGTTTCTAAACAGTGCCTGTCCAAATTGTCGTCCAACTGTATTACTTTTTGTTTAGGAAGTACGATAAGGAACTTCCTGGGGTTGTGCATGGCCATTCAGCCAGAGACATGTTCACTTCTGTTGCCTGTTTCAGGAATGTGTCAGCGGCAGAAATTTGTACTGCTGCCGCTTGGAGTACTGTGCATACTTTCACTAAACACTACAGTCTGGACATTACCTCTAGGAGAAGGGCAGGCTTCGGTCTGGCTGTGCTTCAGGGCCTCTTTTCTTAGGCCTATAGCCTCCAGCCAGCCAGATTGTCTCTCTGTCAGTACTGCTTGACAGTGTTGGGTAAGTTACTTTTTCTATTACTTTTGGAAACTTGTTCCAGAAAGTGCTGTATAGTCACTAGCAAGGATGGAGAAGTACTGGAAAAAGTAATACGCCTTACAGTTACAATTACTTAATTTCTTTTTATACAAAATTAATAGGTAGCTCTAACTGATTACATTTATTTGAAAGTAACTAGTAACTAACCTATTACTTTCAAATAAGTGTCATCTGTTATAGTTATTATTTTTGTATTGTTTTTGTATAAAAAGAAAAAAGTAACTGTAACTGGCAGGTGTATTACTTTTTCTAGTACTTCTCCATCCTTGCTAGAGATTGCACAGAGCTTCCTGGATCAAGTTTCCAAAAGAAATAGAAAGTAATAGAAAAACTAACTTACCCAGCACAGCTGCTTGGGACTCGTTCCATGGATGTGGCCTGATGAAAGATATTTTCAAAGAAGATAGTACAGTTATGTAAAAACTTACCATAATAGGGGCCCTATTTGTTGAGCGGTAGCTTTCATTTGTGTCAAAGGTAGCTTAAAGATTCCTAGTAATGTTTTGAAAATCTCCCCCCATAGGATTCAATGGGGCATGCCCCCGTGCTCTCCCTGGTAGGACATCACAAAACGTCCAAGCACGGGGGTGTGGTGAGCAGACTGGGAAGTGGAAGGGATTGGCTGCTGCCGGCAGTTCGGCCAGAGTTACGATCCCTACTTTCCTTAACAGGACAGCATTACAATTTATAATTCTGACACTGAGAGACTATCGCTGTGGTACAGTAACGGGCTATGAAGCCCAAAACTGCACTTACAAAGATCACACCCTCATATTAAAATTTGCATCTTTGTCCTGCCAGTCAGTTTTGGTTCCACTAGCTCTTTAACTGTTTCAATGCTGGAGAAAAAAAGAGAGGGGAAGTAGAGTAGATTCCTCCAAACTGGATTTGACAGAGGTGCTAACAGGTTTGTAATTTCTGTCATAGAAGTCTGAGGGGTTTTCTGGTATTCTGACACCCAAATAAGAAAGTAATTTAGACTTCCATTTAAGTGAAAGGGCAGCCCACAAGCCCTGTGTCAGAGAGTCATTAAACATTATGACCTCGATTTAGCAACATTCAGTGTATAACTTGATATGTTGCTATATTCATCTAAAGAAAGAAAACTACAGGCAGGAAGATCTTGAATCTGATAAATAATAGAATAATATTTTCTGCATATAATGCCCTTTTTTGAGAGCCTCTGCCCAAATCTGTATGCTTCACCTCATCTGATTGCAGTAATGACTCAGTATATATAGAAAAAAATGAGGGTACAATGGACAGACATGATAGGTCCTTCACACTTAATAAAATCATCCATGTGATGTAGACATGAAGCATGAGAATTAGTATAAATAGCCTGCATTGCAGGAAAAAAACTGAGGAAGCCAAATTTGTTCAGGACTGCAAGTAGAAATAGCCATGTGACCCTGTGAAAGGCCTTTTCTTTATCCAGACTAATGAGGGAGGCAGAGAAAGCAGTATAATGGATAAAATGAAGAATATGAAGGGCCTTGTATATGTTATCCTGTGCCTTCCTATTTAATTAAGTCAGACTGATCAAAGCCAATAATGTAGGGAAGAAGTGAATACAGTTGGAAGGCAAAAGCAGCCATAATTCATTTATAATCTATGTTTAGCACATACTGTAAATACTAACAGGTTCCTGCTTACAAAAGGTAAAATTAAACCCATGCATTTTTGCTGTAGGCTTAGAGTACTCAAGCACATAAAGGATGGCTCTCTCCGTTACTGTACCACTGCTGATAATACTTGTACTGAATGTGTGAAGTTTCAAATACCTTGGTCTTCACCTTTGTCTCTTCCTGTCTTACACAGAGCACTGTAAGATCACTACAAAAAAGGTTCATCAGAAACTTGGAATACTATACCAGGTTAGGAACTGTCTGTCTTCTGAATCTAGAGTCAGCGTCACACAGTAGGTGCTTGCTCCTAACTCTCATTGACTATGGGTCTCTAGTCTGCCACTTGGCCCGGTCTCCAAAATTCATAAGAAAATTGTGTTATTCAAGTTTATTGCTAGGTTTTTTTCTACGGTTGACTTGTGGAAATACAGCTCTGCTTATTATAATCCATACTAAACTCTCACTGAAAAATAAAAATATTCTCAACATCATATCTCAAGCTCACAAGAAATCATAACTGGGTCCTGGGCCTATCTTACCTCCCAGCTTGCTCTCTCTACTAGAACTTAGACACTGCAGTCCTCTGACATAAGTCTTCTGAGCATCCGTCTCACAAAGACTACCATAAGTCAAAATGGCTTTGATGTCATGGCCTCAAAAATCTAAACCTCCCTGACTTCTCACATCTGCACTATCAAATCCCATATTATGTTCAGAGCAAGCCTCAAGAAATCTCTCTCAGTGAGTACTATTTGCATTTGTCTCTGATGTACTGTTTCATCCTCTCTTATCTTTGTACTGTAGTCATGCTTCTAGTGTGTGTTGTTTTTATGCACAGGTCGCTCCTGAATAAGGGACTCTGTCCCAGTGAGCTCACCTAGTTTTCAAAATAAATAAAAACAAAGGCCAGTAGGACTCATAATAGTAGTAGTAGTGAGTAGATTGGTGGCCGCAATGCAGGGCAAGTGAAAATGTTAGCAATTACTTAAAGGAATGGAGTGCAAAGGAGGGGTTTGCTTTTTGGGGGACAGGGACACATTCTGGAGGGATAAAGGCCTATTGAAACCAGATGGCATTCATCTGAACAGAGAGGGGTCTAAGACATGGGAGCAGACGTGCGATGCATGCATCTCCAGTTTCTTTTTTTTTTAAACAAATAAGGGTGGGGGGGCTATGGCTAAGGACATCCATGCTAGGAAATTGGAAAGGGAGACCTGCAAAACACTGCCAAAAGTTGTTGGACAAAATTGGGGGTAGAGAATAAATCAGCCAAGGTAGGTGGCAGTGGGGGAAACCTGGGAGCAGAAAAAAATTGGCCTTGGATGATGGTAGCAAACACACAAGGGCTAAGGGAGAAAACAGTAAAGGATGCAGCAGCAGCAGAGGGAGCAAGGAAAGGAACAAGACTCCTGCACTAGTATTTATAAAGACCAGGAGCATCAGGAAAAAGCTGCTGCAGTAGAGGGAAGGACAGATACTGAGGCTGTTACAGAAACGTGGACGATATCCAACCATGACTGGGACCTCATGGTCTCTGGCTATGACCTGTTTAGAAATGATAGGGAGAAGGGAAGTGGTGGTGTACACCAGGGAGGGAATTAACACAGTGGAGGATAAGGAACCAGTGGGGTGCAGTGAGTTGGAATATCTGTACATTTAGGTAGCGGTGGAGGAGGAAATACCCTCTGAATAGGGTGGGCCGCCGGCCACCAAATCAATTGGGAGTGGTTGACAGGGCACTAGTAGGGGAGATCAGGAAGGCAGTGACAGTGGGGAAAAATGTTCTGACAGGAGATTATAACATGTTAGATGTCAACTGGAGTATTCCTTGGGCAAAAGAGCACTGGGAGCCAAGCTCTTGTATATGCAGTTGTGGACTGTTTCCTGACAGCATGTGGAGGAGCAGACTAGGGATTGTGCCATACTAGACCTAGTTCTGTTGAATCAGAACAATGTAAGTGAGGTGAAGGTAGAGGATCCTCTTGGGTCTAGGGACCACAATTTAGTGTGGTTTAGCACTGCTCTCAAGGGTCGGTGGCATAAGTCCCAGATGCTGATCTTAGACTTTAGAAGAGCAGACATCAGGAAGATGGAGGAAGAGTGCAGAAAGAGACTCAAAATGCAGGCCAACTAGGGTTGTGGAAAATAAATTAAATGTCATTAAACGGAGAGTCCAGGAGATATCTAAAGCCTGTCCGAGGCAGTTTGGGATTCAGAAGAAGCAGAGGAATCCTGTTTGGTTCTCAAGGGATGTAGGGGAGGCAGTCTGGCCAAAGAAATCAGCCTTCAGAAAATAAAGACTGAACAGAGGGAGGCGAATAGAGGGATCTACCTCAGCAAACTGAAGAAGGACAGCTAAGGCTGAGTCAGAGCTCAAAATAGCAGAAGTCTTGAAGGACAATTACTAGGCCGCCTTTAGGTATGTCAGCAAGAAGAAGCATAAAACAAGAGATGAACTGAAAGGCTGCAGAAGGAGGGAGTATGGGTGGAGGAGGATGGGGAAAACAGCAGATATATTAAATAATTACTGCTCAGTATTCATGGTAGAAGATGGGGGGTGGGGGACACTCGTAGAGTGTATCATATTGTCTGGGAGGGAGCTAAAGATGGTGATGGGGACCACCAGTGAGGACCAAGTGCTCAAGGGCTTCAGAGGGTTGAAGGTGGAGAAGTCACTGAAACTGCAGGGGATGCATGCCATGTGTTTCTGAAGGTGAGATAGAGTTTGGCATCACCGTTAGCTGATCTGTATAGCTGCTTGCTAGTGACCACAGTGGTCCATATAGACTGGAGAGTAACTGACGTACATCTCTATAAGTGTGAACACATGGGAGACCTGGACAACTACAGATCTGTTATCCTGACATCAGGTGTTGAGAAGCTGCTTGAAACTGTTATCAATGATCATTTGGTAGACTTACTAGAGAAATTCAGTATTTAGGACTGGAGGCAACATGGGTTCATGAGGGGGGTTACCTTCAAGTTCTACCCACTCCTTATGCAGTGAGGGCTCAGATGCCTCCTTTCAGGTTTTGTTCAGACAAATCCAGGATGTAATGGGATTTGAAGCTGAGGAAGAAAAATCCACAAAGAGAAATTTGATGGACTTTTTGGAGGTTCCTACATTATCCATTGTCCCTCCTCAGTAGATCCTGCTTTGGAGGATGCTATATTTGCTACTTGGCACAGGCCTAATACCGTGCCTGCAGTACCCAGAAAGGCTGACAAACAGTATCCTGCTCAGTCTGTTAAACCTTATTATACAATGGCAAGAAAGAATCCTGGGCTGTGATTGGTCAGTCTGGGGCTAGACCCATAATGTTATCGCAGTATAACATCACGGGGTCTAATCCCAGCACAGACATGACCACATCATATGTTTTGTCAGTATGTCAGTTTTATCTAACATTAGGATAAGCTTTCAGGGTTACTGCATTTGTTGTTGACTGATTGTTTCTGCTCTTACCTCCTTGTTCTTTCGTCCGTGGTTCTTCTTTTTAGGCAGGGGAAGGGCCCAGCCACCCATCCCCAACCACCCCCACGCTACACTCCTTTTATAGGGTACCACAGTTGTGACATTTCCTGTGGCAGAGCAGGAAGGAGCGGATCAGTGGGGCCGCCACAAGGTGATCTCATTTACAGGGCACTAGTAATTTAACTTGTTATAACAAGTTAAACAAAGCACAATTAAACCATTACTTGCATTTTTTCCTTTTTTTCCTTCTAATTACTCTGACAAGGTTACAAACCCAGCAACTTATTTGGAATGGATTTCATTAACTGCAGGTACTGTGGAACAATTTTCAGAAGGACAGTCTTACAGGATTTAGGACACTGTCCTACATGCTGGCCTTTGGAGATCTTGATGCTCAGCTCCGGGCAGCATGGGCAGAGATTGCCGCCTCAAATTTCATATTGAAGAGAAATACATTATAAGAACCACCCGCCATTTCCCCAGCATCCAACAGAAAAACCTCGACAAGAGAGGTAGTTGGTCCAGGAGGTTGGCAGGTGGTTAGGAAACAAATCAGGTGCCCCATCACTCTCTGCTCTCAACACATTACCTCAAAAACCATATAAACACTACAAACAGGTATCTGCCTCTATCTCTGAAATCAAATAAAGAGGCAGAAGACACTGCAGAGCAGGACACTGTGGCACAGGAGCTAGCACAACAAAACTCACCCAAATCAGGAACCAAAACAAAACAAGCACAAAGGAAATCCAAAACTTCTGATCATAGGAGACTCCATGATCTCGGGAGTTGATACCCATCTCCAGCCAGGGGTGATGGTCAGATGTCCCCAGGTACATCAGCATGAGAGACACTGACTGCACTGCTAAAATTGTTCACAAAGCAGGAGAAAACATTGATGTCCTAGTACACATAGGGACTAATGATCTCGCCACCCGGTCAGTTGTGGAGACCAAGGAACACCTGACTAGGCTGGCTGACAAACTATCATCTATTTTGTCCGGCATCTCCTTCTCTGAGATCCTGCCAGTCTGGGAGAGGGGAGCAGATGGACGGAAGGCCAGAGAAGGGGAGATAGGGGAGCTAAACACGTGGCTCAAGGGCTGGTGCCAGGAAAAAGGACACAGATTTGTAGGGAACTGGCAACAGTTCTGGGAGCGAAAGTTCTTTAAATTTGATGGACTGCATCTGACTAAGGAGGGAGTCAGTGCATTGGGGCAGAAGTTTGACTTCTTTGCAGAATATTTAAACTAGCAAATGGGGAGAGGGGTCAGCACCCCATCACGTCTAATGGGAAGAACACCCTCCCCTCAGCTAGTGGTCAAACAGGAATTCAGCATGTTTGCTGCTCATTTGCATCACCAGGTAAGAAAAAGGTTTGTCTCCCCATACGGCACTGGGGTGTGCCAAACTTCACCCAACAACTAACACACCAAAATCTGGCCAATGGAAAATCATGTACACAAATCTCACAGCCTGGGAAATAAGATCCCAGACCTGCAGGCAATAATGTCAGAGCTAAACTGGACATAGTAGCAATTAGTGAGACGTGGTTTACCAGTAACCACACTTAGGAGACTTCAGTACCTGGCTATGTATTGTCTAGAAGAGACCGAGTGAATGGGGGAGGAGTGGCCCTGTATGTTAATGAAATATCAAAGCTACAGAAATTCAGAATATACATAAGGAGCCAGAAGAACTGTGGGTCACCCTGAAACAGGAAATGGGACAGCCATAAGAACTGGGGTTGTCTACAGGCCCCCAGACCAGAGGGAGGACATAGACACATTACTGTTAGAAGATATACAAAACATGACCGCTAAAGGGAGGTTCTGATAATGGAGACTTCAACATGCTGGATACAGATTGGTCAATACCAGCAGGAACATCTGCCAGAACTAGACTCATAGTGGATTCCCTGCAGGGGGAGGGCCTCAAACAACTGGTACAGCAACCCACAAGAGACAGGGCTATCCTAGATCTAGTACTGACTAACAAAGAAGGGATCACAGATCTCCAGGTAGAAGGTCACCTGGGGGCCAGTGACCATCACATGGTATGGTTCAATTTGGCTACTACATCTAAATCATCCCATTCCAAAGGCAAAATATGGGACTTCAGAGGAACTGACTTTGATAAGATGGTCAACAGAGTTAAGCTAGCCCTGGCAAAAAGAAACACAGGTGAGGGGTACAGGCAAAGTGGGCAAGCATTAAGGATGCAATACTTGAAGCAACATCCCATTGTGTCAGACAGAAAAGGAAGTGCAAAAGAAGAAGAAACCACTTTGGTTCTCAAACAGCAGAAAGAAAAGGTCAGAGCCAAAAGGCTGGCCTTCAGGAAATATGAGGGAACACAGCGGATGAAGATAGGGAGGCATACCAAACTGCCCTAAGAGAAGCAGGTAAGGCAGTAAGGCAGGCAAAGTCCCAAACTGAGGAAACACTAGCACCGAACAGTAAAGAAAGGTGACAAGACTTTCTATAGATACATTAGTGAAAGGAGAAAGTCCAGAGGGAGTATTGCTAAGCTAATGGAGAAAAGAGAGCATGTAGGGAGGAGGACCCTGTAAAGGCATCTATCCTAAATAGATACTTGCAGTATTTACTGAAGAGAAGGTAGGGCGAGGCCCACAGCTCAGCATCATGGACACAGGGGAGGAGGTGAGCACTACTCCCTTCACAAAGAAAGGGTCCTACAAGAGCTTGCTAAGCTCAGGGTGGATAAGGCAATGGGACCTGATGACATACATCCCAGGGTACTGAAGAGCTAAAGGAGGAACTAGCAGGCCATTAGCAGAATTGTTTGGTGAGTCTCTGAGCACGGAGAGGTCCCAGAAGACTGGAGAAGGGCTCATGGATCCCGCTCCACAAGAGTGGTAGCAGGGAGGAGGGGGACACTGAGACCGGTCAGTCTTACCTCAGTAGTGGGCAAGATTATGGAGGCACTCCTTAAGGAAAGGATAGTGCAACACCTGGAATCCATAGGGGCACAGGATCCAAGACAGCATGGGTTTACAAAGGAAGGTCCTGTCAAACTAATCATAGATTTCTTTGACTGGGTAACCAGAGTGGTGGACCAAGGGGCAGTTGATGTCGCCTACCTTGACTTTAGCAAAGCTTTTGACACTGTTCCACATAGAAGATTGATAAATAAGCTGGGTAGGCTCAAAGTGAGGGTCAGAAGTTGGTCAACTGGGTGGCAAACTGGTTGTGGACAGAAAACAGAGATGGTGGTAAATGGTATACAGTCAGAAGAGATGCAAGTCACAAGTGGGGTACCTCAGGGATCAGTCCTGGGGCCAGTCCTCTTCAACATCCTCATTAGTGACCTTGCAGATGGACTAGAGGGTAAGGCTTGTCTGTTTGCAGATGACACCAAGATCTGCAACAGAGTAGATGATCCAGATGGGGTGGGCAGAATGAGAAGAGATCTGGATAAACTAACTGCAGAATGGTCAGAAGAGTGGCAACTGGGATTTAATGCAAAGAAGTGCAAAATCATGCACATAGGGAAGAGAAACCCTGAAGCCACCTATTGGCTGGGAGGAGTTGCTAGCAGTCACAAAGGAAGAAGGAGACTTGGGCATCATCATCACTGATGACCTAAAATCATCCAAGCAGACCTCTAAAGCAGCAGGTAAGGCTAGGGGTGTTAGGGTGTATTAGTAGGGGTATCACAGTCGTAAGAGGGAGGTAATAATCCCTCTGTACAAGACACTGGTTAGGCCCCATCTGGAGAACTGCGCAGTATTGGAGGCCACACCTTCACAAGGACATTAACCAAATTGAGGCAGTCCAGAGAAGGGCACCAAAATGGTGCAGGGACTGCATCAGAAGACATATGAGGACAGATTAATGGAGCTCAATATGTATACCCTTGAGCAAGGAGGGAGAGAGGTGATATGATCGAGGCATTCAAACACTTAAGGGCATAAACAAGGTGAAAGAGTCTAACATGTTTAAATATAAGAAAAATAGCAGGACAAGAGGACACAGCATGAGATTAGAGGAGGCCGCATTAAGGGGAAATGTGAGGAAATTCTTTTTCACAGAAAGGTGGTGGATGCATGAATGGCTTACCACAAGAAGTGGTGGCTATGAATACAGTGCAGGGCTTCAAACAGGCATGGGATAGGCATAAGGGAGCAATACAAATGACTATGAATAGATAGGCCACTGATAGAGCAAAGGCCGATGGCACATTTATAAGGTAGAAAAAGAAATGGGCAGACTGGATGGGCCTTGCGGTCCTTATCTGCTGTCAACTTCTCTGTTTCTATGTTTCTATATGTTAGTAAAATTCACTCCACAAGCCATGTCTAAGTTGCCCACAGTTCACATGTGTGCCAGAGAGATCGGCAGTAGTTCCCAGTTTTTTAAAACATGTAATTCTAGGGATGTGGATATGATGTTCTAGCCATACTAACTGGCAGTGCCCTTTCCCTTAGGATGATGCTGGAAAGTCTTCAAGCTGGCTCCTCCCACCCACCCAGGTGGTAACTCCCTCCACTCCACCCTATGACACCAGATCTTCCTTTCCGCTGGAAAAAGCAGGTTCCCTCCTTACCGCTCCCGCGTTGAGTAGGCCCTAGCACTTAAATCTTTGGATTTACTTCCATAGAAACATAGAAACATAGAATTTGACGGCAGATAAGGACCGCTTGACCCACCCAGTCTGCCCATTTCCCTACCTGATGGATAAGCTGCAGATCCTAGTTAACCAGCAGCCTACTTCTTCCTACCCCCACCCCCTAGAATTGCCTTATGACTGTCCCATGCATGCTTGAATTCCACCACTGTTTTTGACTCCACAACCTCCTCTGGAAGGCTGTTCCATACATCTACAACCCTCTCTGAAAAATACTTCCTTAAATTACCTCTAGACACGCCCTCCTTCTATCTTCAAATTGTTTGCCCTTGTTCTTGCACACCTCTTTTTGAAAGATACTCCTCTTGGACTTTGTTGATTCCTTGAGGTACTTGAAAGTTTCTATCATGTCCCCCCTCTCCCTCCTTTCCTCGAGGCTATACATATTAAGCTCCTTAAGTCTCTCTTCATATGTCTTCCGGTGCAGACCCTGCACCATTTTAGTTGCCCTCCTCTGGACAGCTTCCATCCTGTCTATGTCTTTGCGGAGATTGGGTCTCCAGAACTGCACACAGTACTCCAGATGTGGTCTCACCAGCTATCTGTACAGAGGGATAATAACTTCTTGTTTTCTACTGGTGATGCCTCTCCCTATGCATCCCAGTATCCCCCCAGCCCTCCCTGCTGCCCTCTCACATTGCTTGCCCACCTTTAGGTCATCTGATATGACTACCCCCAGGTCCCTTTCCATTTTTGTTGTTGTTAGTATCTCACCCCCCATTGTGTACTCTTCCCCTGGGTTTTGTTTCCCAGGTGCATTACCTTCATCTTAGCATTGAATCTAAACTGCCATACATTTGACCATTCCTCTAACCTTGCCAAGTCCCTTCTCATCCTTTCCACCCCTTGTGCATCAACTCTGTTGCAGAATCTTGTGTCATCTGCAAAGAGACATACTTTTCCTTCCAGTCCCTCTGCAATGTTGCTTATAAGAGACATTGAAGAGGACCGATCCTAATACTGAACCCTCGGTGCCCCTGCTAACCCCCTTTTTCAAGTGGACTCCATTTACTATTACTCTCTGTGTCCTATTCTCCAGCCAATTCTTTACCCAGGCTGTCATCTTGGGACCCACTCCCAGGCTGGCTAACTTGTATATTAATCTTTGTGTGGGACTGTGTCAAATGCCGTACTAAGTCTAGGTAGACCATGTCCACAGCCCTCCCTGATCAACTACTTTGGTCACCCAGTCAAAGAAATCTATCAGATTTGTCTGGCATGACCTTCCCGCTGTGAATCCATGCTGCCTTGGGTCCTGTGCCCTCTGGCCTCTAGATACATAACAATTCTTTCCTTCAAAGTGGTTCCATCATTTTCCCTACCACTGAGGTTAAACTAACAGGTCTGTAGTTTCCTGCTTCTGCCTTGCTCCCACTTTTGTGAAGGGGAATCACATCTGCCCTCCTCCAGTCCTCAGGTACCACCCCATCCTCCCATGATTTGTTAAAGAGGGTAGTCAGTGGTGTCACTAGTTCTGCCCTTAGTTCTTTTAGAATTCTGGGATGAATCCCATCAGGCCCCATTGCTTTGTCCACCTTCAGTTTTAAGAGCTCTTTCAGAACCCTTTCTTCTGTAAATGGGCTGGTATCAACTTCTGTATCCAGAGTGTTTCTACTGTTTGTTTTAGGTACCTCCTCCTCTTCCTTTGTAAATACTGAGCAAAATATTTGTTTAGTATCTCTGCCTTTCACAGTCACCTCTGCCCACCCTCCCTCCCCTTTATTAAGCCTCACTATCCTCCCTTGGTCTTCCTTACGCTCCTAATGTACCTATAAAAGGTTTTATCCCCCTTCTTTACTGAGTTGGCTATCTTTTCCTCGGTTTGGGCCTTTGCTGTTCTGACTGCCTTTCCAGCTTCCTTTTGCTTCTTGATGACAGTTCTCTGTCCTGTTCCTTCTTGATTCCTTGTACTTCCTGAATGCTTTCTTTTCTCTTGAACCTTCACTGCCACTTCCTTTGAGGAACCATAGTGGTTTCTTACCTCGTTCGTTTTGTTCATTTTATACAAAGGCTTGTTACCTCTGTGATGGCAGTTTTATTATTCCCCATTGTTCTTCCACCCCTCCTTCCTGCCCATTTGCTAGTGCATTCCTTAGGCACTCAACCCATTTTGCAAAGTCAGCCTCCTAAAATCCAGTACCTTTGTTTTTGTATGGCTTGACTCTATTGCTGTTCTATTGTAAACCATACTGTTCGATGGTCGCTAGTTCCCAGATGGCTACCCCTTACATCTGTGATCCTCTCTTCATCTCCATTTGGGAGAACCAGGTCTAAGATTGCTCCCTCTGAGTGGGCTCCAATACTAGTTGTCTAAGGCATGCCCCTGTAGGGCATCTAGAATAACCCACTCTTAGAAGTGGCTGCTGCAGCTGCACTCCAGTTAACATCTGGCATATTCAGATCACCCATCAGCAATATCCCCTTTATCTGCCATTCTAAGTATACTTTCTATCATTTCCTTGTCCATTTCCTCCCCTGGAGAGGTCTGTATACTAACCCTGTGCAGATTGTGGTGCCATTGCCTGCCTCCAAATTGACCCACAGTGCTTCTTCTCCTCCCTGTTTACCCTTTTGTTCTGTTGCTTTGATTTCTTCTCTTATGTAGAGAGCTACTCCTCCTCCTCTTTTACCCTCCCTGTCCCTCCTGTAGATAGTGTATCCTGGTATGTTTACGTCCCAGTCATGGTTCTGTGTGTACCATGTTTCTGTGACTGCCACGATATCCAGATCTTCCTCCTCCATCAAGGCCACTAATTCAGGAAGCTTGTTACCCAGACTACGGGCATTGGTACTCATTGCTCTCCATTTTTGATGGCTTTACCTTCTGTGGCAGCAGCCCCACACAGCCTTTCTACCTTGGTCTTTTTCTCATTTAGTACCCTGTTTTGTAGGGAGGCTGGGATTTTCCTGCTGCTTATCAGTGCCTCCCCTTGACTAGTTTAAAGGCTTGCCAATAAAGCATTTAAACCGACTGCTAAAAGACTTGTTCCCTTCCTGGACAGATGCAGACCATCCTGCCAGTATAGGCTGGTGTCCCTCAGGTGGAACCCCAGTTCCCAATGAAGCCAAACCCTGTGCTCCACACCTTTTTTCAACCATTTGTTAAACTGCATGGTGCAAAGTACCCTCGCCTCACTCATGCCACTGACAGGCAGCACCTCTGAGAAGGATACTGTGTGTGCTACTTGTCTTAGCCCTCCCCAACTCTACAAAGTCCTTTTTCTGCTCTAATCTCATGATGAACCAAGTCATTTGTCTCTGAGGTGGACAATGATGTCCAGCTCAGACTCGTCAGCAACTGTTCTCGTGATCCTAAGGATGCCCTTCCTGTCCCTCCAAGCCATGGCACCAGGCAGGCACCTTACTTCAGTTTTCCCTGCTCCCCCCAGTTCTGTCCTCCTAATATTGAGTCCCCCACCAGGAGCTGCTTTCTTTCCCTGTGGTGCCCTCTGCCTCCTTCCTGAGGGCCTCCCTTGTGACAGTTGTCTGCACCCTCCTTAGTCTCCTCTGTGGGTGCATCCACAGGGGAACTATGCGCCCCCAGAATGGTGTATGGATTGTGGAGTGTAACAACTGACTGGGTGTGCCTCTGTTCCACCACCCTTACCCTCCCTGAGCCCACTGTGGTCCAACTGCTGTGCTTTCTTCGCAACCTCTGAGGCAGTGGTGGTGGCTGTGGTGCTCCCTGGATGGGGGAGGTTCCCTTGCTACTGTCCAGTGCGGCCTGAAGATGGGCAACTTCCTCCCTCAGGGCAGATAGTTGTCTGCAAACAGGGAAGCATCTCAGCCTCCAGAAAGACTCCCGGAAGACTGCTGCCCCACAGCCATTACATTGTACTACTCCCCACATAACTGTCTACCTTGTTTAGTTTTTTTTTTGTGTGTGTGTGTGATTGGTGCGTTATATAGAAATATATGTATTTATATAATGTATGCTTATATTGTCAGTGCAGTGTGCTAGACAGGATATGACAGTGATGTGTACCTTGCCCTCTTGAGGAAATGATGTCAGACCCCAGGTATAAATGAACTATTTCCAGGGGTGGGTGGGGTGAGGGGTGGGAAAGGGTTGGGCCCTAAACTGTGCCCTCACAGAAACAATCAACAGCAGCTCTGATCTACCAATGTGATGAGTGCCTTCCTGTCAGCAAGATGCCATACCACGACAATTTGTAATACTGCTTCAAACCAATTTGACAGAGAAAATACCCTGCTAATCAAACAGAAAAATCCAAACATCCAAGTCAGACACAGGTAAACCTCCCCAGCCCCAAAAGAGCCTGGTGACTTGTGCTCTGAAAACAGTCAGCCCCAAAACACGTCAGCTGTGCAGAAGGGCAGACACAGAAAACAGTATTCAGCCTATCTGGGTTTAAACTCTTCCTGCACTGAAAACCTTAACACTTGTAACACAAGTAAAGCAAACTCCACCTCCGTCTGTTGATTGAAAGACTGCCTTTTCTGATAATTCTAAGTTGCTTATTTCACCCTTCAGTTAGAAGCATCCTCCACCTGAAGAATATTAACTTTCCTAAGGAATCTGCTTCAAACTAAAGACAATTGTAAATTGTAAGGTTCACCTCCCTCTGTTGTGAGCACTACTCACTTTCTTGCAAATCTTAAGTCCGGTGTTGCAGCTTGCAGCCAGAGGTAGCTTCACCTGAAGACTATGAGATTATCTGATGAGCCTGCTAAAATTAGTACTTTTATCAAGGTCTGTAAGATTCTTCCAGAGCTATTGGCTGTTAAGTAGCTGTGATGTAAGCACTTCCTGACACAGTCTGGCTTGGCCTTATAAGGCACACTGAGGTAAACAAAAGAAAAACCAGTTTCCACCCCCTAGGCACTGTCTGGGTCCAATACACAGCCTGTAACCTGCTCTCAATTCAGGGCTTATGACAAATTCTTAGCCCAGTGAATACTCACAGTATTACAAATATTGCAATGCAAACAGTCAATCACTAACTCCAATCAAGTCAGAACATTAACAAAACTCTTACGAGTTTTTCTTCAGCTCGATCGCGACTGTCATGGACAATAAGTTTGTTCCTGCATTTCGCCGGTGCTCTTGCGGGCAGAAGATGTCCAGGACCGATCCGCATGCCACGCGCATCTACTGCATGGGGCACAGTCACAACCCCCAGGCATGCAACTTTTGCCGTTCTTTTCACCCGAACATTTTGGATGACCGTCTCGCCCACCTTAAATGGGCTGCCTGGCTCATTGGAACCCATGGTCAAATCAAAGGATGCCTGTTGGGTGGTCTCCGTGGCCATGGGGGCCACTGAGCAGCTCATGGTCTTTGAAGAGGAGGCGTCCCAGGCCGTGTCGCACTCCTGTTCGGCCTCTGCCTTCATGCCGTTTCAGCTGGGCTCAATGTTCACGGGCTCCTTCAAAGAATTGTGCTAGTCTCTGTCGACCCTTGGTCAGGGACCTCTGGGCACAAATCCAAATCTAAAAAAGAGTCCAAAAAGCAGAAAGAGAGGACTCGTTGTCGAACATGGGATTGGGAGCGCTTTCGGTCGAGGACCTCCGATTCCCATGCTTCTCCAGATTTGACTTTGGTTGAATCTTTGGCCATGGCCACTAGCTCCATGGTAACCCCATCGGGCCTGCCAGCCAAGACACTGGTTGAGGTCCCAGCCAAGATTTTTCTCGAGCCGACCAACTAGTTGTCAACCAAAGAGGTCAACATTACCTTGTTCAGGACTCTGGTCCTGACACAGACCGTTGGAGTAACGGATCAGTCTGCTGACCCGCTGCCTCTGGTCCTGGACTCTGACCAGGAGGAGCCTTGGTGCTCGCCGACTCCCTCTGAGCCCCGCCGCCAGTCCCCCCAGCAGTCAAGGTCTCAGTCTCGGTCTTCCTCCCATGGGTTGAGCCGGTCCTGCCAACATCGACGCTGTGGCTCTTGGCACCACGGGAAGTGGTGCCATCGCTATTCTTCGTCCTTGTGTTCCTCGAGTGAGGAGAGGCTTTGGCACAAATTGTGTTGATGGTATGAGGACTTGATGTGGCAACAGTTGGTGCTTACTGGTGCCAAATCAACTTCAGTTTCCACGCCAGCCATCACCTGGCTGTGGCCCGAAAGGCCGACACCGTCTCCATTGATGGAGCTGACCAAAAAAGTCCCGGCTCGGCCAACTCTGGCGTCTCTGCTGATCTTGGAACCGCTGCCTAAACAGCTGCCGGCCGGCGCTCTGACTAAGGAGTCTCAGCCAGTCAAGGGGCTTCCCCATCAGCTGTTGGTCACTGTCACCCCTGACTGTCCACAGAGGATCAGTGGGGACTTCCTTCATGGGACTTCTCCACTTGATCTCTGAGTCGATGGGTATGAAAATGGAGCCCGTCCAGAAGTGGGCTCATTACCCATTGACCAAAATCCTTGAATGGGGAGGCACTCTGACAGAGGCTGTACCGGTGGCAGAAGCCATTCTTGGCCCTGCCCTGGAGCTTTGGCAGTGCACCGCTTCCTGCCCTCCGCCTTCTGCCCGGATGGCCCGCAAATATGCGGTGCCCACCGGTTCCCTCTTGGGATTCACAGAGAACACCTCAGCCGAGGCATTGGTGGCAGACTGTGTGTTTAGGCACTCTGACAACACCGAGGATGTTGACAAGCCACCTGACAAGGAGTACAAGAAGTTGGACCATGTGACTAACAAAGTCTATGCTGCCTCCTCGCTTGGTGTCCGCCAGTCGAGCTCTGCCCACCTCATGGCCCACTTCTCTTGTACCCTGCTGGGCTTTCTCAATCAGGTGCTTCCTCATCTGCCTGCAGACCTTAAGACTATGGTCACACAGGCCTGGGACCAGGGCTGGGCTGTAGCCAAACAGCTTCAGACAGCCATGGACAATGGGGACTCCTATGTCCACTCTGTGGTGGCCTCAGTGGCCATGCACCACAGGGCTTGGCTGAGGATCTTGACCTTCCTGGCAGACACTCAGCACAAGCTGGAAGATGTCCCTTTCCTGGGCATTGACCTTTTCAGGCCCGGAATCGAGGGCCACCTCACCCATATCGAGAAGTCCAGTGCCACCTTGGAATCCATGACATCTGCCCAGAAGGACCCTAAAGGCTTCAAGCAGCAGCAGAACAGGAAGCTCTTTCGGTCCACCTGCACTCCTGCAGCCAAACACCCCCAGTTCCAGGACCCTTTTGGTCCACCTCCACTCCTGCAGCCAAACCCCCCCAGCTCCAGGTTGGCCAGCAGGCTCAGGCCTGGTGACCTCAGCCCAAGTCGGTGGCCCCGGTCATCTGCAAGCCTGGAGGGAGAGGCTCCGGTGGTGCCTCAGCTGGGCCCTCCTCCTCCTCTAAGCCTCTCCAGTAATAGGATGAAGGGTGCCTCCCTCATGCCCATCACACCTCCCCTAGGTCCTGCCGTGGGGGGCCAACTCCATCACTTCCTTTCTGCCTGGTCCACTGTCACCATGGACAGGTTAATTCTTGAAGTGGTGGGCCAGGGTCTGCATCTGGAATTAGAGTGGTACACTCCTTGCCGAGCCTGCACCTGATGGGAGGACTTGGTTTCCACAGACATGCTGTCAGCTCTGAGAGCCGACATAGGAGCAAGGAGATCATGGTTCTTGTCGTGGATACTCCATAACCCCCAGGGTTTGTCTCCAGGTAACTCCTGGTGCCAAAGTGGACGGGGGACTGGCACCCTATTCTAGATCTGCATGACCTGAACAAGTTCCTCAGGTCGTGCACTTTCAGGATGGTAACTCTGTCTCAGATCATGCCATCTTTAGAGCGAAACATGTGATTTTGCTCCCTGGATCTTAAGGATGCATTCTTTCACATCCCAATCTGTCCATCTCATTGAAGTTTCCTCTACTTTCAAGCAGAGGGATCCCTCTATGAGTTCCACGCCATGCCATTCAGCCTCTCCTCAACCCCCAGGGTCTTCACCAAGTGCAATGCAGTGGTGGCAGCTTACCTGAGGCACTGAGGGGTCAGTGTTTACCCCTACCTGGATAACTGGCTGATTGCAGGTCCCTCCAGGCAGGAGGTGGAACGGTCCAAGGACCTGGCCCTCCAGACCTACATCTCCCTTGGCCTCCTGGTCAACAAGGCCAAGTCAGAACTCATGCCTGTGTGGGTGATCAGCTTCATCAAGGCAGAGCTTGACTCTTGCAGAGCCAGAGCCTGGCTCCCAGTGGACAGGGTGGAGGCTTTCTCCTCCTTTGCCCGATCATTTTGGGTTGGGCAATTGTGCCCTGCCCGGGACTTCCTGCGCTTGCTGAGCTACATGATGGCCTGCACCAGAGTGGTACATTGATTCCGCTGGAGAATGCGCTCCCTGCAGTGGGAGCTGGCCAGCCAGTGGTCTCAGTGCAAGGGTCACTTCGACCAGCTGGTCACTATGACCCAGTGGATGTGGAACACCATCCAGTGGTGGTTAGTGCCAGCACATCTGCAGGAAGGGATCCCATTTGTCTGCCCAGAGCTGATGGTCATCCTGACAACTGATGCCTCTCTCGTGGGCTGGGGTGCCCACCTGGGTGCACACAGAGTTCACAGGCTCTGGACCCCTGAGGAGTCCCAATGCCAGTTCAATCTGCCGGAGCTCCAGGCAGTTCGGCTAGTGTTGACTTCATTCACTCTGCATATTCGGGGTCAGGTGGTCCAAGTCCAAGCAGACTACACCATGACCATGTACTACCTCAACAAACAGGGTGGAATGCACTCCCTGCTCTTGTGCAGGGAAGCTGTCTGTGTCTGGACCATCGTGCATAGCCTGTAGGTGGATCTCCTAGCCATCCATGTGGCAGGAGCCTCCAGTCAGCTGGCAGATGCCCTCAGCTGGGTGGGCAAGGCATCTCACGAGTGGTCTTTCCACCCAGAGGTAGTTCACAGTCTGTTCTCCCAGTGGGGCACCCCTCAGGTGGACCTTTTTGTCTCCAGGGAGAACACAAAGCTGAGGCTGTTTTGTGCCCACCCCCCCCAGCAGGGAACACTGCAGGGGTATGCCTTCTCGAGGCCCTGGACCCCAGGCCTCTTCTATGCCTTCCCTCCACTTCCCTAGATCCAGAAGGTGTTCCTCAAGGCCAGGAGGGACATGGCAGAGGTGATCCTGGTGGCTCTGGATTGGCCATGCCAGTTCTGGTACCCTATGTGACACTTTGACAGCTGGTTCTGATTAATCTACGATTTCTGTAATATATAAATGTGTTATTGAGTGTCTTTCATGAGACATGCTGAAACAGCCTGTGGAATGACACCCCCCCCCCAGGTTTTAGCTACAAGGTGTTACCTGGAAGACCAGGAGATAATTACAGGCTAGAAGAGCCCTAAATTAAGGATCTCCTGTTTATCTAGCTTATTTGTAGCTTGCCAGCTGCTAGGATGGGAAATCATAAACTTTTATAACGTTTAGAGGAAGAGAGCAGGTTATGACACTTTAGTGCGAAGTCATAAAAGATTCTTTGATGTATCCTGGGAAGAAGAGTTCTTGAGATCAAAGAGGGGATGTTATTTAAAGAAAGTCATGTGGGGACATGAGTTTTGCTGAGGTCACCTTTATTAATTTACCTCCTGCTGAATAGACATCCTGATTGTACAATTTTTAATAAACAGAGGAGGAGGAGGAGCTGGGTGACATCATGGAAAAGGCAGGCTCAAGACAGTGTTTTAATTATGTTGTGAGTGACCTGTGAAGACACACGTTTGGACTCTCTTGACAACAACATCTGTCTATCAGCACTATTAGAAGAGATACATTAGATATGTAAGTCTAATTGTCTGGTTGTAGGAATTTTGCATTTTTTTTTAACCCTTGTTCTTTTAAATGATTGTATGTTGTTGTGATATATGGTTCTGCATTTACATGTTACATTTTGTATCTGTCTTTAAGTAAATCTCTACTTTAGAGACTACTTGGTGTGCCTTTGAAATTCTTTTTCTTGACAAGTGAAGCATACATGGTTAAAGTTGACACTATACAAAGCTTACTGATTTTACCAAACTGGGAAAAGGTAAGAGTTTATTCTGAGGTCTTTAATAGAGTTTTTAAGGGTTCATTTTGTATGCCTGGTTAGGTGGCCATAGGCAAAGATACCTGGCCCCCTGAAGAGCAGAATTATCTGAGCCTGTACATTGGGTACGCTAGCAAGAGGTTCACAGTTTGAATCCCTCCAGAACTTGAGACCAAAGTTTGATTTGAACCCACAAAACAGACAGGAGGGTTACCCTGTTCTGTTAACTGTTCACAAGACTGTGTTCGGAGGTTGGCACTGTGGGAGCAGAGGGCCTGACCTGCTGAGTGGGTTTGTGACAACCTGATCTCCTCAGCCTCAGCAGGAGGCTCCCGAGGCATCTTCCCCTATGCCCAGACCTGCTTTCCCTCAATCAGGGGAAGGTACTCCAACCAGACCTTCAGTCCCTGCACCTGACAGCCTGGTTCCTGAGCGGCTAGAGTTCCAGGCTTTGGATCTCTCCTAAGCTGTCTTCACTGTTGTGGAGGCATCTCAGAAGGAGTCAACTAGGAAGTGCTATGCCTTCAAGTGGAAGAGATTCTCCATTTGGTATCAGGGCAAGGAGTTGGACCCTTTTTCCTGTCCAGTGGCTAGCATTCTTGATTATCTTTGGTCTATCTCTCAGTCAGGCCTTCGGTCAATGACCCTTAAGGTGCACCTGGCAGCCATCTCTGCTTACTGGGCATGGGCCAGTCAGCAGTTGGTGGCACAGGAAAAGATGGTCTGGTGCTTCTTCAAGGGCCTTGACCACATTTCCCCTCCGGTGCGTGAACCACCACCACCATGGGATTTGGTGGTGGTTTTGGAAAAGCTCATGGGCAAGCCATTCAAACCAATGCACAGGTGTGATATCTGTCACCTGTCATGGAAGACCACCTTCTTGGTGGCTATCACGTCAGCCAGAAGGATCAGTGAGCTCCAGGTGCTTTTGGTGGAGGTATCTTATATGATCTTCCACAAAGGACAAGGGTGTCCTGCACCCCAACCTGAAATTCCTCCCGAAGGTTGTGTCAGAGTTTCAAATTAACCAGGTGATTAATCTCCCAGTGTACTTCACCAGTCACACCTCAGAGGCCGAGCATAGGCTCCATACTCTGGACATGGGGCAATCGCTCACTTATTACAAAGAGCACATGGCTGGAGTTTGGGTAGTGGTTCGCCAGTTGTTTATCACCTACGCTGAAGCCGCACCTGGCAGACCTGCAGCCAAGTGGACGATTGGCAGGTGGATCACATCCTGCATTAATCTCTGCTATAGGTTGGTGGGTAGGGAGCCTCCCAGAGGGCTAAGGGCTCATTCCACCTGCCATACTGTGTGTCAGTGGGTGCTTCCAGGGATGTCCCTATCCAGGAAATCTGCAGGGCTGCTACCCGGGGGTCTGCACACACCTTCATTTACCATTACCACATTGAACTAGAGTCATGCCAGGATGCTGGTTTTGGGGCCTCAGTTCTCCAATCTCTGTTTCCTAAATAGGGAGCATGCACCTTGCCTCCCTTCTCCCAGAGAACTGCTAGGAGTCTACCAGTTAGTGTGGATAGAACATCATATCCACATCCCTAGAAACACTGGATACTCACCTGTAACAGTAGTTTTAGGAGTGGTATATGATGTTCATCCACATGGACCCACCCAACCTCCCCTGACTTTGGCGCACACAACTGCTTCCAGTGGGCAAGATCTGGTGTCATGGGGCAGAACCGAGGGAGTTACCACCCGGGTGAGTGGGAGGAGCCAGCTTGAAGACTTTCTGGCTTCATCTTAAAGGGAAAGGACACTGCCAGTTAGTGTGGGTGAACATCATATACCACTCCTGGAACTATTGTTACAGGCTAGTAACCTGTTTATCCTTCCCTCTCACACTGTCAAATATGTAAATACACATTCATTTTATTTTCCCAGCTAACAATTTCAACCAACCATTCTGCCTATCCCATAATTTAAAGCACATTTCAAAAGAATAGTTAAACCATCAAAACAGTCAGCTTCACTCTCCCCCACATGAAAGCGCATGAATATGCTGATAAAGTAGTGCTTGTGTGCAGATAGCAATACAAATGTTTTTCCTACCATTTTTAAATAAATTGGAAAAGAAAGGAAGCTGTTGTCGGTGTCCCTACAATGCAGTCCCACTCCCAGCCCAAAGTTAGCACATGCTTTTCAAAAGCACACCATAGTCAGCGACGGCACTGCCAATAACTACACATTTTTTTTTCCATTTTAGAATTCTCCCGGTACAAACACCTGAGGACTGTACGGGGAGAACTGAAGACACACCCAAACCACTAGGATAAAAAAAATGCCACAACAGTCACAACAATGTTGGTTGGGGGGGGGGTGTGGAACTGAATGACTGCCATAAGGTACTGTAACCATCAGTGCTTTGGGGGAAGGTGTGAAAGTGAAGTGAGTGGCAAAATGGAAACTGCAACTTGCGGTCTGCAAGTAACAAGGACAGCAGACATGAAAATGATGAAAGGCACATTTGGCTAGTGGGGGGGGCTTTGAGAAGGAGTCAAAGCCTAAAGTCATCACTCATTCATGGGTAGATGACAGAAACAATCCCACAGCACATCAGCTCCACCTACTGGCAAAACAGTAAATTCAGCACTATTTTTTTAGTGTATACATCCCCATTAAAAATAACTAAAAATCTATTCTTAAATGCATTTTTAAATCTTTTTCTTCTTCAAATGAGCCATTATATAATAGTAATAGTGCACTCCAGGGTGTGTGTCATGCTGGAACAATGTCACTTCTCAGGTGTTGGATGCACTCAGCCTTTAGCCTCATGCCCAACCACCCGAGGCGTGGTGTTATCCCAGCATGACACGCACCCAGTCCTGCATTATTCCTTTACTGTGCATCCCAGCCTGAAACCAGTTCTGTGATTATTATGGCTGCTCATGACCATTCTAGGGCCCCCAGACACATGAACTCCCTGCCTCCTGATAAAGAATCCAAGAGGCTGGATGTTATGGGCAGAAGGACTCATGCCTCTGGCATCCTTAGGCTTCAGAATAGCTAACTGCCAGGCCTATATGACTGAATATAAGAATGACCTGTGGAAGTCTGCCATGTCCACTATTCAAGCTTTGCCTGACATTCCTGCCAAGGCTCATTTGCTTCAGGCTGCTTTAGCTAGTATGGATACAGGTAAGCATCTGTTGCATTCTGCATATGATGTCTCCAATATTTCAGCCAAGGCTGCTGCCTCTGGTATATGCCTTGGGAGATATTCCTGGCTACATGTGGCTGGATTTGTCACTGATGTACAACAGTCTGTGCTGAATGCTTCCTTTTAGGGTCTCCAGACTGTTTGGTGGTGATGAAAAAAATACTCTATGTGAGCTTCAGACCTCCAGGATGACCCTACGGTCTCTCAAGTCTGTGACCCCTCAGCCTGTCAAGGGGTGTGGTAGAGGCTCATTTCATAAGACTGCTGCTTGTGGTGGCTATGTCTCTTGTTAGCAGCCCCATGCCTGTGATGAAGGTCCCCTCCTAGGTCCCCTCCCCCCAATGCCCATGCAAAGGCATCCAAAGTAATTAGTCAAGGTAGCACCCCAGCTGCCCCCCTTTCTGACTCCTGACCTCCTCCCCTTCCACTACTGCCTCCTGAGGTGCAGGTGTGGGGACTGATCTCCCTGTATGTTCAAAATGGGAAGGAGATCACGACAGGCAGGTGTGTCATGGAAACAGTAGAAAAGGGTCATGCTCTGAAGTTGCTGTCTACCCCTCCAGCATATCCACTGCTTCCTTGTCATTATCCTCCTGGTCAGTTGTCCCTTCTGCTGACAGAGGTTCAGTCACTTATACAAAAGCATGCTGTCAAACCTGTTTCCCTTCAAAAAAGAAACAAAGGTTTCTATTCTAGATATTCTGGTTCCCAAGTGGACAGGAGATCTGCATCCTGTACTGGACCTGAGAGACCTAAACCTATTCATCGAATACAAAACGTTTTGAATGGTGCCGCTTCAGGCTGTGATCCACCCACTGCAAAAGAGGGATTGGCTTTTATCTTAGAAAGCATACCTTCATATCAGGATTCACAAATTCCATAGGCAGTACCTCCGCTACATGCCGGAGGGCAGTGATTTTCAGTTTAGAGTCATGCCCTTTGGCTTATCCTTGGCTCTGCAGGTATTTACCAAATGGCTAGCAGTTGTGGTAGTGGTCCTTTGGAGGGAAGGGCTTTATGTCTTCCCGTATTTGGACAACTGACTCCTGAAGACCCGGTCCAGGAAAGCAGTTCTGCACATATTGTCCAGAATGAGACAATTGTTCGAAGAACTGCTTGTCACAGTGAACGTAACGAAATCCATACTCGTTCCTTGTCAGCGCTTCCAATTTATTGGTGTGTTGTTGGACATAGTTCTGGGTAGTGCCTTCTTGCCTGCAGAAAGGGCAGAGGCCCCTGTTGCCCAGGCCCAGCTGATACACAAAAGCCATGTTTCAGCTCAGATGATGTCCTGCCTGCTGGGGCTGATGGCTGCAGCCATCATTATGGTTCAGTTTGCACGACTCCATATGCGCATACCCCATTGACTCTTTGGGTTCAGTGGGATCAGCTGATTGATGAGTTAGAGCAAATGGTCCTAGTCACATCCCCTCTCTGTCATGTTGTAATATGGTGGATGTACCCCCTGAACCTGCTACATGTCATTCCATTCTTTTCCCTGACTGCTATTCCTCACAATGGATGCCTCGGGGTCCAACTGGGGTGTCCATCTTGGGTCCTATAAAACCCTGGACTGCTCTGGAGTCTGAATGCCGTATCAATATTGTGGAGATGAGGGCTGTCCTGCTTGATCTTCAGGCTTGTCAAGAGCTTCTCAGCTTCAGTCCCTTTCTGATTCAGACAGGCACTGTCAGTGTAATGTGCGAGGGGGCACTCATTCTTATCCCCTTTGCAGAGAAGCGATGAGAGTATGGTATTGGGATATGTCTTGCAACCTTCAGCTGTTAGCCAATTTTCTCCCAGGTGTCCAAAATGTATAGGCAGATAGGTTAAGTAGGTCTCAGTCCCTGGTGCATGAATGGGAACTGCTGACCTCCATGGCAGACACCCTGTTTACAAGAGGGGGTCATCCAGAGCTGGACCTTTTTGCATCCCCACACAACGCAAAACTGCTGTGTTTTTGCTCACTCACTCCAAGGTCTGGAGTTTTTGGGCAAGACATGTTGTCCCTCTCCTGGAAAGTGAAGTCCCGTTATGCCTATACTCTGATCCCTCTCATTCAGAGGGTTCTGCTCAAGCTGCGAGTAGAGCATGCCACCCTTATACTGGTGCCTCCCTTCTGGCCTTGCCAGGTATGATTTCCACTTATGCTGCGTCTAGCAGTGGATCCTCCTGCTCAGCTCCCCCTTTGCCAGGTCTGCTGTTCCAGGTTCAGGGGTCCCTGTCCATTCAGACCTGCGTGCCTAGTTCCTGAAGATGTTGCCATTGCCTGTTTTGGGGTTTTGGTGGCTGATGTCTTGTTTGAAGCTAGAACACCTTCTACAAGACATGCCTACTCTTTTAAGTGGAAGAGATTTTCCATATGGTATGTGGAAAGGCTTCTACAAGACCACCTACTCTTCTAAGTGGAAGCATTTTTCCATATGGCGTGCTTCCCATTCAATGGACCCATTTACATGTGCTGTAACTACTGTGCTGGACTACCTGCTGTCCTTATCTGATTCCGATCTCCAGTACTCATCTTTTAAAGTGCATTTGGCTGCCATATCAGCCTTCTGCACCCATATTGATAGACGCATGGCGGCACAACTAGAGGTGTCCCATTTGATTCTTAAGGGTGTACTGCACATGCATCCCCGACTCGTAAACCGGTTCTGCCTTGGGACCTGAATTTCATTCTTGAAAAATTTACTTTGGTTCTGTCTAAGCCTGCTGCAGCCTGCGAGAAGCATTTCCTTCAATGGAAAGTGCAGTTTTTGGTCGCTGTGACTTCTGCTCATAGAATTTCCGAGCTTCAGTCTCTCATGCATGAGCCTCCTTATTTGATTTTTCGCAAGGACAAGGTGTGCTCGGGGACCAGTCCTCATTTTCTTCCAAAGGTGGTCTCTGATTTCACAATGGAATCAGACCATACATCTTCCTGTGTATTATTCATAGTGTGCTAACAAGGGTGAGGCATTGCTCCATACGCTTGATGTACATAGGACACTGTGTTTCTACCTCAGTTGCGCTAGGGACTGCAGAAAGTCCTCACAGGTTTTTCTTTTGATTTGCCCTGGTAAAGAGGGTACCCCTGTGACCTAATGGTGCCTGTCCAAATCTTGGTCAACTGTATCACTTTTTGCTATAGTAAGTATAGCAGAGAACTTCCTGGTGCTGTCCATGGCCATTCTACACGTGGTGTGGCCATTACTGTTGCTTGCTTTCAGAAATGTTTCTGCAGCTGACATATGTACTCCTGCTACATGGAGTACTGTGCATACTTTCAGTTAACATTACAGTCTGGTTGTCATCTCTCGTAGATGTGCTGGTTTTGGCCTTGCAGTACTATAATCCTCCTGTCATGATGTCATATCAGACTTTGCCATCCTCCCATGGTACTTAATGCTGCTTGGGAATCATTCCAAAGGTGTGGCCAATGGAGGAGATGTCCTCGATGAAGATAGAACAGTTACTTACCATAACGGTAGAGCTTTGAGAGAATCTCCTCCGTTGGGCTACAGTACACCCACACTCCTTCCCTCGTTTCTGAGGTATATGCTGGCAGGTTTATCCACTGGAGACAATCAGGTTGTAAAATTAAATGTGCTAGTGCTCACGGATTTGGACTGGTGCAGATGAGTTGTTTGTCACTCGCCTCAGCGTGTCCACTCACGAGTCTTTCTCTGGGAGCGTGGCTTACAGGAGGAACAGTCCCATCCTAAGTGCATCATTTTGTGAATATTCATAGAATGTCAAAAAGTGCAGTGCATTGTAAAAAACAAAACTTAATTTCAGACACTGTAAAACAGCATAGATTTCAGTTAGATAAGTTGGTTACAAAGTGCTTTTCTAGTTAACCGACTCACATTTACTTCCGGTATCAGCTTAAATGACTGGTGCTAGCAAATATAACTGGAATGCTTGTTCATTACCATACTCGTGTTGCTCCTGGTACTGTGCCATTGCAAAGTCCACTCCTAGCTTTGGAGGCAGAATACCAGACTATCTGTTTGGTAACGTCTCTGAAACTGATTTTGTTTTTTTATAATGGACTACACTTTTGACAAGATATGATTATTAGAAAGATGATGCACTTAGTATGAAATTGTTCCTCCTGTAAGACACACACCTTGAGGAAGACTCTGAGTGAGTTGAAGCACCAGGGTGAGGGCAAATGGCTCATCTGAACCAGTCTGAATTTGTGATCACTAGAACATTGATTTTACACATGGATAATAAACTTTGCAATTTTGTAGCTCACTACTTTACAGACTGCTTTTGTTTCCTGTTGAGTATGACGGTACTTTGGTTTGATTTTGCAGGTTTATCTTCTGCCTTGTTTGAAGGTGTCCATAAATGCCTCATTTATTTATTTAGTTAGCTTTTGTTGACCAGATAAGTACACTAGACAAGACATTTGCCTATTTTCAGATACGACCCGGGAGAGTACAATGAAATACAAATTCATACAGAGGACAACATGATTCAAGTTAGGCATTACACAGAATCAAGTAGAACCAGAGGAACATAACACAAGCAGTCAGTAAACACAGTTAGAATAGGAACAAAATATATACATAGCATCACCAAGGCTATGAAAAGTGCATTATACAATTCTTTACAGCTCAGAGCCCCAAAAGCAGAGCCGCAGTCAAAGCATCACCTGAAACAGAGAATAAATACATTATATACCGAGCAGAAGCCAAGCAAGCAGGATGCATCAGCAGGACCTGCTCAAGGGTACCAAAAAGAAGGACATGTAAGTCCAGTGCAGGGGACCAAGGTTAGTTATGCTGGTTTAGGACAACCTCACGCAGAGAAGAGCTTCAAGTAATTATGTTTACTATGTTTCTAGTCCCATGCCTCTCATTATCGAAAATAGAAACTTAGAATTTGTCAGCAGAAAAGGACCTCTTAGCCAAGGCCCCTAGAAATCTGCGGCCGCAGAATTTTGCGCAGAACTTGCAATCTACCGCAGAACTTCTGCAGTGCCGCAGAATTCACTCTTCTTGTTGATTTTTTATTAATATTTCTGTTTTTCCATAGAATCTGGTTCCCTTCCCCTCTTTTTATATCCTAAACCCCCTATATGCTCAGAATGTGATTTTATCAGTGCTGTAACATCATACATTAGCTAATGAAATGGCTGCAATCTGCAACAGAAATGAATAGTTACTTATCTACCACAGCTCCCACTGCCAGAGATGGTGGCACAGCACATCAGGCATGGTGATATTTGCTCAACCTGCACTACAGCCTAATACAATTTTCAGTCTTGCATTGTTGCACTAGGGCCAACTTAAACAAAACCTTGTCAATAGCACAAACCTGTTAAGTCCATACCTCACTTTATACAGACCTATTTGTACCTTTAAGGTATATAGATGCCATCTGAAATGAATAACTGGTAAAATGAATTTAACTGTCATTTTTAAGAAAAATAAAGTAATTATGCCCAGAAAAGTGTAATATAATAATGTATAGACCTGTTGAAAGAACAGACCTGTTAAATAAATAATTGTACTGTACGCATTTTTGCCAGGGTTATTGATTACTTATTGTCATTGGTTGACAGAATCACCTAAAAGTTATGGAGAAATGTTGTGTGCAGGGACAGCTGGTGGGCCAGAGAGCAGCATGTGTTTCTGTGCCGGCAACTCAGGTTCAGAGATTAGCTCTGGGAGCTGGCTGGGCAGCACAAGGATTGGTGGAACACATCATTGCCTTGAGCCTGGGAAGGTATGGTGCAGTGTTCTGTGACATGGTGGACACATTGTGCTGGTCTGGAGAGCTCTATCTCACAATCGGTTCACATGCATTTCATGGCCTGATGGTGTTATGCAGTGTGTCAGGGAAAGCAGGTTGACATCAAAAATGAGTTTTGCAATAACTCCTCTATTCCATTTCTAATGGGACCTGTATGAATGAGGATGTAAGTTCATGGAAATTAAAAAAATATATACACACACACACGCACACACGCAGTATCTCTGTCTCTCTCACCACACCCACACATTTGTATGTATGTTACAGATTGCATATAAATATATAAGTGATACACAGTGGGAACCTCATGAGTGGGATAGAGAGCATGCATATGGAAATACCTTATTTATCACATAAGATCCCCTCTGCATATGTCATTTATTTTAACAGGCTAGAACCTGAAGGGAGAGACATTTGTGTTGCTCTTTTAGGCATAAAATTATTTTTATAATTCTATTATTTTTTGAACTAGTGTTACTGTGCTTTCCACCATCCTGATTGCTATAACCACTGTCATGAAAGTGAAGTCAGGATGACAAGCTGTCACTCTGATGTGGTAGTTTGTTAGTGCTGCAGAACTTCCGCAGAAATTACAAACCACCGCCGCAGAAGTTCTGCAGCAAATGGTAGTCTTGCCACAGAACTTGGTCCCACTGTGCCGCAGAAAAGTAGGGGCACTGCTCTTAGCTCACCCAGCCTGCTCAGATTGTCCCTGTCTAGTCTATGTCCACAGATCCTATCTGGTCTCCGGCGACCCTTCCTCCTCCTCCTCCCTGCCTATTTACTAACATTCCCCTAAGGCTGTTTCAGGCATGCTTGAATCCCCCTACTGTTTTTACCTCCACCACTTCCACTGGCAGTCTGTTACAGGCATCCACCACTCTTTCAGTGAAGCAGTACTTCTTCACATCTCTCTTAACCCCCCCCCCATCTTCATCCCATGCCTTCCATTCCTGGTGCTCTTTCTCATTTGAAAGAGACTCTCCTCCTGCACCCTGTTCACCCCTGTGAGGTACTTGTAGGTCTCTATCATGTTCCTTCTCACTCTCCTCTCTTCCAGGGTGTGCGTGTTGAGATCCCTCAGTCTGTCTCATCGTGGGGCTTTTGATGCAAGTCCTGCACCATTATTGTTTCCCTCCTCTGGACTGCCTCTACCCTGTCTATGTCCTTTCTGAGGTGTAGCCTCCAGAACTGGACACAGTACTCCAGATGGTGTCTCACAAGTGAGCGATACAGCAACGACACCACCTCCCTCCTTCTGCTGGCGATACTTCTCCCTGTTCATCCCAGCATCCTTCTGGCCCTACCCTCTACTCTGTCACACTGCCCTGCCATTTTGAGGTTATCATATATGATACAACCAAAGTCCCTATCCTGCATAGTGGCTGTCAGTGCCCCCCCCCCATCCTATACTCAGCTCCTGGGTTCCTATGCCCTAGATGCATTATGTTGCACTTTTTGGCACTGAACCCCAGCTGCCATGCTCTTGACCACTCCTTGAGTTCCCCAAGGTCCCTACGAATTCCCTTCACTGCCTCCTGAGTGTCCACCCTATTACAGACTTTGATGTTATGTGCAAAAAGGCATACCTTCTCTTCCAGTTCTTCAGCAGGGTCTGTTATGATGACATTGAAGAGGACTGGTTCCAGTACTGAGCCCTGCGGCATCACATTGGTCACTCTCCCCTCATTAGAGTGAGTTCCATTAATCACCACCCTCTGTCGCCTATCCATTAACCAGTTCCTTGCCCAGTTGACCACTTTGGATCCCACCCCTAGGCTGCTTCATTTCTTTATCGGCCTCCTGTGTGGTACAGTGTTGAAAGCCTTGCTAAATGACACCACCACTGGGCATAGGCGCCAGGTTGTATGGGCCCATGGGGCATGGGCCCATCAATATTTATTGAGCTGGGCTGAGCCCAAGCAATATTTTGCTGCTGCTTTTCTCCCCTTGCCCTTTAAATTGCTTTCACTGTGCAGCAAGTAGTGTGCAAGCACCAGCATGGCCTTCCTGCCCGCCCCCCCTGGTTTAATTGCTGGTGCCACTGCGGTATCTGGCATTATTTAAAATTCGAACCACTGGCGCCCACGCCAGAATTAGGTTTAAACTTTGTTTACTTACTTTGGACCCCCATCGTATGAAAAGTTTCTGGTTGGGTGGCGGCTGGTGGTGGCATTTTTCAGTTTGCCAGCACTTGCTCCCTGATTGGCCAGTCTGCAGGATTTATTAGGCACCATATGCGTGCGGGGTCTGAAGTGAGTTGGCGTGCGCGTGCAGTCAGAGGAGAGCAGCAGAAGACGATGGTGACTCGGCAAGAGAGAGAGCCAGAGAGGATGAGTTCCCTTCCCAATCCCCTACTGGCCGAGCAAGGAGTGACTGGCGAGGACTCCCAAGGGGAGTAGTAGTCCGGGACCGTGCAACAACAAGATCAGTGAAAGGGCAAGGTGCGGGAGCAGACCTGGGGTCGAGGAGATAGCAGGAGAGGGCCACAAGGCACCGGGTTGGGTTGGGTACCACTGTGTCAGATGAGCAGAGGGACTCACTGGGAGCGAGCGACTGCCTGGAGTGACTCGAGCGAGTCATCATCATCAGTCGGGGCGCCAGCGGTGAGGTGCAAAGCAAAGGCGACTCGGGAGAAGTCTGACAACTCCGGTACCAGTCCGGGACTCGGAGAGCAGCAGGCTGAGGCTCAGCCAGCGAGAGAGAGCCAGCAGGCAGCAGCAAGTTCCAGCCCAGCAACAACAATCTAGAGACTGCAGTGCAGAGCAGACAAGAAGAGAGAGGTGAGTGTCACAGACTGAGTCACACTGTGACATTTTTAAGCTGGGGTCTGTAAATTTTAAAACTAGTTTCTTGTGCTGCTGGAGCCTGCTGCTGAAGCCTGCCTGAAGGCTAAATTTTTGCAGTCCTAGCTCCACCTTCAAAGCTGAGCCAGTTAGTCATCAGTGGTACAGAAAGGTCAAAGCTTTGTATTAATTTGGGCAGATGCCTAGTAATGTGTTGCTTTAACATTTGGAATTGGCAGTTAGTCACACTTTTGCTGCTGCTGCTGCTTTTGCCATGTTTTGTCATGGAAAGGAGCATTATTAGCACCAGAGAACCTGATTCAGGCAGAGACAGAGAAGTGCAGTATGTTATGAAAATGAGGTGATACAAGGGGAATTTGGGGAAATGAAATGACTGTGAGGTACTGGGCTGGCTCAGGGAGCCAGGGAGGTTGAAAAATAAATAGCATAACCTATTCAGTGGTGTCTGGGTGGGCTGGGGAAAATCCTGTGCTCAGTTCCAGGAGCAAACTGGAGAAGTACTCTCACTGTGTAAATGTACCATCTAAAGGCATAAAGCAGATCGAGTACAGCGTAAAAATGCAACACATGTACTGCATACTGAGGAAGGTGTCAATGTGCCCCACAGCCCTGTCAGGAATGTTCAGTCCTGCTCCCGCATCATAGGTAACGAGAGATCTCAGGGATTTTTTTCATAATTTGCAGCACTGAACCTATTCTTTTCTTAACTACATTAAAGTACTTCTGAAGGTACACAGTGTTGGACATAGGATTTTAAAAAGGGACCCGCTGCAGTAATAATGACTGAAAAAAAGAGGATGGGCTGTCAGCAAGCAGGCAAAAAACTTCTATTTGTGTTATCTTGTACTGTACAAAAAAATAACTGTTGGTAGTGGACCATGATATGATTAATTTGGGGTGTGTTGGAAGTGTGTTATATTATGTTGGATTGGTTGTATTCATTCAAAGGTGAAAGACGGGTCCTATTGCTGCAGCATCTTTATTAGCACTGGATCGGGGGTCTGAGGCACCGTGCTATTTTCTGTCCATTAACACTAATGAGATAGCATCCTATGGCTCATCTTCTGTGCCCTTCTAGATGCAACAACCTGTGGTTATGTGCCCTTCCAGCCTCAGCCCTCAAACTGTGCTCACCTCCACACCACAGTTCTCAGTATAGCTGCTTTGCTTAGCCCACCTGCACTGGGAGTGCCACCCTTCTTCCTGGTACCACCAGTGCAATGCCCTTAGTTCTACCCAGGGAGCTCCCTTTGCTTCACTGGGTACCCAGCCTTGGAAACAGTGTAGGCCTGATAATGTTGCATGTGGTTAGCTGATTGTGGGTGCACATAAATGAAATGGTGAGCAATGCTTTGTGAAATCAACCCTCCTACCAAAATGCTTAACTTGAACTGAAGTAGTAACGTTCAGTCAGATGGCCTAGTCCACTTAATGGTGAACAGTCAGCAATAAGAGCCCCATATTCAGCAAAGTATCTGGTCCCAATTTGCACAAAATAATTTTACTTGCTGTTTACTGGAGTATAGTACATTGTAGCAAGCTGATTCTGCTGACTGTCGCACTGCCATAGTCGTGGGGTGCTATGCCAAGAGATGGCTAGCCCAGCTCTGGCTGTGTCTGAAATGATCCAAAAGAAAGGTCCAGCACCAGCACTCCAACAAGCATGCTACTACTATTTTCATGCAGCACACATTTTGGATGTAATTTGATAGACAAACTTGGCCAGTAAAGAAGGCTGTTTCATCGAATGTTGGAAGCTTGGAAAACAGTCTGGCACTTTGTTACAATTGAGCTAATGCTGTGTGTCAGAGAACAATAGGGCATTGTGTAGTCCTGGACTTGGTTTGGACTCGGAGCCACTGTTGTTGTGTTGTTGCCTGTTGGTAACTTCTCTCTCCCTCTCTCCCTCTCCCTCTCTCCTTCTCTCCTCTCTCCTCCTCTTCCTCTCCCTCCTCCCTCTCTCTCTCTGTCTCCCCCTCTCTCTCTCTCCCCCCTCCTCCCTCTCCCCCTCCTTCCCTCTCTCTCTCTCTCTCTCCCCGACCATCTCTCCCTCTCACTCTCTTCTCTCCCCGTCTCTCTCTCTCTCTGACAGACAGCAGAGAAGAGCCAGCCAGAACTTGATGTTGCAAAGGTTCAGTTCTTCTCCACTCTGAAAAATGATGACCCTTTTTTTGTATAATTTATAAAATCTCCAGTAGTCTGTGTGCTGTGCTGTGTGGTGTTGGTTGGGTGGGGTTTTTTTGGCTGGCAAAAAAAAAAGGAAACTTCTTGCTTTGTACTGTATGCCTTCTGCTGCCCTTGCCCTAACATTTGTATGGGCCTTGCCCCTTGTTGCCTTGTTGTGTTAAATTTGGATCATACATACCATACCAGGCAGTAACTAACTTTAGAAACAGACTGCGCTGCTGGAGGTCCAGCCAGGTGAGAAAAGTAGAGCATCCACGTGGATACTCCTTTTCTCCAATAGAGGACTGGGCTCCAGTTCCATGGTGTTTATCACACCGCTCCATGGGTGACTGCAGGAGAAGATGCAGGGATGTCAGATCGAGGGAGGATGTCTCGGATATTGACAGAAGAGCCAGTCTTGACACGGTGACACCAAGTTCAGACTTTTCTTTGGCTCCATTTTTGCCGCTCATTTTTGCCCTTGTTGTTTGTTGCTGTCTGCCCCTGTGGCTATGGGTAGATGACTGGATGGACCTCCATGCCCTTTTCTAGCAAAACAGGCTAATATAGAGAATACTGGATGGGCAATTATGCACAACCAATGTGTTCTGCCACAGAGGGGTTTTGATTCCCTCTGACCTTCAGAGCCAAGTTCGAGAGGTCCAGACCATGGGAATCTGAACCCCCAGGTGACAGAATACACAGGTTGTTCATTGAGAGTTGATCTTCCTGTATTTTTTGAAGTGTATAGTAGTAGTAGTATGTGAAATGTGTGTATTTTGTGTGTTTCTCTATTTTTCATAATGAAATGGATTTGTTAAGTCTCTAGAGGCTGTACAATATACTGTCTTACCATAGAATTAAATAGAGGAAAGCAAGAACGTGCCAGCATCCCAAGTGGTTCTGCTGCAGTAGTTACCAGTAACATCTACTGCAGCAAAACAACATAATGATGTCACTACTGCAGCAGAACAAGCATATAGCAGGCATGGAATTCCATGCATAACAGCATTCCACTATTATGTAATGTTATTGTATCTTGTATTTTCCCCCATATAAAGGGTAGCAGTGTGCCAGCCAAGATCGACTAGAGAGTGAGCACCGAGCAGTGCACCAGGGCAGCCAGCCACTCCAGCCCAGCAGGCAGCAGCATCCAGCATCAGAGTAGTAATGACATCACTACTGCAGCAGAACAACATAATGATGTCACTACTGCAGCAGAACAAGCATATTCCAGGCATGGAATTCCATGTATAACAGTATTCCATCATACAGTATATAGAGAATAATGTATACCTAGCTATCGGTAACAAACTGGTTAGTTCATCGAGAGGTTGCCATGGTGACCATTTGAACCTCGAGAGCATAGCTCGAGAGGTTTGGTTGCCATTGGCGACCTCAAGATGAAGTAACCCAACTGATACGGATAGCAGGTATACATTGTTTTTTATAGTGTAGAGATGGAATGCTATTCTGACATAACTTATTTTGTTTTATTTCTCCACTTTGCCGTTCGTTTCACTGTTGTTTTTACTGCCGCATCCTGGTCTTATAACGCGCATGTGCTAGTGCATTCAATGTTGTTATGCTGTAGTAGCTACGTAGCTAGTGCAGCATAACAGTTGCAATGACGTAGCTACTACAGCATAACAACATTTCGAAAGTGATGGATTTTTAACAATAACAGCATTCCATCATACACTATATAATGGTGTCACTACTGTAGCACAACAAGCATATTCCAGGCATGGAAGTCCATGCATAAAATCATTACACCATACACTGTAGTAAGCTATAGGTGACTAAAGCTTCTTTGCTACTGCTGCAGTACACTAGAAGATCATATTTCTGTTCAGCCCCACATTGGTGAGGCTTCCGTAATAGCCCATTGATGCAGTTAATTAGTAAGTACTGTTTCAGTGGGGCTACTAAAACAAACAAAAAAAAGGTCACTAACCCATGTGGGACAGAAATACGAACTGAGTGTACTGCAGAAAAGAAGGAGCTTTAGTCACACAGTTTACTGTTAAGAGATTATAATTTTGAACTGAAGTGCATTTTGTAAATTAGTAGAACCAGATGTGGACGATTTACAGTACTGAACTTCCAAGTTGCTTTCCCCTTCATGCATTTCCAGTGGGCCTTTGCCTGCTTGCCCAGTTTAATTCAGCTACAGAGAATACAGCATAGTTTTGTCACGTTTCCTGTCCTGTGCTGTACTGTATCTATGCTAGGCTACTTTCGTTGCTTGCTGGCTGTTGAATTGGGTGTTGTTGGTTTGAGTTGGGGGGCTTTTCTTCCACCGGGGGGGGGTCGGGTGTGTGTGTGTGGGGAAATCCCCCAACTCAAAGTAATAAAAAAATCAGCTTACAGCCTGACGGGGCATACAGCATGCAGTGCTATAAGGGGCCAAAGTACTATAACTTCAGTGCTACGTAAGAACGGCGGTCCAGGGTGGGTTGATAGCACAACCTTCTAAATACAGTAGTACTGTATTTGGGGATTGGGGCTCAGTGCAGTACTAAGTATGATTACAGGTCAGCACAGCACATGATGTGCACAGAGTTGTAACAGACCCTTTGTTTGGTGGGGGGAGACAGTAACCACCACCCAGGGATGGGTGGGAGTGTGCAGAAATAAAGGCATATATAAGGCACAAGAGGGATGTTCAAGAATGAGGGGTTATGATATGAGGCTAGAGGGTAACATGAGGAAGTATGTCTTTATAGAAAGCCAGAAAGCACTGTGGATGCACGGAACAGCCTCTCAGCGGAGGTGGGGGACAGAAACGGTAGGGAAATTTAAGAATGCATGGTATGGGCACAAGTTCAGGGAGGGGAAACCTAGCAGTAGGAATAAGAGGGTAATAGCCAGAGATGAAGTAGGACCCCTGACCCCCCGGTAGTTGGAGGTTGACCTCTGCCCCCTGGACCAGAGGGTGGAGTTTGATCCCTGGACCAGGGGGTGGGGCTTTGACCCCTGACCTCTGGGCCCCACCAACAATTTTACAAACCCAGCTCCTATGCCACTGGGACACGATGAGACATGTGGGCTTCAGGCCAAAATTTCTGGGGTGGGTACAAGCAATTTACCTGCAACCCACAGCAGAAGTGCAGACTAACACCTGCATTTCAGAACTATTTGCACTGGGCAGGAAGACATGGCAGGGGTGCCCTCTGTCCTCCTTACTCTTTGATTTGGCCCTGGAACCACTGGTGCAGGCAATAAGAGATCATGAAGGGATAAGAGGCGTGGACATGGAGGGAGCAGTAGGCAAGGCTTCCCTCTATGCAGATGATTTGCTGATGTGCATTACAAATCCTAGCACCTCACTACCCAATTTAGTTAATATACTATTTGTATTTGGGGCACAGTCAAGTTATAAAGTGAACCTCTCTAAAACTATACTTGTGCCTGGGTGTGGATGTCAACATCAGGACTTAAAACAAGAGGTGCCGTTTCAATGAACAGACAGAGGCTTTAAATACCTGGGGGTAAATATAAGGGGAAAAAGTATGGGATTTATATGATTCACTATCCCCCTCTACTGGAAACTATAAAGCAGTTATGTTCAAAATGGAGCACTCTTCTACTGTCCTTGTTGCGGCTCTCTAATATGCTGAAAATGGCAATCCTACCTACATTTTTATACTTATTTTAAGTACTGCCAGTACATATACCAGGCAAATTCATAACTGTACTCATATGCCAGAACATGGGTGTGGAATAAAAAGGCTCCTAGAGTGAAATACGATCAACTCGCACAAGCCCATGGAAAGGGGGATAGGATCCACCCATTTCCTATATTATTATTAGACAGCACAGCTGGCCTGGCTGAAAGACTGGCACAACCCTAACTGTATGTATATAGGGGTCAAAATGGAACAAGCCTGGACAGGCAAGAGGAGACTCGCAGACCTCCTGTATAGTGCAACCGTGTGTACTGCTATTCTAATGTTCACTGCTGTAAATATTGTTACTTACTGTACTCTGTTATCCCCTTCCCCCTCCCCTCAGAACGCATCTGGAAATGAGCAATTTGCTCAGTATGCCTTCCTGGTGAAACTTTTAAATAAATAAATAGCACCTTATTAGGGAACATGAAAGGAGCAAAAGAAAATACAATGGTAAGCTACCTGCTGAAAATGTGGCACAAAATGTAACATTTAAAGAAGGTTGAGACAAAACTTACTAACATAACACCACTGTGGAGCAATAATTTGTTTCCCCGAGTTTTTGATAGACCCCGGCTATCAAACTTGGCAGTTCAAAGGTATGTCCATGCTAGGCCATTTATATCAAGATGGGAAGTTGATGAGTTTCAAAGTCCTGGAGGCCACTTCTGTCATCCCACACAATCATATATTTAAATACATGCAAAGGAAACATTTCCTCAGAGGCAGCATTCAGGATTCTTATTTGCTACAAAAACTGTCAGAAGTACCAGAAATATTGGATTCTTCAAAAGACTCCAGGAGCCTAGTATCCAAACTGTACATTAACTTAGTAGCTTCTAACACACACATATCGGAGATAAAAATGACAGATGAGACAAGAAATATTGGGGGCTGAAATACCCCAAGAAGAATGGGAAGATACAGTGGAGGAAGGCTGGAGAACACCACTCAAAAGTAAATACAAGTTAATCCATTTCATGACACTTCAAAGGGTATTCTACACCCCAGGTCGCCGGCAGCGATTCACAGACTATCACGATGGGAAATTCCACAGGTGCGAACAAAATAAAGCAGACATTGCACACATCATCTTTAGCTGTCAGGAGCTAAGAGCACATTGGACAGGTATACAGCAAGCAATTTTGGCAGTGGTGGTGGAGCCTATCCTAATTTCATCCATGGTGGCCCTACTGGGGGACTGGAGTGAACCTGAAAAACTAAGAGCAGGGCAACGTAAATTTGCTGTGGTTGTCACAGCAGCTGTAAAACTGGCTATCCTTATACAGTGGAAACATGAAATTCCGCCCACACACTCAGTATGGCTAAGAGCTCTGCAAGAAAATATGCAGTTAGAAAATTTACACACACAGCCAAGGGGCAGAGATCAGATTTTTGACATTTGGGTTCTACTAGAGGCCTATATAGAAACACTGCCTACAAGAGACGGTCAGCTAGTAGAAACACCAGAGCTGGCGGCCCAGAATATACAAAAAGCCTAAATGGTACACAGACTGTCTGACTATGGTAGAAAAAAATCACAGGGCAATGAAAGGAAGGGAACAAATAAAAAGGCTTTATTGTTCTCCGTCTAGAAAGCAAAGTAGCATAAGTCTGTAACTGGTATCATTGTATAACTACAATGAACTGTAAATATAATGAAACGTTAGTTTTAAAACATGTTTTAAGTGTTCTTTTTAAACACAGCGAAGGGCAACACAGTAGATGCAAAGAGACTTGTAAAGAATTTGCAATGAAATTGTGATAAATCAGTTGTCAGAATGTGAAACTTATATTATATGTACTGTGCAAAAATTTAATAAAATATATCTGGGGGCTTGCTAAAGTCCTGATTGGCCACATCCACATCCCTCCCCTAATCTATTTCCCTGGTCACCCAGTTGAAGAAATTATTCAGATTCATCTGGCATGACACCACCACCACACACACACACACACACACACACACACACACACACACACACCGTGAATCTGTGCTGCTTTTGGTCTGGAAGTCTGTTGGATTTGAGATACTCCACCATCCTTTTATTTAACTGGCTTCTCATTAATTTACTCACCACTGATGTGAGACTGACCACCTATAGTTGCTAGTCTCCTCCCTGCTGCTGCTTTTATGGGGTCTGTACAGGATGCCTACACACTGCATATCCACAGTGCGTAGGCTTCCTTTCCACGCATTGGGGGTTCTGTGGACCCTTGCGGCATTCGTGGAAGGGGCATGGGCCTCTTCTGCATGCAATCACCTCTCCATCTGCAGAGTGGCCAGTGGTGTACCTACGCTCCACACCATTCACCAAAACGTGGAGTGTTGGGGGGGGTGCAGGCTACACGGGCAGAGACCATGCCATAGCCACTGCACTCCCCTACAGCTCTGTACCTGCCATCTGCAGCAGGGCAGTCAACCCACGCCATGCTACTCCAGCCGTGCAGATATGAAGGGAGGGCTGGGGGTAACCAAAAGGATAATTGCCCAACATCGATGTACTACCGGCATCTGTGGTGTCCTACAATCCCCTGCTCTGTGCAGAGCAGGGATCCACTCTGCCTTAATTATGCCATCCTTGTTTTTCCCCACTGTGCCTCTACCCCCAGCAGCCCCCCCAAAAAGGCAGTTTCTGAGGCAGTCTCCCATTTCTTTAAAATCCACCCTCCTAAATTTCAAGACCCACATCCCCGTGTGGTTTGACTATGTTCCCGTCTTAAAGAGCAGATATCTACTAATTGTGTGGTGTTCACTGGTACCTAACAGACTGCCCATCTGCAGTGCCATCCTGGTTTGTAAGCACCAGGCCCAGCACTGCCCTCTCCCTAGTGGGTTCCTTGACTAGGTGCCTGAGAAAAGCATCTTGTAGGAGGTTAAGAATGGCCCTGCTCCTTGCCAAAGCTGCAGCTGGAAGGTTCAAATTCACATCTGGCAAATTGAATTTCCCAACTAGTAGCACCTCCCCCTTACTTGCCATCCTGATGACAGATTCCCTGAGTGCATTATGCAACTCCTGTCCCTGTGCTGAGATCTTTATACCACCCCTGTAGAGATAGCGGCCCCAGTACCTATCTCCAGGATGACCCACAACACCTCCAGCCCTTCTTTTTCCTCCGTGTGCCCCTGTACTTCCATGGCCTTGATTCCATCCCTCACATACTTTATAGTACAACTCCTCCGCCATCCCCTGTCTTTCCTGTACAGAGAGCAGCCTGGTATGGCCACGTCCCAGGCCTCCAAGTTCAGAATTTTATTTCTCAGACTCGTTGCACTGGTGCACATAGCTTCCCATACCTTACTCCCTCCCTGCTGGCTTCCCTGTATACGCCTCCTGCTTGTGCTTTTTCCTGAAGCTCTCCCTGTTCCCTTGTTGCTTTCTCCATTACCTGTCTCCTTTACCCCTTTCTTCTTGCTTTCCTAATTTATACCCCCTATGCCCTCCACCTTATCCCCACCCCTGTCTTCTTGTGCCCCTGTCTGGGGCACCTTACTCCCCTTGGATTCTCCATCCCTTCCTCTTTTCCTCCCTCCCTCCCTCATGGGTCATGTTCTGGGAGGGGCAGTTGTTGCCTTCCTTTATTTTACAGCCTACCCGGCTGACTAGTTTAAATGCTCATCCAAGTAGCATATAAACATCATACTAAGGACTGTGGTCCCCCTTCTGGAATGATGCAGGCTGTCTCTCCCCTAAAGGCCTATATCCTCTTAGGTTGACCCCAGTCCCCAATGTAAATGAAGCCCTCCCCCATTCACCATGCCTCCAACCAGTTGTCAAAAGCCCTGGTGTGGCATGTCCTATCTCTCCCTGGCCATATACCGGTAACAGTTTGGTAAAAGCCACCATGCATGCCACCTACTTGAGGCCCCTCCCTGGGTCCCTGAAATTTCCCTGCACTTTCCATACCCTGTCCCTTGACAGGTCATTTGTCCACAGGTGGACAATGACATCTAGTGCCCTTACATCTCCTGCTGTCCTAGCAATCCTCTGGATCTACTCTCCATCCCTCCAGGCTGAAGAACCTCTCAGGCACTTCACCGCCTTCTGCCTTTCTTTCTGTACTCTCAAGTCTGTCCCTCAAACAGTAGAGTCCCTCACCAGCAACTGCTTCCTTCTCGGCTGGGGGCTTCTTCCTCTCTCATCGGGGCCTCCCTTTCTGAGGATCCCACTTCCTCCCTTTCCACTGTTATATATGCTTCCTCCAGTCTGCCCCATTATACCAGTACAATGAAGGAATTGTGCAGTGGTACAGGCTGAGGAGTACATTTCTTTCCCGTATTCCCACCCTCCCAAAACCCACCAAAGCCCAACCACTCTGCCTCTGCCTAGGCATCCTGTGATGGAGTGGTGGCAAACTTGGTGGCCCATGAGTGGGCAGAAGGTTCTCTGCACCCTTGCCAGTTCAACCCAGGGTGGAGCATCCTCTTCCCTCAACCCAGAGAGCTGAGTACAAACGGAGCTGCATTTCAGTCTCCAGAAGATGTCTCAAAAGGGTGCAGCTCCACACCTGTTGCAGTGCACCACCCCCATGCTTTTTCCTTCCTTTACCTTAGTGACTGTTGAAATTTCCCTGTGCTTTACTGCCTTTCTATGCCAATTAATTTCCTACATCTCCTTTGCTTATCTGAAATGTATAGTATTTGGTGTCCTACCCTAGATAGGGGTGTCTGTACCGGTGTGTAATTTGCTCTGATTGTCTACTACTCCTTGCCCACTTGCCTGAACTTATTTGTTACTGTATCCTGGATAGGGTGTCTCTAACATTCCCATTTCAGTCCCTTTACCTTTACTTACCTTATAATGGTTCTTACTACTCCGAACCCACTAGATGTTTACCCACTACCTGTAGACACCTACTCTAATGATTACTTTCTCAGTATACCAGAACACAGGAGTGTGCTGTCTCCTACCTTAACCTGGTGTTCCTCCTACTGAGTTTTCAGTGGACTGTGGACTGTCTGCAGTCTTAAGATAATGTTTCACTCCTCAGTTAGCAGCTGGAGGGTTCTTCTGCAGTTTTCTCTCCCCTACTCCCCAAGCTTAGGTGATGCCTATGTCAGCCTCACCATGTACAGCTTTCTAATGTAGCAGGAGCAAGCTCCTTGGCCCAGTCACAGGGGTTGTTGTGGTGGCAGAACCTTAGGTCAGCCCTCCCCTGGCTTGGGTGATGCCTATGTCAGCCTCACCATGTACAGCTTTCTAATGTAGCAGGAGCAAGCTCCCTGGCCCTGTCACAGGGGTTGCTGTGGTGGCAGAACCTTATGTTAGCCCTCCCCTAGCTGAGACACACAGCCACATGACAGCTATCTCAGTAGGTCTTCCCCCATCCATCATGATGCATCAAGCTTGTTTCTCAACCCTGGTCATCTGCCCACCAGGTACACATCCAGATGATCCCTGAATCAGGCCTTGGTCGGTGGTACAGAGCCTGTAACACCTGTGAGACATCATCCTGCTCTGCAGGGTTTTCCTCTTTCATTTTCTCTCTCCCACTTCCCCTGATGCCCTGAGCTGCCCCAACAGGCATTGATGCACTCAGCACTTCTTGCAAGAGAAGTTCCCTGGCTCACCAGGAGGAGCCATCTGAGTGGTGGAACAGGACGTCCTTCCTTTCTGGGCTAGAAGCACTACTACACTACAGCACCATCCCAGCCAGCTTCCTGAGTTTACTCCCGAACTCGGGTTGCCAGTATAGGAGTGCATCATGCTACTTATTAGGCCATTGGGCTGCCTGCTCTTGTAGTTTAAACATTGCAGTCTGTTGCCATGGAAATGACTGTGATACCATAAATAGAATTATGCCTGACTTCAGTAAGAGAAAGTGGCATGTGAGTGAAATGAGTTTTGCCTAAACACAAATGTATTCAAACATTAGAAAGAATGGTTAAAGTCAGAAAACCACATTAAAATCAACTGAATATTTCACCATTATGATTTGTTAAAGTTTCCCATGATATCAATGTCTCCCTTCATAGTACAGCCTAGGATGGATGAAGACCTTGGTGACCTACCTGACCCCAGCCCTGGGGAGTATTTTAAGCCTCGGAAGGTCCACAGGGTCAGTACAGTAATCAAGGGAGTTCTAGGGGGAAAAGGTTGTGAAAAAGGATTCCCTTTTAAATCAAGCACAGCTAGCCAGCCCAGTAGCATAGAGGGCTGTGGCACTTAAGCACCTTATCTCTGCCACACCGATGACCCAAGTTTCGGGAACGAGCTTGGGTTGCCAGGCAATGGGTGGTAGGGGAGTGCTGAGAGTAGGATCAATAGGCCGTCAAGCAGCTCTCCTCTCCCGGATTGGAGAGGTTGGTCTTCCTGGAGCTTGGCTGCCAGTGAGTGGAGGCTCAGTGGTAGTGCCACGCAGATGGTGGGCCTGGTATTAGGCCGGGTGGGTGGAGCAAGGCTACCAGTTCTAGCACACATGCATAACTGAGTTTGCTGAGGCCCCGGGGGGTAGTAGGGGAGAAAAAGCTGGAGGGAAAAAAGAAGGGCACAGTGAGGCGCATGGTGCCTGCCGCCACCTCCTACATCACGGGGCTGGCCTGCAGTGAGGCCTTGATTATGTGCTTCAGGGGAGGGGAAGATGGACCTCCTATCCTGACCCCGCCATGGGGGGTAATCTGTGGAGTACTGTCACTGTTGGGGTCCTGGGGAGACTGTAGACGGTTGAGGGGGGAGTGGCAGCCGGCAGAAGGGAGCCCTTCCTCACTGTGGCACCCAGAGGATTTATTATTTATTTCAGAATTCAGATTAACAGCTTTGAGCCAAGGTTCTTTTACAAGGGTTCCATGTCAACAAGAAATACAAACAGAGCAAGCAGCACAATGGAGCAAGGAAAGATACAGTGGGTTCAAGGAGTATTGTTCAGTGTTAGGTAACAACATAAAACTAGAAGATAACAAGATTTCATGGAGGGAAAATCATTAATAGCATACAGTCAGTTGCTAAGTGCAGTGCCATAAGTTGCTAAGTGCAGAACGGTTGGCAGGTAGGCTTTGTCAGAGAGGAGAGGGGAAGGGAGGTGAGGCAGTGGGGGTGGAAGTGAAAATGGGTAGGTGAACAGGAAAGGGTGAAAGGTCAGGGGTTGGACACGAGTACGTTTCAATTAGGAAGGGCAATCACATCTGCTTGCTAGTGCAAGATGGCGGTGGAGGTCTCTTTTGAAAGGACCAATGTTGCAGTGTTCGAGAAGGGGAGGTTGTTTAACCACACAGGCCCTCGGTACGCCAGGGTCCTTGGGCAAAAAAGGTACACTTGTAGGGGACCTTGAGGGTTCCCTTGGCAGTTCCTCTGATAAGCTTTGAGGTTAAATTTTGTCGAAATGAATCAGCAGTTGATTCTGGCATTAGGCCAAGAAGGGCATTTTTTCCTACCAGGCAGGTCTGGTACCTGATCCTTTGCTGTAAAGAGAGCTAACCAGATAAACGGAGTATAGAAACAAAAAACAAGCACAGCACAGACTGTGCCAGTGGTGTGGTGACAGCACATTGTTCTATTTCTCTGAGTTTGTCTGTGACCTCCAGACTCCCTCACTGGAAATGGCTGAGGTACCAACCATATCTCCATTAAAGAAGTTTGGCTGGGGAGAGTTATTTTCATTTGTTGAGAAGATGCGGTGACTGCTGGGCAGTTCTAATTGTTGAGACAAGGGAAGAATGGGTTTTGAAAAATTTAAACGTGAAGAGGAATGGTAAAAAAAATAAAAGAGAGACCCCCTCAAACAAGCACATCATGCAGATATCCATAATTAACTACAAAGATGATAGGGCGAAAGTCTCAAAAAATGCATAATTAGAAAACAGCAAGAATAAATTCACTCTAGGAATCCAAAAGTTTTCTGTTACTTGGAATGTAATGTATTGTAATTTCTATGCACTGCATAGTCCTATAAAACATTTAATGTTATTGGCAACAGACAGAAAAAGTCTTGCATTTTCTTTTATTTTACAGTCATTACAAATGTGAGGCCATTCTGTTATGAAATGTGATGCAAAGTGCATTGGAGACAGAGTGGCAGCATACTGTTTAACTCCTTGTGGTGCAACATCAGTTTGACTTGTAATTTGAGTGAGCGGCACTAAAGATAGGAATGCTTTAACCTTAATGATACTGCTGCGGTGTAATCAAACACCTTGCTTCTACTCACATGATGGCACCGAATCCCTTCACATTCTAACCTTTCCAAATACACAAAGCATTTCCATCCAGAAGAATGAGAGGCAAGTGCAGAATATGTGGTGTTCCTACATCCAAGACACAAACCCACCAGCAGCAAGCGGTGCTTGGTTCACACAAATAGCAGGTACTGCAGGTCTTTCAAATACAGTAAATGTAACTGAAAGAAATCTAAAAATGTCCCTTGGGGGGAAGGGATAAAAGTAAAAAGATCAATTTGGATTTTGTAATGTGAATTTAGTATGATCAGTTGTTATTCAAACTGGGGAAGTGCGTTATGAAATTCTAGTGTATTTATTGCTGAAAAAGTAATTTTTCTTGTTGTTTAATAACTGCCAAATGCTCTGAAATAAAAGGATGGCTTGATGCATAATAGCTTACAGTGTGTTCTCATGTTAAATTCACATATTACTAATTTATCTGCACATTTTGCATTGATGGGAGTGCTGTCTTACAGTCATAAGAGAAATTAATTTAAATGTTCTTATTTCTTTCTTACCCACAACTCACCCACTCGATCACCAGCACACACACTTAAACTCCAGGTGAAGAACAACCTTTTTTTCTGTATCTGTCAAGTACAGCAGATGATCCCATGGATGAAGTATGTAGCAGATAGGGTCAGCCCTCATCAGTTTTCCTGACCCTGTATGTCCATAAATACTGCACATTACACCTTGCAGAAGATATGCATGAGCCTTAAACCAGTGTTTGTAAAAATAAAAGCAAATAAAACTACTACCCTCATTTCATCCTTCCTTCACTAGCAAGACAGTTGAGAATAGTCTCAGTAGCATGTAGGTTTGCTATTGGATTCTCATACCGAGTACATTGCGTGCTCATGTTTTGAACAGATGGCACAGCTTTTCGGTGTCCTACTTCTAGGATTAATAATGCCAACAATTTGTATTGTTAGCACCTCTGGCATGTGTTTACAAGGAATGGTGTTTTTTGTTCTAGTAGCCCTGAAATGTCACTTTGTGTTACTGATGAAACAACTGTAAATGATGCATTCTGCTGGCACACTGCTGCAAGAGAAAATGTTAGTTACAAGTGTGAACACAGACCCTCAGTTGCTTGTATTGATATGGAAGTTGATATATGTACTGTACACTGGTTTGTTACCAGTACTTGTAGCAGTCTGTTGCTTCAGCTTGCTCTGAAATTTAATGATCAAGAGCAGAACCTTCAAACCGAGTACCCTGTAAACCAAGCTCAGGGCTTCTGGTACTATACATAATCGAAGAGTTGTGGCCCTGTTCCATACACTTAGACTATCAAGTGTACCATACACATTTTTAATTCTTCGATTTCGGAGATTACCCACTTTGTATGGAGATGATGACTAGGAAAGCACATTTAGAAAGTTTGTGTATAAGCCAGCTCCGTGGCATCGAACGATGGGGCACGCTGGCAATTTGGGTTTGCGCCCCAAGCCCGAATGTCAGGAGCAGAGGATGGCAGGCAGGAAGGGAGTCGGAGCGTTCCGCGGACACTTCCTTCCAGGGGGATGGGTCATGGTGTTCTGCTACTAGAGTGGCTTCTTGTGGTGGCCTAGCGCGGTGTTCTTGACAGCATGGGTGACCACATGCTGCCGAACACCCCCAACACACCACTGCAGCTGCATGCATGTGAGAGGTGGGTGGGGCCCCAGAAAAAACAGAAGATCATCACCTCAGCCAGCCAGATGATGGCTACCACCTTGCACCATACCACAGTTCCCCCTAGGTGCACCACTCCTGTCCCCCATGCCTGTCGTTCTGGAGGGGTCAGAGCCTGTTATCCTCTCCCTGTGCCCTCCCCCTCAGGAGAGGGGGCCCCTCCAGCAAGAATAAGCTGGAACCCTCCAGATGCAGGTACAGTACGGCAAAGCAGGTGGCAGGATGTGGCGGTGGAGGGGTGAGACTGGTGGGCAACAGGGACAAATGTGCATCCCGAAGGAGTAGTGGACTGAGGGGGCATGTGCAGGTGGGGAAAAAAAGCAAGTCTGTGTGAGAGAATGACACATCACAGGAACCCCTGCAGTTCTGACCTAGAGCCTCAAGCAAAGTTCAAGGGTTCAGTTACCCGTACCAGAGGTGCTGTAGTCTGTTGGTTCCATATTGTGATCCACAAGCAGTAGTCCATGCGAATGGCATGCTTTCCCCCAGATTTAATTTATATCATGGGACTTGGCAAGGTTGCTCAGTGTCCCCCCTTCTGTCTTCATTGACAGTGGAGCTCCAGGCCCAGGCCATAAGGCAGCCTGCAGATATTATTGGCATTTCACAGCAAGGAGAGGAACATAAATTAGCATTTTATGCTGATGATTTACTAATTTATTTGACAGATCTGACCCATTCACTGCCCACCCCCACCCCCGTGGTCTACACTTGAGGAATATGGTTGGTTGTCAGGATACAGGCTTAATGTGGACAAAACAGCAGTATTACATATTCATTACTGTCTCTCATGGATGATTAGTGTACAGTATCCTTTTCAATGGGACAAATGCCAGGTGAAATACCTAGGGGTCACTATTCCTAAAGACCTATCAATACTGCATCAGAAAAGTTAGCCTCCCACAGTCAGCAAAATTTATACTGATTCAGACAGATGGTTAGTATTGCCTCTGACTCCACATAATAGGATAGAGATAATTCATATGAATATTCTGCCTAGATTGCTCTATCTCTTTCAGACTTTTCCAGTAGCCCCACCCCAAGAAGTATTTCAAGAATGGGACAAGCGATTGTCATGGTTTATCTGAGCAGGAGGCAAACCCAAAATTGCTTATGATGTATTTATGTATGATATATATATATATATATATATAAGTGGCGTGAAAAAGTATTTGCCCACTTCCTGATTTTCTCTATTATTGCATATTTGTCACACTGGATGTTTTCAGGTCTTTAGACAAAATATAATATTAGATAAAGGGAACCTGAGTGAACAAATAACACTTTTTTTTTTACTTATTTCATTTATTTAATGAAAAAGTTAACCAACACCAACTGGCACTGTGAAAAGTAATGCCCCTAGTTAAATCAACCCAATTAAAGGGATAATTAGAGTCAGCTGATTGAACACAGCCAGGCTTGATTACAGCCAGCCCTGCTCAATATAAACCTCCTACTTATTTTGGCCCTTACCATCAGAGTCACATTGCCAGCACAAAGATTCAACAAGCACATTATGCCATGATCAAAGGAAGTTCTGAAAAGATCAGAAAAAATTTGTTGCCCTCTATCAGTCTGGAAAGGGTTACAAAGATATTTCTAAGGCTCTGGGACTCCATTGAACCACAGTGAGAGCCATAATCTCCAAATGGAGAACACTTGGAACAGTAGTGAACCTTCCCAGGAGGGCGGCCTGCCAAAATTACTCCAAGGGCACAGTGTAAAATCATCCAAGAAGTCTCAAAGGATCCTAAAACAACATCCAAAGAACTGCAGGCTACTCTTGCCTCAGCTAAGGTCAGTGTTCATGACTCCACAATCAGAAAGAGACTGGGCAAAATGGGCTTCATGTGAGAGTAGCAAGGTGAAACCACTGCTAACCAAGAAGAACATAAATGCTCGTCTCTCATTTGCCAAGAAGCACCTGGATGATCCACAAGCCTTTTGGGAAAATGTTCTATGGACAGATGAGTCCAAAGTGGAACTTTTGGACAACATGGATCCCATAATGTCTAGCGTAAAGCAAACACAGCATTCCACAGTAAGAACACCATACCAACTGTCAAACATGGTGGTGGTAGTGTGATGGTATGGGGATGCTTTGCTGCTAAGGACCAGGATGACTTGCCATAATTAAAGGAACCATGAATTCTGCTCTGTACCAGAAAATTCTTAAGGAGAATGTCCAGTCATCCTTCCGTCAGCTGAAGCTGAAGCGTAGTTGGTCATGAGCAAGACAATGATCCAAAACACAAAAGCAAGTCCACATCAGAATGGCTAAAAGAAGTAAAATTAAAGTTTTGGAATGGTCTAGTCAAAGTCCAGACTGAAACCTAATAGAGATGCTGTGGCAGGACCTGAAATGAGCAGTTCATGCTCGAAAACCTACCAAATGTTACTGAATTAAAGCAGTTCTGCAGGAAGAGTGGGTTAAAATTCCTCCACAGCGATGTGAAAGACTGATATTGAATTATAGGAAGTGTTTGGTTGCAATCATTGCAGCTAAATGTGGCATAACCAGTTATAAGTGTAAGGGGCAATTACTTTTTCACACAGTGCCAGTTGGTGTTGGTTAACTTTTTCATTAAATAAGTGAAATTTAAAAAACAAGTGTTATTTGTTCACTCAGGTTCCCTTTATCTAATATTACATTTTCTCTAAAGACCTGAAAACATCCAGTGTGACAAATATGCAATAATAGAGAAAATCAGGAAGGGGGCAAATACTTTTTCACGCCACTGTATATATATATATATATATATATATATATACACAGTATATATATATATATATTCTCATTTGACCACCTTGTTTTGCTGTATATTGCACTGTGTACCTGTATTATTTGTGTCCACCTGTATGTTACCCTAACTTGCGTTAAATTCTAAATTTGCTATGTATGATACACTGCTGTCATTTCTCACTGTATTTACCATTGTTATGCCAATCTCTGGCCCAGGCCATGCCTGAAAAAGGTCCTCGGACCAGTGCACCAACCCGGTAAACAAATAAATAATTTACAACTGGCTAAAGAACAGGGTGGACTGACTCTTCTGAATATATAGTATTACTTCTGGGTGGCTCAACCCACAGTATGAAGCTTGCTATAAAAGGTTAGCAATGAGTGCATTGCAGTTCTCTTTAGCCAAAATGTTATTTGCCTGACCATTAACCCCCCTCCCTGAACCATCTTCAGATGTTTTCACCAGACACATTCTACGTGTGTGGGGCAATTTACAGAAAGACAAGGGACTCAAGTAAAGCTCTTCTTTTTTTTTTTATCACTAGTTTATTTCTTCACCCCTTCTGCAGCCGACCAGCGGGGACATCAGCCGCCCGGCTTACACTGCCAGGAGTCAGCAGGCTCACTCATGATGGGGGTCTGGTGCAGCCCGTTCCGGTACCGCTGGAAGGCCCCCATGCCAGGCCGGGACCAGACCCCCAGAGCAATTCCCAACAGACCTCCTGGGCAGTGCCAAGCATGGCCATCAAGCTGCTCGGTCATGCCCAGCCTTTTTTCTCCTGTATTGCCCCTACTGAAGTGCGGACATACAATGACACTAGAGGCACTACGTGTCGACATCCACCACACTCCACCCTCTAGTGCACCACTCCTGCAGCGCACCCAGTCTCTATCGGGGGCCACTGTAGAGTGGTGGATGTCCCAGTCCCTCCCCAGTGATAGGAGAGCAGTTCTCCTGATGCTCAATCCTATCCCTTCCCTGCCGATCCCTGACGGCCCATGCTCATTCCCGAACCCGGGTCACCAGCATGGCGTGAGGTGTGGCATCCAGCACCTCAACCCTCAGTGCCACTGGGCAGGCTAAAGCTTTTCTTTCTGATTCATTTACTGGGAGAGGGGGTTGGAGTCTGGGGCATTTATATCAAACTGTATAAGGGAAGGATCCCAAATGCTTTTGCATACCTCCAACAATATTATGCACTTACACCGGTAGATCACTTTAGAGTTCTACAAGTTAGGTCTTACATGATCAGTAGGTTAGGACACCTGACAGACTATAAGGAACTCCACTCATTAATTATTTACCGCCTCACAATCTCATCTCGCTGGCATATAAGACATTGAGCACTCCGCATGAGGTAACTTTAGTAGAGGTGGAAAATAAATGGAAGACTGAGCTAAATACTCAAATCTCAGATGCAGCCTGAGCAAAGATTTACAAAAGACAACACAAAACATCCTTCTCCAATCCTTGGAAGGAGTTTGCATGGAAAACAATAGTTCAATACTTGAGAACTGCCCAGATCACAGCCAAGTTTAGTCTGGACGTAGGAGCAGACTGTTGGAGGAAATGTCGGGAGAGATCAGCTCACTATGCTCTTTTGGCTTTGCCCCCATCTTCATCAATTTTGGACAAATGTGGCTTCGGGTCTTCAGAAACTCTTTCCTAGCTTGTCAGTGCTGGCTCCTAGAATAGCATTATTTTTAGATCACCCCACTAAACATTTTGATAAATAAGAGAGATATGTGTTACATATAGCACGTATTGCCATTAACCACAGCTAATAAGGCGATAACCAAGAAGTGGTCGCAGCCACATCCCCTGGACAAGGAAGTGGAGAGATTTAATGATCACAGTGTATAAAATGGAAAACTTAACACGAGATTCGGAACCAAATGGATTTATTTAATGATACAGTAGGTGGCAGGGTTGACTGCTATATATGATGGAGCATTTTGTCCCATGATTCAGTTAAGTCATCTTTTGCAATAGCTGCTAAAACTATGGGCTCCGGAGATCTGTAGGGAAGAAGGACCCAAGAAATGAGATGCCTGTAACACAAAAATAATATTACAGTTTAATACATACTTTACTCATTAACTTCCTTATCTAACAACTTTACTGTCTAGTTAGTGGTAAAGACGTGAAATGTAATGAAATTGCCATATTCATTTGTTCATTATAACTGTGTTTTGCCTGTAAATAGGTCTCCATAACATGGTCAGCTGATAATACTGTATGGATATTTATTTTTTATCTCTGTACCATGTTTGCTGCACATACCTATCAAATAATAACAATATATATATATATATATATATATGTGAAGTGCTGTAGTCTATAAAATCATTCAGGAGCAGCAGGACAGACTATTTAAATTAATATAAATGAATTTGTGGAATAAAAGTCAAAAGGTAGTCAGTAGTCGGAGCGTTGGGCAGCTGTAGAGCCACTGCTGGCAACACCAGTGACCTGGGTTTGCGCCCAGACCCTGGATCATTGAAGGGCCATGGGGGGGGGGAGGAGGATTCCTCTGGGAAGTGGGGGTTGCACCCCCAGCTATTATACTACCACCTGGGTGACCACAGGTGGAAGTGCAGTGGGCTGGTGACATAGAGAAGGGGACGCTGCCTGGCTGTGGTGTGCAGTCATGCACTAACGTGTACCTATGCACATTGGAGTCCCAGATAGCAGCATCCCAGGAGAGTAGAAAAATGGAAAAACAGGGCCCTGGCTTGGGGTCTAGCAGCCCTGGTACATCCACTCCCCTCAACCTTGACCAGCACATCCCACAGGGCCTAAAACGCACTTGCTGTTGGAGGGGTCCCTGCCACCCTCCGACCTCACCTGGGCGGGTAAACCATGGCTAGGTGGTGGACTGGGACCTTGGCAGGTAAGTGGCAATTAAGCAGTCCGATGCCTTAGATACAGGGGGGCATCAACAGAATGAACAAAAAAGGCAGCCAGTAGCCATTTCTTGACTTCCTTCATTAGTGTTGCGTCGGCCTTGAGGATTAGTATGGATCACTGGACTATCCTAAGCTCTGAGATGCAAGCAAAGCGTAACCTGTGCAGTGAGTTTGAGAGTGCAGACCTTGAAATCGGGTGTTAGTTCTGAGTCATCTTATCTCAGCAGTTGTGAACTCTTTCCAGTAGTACAGAATGCTGTCTCTCATTAGTTAGGTCTTTCTGTGAAGAAACTCCCAGAGACAACTCTTGTATTGTCACATCGGTGATAATCATATTAGCAAGATACAGACATGAGTGACTTGCCTAACCCAGCTATGGATTTGCTGTGCATTTCATTATTTCATAACTGTAGGGCCTCTACATGGCAGTATGGGTTTAGAATTTGAAAAGCATTAGGAAGATATGTTGTGAAATTTTTTTAGTGAGTAATCTTGATAACAGCTGTGGTATTAACACGGGTTAGACTTATGTAATATAGTGTGTTACAGTATGACAAAAAATGACTATGCTTTTAACTGGTTGAATTGTTTGCAATGTATACAAGTACTGTACTTGTTTGGAAGGGTACCATATACATAGAGAATAATGTATGGGCAACCATACACAACAAGGCTGTGCTTCCATCGAGGGGTTTAGACGACAGCATATTAACCCCAAGAGCGAAGCTTGAGAGGTCCATGCTGTCATCTCAACCCTGAGATAGAAACACATGCCGAGTTATGTGATTCCCATATTTTATTTTTTATAGTATATGTTTTATTTACACCAGAGTGACAGACCGCCACTGAAGTGCAAACAAAAAATCTTGCCATTTCTTTGTTCTGTTCAATTTTCAAATTTACAGACTTTTGAAAGTTAAAAGGTACAACTTGGGGCACTGTGTGGTTAGTAAGTAGCTCGATGTGGAATAAATGAGAAATTTAAAATTGTTTGACTTTTGAACTGTGCAGCACAACTTCGGAATGCGCATAATAACTCTTTGGAACACACACGACGGTTTAGAATGTGCACAAGGATTTTGAGTAGGCTGATTTTTATACAGAACAAAGGCTAACCATGTACTATATATTACGACTTGAGGATGAACTGAATTGGTTTGGAATAAAATCACATTGTAGTTTTAAAAATTTACAGAAGGAAACTCGAGTACAACAGATATTCTTGGAATCCATCTCTAGTATTTAACATTACACTCTGAACATCACCAGTGTGCAATTTTATTTAGCATTCTTGTGATCGATTTTCTTTTTCTTTTTTTCTTTTTTTTATTTAGTATGCTTTTTCTAGCATGCCGCCTTGCAGCTCAGCTCAGCCCTCGCTGACCCTCGGCCCCCTCCGCGTCCCTGGGACTTACTTCCCAGTAGACAATACCCCCTGGATTGCTCCCCAGGGCAGTGCCACCTCACCAGCATGAGCCCTATGGCAATGAAAGAAGGATGCTGGCAGTGGCACCCACCGGCATTGCCTCCCTGGCTTGCCTCCCCCCATGGTGGGGCATGGAGTCAGCCGGTTACAGCAGACGATGGGATAGATCGTTTTCCCAGGAGTGCCATGGCAGGTGATCTGGGCTGGGAGAGGTGGGCTGTCAGAGATTACGGCCGATATTTTGCAGATGTTTCCTGAGGAAGGCATGGTGTGTAATGATGCCAGCATCTGGCACGCCTCCCGAGGACTCTAGGCTCCAGTCGCAATGAAACCCTCAGCTTCCGGTAGGGGTCCAACTTGTGCCTGACACACAACCCCCACCCCCAGAGAAGGAGAGACACCCTCGGATGCTCAGTCCTTCTCCCTGCGGCCAGCTCTCCAACTTCCTGCATCCGTTCCCGAACCCGGGACATTGGCGTCACAGACAGACACCATGCCGCTGCAGTGGCAGGCTGGCCCCTTGTGATTGATTTTCTGTTCAATATATATCTAGTTCTATACTCCTTAAATCTAGCAGATTATAGAGAAAACACCATGCACAGAAACAGTTTAACATAGGAGCCTGGGGAAAGGATTGGTTAAATAAATAAAAAGGACATCTGTTGCTTTGCAGAGCCAATTAATATGCTTTCTAGTGCAATTCCATGTATACAGCTGTCTTTCAGTGACATTTGTTTGTAATATCCTGTTTGTTATCATTGTGTACATCCGGTATTAGTCATTTTGCATATAAAGTACAATTATGAAGTAAGCATGTTTATTTTTAAAAGGGCATTCTTGCTTTGTGGTTTCTATTAAGAGTAACAACTTCTACGCCCACCTGGGGCAGACAACTATATTGATCTTTCTACCTCCTGTACATAATAAAGGAGTTTTATGGGTGCCCAGTGTGATTTGAAGGATACTTGGAGGGCACCACAATGAGTTTTGGCTGATACGTTAAAGAGCTGTCAGCAAAGACACCCCGACAAAACCCAGTGGCCCAGGTCCAGTGCACCGCACTGCCATGCATACAGCTGAGTTTGGCACATCAGGAGGCAGGCTAGGCTGAGGTACTGTAGCTATCACACAGCAGTGTGTCTCAGTTTGGGAGGGCTTGTGGTGGGTATTGGTGCCACAGCAGCCCCTGTGACTGGGCCAAGGAGCTTGCGCCTACCGCAGGGGCATGCTGTGCAGGCACTAGGCCAACCAGGAGGCTTGACCCATACCATGAAACTAATAAGTAATGCATAAGCTAACTTATATCAGGCATCATGGGAGTAGCAAACCCTGTCCCCTGGCAATGGCTCATTGCAGAGCCGGAGCACTGGGGCATTTGCTGCGGAAGTCTGTCTGTTTTGTCCTCTGTATTTATTTGCACTGAGCACTTGCATACTTTATACAGGATGTTGATGTTAGTAACTGATTTGAGTTGTGCTTCATAAATTTTCACATACTTGCGAGTTAATTACTGTGAGCTGCAGTCACACTATTTTATCCACTTCTCACATGGTGTTCACCCCCTCACGGCACTAAGCACATCTCTGGATGTGTGTTTTTAGAAGCTTGCACCTACTGCACGAGCACTCTGTTCATGCACTAGGCCAACCAGAAGGCTTCACCTATGCCTAAGGAGGAGGGAAGTATTTATTTATTTATTTTTTTGAAATTTCTTTTTATCCCTCCTGGTCGCCCCTCATCATTCCATTCCTTCAGGCTTGCTCAATGCCACCCAACCCTCACTAAATCTGCCCCTAGAGTGCCTCTGGTGACCCCTACCTGCCTTCTTTCTCCCTCCTCGGAGCACCTTTGCACAGCGGGGTCTGCCTCTGATTATAGGCTGGGTGGCTGGAGTGGCTGTCATCCGGTACACCGAGGGAGGTTTTCCGGTTTTCTTGTCCCTTCCCCTCCATCCCACTGAGGATGCCTGGCTCAGGCGGAACGTGCATACGCACGTCTGCCAAGTGCCTGATGGTGTCCTCCCCTCCCCGGCTTCCCCCAATGGAAGCCGCCATTGCCCCGAGAGTCGGTGCTTCCACCAGCTCTCCTGGACGTCGGGTATATTAAACACCCCTGGTATCCCTCCCCGAAGGAGGAGAGCACCCGTGGGGATGCTCAATCCTCCTTCCCCCCTGCCTACCCCCGGCAACCCGAGTCCGTATCCGAACCCGGGTTGCCAGCGTGGTACGAGGTGTGGCGTCCAGCGACTCAACCCTCAGCGCCACTGGGCCGGCTAGGAGGGAAGTATTAAGAGCAAAGCGGGGGGGGAAGGGGGAATCCCAGCCTCTGTTGTGGATTATGATTGTCAGCACATCCAGGTTCCACAACACGCAGCCCTTCCCCAGACTTAGGCCAGGGGTGGACAGTCCTGCCATACAGGATTAACATGTGGAGGAACACAAGAATCGGTAAGCTTAGTGGGCGATGGGTGCGAGTGGTAGCTGGAAACAGCCAGAAAGCAAGATGTGGGACAGAAGGGGATAAAAATCTCTACAGGAAAAAAAACTGTTAGCAAACCATTAACTCTGGCAACAAAAGATATTCCTCCACCTCTGTCTCCTTGGCCATATTTGGGTGGGAGGCAGTATAGTGTAGTGGTTAAGAGTACTGAGCTGCAAACCTGGAGAACTGGGTTTGAATCTCACATCCACCACTTGCATACTGTGTGACCATGAGCAAGTCACTTAACTTCCTAAGCTCCCAGGATGTGCCTGGAAACAAGTTTGTCTTTCCTGGCCAAAAAGTGTAAAAATAAAATATTTGTCACTGGTCTAATCCTTGTAGCAGAGAAATATATGTGAGCATAAGCTCATAGAAACAAAGCACATGGAAACAGAATTTGACGGCAGATAAGGACTGCTTGACCTACTTAGTCTGCCCATTTTCCCTACCTACAGTGTGACCACAGACCCTACTCGATCTCAGGCTCTTTCACCTCTCCCCCTTTCTTACCACCAAGATTCCCTTATGCCTATCCCATGGATTCTTGAACCCCACCACTCTTTTCACCCTTATCACCTCTGCTGGAAGACTATTCCAGGCATCCACCACTCTTTCTGTGAAGTACTTCCTCACATCACTCCTGAACTTATCCTCCTATAACTTCATTGCATGCCCCCTTGTTCTTGAGCATCTTTTTTTCTGAAACATACTCCCCTCCTGTACCTTATTTACTCCTATGAGATATTTAAAGGTCTCTGTCACACACACCCTCCCTCTTCTCTTCCAGGGTGTACATATTGAGGTCCTTTAGTCTCTCCTTGTAGGGCTTCTGATGCAGACACTGCACCATTGTAGTTGCTCTCCTCTGGACAGCCTCCACTCTATGTTCTTGTGGAGATGTGGTTTCCAGAACTGGACACAGTACTCTAGGCGGGGTCTCACTAGTAATCTGTACAGAGGCAACACCTCCTCCATCTTTCTACTGGTGATACCCTTCCCTGTGCACCCCAGCATCCCACTAGCTCTCCTGACTGCCTTGTCACACTGCCTGGCCACCTTTATTTCATTAGATATGATTACCCCCAGAGCTCTTTCTTGGTTGATGATCATCACTACCTTTCCACCCATTTTTTATTCTGCCCCTGGGTTTCTGTGCCCTAAGTGCATAATTTTGCACTTTCACATTGAAACGCAGCTGCCATACCCTTGTCCACTCCTCAAGTTTTCTCAGGTCTCTGCTAATTCTTTCCACCACCCTAGAGTGTCCACCCTATTGCAGATTTTGGTGTCATCTGCAAAGAGACAGAGCTTCCAGCTCCTCTACAGTGTCACTTACAAAGACATTAAAGAGAAACGGTCCCAATACGGATCCCTGAAGCACCTTGCTGGTCACCCTCCCTTCTCCGGAATGAACTCTGTTTACCACCACTCTCTGTCGCCTATCCCTTAGCCAGTTTGTTACTCTGTTTACCACCTTTTGACCCACACCTAAGCTGCCCAACTTCTTTACAAGTCTCCTGTGTGGAACAGTGTTGAAAACCTTATTGAAATCTCAGTAGGCCACATCCACCACTCTACTTTGATGTAATTCCCTGATCCAAAACCTTACTGAAATCTAGGTAGGCCATGTCCACTACTCCACCCTGATCCAGTTCCTTGGTCACCCAGTCAAAGAAATCTATCAGATTCAATTGACATGACCTCCCCCTGTGAATCTATGTTGCCTTGGGTCTTGTAACCCACTGGATTTAAGATATTCCACAATCCTTTCCTTCAGCAGTGATCCCATTAACTTTCCCATCACCAGTGTCAGGATGACTGACCTATAATTGCCAGCCTCCTCCCTGCTACCACTTTTGGGAAGTGGGACTACATCTGCCCTCTTTCAGTCCTCCAGAACCACTCCTGTTTCTAATGAGTTGTTAAAAAGGACTGTCAGAGGTGCATCCTGTACCTCTCTGGGCTTCTTCAATACCATTGGAAGCATCCCATCTGGTCCTATTGCTTTGCCCACTATCAGATTTGCGAATCCCTTTCGGACTGTCCTCTGTAAAGGGACTTGTGTCCACCTCCATCCCACCAATGCTTCTGTTACTTTTTTGTGGCCCCTCCCCTTCTCCTTCCTTTGTGAACACTTTAAAAAAAAGTATTTGTTCAGGATATCTGCGTTTTCTTGGTCCCCTCTGCACGGTGACCCCCTAACCCTATAATCCCTCTCCGGTCTTCCTTTTTTCACTTACGTGTCTAAAACATGTCTTTCCCCCTTTCATTACCACCAGGACTAGTCTCTCCTCAGTTTGCACCTTTGCACGCCTTACTGCTTTCCCTGCTTCCCTCTGTTTCCTGATACATCTCCTTATACCTTCTGAATGCAACCCTTTTAGCCTTTACCTTTTCAGCCACTTCTTTTTAGAACCACAACACTCTCTTTTTTCTCTTGCTTTTGTTCACTTGCTTGATGCAGAGGTTTGTTGCCTTCACTGTGCCCTCCTTTAGCCTTGCCAACTGTTCCACTATCCCACCCAGGTCATCCCCTCTGCCAGGTAATCCCTGAAACATGAAGTCCAGGACTCTCACCCTTGTGTGGTTCGATTCGCTCTGTAAAGTAATGTTGCAACTGCACACTAGAAGCTAACACTAAACATTTACATAAGAAAGAGGATGAGAAACAATTTTTGTTGTACGATTTATTTACCCAGGATAGCCCAGCTGAGATGCAACATCTTGTTTCCAGTGGGGTCCTACTTCTACCCATTTCCGCAGTTACAAATGGATTGAAGTACTGAGAGGTTAATTGACTCTGCCAAGCTCACACTGTATTTGTCTCTAGTGTGAGTTGAGCCTGGGGTCTTCTGATTCTCAAGATAATACTCTAACCCCTTGACTACAGTGTCTCCTAAACATTACAAACAGTCCCCCTCCCCCTCCAGCCTTTCCAACCAGTATGCACTGTACATTAATGTGGGACTCAGTGGAGTCATTGCCCGGCCAGTGTAGTAACTTGCTGTGAGTGTGTGAAACCCTTAACAATAGCTGACTTTGGATGTAGAAAAGACCTTGATACAGAGGACATGCTGATACTTATCCACCCTCCGCAATGGTGCAGGCAAATGGTCTAAGGCAGTAAAAGTCAAACTTAGATGTCATAATGCCGGGGCACCATGTGGGAAATAAGTGTGTTTTTCAATAGTGTTTAGTAAACAGCATTGAAATAAACATACTTATTTACCCCATGGTGCCCATTAAATGCTATAGGAAAGTTCAACCAGCTAGAAATGACACCTCCCCCTACCTAAAAATGTGGCTAGAAACATAGAAACATAGAATTTGACGGCAGATAAGGACAGCTTGGCCCACCCAGTCTGCCCATTTCCCTACCTGATGGGTAAGCTGCAGATCCTAGTTAACCAGCAGCCTACTTCTTCCTACCCCCACCCCGTAGAATTTCCTTATGACTGTCCCATGCATGCTAGAATTCCACCACTGTTTTTGACTCCACAACCTCCTCTGGAGGCTGTTCCATACATCCACAACCCTCTCTGTGAAAAATACTTCCTTAAATTACCTCTGAGCCGACCCCTTCTGTCTTCAAATTGTGCCCCTTGTTCTTGCACCTCTTTTTGAAGATGCTACCCTCTTGGACTTTGTTGATTCCCTTGAGGTACTTGAAAGTTTCTATCATGTCCCCCTCTTCCTCCTTTCCTCGAGGCTATACATATTAAGCTCCTTAAGTCTCTCTTCATATGTCTTCGGTGCAGACCCTGGACCATTTTAGTTGCCCTCCTCTGGACAGCTTCCATCCTGTCTATGTCTTTGCGGAGATTGGGTCTCCAGAACTGCACACAGTACTCCAGATGTGGTCTCACCAGATGTCTGTACAGAGGATAATAACTTCTTGTTTTCTACTGGTGATGTCTCTCCTATGCATCCCAGTATCCGCCAACCCTCCTTGCTGCCCTCTCATTGCTTGCCCACCTTTAGGTCATCTGATATGACTACCCCCAGGTCCCTTTCCATTTTGTTGTTGTTAGTATCTCACCCCCATTGTGTACTCTTCCCTGGTTTTTGTTTCCCAGGTGCATTACATTGCATCTTAGCACTGAATCTAAGCTGCCATACATTTGACCATTCTCTAACCTTGCCAAGTCCCTTCTCATCCTTTCCACCCCACCTTGTGCATCAGCTCTGTTGCAGATCTTTGTGTCATCTGCAAAGAGACATACTTTTCCTTCCAGTCCCTCTGCAGTATAGCTTATAAGACATTGAGAGGACCAGTCTAATACTGAACCCTGCAGTCCACTACTAACCCCCTTTTCAAAGTGGACTCCATTTACTATTACTCTCTGTGTCCTATTCTCCAGCCAATTCTTTACCCAGGCTGTCATCTTGGGACCCACTCCCAGGCTGGCTAACTGTATATTAATCTTTTGTGTGGAACTGTGTCAAATGCCTTGTTAAAGTCTAGGTAGGCCATGTCCACAGCCCCTCCTGATCAACTACTTTGGTCACCCAGTCAAAGAAATCTATCAGATTTGTCTGGCATGACCTTCCGCTGTGAATCCATGCTGCCTTGGGTCCTGTGCCCCTCTGGCCTCTAGATACTCAACAATTCTTTCCTTCAGAAGTGATTCCATCATTTTCCCTACCACTGAGGTTAAACTAACAGGTCTGTAGTTTCCTGCTTCTGCCTTGCTCCCACTTTTGTGAAGGGGAATCACATCTGCCCCCTCCAGTCCTCAGGTACCACCCCATCCTCCCATGATTTGTTAAAGAGGGTAGTCAGTGGTGTCACTAGTTCTACCCTTAGTTCTTTTAGAATTCTGGGATGAATCCCATCAGGCCCCATTGCTTTGTCCACCTTCAGTTTTAAGAGCTCTTTCAGAACCCTTTCTTCTGTAAATGGGCTGGTATCAACTTCTGTATCCAGAGTGTTTCTACTGTTTGTTTTGGGTACCTCCCCCTCTTCCTTTGTAAATACTGAGCAAAAATATTTGTTTAGTATCCCTGCCTTTTCACAGTCACCCTCTCCACCCTCCTCCTTTATTAAGCCTCACTATCCCTCCTTGGTCTTTCTTCGCTCCTGATGTACCTATAAAGGTTTTATCCCCCTTCTTAACTGGAGTTGGCTATCTTTTCCTCGGTTTGGGCCTTTGCTGTTCTGACTGTCTTTCCAGCTTCCTTTTGCTTTAACTAATACAGTTCTCTGTCCTGTTCCTTCTGTGATTCCTTGTACTTCCTGAATGCTTTCTTTTCTCTTGAACCTTCACTGCCACTTCCTTTGAGAACCATAGTGGTTTCTTACCTCGTTCGTTTTGTTTATTTGCTTTACAAAGGCTTGTTACCTCTGTGATGGCAGTTTTATTATTCCCCATTGTTCTTCCACCCCTCCTTCCTGCCCATTTGCTAGTGCATTCCTTAGGCACTCACCCATTTTGGCAAAGTCAGCCCTCCTAAAATCCAGTACCTTTGTCTTTGTATGGCTGACTCTGTTGCTTTGTTTATTGAACCATACTGTTCGATGGTCACTAGTTCCCAGATGGCTACCCACTTCACATCTGTGATCCTCTCTTCATCTCCGTTTGAGAGAACCAGGTCTAAGATTGCTCCTCTCGAGTGGGCTCCAATACTAGTTGTCTAAGGCATGCCCCTGTAGAGCATCTAGAATAACCCCACTCTTAGAAGTGGCTGCTGCAACTGCACTCCAGTTAACATCTGGCATATTCAGATCACCCATCAGCAATATCTCCCTTTATCTGCCATTCTAAGTATACTTTCTATCATTTTCTTGTCCATTTCCTCCCCTGAGAGAGGTTTTGATCTAACCCTGTGCGGATTGTGGTGCCATTGCCTGCCTCCAAATTGACCCACAGTGCTTCTTCTCCTCCCGTTTACCCTTTTGTTCTGTTGCTTTGATTTCTTCTCTTATGTGAGAGCTACTCCTCCTCCTCTTTTACCCTCCCTGTCCCTCCTGTAGATAGTGTATCCTGGTATGTTTACGTCCCAGTCATGGTTCTGTGTGTACCATGTTTCTGTGACTGCTACGATATCAGATCTTCCTCCTCCATCAAGGCCACTAATTCAGGAAGCTTGTTACCCAGACTATGGGCATTGGTACTCATTGCTCTCCATTTTTGATGGCTTTACCTTCTGTAGCGGCATCCCCACTGACCTTTCTACCTTGGTCTTTTCTCATTTAGTACCCTGTTTTGTAGGGGAGGCTGGGATTTTACTGCTGCTTATCAGTGCCCCCTTGACTAGTTTAAAGCTTTGCCAATGAAGCATTTAAACCGAATGCCCAAAGACTTGTTCCCTTCCTGGACAGATGCAGGCCATCCTGCCAGTATAGGCTGGTTTCCCTCCAGGTGGAACCCCAGTCCCCAATGAAGCCAAACCCCTGTGCTCCACACCATTTTTTCAACCATTTGTTAAACTGCATGGTGCAAAGTACCCTCGCCTCACCCATGCTACTGACAGGCAGCACCTCTGAGAAAGATACTGTGTGTGCTACTTGTCTTAAGCCCCTCCCCAACTCTACAAAGTCCTTCTGCACTGCTCTAATCTCATGATGAGCTAAGTCATTTGTCCCTAGGTGGACAGTGACATCCAGCTCAGACTCCCGTGCAACTGTTCTCGTGATCCTAAGGATGCGCTTCCTGTCCCTCCAAGCCATGGCACCAGGCAGGCACCTTACTTCAGTTTTCCCTGCTCTCTCAGTTCTATCCCCCTAATAATTGAGTCCCCCACCAGGAGCTGCTTTCTTTCCCTGTGGTGCCCTCTGCCTCCTTCCTGAGGGCCTCCCTTGTGACAGTTGTCTGCACCTTCCTAGTCTCCTCAGGGTGCATCCATAGGGGAACTATGCTCCCCCAGAATGGTGTATGGATTGTGGAGGAACAACTGACTGGGTGTGCCTCTGTTTCACCACCCTACCCTCCTGAGCCCACTGTGGTCCAACTGCTGTGCTTTCTTTGCAACCTCTGAGGTAGTGGTGGTAGCTCTGGTGCTCCCTGGATGGGGGAGGTTCCCTTGCCACTGTCCAGTGCGGCCTGAAGATGGGCAACTTCCTCCCTCAGGGCAGATAGTTGTCTGCAAACAGAGCAGCATCTCAGCCTCCAGAAAGACTCCCGGAAGACTGCTGCCCCACAGCCATTACATTGTACTACTCCCCACATAACTGTCTACCTTGTTTAGTTTTTTTTTTTTTTTGTGTGTGTTTGTGTGATTGGTGCGTTATGTAGAAATATATGTATTTATATAATGTGTATGCTTATATTGTCAGTGCAGTGTGCTAGACAGGATATGACAGTGATATGTACCTTGCCTTCTTGAGGAAATGATGTCAGAACCCCAGGTATAAATGAACTATTTCCAGGGGTGGGTGGGGTGAGGGGTGGGAAGGGTTGGCTTAAACTTTGCCCTCACGAAACAATCAGCTAAGCGCTCTGACCTACCGATGCGATGAGGTGCCTTCCTGTCAGCAAGATGCCATACACGACAATTTGTAATACTGCTTCAAACCAATTTGACAGAAAAAATACCCTGCTATTCAAACAGAGAAAAATCCAAACATCCAAGTCAGACACAGGTAAACCTCCCCAGCCCCAAAAGAGCCTGGTGACTTGTGCTCTGAAAACAGTCAGCCCCAAAACACATCAGCTGTGCAGAAGGGCAGACACAGAAAACAATATTCAGCCTATGTGGGTTTAAACTCTTCCTGCACTGAAAACCTTAACACTTGTAACAAAAGTAAAGCAAACTCCACCTCCCTCTGTTGATTGAAAGACTGCCTTTTCTGATAATTCTAAGTTCCTTATTTCACCCTTCAGTTAGAAGTATCCTCCACCTGAAGAATATTAACTTTCCTAAGGAATCTGCTTCAAACCAAAGACAATTGTAAGGTTCACCTCCCTCTGTTGTGAGCACTACTCGCTTTCTTGCAAATCTTAAGTCCAGTGTTGCAGCTTGCAGCCAGAGGTAGCTTCACATGAAGACTATGAGGTTATCTCCTGTGTGTGTGTGTGTTCCCCAACTAAACATTTCCAGTTTAGTCATAGGTGTTTATATTTTGTACATTTACTGATTGTTTATGCCCTGTGCATTTTAGTTATTGTAAAAATGGTCTTCTCCATCACGTTTATCTTTGTTTTAAAAGCAATGTTCACCCGACTTACATAGGAAACATAGGAAAATATCAGGAACATTAGCCAAAGGGCCATAGTCGTCCTGCACCATTTACAGCCTCAGAACATATAGTTGGCTACTTCTGTATTTATCTGTAGCACTTTTAAACTTGTTCATGGTTTCACAGGAAACTACATGACTTGGCAGATCATCCCATTGGTCCACAATTTGGTGTGAAAACCAAGCACGAAAAGAAATGGTGCATTTTCCCCCCAGAAAGTGCATATTGTGCTTCCCACCCACCCACCTGGTGGACACAGTAGTATCGTGCAGCAATTGCAGAGTGAAATGTAATGTTACACAGGAAACCATGTCGTCCGCTATGTAATGCTGAGTAACTGAAACCCCGTTCCCCTGTAAATGCATTGTGCAGACAAATGGATCTCCCTGTAGCAGAGAAGGAGACCGAGTGGTATTTCCGGGCCAAATGCACATTGTGTTTTAGAGCCACACACCCATTAGACATAGTGTTATTGGCTGTGAACTGCAAAGTGGAAGCAAGCCAGTCACATGAAAGTATGCCTTTCATAGTGCAATAAGTGGGAAGAACCTAAAGTCGCCGATATGCGCAGCCAGTGTAACATCTTAATACTGCTATGAAGTTGCCACATGTATGATGCGTTTTGAAAGACCGACGGCACACCTGGATGTTCTTGACATAAGTAGGCAAATGCAGTCCTGCAGCATAATCTCTGAAGTACCCTAGTAACATGTTACAATGCAAACCTGACTGTAGTCATGGAGGAGACGCCGCAGTGTGATGTGTCATATGTGAGTCACAAATGGACATGGTGCAGCATAATCCCTGAAGTGGCGTTCAGAAATTGATGCTGGTGTCTGTGAATTATGCGACAATCTGGCCGCAGTCAGGACTGTCAAACACCAGTATCGTCATTTGGGGGGTTGGGGGTGCATGCCTGAAATTAAGCAGTGCACTGTAACAGAAGAGCAATAAAGCTGTGTTATAACATGGGCACCTAGTTCTGTGTGAGTTGATTGGTGGAGATGCAGCAGGTGACCATTCATTAATTCCTAAGAGATGAATAGTATCTGTTTGAGGTGAGCAGTCTAGAGAGTAGAAATTCAAAGCGCTGCCCTTGTTATTTCTCAAGATTTTCAGTCCTCACCGGCAGCCATTAAATCATGTTGCCAAGCGAGGATGCCACATAGGTCACCGTATAAGCACATACCCACTCAAAATGTTGTACCGCTGCCACGAAAAGAAATGGTGCATTTTTTTTCTCCAGAAAGTGCATATTGTACTTTCCACCTACCCACCCGGTAGACACAGTAGTATCAGATGGCAATTGCAGAGTGAAACATAACGTTACACAGGAAACCATGTCGTCTGCTTTGTAATGCTGAGTAACTGAAATCCCGTTCCCCTGTAAATGCATTGTGCAGGAAAACGGATCTCCCTGTAGCAGAGAAGGAGACCAAGTGGTGTTTCTGGGCCAAATGCATATTGTGTTTTACAGCCACACACCCATTAGACACAGCACTATTGGCTGTGAACTGCAAAGTGGAAGCAAGCCAGTTGCACAAGAGTATGCCGTTCATAGTGCAATAAGTGGAAAGAACCTAAAGTCGCCGATATGCGCAGTGTAACATCTTAATACTGCTACGAAGTTGCCACATCTGTGATGCGTTTTGTAAGACCGACGGCACACCTGGATGTTCTTGACGTAAGTAGGCAAATGCAGTCCTGCAGCATAATCTCTGAAGTACCCTAGTAACATGTTACAATGCAAACCTGACTGTAGTCATGGAGGAGACGCCGCAGTGTGATGTGCTGCATGCAATCGCAAATGGACATGGTGCAGCATAATCCCTGAAGTGGCATTCAGAAATGGGAACAAGTGATGCTGGTGTCTGTTAATTATGTGACAATATGGCTGCAGTCAGGTCTGTCAAACACCAGTATCATCGTTGGGGTGGGGTGCATGCCTGAAATCACACAGTGCACTGTAACAAAAGAGCAATAAAGCTGTGTTACCAGACAATAGCAATATACAAAATGGTAGAAAAAGACAGCACCGTGCATACTTTTGACAGCCCAATAACAAGTTCCACTGGATCCTTGATTCAATACTGTGTAGCCTCTTCACCACAAACTTCTGTCTCCTGAACTATTTTTACTGTGGCAGAATATGGAAAACTGTGTTTCCATGGCCAAAAGTAGTGGAAGAACACTAAGCAGTTCCCACATGTCTTCTGTGCTATTTCAACAGCTTTTGTCTGTTTGTCCCCAAATTTGACCCATATTATAAGAGCAATAACCCACTCCAGGGTGTGCGTTTATTGGGGATTAATCAACACCCCGAGTGCTGTGAGGACACTCAGTCTCTAGCCTTGTGCCTCACAACGCACCCGGGCTGTTGATTAATCCCCATTAAATGCACACCCTGTCATGGGTTATTGCTTACTTAAATACATCATTAATGTTTTGCGAGGAAATAGCATAGATGCTGCACAAGGCTAGGTACGGGAGAGGGACATAGTAACAATTTACAGCAGATGATAATTTCAGTAGTAGAGTTATACGTTTACAGTATAGACAGGTAAGTCTGGAGAGGGACAAACACAGCAGACTGTCTATTAGGTGCAGACACATAACAGGTAGTGGGATACGTCATACAGTCATAGACATACAGTAGGTGTGGCAAGCACAATGGAGACATATTACTCATTTCTGTTTAGGAACTCTGAAAGGGGTAATGAAGAGTTAGGGAAAATGGCAACTTTTTTGTAAGGTCTCTAAGGTGAGAGTGTAACACAGTTTGTGAGGAGGCATTTTGCACGGATATTTGGAGTCCGTTCCATAGACATGGAAATCTGTGGGAGAACTAGAAGGCAGCTTGGCCTATGGATGTAAACAGCATTTGTAAATAGAAAAGGAGTGAGGGTTCATGTTGCAGTAAGTGCATACATCATGTGCAGACTGGGTAGTGGAGATAGCAGGAACAGGTTCCCTGACCAGAATTTGAAGTGGAATGTTGCCCCATGATATAAATGTATTTGTATTTTAATTTTGCCTTATCATTAAATTGTCACAAAATTATTTGGATTACTAACAGAGAACTTTAAGCTACCTTTTTTCTGTTTGTTTGTTTGTTTAAAGAAAAACTAGTTGTAATGCATTTCCCTCCAGATTTGCAAAAGTAATTGAAGCTGTTAATTGTTATCCTCACAAATAGTGAATTCCTGCAGGATTGCCGGCTAGGTAAATGTTGCTCCAGCATTAGAATGTACAGTAGCTGGGGAGTCAATCTTAAGACAGTTTGTACCTTAACTAAAATATGTGCAGGGCACAGAAGTTGGTGACCAACACACACTATTTAAGATCTACTTTTGTTTTGTTTTTTTGTTTACATTTTGTTTCTCCCCACTGTGTGGTGCCATATTCTCCTCTGGGCCCTACTACACCACTGGAATGTACACAGTATATCCCCGATACCACCAATCCCCGCCTGCCCCAGACTTTGGGTAGGACTGGGAGGTCAGAACCATTCAAGCGTAGGGGTGGGGGTGGCATGGACCTAGCAGTCTTGAGTGCCACAAGTGGGCAGGGTAGTGTGGTGGGGTCATCCACCTACACATCTCTCGTTCCTATTCCATCCAGTTTCCTAGTGGGGTGTGACCTGTAGCAAGGGTTCTGGGACTAGACCCACCCAGTACACAACAGCCGTCCCATCACCTGATGGAAAACAGGATGTCTTGATGCCTTTACATTGGACATCCATGTCATGTGTCGTATCAGCAGCAGCCATGTACCTCACACGAATCCCCACCTCCTAGGCTATCAGGGGGCAGTTGTGTAGCTGCAGAAAGTACCCAACTTCCCTAAAGTAGGGAACCTCCACACTAGCCACTCATACTAACCTCTGCCACCCAGTATTCAGTGGTCCATGCTGAAGCTTTGAACACAGCTTGCCAGAATAGGAAGCCAACTTGCTTAGATACTACATTAAAAAAGTACTTGTTTTCTCCCACAACGTCTTTCTATAAGAGAACAAGTTCAGCAGAGCCTGAACTTTAAGAAATTAATAGTTTGATTCATCCTCAAACTTCTCGTCTGACACCTGTGGCAGATGACAAGGTGCCAGAAACCTGTGTGTTGTCTCATGCTCAGTGAAAAGATATTGCTATAGTTTCATAGTTTCATAGTCGGATACAAGTTCAAAAGGTGTTTAGTCCACAGAGAACTCGCTACCAGCATTGTTAACAGTGGAAACTATATTTCGTATTACCCATGTAAAGATCCAATCTTCTTTTAAATTGTTCCACATTATTAGTTGTAACAATATCTCTAGGAAGTGAGTTCCATATGAGTGGCACCCTCTGGGTAAAAAATCTTTTACGCTTCGTTGTTTTACACATGGCAGGTTTTTAACTTAAGATTATGGGATCTTGTATTATTAGTTGTCTTTCCAGGCAGATTGTAGTCTAACATAGACTCTTTTTGGAGAGCCTTAAAAGTATAAATCAGATCTTCCCTTAGGGATCTATATTCCAAGGAGAATAATTTAAGTGATTTTAGTCTACTCTCATAGTCTTTGTTAGTCATGTTATTAATCCTCTTAGTGACCTTACGTTGAACCGTTTCAGCCATGATTTGGCAACCTATTGTGGTAAGAGCACAGAAAGGTGCACAATAGTCCAAGTGTGGTTGTACAAGGCTAGTGTATAGTGGAAGAATGACCTCAGGTTTTCTACTTTTTATGTGCTTCAAAATACTACCCAATATACCATAACATTTTTTAACTGTTTTATTTGTGTGTATGTCAAATTTTAAATTATCAGATATTGTGACACCCAAATCCTTCTCTTTTGTTATGACTGTGAGCTTTATGTTATTCATTAGGTAGGTAGCCCGATTGTTATTCCTCCCCATATGCATAACCTTACATTTTGCTACATTGAACTTCATTCTATTATCTGTTGCCCAGTTGTTAAGTTTATTTAGGTTATCTTGCAGAATGGCTACAGACTGGGAATAGTTTGCTACACACCGTAGTTTGCAGTCATCTGCATATTTATTTATTTATCCAGACGCCTTCTGTTGTTTGTATACTGGAAACTAGTATGTTAAATAAAAGCGGACCCAATACAGAGCCCTGGGGTACTCCGCTAGAGACAGGACTCCATTTAGACTCATGTGCCTGGATAACTACCCTCTGTTGTCTATTATGTAGCCAAGAAACTATCCATTTTATAAGTTTTGTATCCAGATTTATTTTAACTAGTTGCTCGATGAGGATTTTATCTGAGACTGTATTGAATGCTTTTTCATAGTCCAGAAACACAACATCTACGGGCATGCCATTTTCTAGGACGTCACTAACTGGTTCAAAGAAATTAATAAGGTTTGTCAGGCATGATCTACCAGGTGTAAATCCATGCTGTGATATATCTACGCATCCAGTACTGTTGATGTGATCAATAATTTTGTATTGTATAAGTCTTTCCAATATTTTACTGATTAGAGAGGTGAGATTGATAGGCCTGTAGTTACCTGGCAGTTGTTTGTTGCCACCTTTTAGAATAGGTGTAATATTTGCCACTCTCCAGGATCGTATTACATTTCCCTCCTTTATCGAAGTATTGAATAGAACAGCTAAGTTCTTTAGAAACTTCTTTTAAAAATTTCGGGTTAATACAATCTGGACCAGGGGATGAGGTAGCTTTGATTAAACTGATGGCGTCGAGTATGTTCTGTTCTGAAAATAATATAGGTGAGTCATCAGCAGATAGTGCATTTATGTTTATGTTTTCTTTGGGTTTGAATGTATTCTCAAAATACTGTAGGGAGTGATTCCTAGTTCACCTAGAAAAATGTAGGTGGGACAAAATGTTTTTTTCCAAGAACATACTTCTGTAGTCCAATAGTGGCTTAGTTGCTCTTGATTCTGGTTTGCAACTGCAAGGAAAAATAAGATTTTAACTCTGTCCAGAAACGTATTCCTCTTGTGTGTTGCCCTCCATATTCTAACCAGTTGTTAGAGTAGGACTCAGTAAAAATCACAGTGTTTCTCTACATCGAATAGTGCTATCTTTTTGTATATTTATAAAATAGGTCTAATAACTACTATTTGATTGACACTAACACATTACATGGTATGTCATTTTTTATTTATGACCTCACACTGAAATGTGTTGCCTTTTTTCCTTATTGTTAAAAATAAATTTGGCACACGTTTTATAAGCATGACAACACATTTTAGGACATGCAGTCATAAAAAATACACATCTTGGGGGTTTGTAGGCACTCAACCTTGCCTCATGCCTATTCCTGTAAGGTATGTGTAAATTTCTTCTCAATCACACAGCCTGTTGTATGTTATCTCATATACAGTGTATATAGATATATACAGTATATATATATATATATATGTAGACACAAATGCATATACCCCAATAATGCAAAGCATCATGGGAAACATATGCAAATCCCCATGAGAGAATTTAGACTGGCTCAACTTTAAGAAGAATTGCTTGGTGCCAGAAGGCCTCACAGTGCAATCAGGAAAGGCTAAAAACAGCAGACACATACACATGTTTCATCCTCATTTGGACTCATCAGTGTGCCATATCTGTGTCTTAGCCCAAGGAGAGGGAGCCAGCCATCCCTTAAGGGGGATGTTATTTGTTTGGGCCATGGAGATCCCAAAATGGAGGAGGAAAAGAACTACGAAAGAACCCCAGAGCAAATGTCCTGATGCATGGGTTATCCCAGAGGATATTGGCCATACAGCCAAATTTTAAAGAAACCACAATTGCATATACGCCAATAATGCAAAGCATAATGGGAAACATATACAAATTCCCATGAGAGAATTTAGACTGGATCAACTTTAAGCAGAATTGCATGATGCTGGAAGGCCTCACAGTGCAATCAGCAAAGGCTAAGAACAGCAGACACATACACATGTTTCAACCTCATTTGAACTCATCAATGTGCCATATATGTGTCTTAGCCCAGGAGAGTTATATATATATATATATATATATATATATATATATATATATATATTTATAAAATGGTGTGGTAAAATCATAAAAATCCCACTTATACAATTGGACAAAAAACTATCACATGACTGTGCATATTTCCATGAAACCCTTTCTTTACCTGCACTACCATCAGCACTAAAACTACTTTCCATTCCTCAAAACCTTTCACCAGCAGCAAGCATCTCACTCCACACCTGCTGCAGCGCCAGACACCCACACTAACACACATATGCAACTGACACCCTGTAACCACTGTGACCAGTCTGATTAACATAAACCTAACTGTATATATAAAAGTGCAACATACATTATTTTGTACTCTTCTCCTCATTTCAAGCCTTTACATACATTATTTTGTAGTCTTGTTTTCAATTCAAGCCTTTACATTGACAATACCGTGATCCTAAACACAGTACTTTCACTTTCAATACAGAAATGTAGCGTGACCGGGCGGTGCTCATTTTACAAAGTCAGAAGCTGTTAGCTGGTGAAAGTAAGACGTGCAGTGTTTAAAAAATTAGAAAAGTCAGTGCCTTTTCACTTTCAATACAGAAATGTAAGCGTGACGGACCGGTGCTCATTTTACAAAGTCAGAAGCTGTTAGCTGGTGAAAGTAAGGCGTGCAGTGTTTAAAAAATTAGAAAAGTCAGTCCCTTTACTAGTTTCTCTCCGTAATCAAAATAGTAGCTCCATTTCCGATGCGAAGCAGCGACGACAGACGAGCAAAGTCGGTAATTTTAGAAACCTAGGCCAGGAGCGGCAGTGTTGCCATAGCAACACCGCCTCACTTCCCCACGCTTCTAAAAATTACCGACTCACTCAATCTACCCTCATTGCTTCCGTGATACAATGTGGAACTAGTACTAAAGAAAACGGACAGAAACAATAAAAGGCACAGACTTTTCTAATTTTTAAACACACCACGCCTTACTTTCACAACCTAACAGCTTCCACTTTCTAAAATGAGCACCACTGATCACATTTGGGTAGTAAAGTGACAGTACTATAAACACATACTTTTTGACACCACAAAGGACTACTAAAACTTAAATTCATTTAAAATACAGTTTTTAACACCAAAAAGTGTCACCTCTACAAACATAACATTTAATTACCAACTATACAGAAGGACTACTTTCCTCCCCCCCAAAAAAAAATCTTTAGCCATTTTATAAGATAGATATACACTCTGAGGTGTGCGGTCGCACTCTGATATATGCACCTTGTGCAGTTGGCTTACTCGGCCTGGCCGTACAGCAGCATAACGCACACCAAGGCGTATGATATCAGAGCCATCAAGACAACTCAGAGTGGTATATCTATTATATATATATATATATATATATATATATATATATATATGAGCAATAGACCACGACTTAATGTTAAAATCCAATTTGTGCACCTTAATAACTTTGGCATTCTTTGACAAAATAGCTAAAAATTTGGCATGTGCGGTCATTCTGCCAGTGTCTCAAAACATGGAAAGTTTTGTCATAGCATCTTGTATGGTTCTTGAGATATGGCATGGTAAACAAGTGTAAATTGCCTCTTTTTTCCTATACGTAACATGGGACTGTATGCTCTCATCTACAGCCCAGAAGAAATTAAATTCTTTTCTGAAACGTTCAGAGATGAAGTCTGTGCCAAGGGTATGCCTTTGAATAGTTTGGTGAAAAAATATCTCACCATTTTTCAATAATAACAGTTTGTGTGATAGCGGCTAGACAGGCAGGTTATTGAAAACTGTTCAACTGTTAATAGTGAAGGTCTGCTCTGAGAATTACTGATTGTGCTGTCTGCCATCTTGTTTTTTCCCACTTTAAATCTTGATTTCTAAGGAAATACTAGTTGTTATGGAATAAACAAACCGGTATTTAGTTCTCATTCACATATTTAGTCCATTTTTGTATCATAATTTAACAATTTGCAGTGCAGGTAAGTCTTTTGGGTGTGAGAATCACATCGACTGTCACTCGCTTAGGTAAGGATTATTCGATCCGAAAATAACCATTCAAACAGTAAATTACAGTTCGAACTTTATTGTTTGAATGGTTATTTTTGGATCGAATGATCCTTACCTAAACCATTGAAGGTGATATGATTCTCGCCCCCAAAAAAGACAGAACTGTACAGAACATTGTTAAATTATTATACTCCCTGGTGTCTAGTGGCACCCCCACCCTCCCATCACAGTCCCCTTACTTGAATTTTATTTGCCAGGTGTCTAGTGGCACCCCCCACCCTACGATCATGATCCTCATATTTAATGATAGAAGACTAATATATTTATTTGTCAGCCACTGCACTGAGAGAATGTTAATTTGTTCCAGTGCCTACAATGTCCATGGTGTCTGCAGGGTTTGCGGTGACGATGGTGTTTGCTGTGTCTGCTGCACCTGCTTTTGGAAGATGGAGCATGGAGCCTACTGAAAGGCAAGCAGGAGAAAAGGAAAAGATTGTTTGGGAGAGTAGGGAGTCGACTAGATGGTGGGGATATTTTTTTCCCTTCTGCTTGGATTCTGGATTTCGCTGTGAAAACTTGTGGCAAATGCAATTAAATAATATAGCCTGCGTCCATATACTATGTATCCTTGGTATCTAGTGGCACTCCCACCCTCCGATCATGATCCCCTTTCTTGAATTTTATTTCCCTGGTGTCCAGTGGCACTCCCCACCCTCCGATTATGGCTCCCTTTAGTTTTTAGTATTTCTATATCTGTGGTGTCTAGTGGCACCCTCCCACCCTCCGATCGTGATCCCCTAGCTTTATAAAAATTTATATGTGCTGCCTCTTTTTTTTTAAAAAGATGCAGAATGGCTCCCTCGATGTTTTTTGCAAAGCTGTAAAAAAGAAAACAGTCCCTCGCTGATCAGACCCCCGAGTCCCCACCTCCCACTCAGCACCCACCACTCCACACTCCCAGTACACCCTCACACACCCTCACTCACCTGAAGAGGTCCCAGGTTCGAGATCCATTCTCCAATTGAAGACATGTCTTGCTGCTGGAACTGGCGACTGCAATATGAGAAACTAAGGTAAATGTGGTTCAGTGTATTTCAATGGGGATTTTGACTTTTATGCATAACTGCGCCATTTTTTTACATCTTGATCCCAAATTTTCAACATGGCCTTTTGGGGGATCCTACTCATGAACAACACAGAAACATAGACTTTGAAGGCAGATAAGGACCACTTGACCCACCCAGTCTTCCCATTTCCCTACCTTTGGATAAGCTGCAGATCCTAGTTAACCAACAGCCTACTTCCTCCTACCCCCCCACTAGAATTGCCTTCTGTCTGTCCCATGCATTCTTGAACTCCCCTACTGTTTTTGACCCCACGACCTCCTCAGAAAGGCCATTCCATGTGTCCACCACCCTCTCTGTGAAAAAATACTTCCTCACGCTGCCCTTGCCCCCTTGTTCTTACACATCTCTTTTTCCGAAAGATGCTACACTCTTGGAGTTTGTTGATTCCTTTGAGGTACTTGAAAGTTTATATCATGTCCCCCCTCTCCCTCCTTTACTCGAGGATATACATATTAAGTTCTTTAAGTCTCTCTTCATATGGCTTCTGGTGCAGACCCTGCACCATTTTAGTTGCCCTCCTCTGGACTGCCTCCAACCTGTCTATGTCCTTGCATAGATGAGTTCTCCAGAACTGCACGCAGTACTCCAGATGGGTTCTCACCAACTGTCTGTACAGAAGGATGACAACTTCCTGTTTTCTACTGGTGATGCCTCTCCCTGTGCATCCCAGTATCCCCACAGCCTTCCATATTGCCTTCTCACATCGCTTGCCTACCTTTAGGTCATCTAATATTACTACCCCCAGGTCCCTTTCCATTTTTGTTGTTGTTAGTACCTCCCCCCCACCATTGTGTACTTTTAACCTGAGTTTTTGTTTCTCAGGTACATTACTTTGCACTTCTTTGCATTGAATCTAAGCTGCCATACTTCTGACCATTCCTCCAACCTTGCCAAGTCCCTTCTCATCCTTTCCACCTCCTCTTGTATATCAACCCTGTTGCAGATCTTTGTGTCGTAAGCAAAGAGGCATACTTTTCCATCCAGTACCTCTGCAGTGTCACCTATCAAGACATTAAAGAGGACCAATCCCAGTACTGAACCCTGCGGTACTCCGCTAGTAACCCCCCTTTCTTTGGAGTGGACTCTGTTTACTATTACCCTCAGCATCCTGTTGTCCAGCCAATTTTTTTACCCAGGTTACCACCCTGGGACCCACTCCCAGGCTTGCTAACTTGTTTATTAATCTTTTGTGTGGTACTGTGTCAGATGCCTTGCTAAAGTCTAGGTAGGCCATGGCCAGAGCCCCTCCCTGGCTGTCATTACACAACTCCTACCCAAAAGGTGATTTTTCGGTCACTTAGCAAATTCAACTTTCAGGTGGGCTTTGAAAATGTTTCCTGCCCTTACTCATGAGGTGAAGTTATAAGAAGGCTATGTTAAAAATGCGGGGTCAAAATATGACCATTTGTTGCAATTTCGCTACACACGTGCGTGACTTTAGAAATTTTAAATATTTTGACACCAAATTTTAAATATAGACATCTTATTACCCCACCTCATGTATGTCATGACTGTCATTTTTCAAATCCTGGCCAAAATGTGTTTTCACACCTGTGGCACCGAACAGCATTGCAGTTGCATGGAATTATGTTTTGGGGATTCAAAAATGTTCTGTACCAGGTACATGAGGTAGGGTAATAAGATGGATATGCTGACAATTTGTTCACTGTTGTCCTATAAATGGAAACACAGGGCTCTTCCACAGTGATGTACATATACGTATCTATGGAGGTTGGGCCCTGCGCTTCCACAGGCAAATAAGGATACATTTACTCTATCTTAAAAACTATACATGGGTGAGGCACAGGGCCTAGAGGGCCCTGCGCTCCCACAGGCAAATAAGGCTCTGATTAGACTGTGTCAAAAAGTAAGGAAATTTATTGCAAAAAACTGTTTTATTGCATCAGTTAGGGTTCAAGATAAAGCACAAAAAGTAGGGAAATATGACGTTAGGGTTTTCAACCTAACACCCCACTGCCACCCTGGAGGCAGCAAATCAGGCATGCCATGAGGCTGTCAAATCTAATGCTCACCCCATTTTCATTCAGAGTACACTTCTGCATTTAGACAGGTTACCTGACAGATTTATGCTGACCGCAATTTGCGGTCGACATAAATCCATCACTGTAGCATCGGTCGACAACATTTTTGTCAAACCAGTGTCGTAGACCCCTTAAAACTAATGTTTCAGGTGGCAGAAGGGATACATGTGAGCCATAATTGATGTGGGTTCCCTGTATATCTGCATAGATAGTAGATAGGGTTTTGAAGTAATGGCAGCCTTCCTTACTACATCTGGTCAATTGCAGATTTTCCGGTTTTGTTCCTTCTACAGTTCCTGGGATTTATTCTGCACCATAACTATTTCACAAGTAAGTGTGTATAGCAATGGGGGCTCTGATGGCCTCATCATATGTGAACCTATTTATGGGACTCTGGGAGGAATGCAGATTTTTAACAGAAATGCCAATATGTGCCTGGACCACATTAAACTGTGGTTGAGGTACACTGATGACATAATGTGCATTTGGCAGGCTGTGAAGAGATCCTTGGGAAATTCAGATCCAGCATTAACACAGAAACATAGAAGTTGTCAGCAGATAAGGACCTCTTGACTTACCCAGTCTGCCCTATATTCCCTACCTACTGTGCAACTTGCCACTGAAGACCCTACTCAATCTCCAGTCTTTCCCCCCCTTGCCTTACTTATAAGGTCCCCTTGTGTCTATCCCATGCATGCTTGAATCCTATTACCATTTTAGCACCTACCACTTCTGCTAGGAGACTGTTCCAGGTGTCCACCACCCTCTCCGTGATGAAGCATTTCCTCACATCTCCTCTGACCCTCCCCACCCCCCAGCTTCATAGCATGACCCCTTGTCCTGGAGCATCTTCTTCTATGGAAAATGCTACCTTCTTGTACCTTATTAGTACTTGTGAGGTATTTAAATGTTTCTATCATATCCCCATCCCTCCTTTCCTCTAGATAGTATATATTTAGATCCATGAGTCTTTCCTCATAGGGTTTTTGATGCAGGACCTGCACCATTTTGGTAGCCCTCCTTTGTACCACCTTCACCCTATATATGTTCTTCTGGAGGTGGGGCTTCCAGAACTGGACACAGTACTCAAGGTGGGGTCCTTTCAGTGATCTATACAGGGGTAATACTACCTCCCACTTTCTGCTGGTGATGCCCCTTCCTGTGCACCTGAGCTTCCTGCTAGCCTCCCCTACTGTCTTATCACACTGCTTGGCTATCTTTAGCTCATCAGAAATGATCATCCCTAGGTCCCTCTCCTGTTTTGTGGTTGTTAATACCTCTAATACCTACCTGTTCAATTGATACATTGCCCCAGGTTTCTGTTCCCCAAGTGCATGATTTTACACTTTTTTGCATTGAAACCCAGCTGCCATTCCCTTGACTATTTTTCCAGCTTTTTCAGATCGTCCCCCAATCTTTCCACCCTTCCCCCCCGGTGTGTCCACTGTGTTGCAGATTTTTGTGTCATCTGCAGACAGGCATACTTTCCCTTAATCTTAATGACAAAAACCATAGAAAAATAGAAGCTGTCATCAGAAAAGGACCTCCTGGCCCACCAAGTCTGTACTAAAGTCCCTACCTACTGTGCTACCGTAGACCCTAATTGATCTCTGACCTTACCCCCCCATTTACCAATATCCCCTTGTGTCTGTCCCATACATGTTTGAATCCTGTTACCATTTTGGCACCCACCACCTCCACTGGGAGGCCATTCCAGACAGCCACCGCCCTTTCCGTAAAGAAGTATTTCCTCACATCTCCTCTAAGTTTCCCCCCTTCCAGCTTCATATCATGCCCCCTTGTCCTTGAGCATCTCTTTCTATGTAAAATGCCACCTTTCTGTACCTTACTGATATCTTTGAGGTATTTGAATGTTTCTGCCAGGTCTCCCATTTCCCTCCTTTCCTCTAGAGAGTACATATTTAACTCCTTGAGTCTTTCCTCATAGGGTTTTTGGTGCAGGCCATGCACCATTTTGGTTGCCCTTCTCTGTACTGCCTCCACCCTGTCTGTGTCTTTCCTGAGATGGGGCCTTCAGAACTGGACACCGTATTCCAGGTGGAGTCTCACCATTGATCTATACAGGGGTATCTGTACCTCCCTCCTTCTGCTGGCGATACCCCTCCCTATGCATCTCAACATTCTGTTAGCCTTTCCTACTGCTTTATCACACTGCTTTGCTACCTTCAGGTCATCAGATATGATGACCTCCAGATCCCTTTCCTGTTTTGTGGTTGCTAACTCCTCCCCCCAAACTGATATGTTGCCCTTGGGTTTCTGTGCCCTGTGTGCATAATTTTGCACTTTTTTGATGTTGAAGCCCAATAGCCAATCTCTTGACCAGTCTTCTAGCTTCCCTCATTTTTTCCACACTCCCCCCTCCGTCCATTTACAGCCACCCTCTGAGTTATGTTACTTAGCCAATTTTGTACCCATTTTACTATCTTTGGACCAACTCCCAGGCTGCCCAGCTTTCTTACCAGTCTTCTATGTAGTACAGTGTCAGAGGCCTTACTGAAATCCAGGTAGGCCACATTTACTGCTCCTCCTTGATCCACCTCCCTGGTAACTTAGTCAAAGAACTCTGTCAAATTTGTTTGCCAGGATCTCCCCTCATGAACCCATGCTACCATGGCTCCTGTAATCCACTGGTTTTAGGGTATTCCACAATCCTTTCTTTAAGTAGTGTCTCCATAACCTTGCCCACCACCGAAATCAGATGCACAGGTCTGTGGTTTCCTGCCTCCTTCCTGTTCCCACTTTTGTGTAGTGGAATCACATCCACCCTCCTCCAGTCCTCCAGAACTTCCCCCATAACCAGCAATAGATTGAACAGAGCCATCAGAGGTTCAGCCAATTCCTTCTTTAGTTCCTTCAGTACCCTGAGGTGAACTCCATCTGGCTCCACTGCCTTGTCTGTTCTTAGTTTTGCTAGTTCCCTGAGGGCGCTGTCCTCCATAAAAGGGCTAGTGTCTACCTCCCTTCCCGTAATGCCCTTTTCCCCTATCTGTGGCCCATTTTCCTACCTCTTCCTTTGTGAAAAGTGAACAAAAGTACTTGTTCAATATTTCTGCTTTCTTCTGGTCCTCTTCCACACTTCCCCCTTCCCCTTTTAGTCTTACTACCCTGTCTTGCTTTTCCTCTTTTTGCTAATGTACCTAAAGAATGTTTTATCCCCTTTTTTGCTGACTTGGCTATGTTTTCCTCCATTCTTGCTTTTGCTCTCCTAACTGCCTTCCCTGCCTCCCTTTGTTTTTCCTGAAAACTTTCCCTATCCTCTTCCTTCTGTGTCACCGTGTACCATTTGAATGCCTGCTTCTTTTCCTTTACTTTGTCTGCTACTTCCTTGGAGAACCATAGTGGTCTCTTTTTTTCTCCCTTGCTCTTTTTAACCTGCCTGACATAGAGGTTTGTTGGCTTCTCAACAGCCCTCCTTATTTTTGCCCACTTTTCCTCTACCCCTTCCATTTTTCTTATTCCTGCTAGGGCTTCTTCAAGGCACTCTCCCGTTTTCTTGAAATCCGCCTTCCTGAAGTCCAGGACCCTTGTTTTAGTGTGGCTAGATTCTGGCATGGTCCTAATGTTGAACCACACCATCCGATGATCACTGGTCCTCTGGTGGCTTCCCACTATGGCATCAGCGACACTGTCCCCATTTGTCAGTACCAGGTCCAGTATCATCTCCTCCCTAGTGAGTTCCTTAATTAGTTGCCTGAGGAATGCCCCTTGCAGGGAGTATAGGATTTCCCTACTCCTACCTGTTGCTGCAGCAGGGAGGCTCCAATCCACATCTGGCATATTGAAGTCCACCACTAGCAATGCCTCACCCTTGCTTGCCATCCCTTGGATGTCTTCTATCATATCCTTATCTCCCTCCTTTCCTTGTGCTGGAGGTCTGTAGATCACCCCTGTTTTAATAGCGCCCCCCATCTCCAGAATGACCCACATAAGCTCCACTTCTCTCTGTCTCCTCTGTATTTCCATGGCCTTTATGTTCTCCCTCACATAAGGAGTCACCCCTCATCCTTTCCTACCTGCCCTGTCCCTCCTGAATAGAACATAGCCTGGAATGGCTACATCCCAGTCCTGGTTTTCATTGCACCAGGTCTCTGTAATTGCTACTATGTCCAGGTCTCCTACTGCCATGGTGGTCTCTAGGTCTGCCATCCTGTTGCCCAGACTTTGAGCATTTGCAAACGTGGCTCTCCAACTTGTACTTCCACCTCCCCTCAGCTTTGCCCTTTGTCCTCTCCCGTTTCCTCCACTATTTTCTTTTCTTTTGTCACCGCTGTCTTCCTCTTGCTTACCTATTTGTGTTTGTTCCTTCTGGTAATCCTTGCCCTTGGGATACCCACTGCTGACCCTGTAGGCTTGTGGGGGAGGCAGGCTGTGTCTTCCTGTCTTATTCTACCTCCCCCTCAACTAGTTTAAATGCTTACTAATGTAACATTTAAACTGCTCACTGAGGGTCTCTGTTCCCCTCCTGGAAGGATGCAGGCCATTGCCCTTGTACAGGCCTCCATCTCGCCAGGTGGTGCCCCAGTCCCCAATGAATCTGAATCCCTCTTACCCACACAATTTCCTCAACAATAAGTTGAAGTCCCTGATCCAGAGCCTCCTGTTCTCCCCTTGTCATGGACAGGTAGCACCTCCAAGAAAGTAACCAATTTTGCTACTTGCCTAAGACCCCTCCCCAGTTTCTTGAACAACTCCTCCCAGACTGTTTCTAGCATCTTCCCAGCCAGATCATTTGTCTCCAAGTGGACAATGACATCCAGCTTTCCCTCCCTTCTTGCCTCCCCAGCAGTCCTTAGAATCCTCCTTCCATCCCTACAAGCTGTAACACTGGGAAGGCACCGTACCAACCTCTCAACATCCCCTCATGACCCCAACTGTACCCCCTTACTATCAAGTCTCCCACCAGGATTCGCTTCCTCCTCCTCTGGGGTCCTCTGCTACCCCCCCTTGGGGTCTCCACCATGGGCGACCTCCACATCCTCCCAGCCACTACTTTAGGTGCCCCTGTGGGACAGTTCCACCCTGCCAGTGTGGTGTAGGAGCTCCGTAGTGGTATGGGATTTGGAATGTGCCTATGCTCCACCACCCTAATCCTCCCGGTGCCCACCATTGTCCAGCCACTCCTCCTTTCCGACACCCTTTGAGGCAACTTGGTGGTCCTTGAGTGGGGGAGTAGATCCTTCTGACCCAAGTCATTTCGGCCTTGAGTATGGCAACCTTCTCCCTCAGCCCAGAGAGGTGCCTGCAGATGGGGCAGCACCACAGTTTCCAGAAGGTCTTCCTGAAGACTGCCACCCCACAGCCACTGCACTACACCACTCCCATCATGGCTACTTTTTATTACTAGAACTTATTTATTACTAGAACTTATCCGCTATCCCTAATAAAAGATTTTTTTTCTCTCTCCTTTTCTCACAACCTGATGATAATATTACTCAAATACAATGTTTACTTTTCCACTCAGTTACCACTCCCTGATACAATAATCAAACCGCCACCTACAGGCTAACAACTCCCAGAAGCACTATTTGCTCTTACTCACTTTAGAGCTACCTACCTTTATATATATATTTTTTTTTTTTCTCTCTCTCTCCTCTCCTTTCTCACTGCCTAAGGATACTTATAACTTAATTTCCTAACTTAGTTATTGAACCCCTGATGCAATATTTAAATCCCCCAACTCCCAGGTGCACTATTTACACACACACACACACACACTTAGAGCTATCTCTTAGCCACTGCCTGTGATGTCAGTCAGTTGGTGATTAAGTAGCCTATAAAGTTATTGAGTGGGTGGGGGGGTTCAAAATTAACAGTGCCATTGTATGTTCCCCAGTCTCCATTCTGAAAATATGCCGTTGATCATTCCCCAGTCTCCACTTCCAAACTGTGTCGCTGCTTTGTCCCCGAAGTTAACCCTGTAATAAAAGTAAGCTGTAACCATGAAATATAAAAAAAACTGCTTTCTCTCCACTCCACTCCCAAACTGTGTTGCTGCTTTGTCCCCAAAGTTAACCCTGTAATAAAAGTAAGCTGTAACCCTGGACTATAAAAAAGAAAATTGCAACCTAGAATAAAAACAAGCAAATAAATCCAATCTGAGCTGCCATGAGAACAAAAAAATAAAAACAAAATCAGCCCTATCCCTCCATTGCTGCGGTCTCAGGGAGCTCTGAGCTGTGTCGGGAATGTAAGCCTTAAGTACCTGTGATTTGGTGCCAAAATGAACTGTGCCCTTACATGTTCCCCGGTATCCGTTCCCAAACTGTGCCCTTGATTGTTCCCTGGTCTCTGCTCCCAAACTGTGCTGCTTTGTCCCCACAGATAACCCTGTAATAAAAGTAAGTTGCAGCCCTGAAACATAAAAAGCTGCTTTGTCCCCGAAGAGGAATAAGAAGTTCACTTATGCTCATAATTTGCATGAGAACAGTTTTCTGGATATCAGACTGAAAGGAGTTCCGGGTTTTGAAATTACCAGTTGTGGCTAAGGAAAATATACTTCTGGCAATAACATTTTACTGGTTGATAGTGCCCACCCAGCACCACTTATAAAATCAGCCCCTTTTAGCCACTTATTACAAATTAAGAGGAACTGCTTAGTGCCCCAAGATGTTGGAGAACAAAGTTCAGAATTGCATTCTAAACTCAAGCAACAGGGTTACACTGCCCGGGTTCTCAATAATACCGTGCCATGTACCAGGCACATTAATAGTTGCAGTGTCAGTGGCTCAGTAGGTAGCACACTCGCCTCTGAGGCCAGGAGATCAGAGGGCTGTGGGTTCAGTTCCCACATCTGGTACTTGGGTTACTATCCCAGTACTGACACTGTAGTGCAGCATGAGAGGGGTGGTGCACTTCTGAGGTGCTGTCTTTCAGATGAGACATTAAACTGAGGTCCCATCTGCCTGGATTTGTGGTAGTTCAGGTGGATGTTAAAAGATCCCATGGCACTTATCGAAAAGAGTAGGGGAAAGTTTTATTGAAACAAGAAATCAGGCAATATACAATAAAGAAAACACAAGAAGAACAAACCAGGTAAAATGAAGACAGTATACAACAGTGTTCATATCAAAAAGTATGGGAGAAAACAAAGAAAGAAAACTAAGGAAATGATACTGAGAGAACAAAAGTCCTTCAAGTCACGGTGCATCGAGTCTGTAATCCAAGGTAGGGCTTTCCAAAGGGCGAACAGACCAGGCCTGGAATGAGATACAAGTTCATGTGCATAAACAGTTTTCAAATCCCGAACAATCTTTTGTTCAATTTCTATATATGTACAAATTTTCTGCTGCAGGGTGAACTGGCATCTTGCCATCCAAATATGCCATTTAATTACAACAAAAATAAGATTTAAAGTATCAGTGTTCCATAGAGACCATTGAGGAGGGAATGCTCCATACATAATCATCGGGTAAGAGACAAATTGAAGCAATGGCATACCCCATTTTTGGGCTAGAAAGGCCCACCAACGTTGTATAAAGGGGCAATCAAAAAATAAATGAGAAATAGTTACCAATTCATCAATACAGGAGGGCCTAGAACACAGCCTGTCTTGAAGCTGTTTATGTTTATGGTTCGATCTAACATTAATTCTCTCATGGCAGGATAACCAATGGAAGTCCCACATATGTATTGGGATTCGCACACAACACAACAAAATAAGCAGAGAGGGACAATATTGGGCAGGACATTTAAAAAAAGGGGACTGAACTGCACACACAGAGGAAAGAAGCAATCTATACAGGGATTTGTGAGCATTAGTGAGAAGCATTTGTGGGGTAACCTGCCATTGCTTCAGACGTAAAAATGTATACTTCACATAAGGTGGCGTGTTTTCTGAGGCATGCAGAATACGCAGGGAGTCATGTTCCCATTGGTGAAACCATATTTTACAAGAATCATAGAACCACGCTTCTCATCCTTTCTGCGAGTTAATCAAAAGCGGTCTAATGTTTGCCATAAAAAAAATACTGGTGAAAAACAAAAGGGGGTTAGTCATTCCAATGCCACCATCTGTGAGAGGGAGATAGGTGACATCCCGTTTTATTGGGTTCAACCTGCTCCCCCATAATGCCTGGAAAAAAAAGGCTAAGAATCGCCGTTTCCAATTGTTTTGGAATAGGAAAGATATAGCTAACATAGAGAAAGAGGGAAAGTAAATATGTCTTAATGAAATAGACTCTTTTCTTTTTCCCAAGCTGACTCCTGTTCCATGAGGCTACCTTTTTGTGACCTTGTTGTAGTTTGGAGGTCCAATTATAAACGTCATCGGCTCAAGTACCAAAACAAATCCCTAAAATACGAACAGGGCCATCTACAATCTGCAATGGTCCGATGTTCCTAATCTGTGCAATAGCAGATCCCAGCTGTATACCAACACTTTTCTCAAAATTCAGAGTAGCTCCCGAATATGTCCCAAATAAGGAACATTCCTGCAAGGAGGCTATCACCGAATCCTCGTCCGCCACCAAAAAGCAGATATCATCTGCATATGCAATGGCTTTGTAAGGTGCTATTGTTACAGGACACAATATAGCATGTATCTGTGGAAGCATATTCACACGGCGGAGCAAATCGTCCAAAAACAGTACATATAGTAATGGACTCATGGGACACCCCTGTCGGACTCCCCTTCGAACAGGTATCAGAGGTTCCACCCAACCATTCACTACTGGCATGACCATAGCTGTCCTATAAAAATTACGTAACCATTGGATAATGATAGCCAGTATATGCAAAAAACTGAGTGCTTGCCATAAAAAATCATGATTCACCAAATCAAATGCTGCCCGTTGATCCACAGATACTACAAATCCAGAAGTCGAAGCTGAGTACCCGTGAGAGAACAATTCACGGATCAGAATCAAATGATCCGAGATGTTCCTGTTGGGGACAGAACAAGATTGAGCACGATGCAGAACAGTTTCTGCAATACCAGTTAAACGTTTTGCTATAATCTTCATTAATATCTTAAAGTCGGTGTTTAGCATACAACAAGAGCGCCAATTCTCAAGAGAGTGGGCTTCCCCCTTCTGTTTATATATATAAAGCAAAACACCAGTCGTAAATTCTAAACGGACAGACTCGCTGTTCAACAAAGAATTAAAGACAGAGGTAAGTTCAATAAGTAAGTGGTCACCCAGAACTTTATAGAGAGCTGTCGGAAGACCATCCGGGCCAGGAGTTTTACGTAATGGCAGAGAGGATATAGTCGTTAACAACTCCAAGGTCGTAATGGACTGGCACGCCATCTCCACTGCTGTTGTAGAAGGGAGTGAGATCTCTAAATTCTCGTACAGGGCAGCAGGGTCAGGTAGATCAGCAGGAAAGGAGGAAAACAAAGCAGTCGTGTAGTTAGCAACTATCTGCTGAATCTCTGTTTGAGTAGAGCATATAGTCCCCGTGGAATCTGTAAGACATAATATCATCTTTTGAGCAGTCCGACAAGAGTTAGACTCAAAGGGACAAATGATCTCCCAAGGTCCAGTAACCTGAAATTTATGTTGGTGGTACAATTGCCATGATTGTCGAGATTGGAAGTGCAACATAGCTGCCCACGTCAATTGAATTTGAGAGGAAAGGTCATGACCGTGGTATATGATAAAGAAAAGCGATTGAAGATCGCTCTTCTTTGTAAATAGTCAAATATTGGCTCCTACTTTTAGCACGACTATACCATTTCAGGAATGATATCAACACATGTTTTGTATCAAACCACCCATGTATCAGGTCTTCATAACAGAAAACACAGATTTGCGTGCAAAAGGAAGGACCGAAGAATTCAGACAAAAACATCTTATCCTGCAATAGGGAGGTGTTAAATTTCCACAACCCTGGCCCTTTTGAATAAGGATTTGTAGTACCACACCAACAGAAAGCAAGCTATGATCCGAAAAGGCCACTGCCTGCACCATAGCTGAAACAATTGGTAAAATGCAGGACAAGAAAACAAAATCAATGCGGTAGCCAATTTACCTTTATGAAACGTAGGGGTATGTTGTTGTCGAAAGAAAAATAAGCATCAACTAAGTGGGCAGTATGTATTAGCTTGCTCAGTTCTTGTAGTCGCAGTACAGTTTTTAGTAGTGGCAAAGGAACTTTATCCGAAGACTCAAGCCACAGTTGAAGTCACCAGAAAATAAAACTTGGAATGAAGTGTGCAAGTAAGGCGGATCTCAGCAAAAGAGCTATGCATGCTGATTTAAGTTGTAGGCGCATAAATATTGATAACTCGATAAGGGCAATTACCTATGGTGAAGTCCAAAACCAGAGCCTACCGGTACCAAATCAAATAGTTTCAAAGGCGAAAGTCAGGCATATTTATCAAAATGCCAAGGCCTGAACAGGGGTCTTGGCCTATGGACCAGAATGAGGGGCCTAAGAGCCAATCATTTTTCGCTTGTCTGATCTCTTGAGTCGTATGGAGTCTGGTATCCTGCAATAAGAAAATACCCAATGGTAAAAGTCTTAAAAAAGGAAAAAACAACCGTCTCTTAGGAACACTTTTCATACTATTAACATTAATAGTGTGACAAGTAAACTGTGCCATGTAGACAACAGGAAAGCATAACATATCAGTTTCCTCTTCTCAACTATATTCTTCTCTTTCAGCCTAACTTTAGCCTTGCGTTTCTGTGAAAGTCCAATGCCCACTGGAGGTCCAGTGTCAGCAGGACCATCAGGGAGGGAGGACGCCACCGAGGATGAGTCAGACTCACCACCTGCGTCGTCCGAAGTTGGCTGTAGTAATTCAAAAGGATTCGACAGGGGTATGGGAGCAGGCAACAAGGATGCCATAGGAAGCAGTAAAGGCCGAGAAGCAGTTCTCAGAGACCTACGGCGAGTACCTGCAGTAGGTTCATGGGGAGGTAGCATTTTACTAGGACCTGGGACAGAGTCCACGTCAGAAGCAACAGGCCTGATTTTCTCCATTCGGGGGTTCAGGTACCGATAAGGGTGGTACCCTCTTGTCAGGTTGAGGAACAGGGTTCTGGGGGGGTGCTAGCAGTAGGGGCTGCACCGCTGAATCTCCCGTATCAGAGGGGTGCTTAGCCACAGATACACGTAACCATGCTTTTTGTGCTTGTGTGATCACAAAGCGTTGATCAGCCCCACCACCATGGTCTTCCTGAGCATGTGCAGCACAGCGACAAGTCTGGAATAGATGCCCTAATTCGTCACACAAGTTACATTTACTAGCATTCCGACAGTGAACCCCCACATGACCCATTTCACCACAATTATTACATTTAATCTTATCACAGACACTACTGAGATGTGAGGGATCCCCACATCTATAACAGGCCTTGGGTTGGCCAGGATAAAACAAAACTCCCCTGTCTCGTCCTAAAAAAAAGGAATTGGGCAGGTGCACAGGACCTGAGTCATTTGTGTGCAACAGCACCCGAAACCTCCAACCCCCAGTCCAAATATTTTCAGTGTCTAGAATGGCTTCAGGCTGACCCTGTACCGTGCAGCGCTTTTTCAGCCAGTACATCACATCAGAGACATCAACACCTTCATTACGGAACATAACCGTAATAAATTTAAAGGCAGGCTTCAACAGGGGATGGCCTGGAAGGGGTCCATAAGGGTATTCTTCAAAGCATGGTATCTAGACCAAAATCGTTAAAGTCCACAAGATGTCTGAAAACTGACATCAAGGAAGATTCTCCAGACACATGTATCAAGGCATATATCTCGTGAGCAAAAAATTTTAAAGAGTCTTTTATCAGGGATCTAGCCACAAAGACACGATCCGGGGGCAGATAGTCCACCTCTATAAATAACAGACGACAGCATTATGTCGCTTATGCGCCATAACGGGTGCCTTGAAGAGGGAAGAAAAGGAACGTGGAGTCTTTCCCTGATCAGGGAGAGGTAGATCAGGGTCCACAGCTGTAAAATCCATGGATTCCATCATAGGAGATGCCTTAGAGGTCGTATCCTGTAGGAGAGATAATACAGGGTTTTGGGTGAGTGACAATTCCCCTGACAAACTCAAGGGGTCAGGAGAGTCATTCAATTCCGGTCCCTTCAGTTGTTCCTCCAGGAAGTCTTCAGGTTTAGGGGACCGAATAGGGGACGGACCAGAGATTCACTGTCTCGCCCTGGGGTCCTGTATCCAGCCTGCCCCTTGCAAAGCCTGCTCCACGGACCACACAGACTTAGGTTGGGGCAATATCTCAGAAAAGGACATCAGGCTGTCAGTTTCCAACATAGTAGGTGAGGAATCCTGTGATGCAATCCCGAGCTGTGCACCCATCTGCTGCGTTGGGCGGCCGTACGCGCGTGATGAACAAAAAGGCGTTGACTCAGTTCGGGCAACAGCGGGTCAACAGAAGGTCCAAAAATAGGATGGGATCCAGGAACTGCCAGGGCGATCCCCTCCGTGGCTGCCTTCCGCCAAAGGCGCCGCATCTTGTTGTGATATCCGCTGAGACAAGTTTTCTCCGTCGTCCACCAAGCGGCGTAGCATTCACTACCTCCACCAGCCCCACTGTGCACAGCGGGCTGCAGCACCTCAGTCCGCGCTGGAAACAACTGCAGGCGTCTCTCGATCTCCGTCAGGGCTGCATCGAGCAGGAGGAAGAACAGTACAATCCATGGGAGCAACTTCAGGCACAGTAAGTGCGTGTTCGTACAAAATTCTGTCTGAAGCGGTCTCTAGTAAATCGGAGAAAGGAGCAGAGACCAAGTCCCCTGCCTCACCAGTTAGCTCTGCCGTGGTCACCAGAGCGTCCGCCATCTTGGACAGAGTATTCCCCTCTGAAAGAGTAGGTGAAGTTTCCCCGTTGTCCTGGCCAAATTTCCCTCCTTCACTAAAAATACCACCAACAGCTTAATCTGCTTCAAGGTCAGTTGGTATTCATCTGTATCCCCCTCCCCCGGGTCATGCCTGAAAATAGGCCGGAATTGTCTAGTGCACTTACCCAGTGAACAAAAAATAAATAAATAAATAAATAGGGAGGAATTATTGCAGCCATGGCAAGAAAATAACAGTTCAAACCAACTAGTGACATGTGTCACAGAATACAATAATTTTGCTGGGAGAATTAGTAGTGTTATCTGTTTTAACTGGTACATTGTGCACAGTGATCCAGTGCTCAGTGCGATTCTCATGGAGATGCCGGAAATGTCCTTTTCATAAGCAAAAAATAAGTGACTGTTTTGTATGGAATCACTTTGAATAGAAAACAAACAATCTGGGATATTGCCTTCCATTAAAGCCTAATGGCTTTTTTCATTGTGCATCCTGCAGTATATGTCAGTTTGCAGAGCCATCAAAGATTTTCAGTCATCCAAAAGTCACCAAGAAGGCTCTGATATGGGAATCTATAAACAGTGTTTCTTTCTTTGGGGTTTATATTGTTTGGAGCCCCTCTAATTACGTCTGTTAGTTGCAACATCTGGAAACTGAAACTTTGTATTCAAGAGCATATCAGGGCTATTATTACCAATGGTAATGTTACCAGTGGCCTCAGTGTACATTTTAGGGAATATCTCAGTTCTAACCCCACATTTGCAAAATATATAGGGATAGAAAGAGTACCAGCACATGTTATCCAGTGTGACATCCTATGCACCCCTATGTTGGGGGTTAATAAAAATAAAATATAAAAAGAAAAGAAAAAAGTTAAAAAATGAAAGTGTACCAGCATGGTTTTGGGTGCATGTATATTGTTGGCTGCTCAATAATTCAAGATATTTCACAAACTTTGTTAATCAAGAAAGCAATAAGATGCAATTTTCCTGCCCATTTTCTATGTACAGTATTTGTTTAGGGATCCCAGGTATGAAGAGGTCATGGGCAGCATTATTTAATTACTTCACTGGCACCAGCTCTAAATTAGGATTTGCTAGCTTTTTATAATTGTTATTAGACAGCAAGTGCTTAGTAAGGGTATATATCTTAAAAATGAAGATTCAGTGCCTTTAGATGCCTTTATTTGTTTCTTCACTTTTTCATCATTTTATTATGTATATTTTGACAACAGCTAGTGAAAAAACAATCCTATGGAATCTTTGTATTATGATGTCAGAAACTCTTTGCTGGCAAGGCTGCCTGTGTATTTCAATGTGAAACTGCAAATTTGTTTTCAGATTTTTATATAGAAATAACACTTCCTGCCACTAAAATATTATATATTTAATAGAAATATGTCATTTTCTTATAATGTGATATTTTGTTATAATTTGGCAGGTGACATTTTCTTCATAACCAGATTTTACTTGAAAAGAAGAAGAGAAAAGTTAATTATTGGTTTTAAAAACATAAAATCATACAGATGGAGCACAATAGTGCAAACATATAAAAGGCAAAGTCCGTTGATGAAATAAGTATCAATTTCTTTTGAAAAAGATAGAAAAATATATTTATTTTCTCATTGAAATACTTTGGGCTCTTAAGTAGTTGGCAGTTCCTGACATCACAATACCAGAATTCTACTGCATTCTTTTTTATTAGCAGTGTAAAAAGCAAAGGTGAAAATCCACTTGTTTCACTGCACTAAAAAATATTTTATTATAAAAGTGGAAAGTAATTACTAACACATCAAAATACAATAAATAAAATAGTCAGTTTTCTATTTATTAGAAGTAAATACCTGCTCTTTAAGCTAAATTTCATAGACATATCAGATATATATATATATATATATTCACTGCAAAAAAACTTCATTAATGCATCAGTTAGGGTTGTTTCCACAGTGACAAAAGTGTGGAAATTCGGCGTTAGGGTTACCACCCCACCCCTATTGTTCCCAAACCCCCTATCCATTCCCCCACCCCCACACACATGCAAGCAGTACAAGACACATCCATCATCATGGTCCCCAAGTGTACAAGTTCTGCTGCCATCGGAGTGCCTTGTGGGTACACATACATTCTGGGCAACCAGATTTTGCTGTTACAAACTTAAATAACAAGATTTAAGCAGATGCCTATATTTCAACTGTTAAGAAATGATGAAACACACAGTATGTTATCTATAGATAGCTATATTAGAAATAAGAGTTTGGATAACCCTAGCAACAGTCATCGGATGTTTGCATATTTTTTTCTGATAGGGTGAGTCAGTCCTAATAACAAATGGTAGTAATAATAAAAGTAATGTTTTGTAGTGTTGTTTACAAGTAACATGAGACAGCAACAGTTGTAACATCCAAAGCTAACCCTAACATGTTGCTAATGGGTATTTCCAGGTAACGCAGCAGTATTACGACATATGATGGTGCTAGTTTCATACCTGAGCAGTATCTGAAAAGTACTATGTATGTGTCAGCGGTGTCTGTAGTGCCTCCACATGCCTATGTGGTAGCAGCGATACCTGCAGCGAGCCAATTATAGATTTATGACATAAAAATCAGTATTTATAAAGTTTGTGCAGACTAAGTTTCACTGTATGAAAAGATATGCCAGCTATAATGTGTCATCATACTGTGCTGGCCGTATAGACTTGAACAAACTGTATTTGTTTTTTCATTACATAGTGTTATGTGAAAGGAGTACAGTGTAGTGATTATTGTGCTTACAGATGTGACTGACTGGTATAGTGTCTTACAGTCTTGCACGTGTCTTGCATGTGTGAGTGTGGGAGGTGAGGGTGGGGTGAATGCGGAGTTAGGGGTTTGAGAATGGGGGTGGGGTGGGGTAGTAACCCTAACGTTGAATGTCCACACTTTTGTTGCTGTGGAAACAGCCCTAACTGATGCATTAATGGAGTTTTTTGCAATGAATTTCCCTTCGTTTTGAGAAAGTGTAATAGAAATAGTAAATGGTATGTGTTGGTGGGGACCCCGAGCTACCACCAAGCTGCCCATTTCTGCATAATGATATGTGTTTGTGGGAGCGTGGGCCCTCCGGTCCCTGCATGCCCACTTACACACAAGCACAGAGCCATACAGCAGCCCTATAGGCCAAGGAAGCCTTGAACACAAATTTGCCAATATCTTGGGAACCGTAGCAGGTAGAAATAAAATTAAAGTGTGGTTGTAATCATGAGAGTGAGTAGTTCTTGCAACATAAAGTCGACCAAATCTGTATCTCGCATTGTGTCTGAGATATGGGCAGCAAAAAGTGCTGTGAATACTAAGTCTGTGGGCATAATAGTGGGCCTGGGACATGAAAATGGGCAGTTGGAACACTAATTCCCAAATATCTCAGTAACCGCACAAGGTAAAAAAAAAATCTAATTTCATGTTATTTATGGCTTTGCGGCCTGCTTCTGCACTTAGTCCCCCTTTGGAGACTAAGAATCCCCTATAACGAAAATCCTGTATCTTGAACTGTTTTCGAGATACGGCCTGAAGACTCCGCAATGTTATCCTTTGGGAACATTTCTGAAATTCAGAATGCTGTAACTTTGTGTCTCTGTAATGTTGTGGCACCAAACCACTAAAAGGTACATCTGTGGGACCAGGGCTTGCCACCCTGAAAATTTCAGTCCAAAACACCCAACCATTTTGTTGCAGGAGGATGGCAAAGATTTGCAGATATTTTGAAAATGCTTTCACAAATTACTTTCTCAAATCATGAAAGTTTTGCAAAAAAAATATCGTGAAACTTTCACATTTGCGAAAGTATTTTGCTAAAGTACTTTTTCCTCAAAGTTGGAAAAGGCATTTCTGGGAGGTTTAACCCCCCAAAAAGATAGGGCTAGCAATCCTCAGGACCCCACTAGGTAAACACAACAATCAGTGTTTACCTAGAGGACGGCCATTTGCAAAAATAAAAACAGGCATTTGCAAAAGTTTCTGGATTTTTGCTAATTTTTCCCATTGACTATAATGGGAAATTTGTTTTTTGAATAACTTTTGAATGGTTTAATATTTTTCACCAAATCTTCAAAAGGCACATTGGTGGCCAAGACTGCATCTTCCCTGAAGACGTCAGACTGAACGGATAAACCATGTGGGCTGTGGGCACAAGCAAAGAAACGTGCAAAAAGTCTGTTTTTTGGTGTATTTGGTGTTCTGTAGTTCTACAACCATACATCCGACTGTAACACAACTTACCACATCCAGAGATCCATGGTACCAGACCATACATGCAAAATGTCAGGCAAATCCATCTTATGATGGCAAAGTTATTAAGGTGCAAAGTTTGAGGTTTAACATTAAAGTGCTTACTCAACCCTAACTATAGTGGTACTACCATGCCACTATAATATATATATATATATTCATGGCAAAAAACTCAGTTTAATGTATCAGTTAGTGTTGTTCCACAGCGACAAAAGTGAGGAAATTTGATGTTAGGGTTCCCACCCCCCTTGCACCCCGCCCCCACCAACAGGCATCGGAGTGTGCATTGGGGTCGTCGGAAAAGAAGGAGAGAAGGGGCCAGGATTTGACTCAAAATCACCTGCCAGGAGGAATAGCAGAATAATGATGAGGTCAACTGAGCTGTACACTTATGGAGTGAAGGTTGGGTGATCGTGGTAGGGGGAAGAGTAGCCTCCAGAGAGCTTCCATTTGAAGCCAGGGGCACGAATGAGACTCATGCCGGTGAGACATAAGATACACAGAGTGGGAGAGGTGAGAAAATGGGAGAGGAGGACACATACGTAAAGAAAGGAGGAGAAGGGTAGCAGGGGGGTGGGGAGAAGAAGGGGAAGAAAGCAGATGAAGAGGGAGGCTGCATGATAGTGGGTAGAAATTATCAGGGGGAGAGGGACAGCAAGGTAAGTCACAGGTGCAGTGAACCCAGTAAAACAGCTGAATGAATATATGGTACAGTACAATGTCTAGAATTTTTTCAGCCATCTACCTTTTAGGTCAGGATTTAATTGACAGAAGGGAAGATCTAGGTTTACATTAGAGAAATGAAAATATAAACAGCCATTCTATTAAAAACAGCTATGAAATAAATTCCTCTGGTGGCTGGAGACCATCAGTCTGTGAGTACAGAGCTGTCCTGTAGACCACCACCTATAGTCTTGTGGCAGGTGGTCAAAAAGGGCAAGAGAATAATTGACGGCCAAAGTAAAACATTATTTAATACCACAGAAGAGCTCCCATTCAAGTAAGGAAGCTCCCTGTTTTTTGTTGAAAGCATCAAGAAATGTGAAGAAAGGGACATGGGGTCATTATGTTGCGGTCAAAACTGTGCACGTCAGACCCATGCATGGAAAACAGCGTGCAGCAACAGAGCAGTGGCACATAATGCCACCACAACAGAAATGGTGCACATCTGAACGGTCTCTTTGTTTTTGCTGGGGGCTTCGCCCATACACCCCTCAGAATTATTATAATCAGCTCTGAGGGGGTGTGGACACAGGGGCAAGAAGACTATCCCAATCAGCACTTTTCCTCAGTGCACAAACAAACAAAAAGTAAAAAGGTTCCCTAGCAGGGAATGAAACCCTGGCCCTCCCCACCTTTTCACTGCTGGGTCAGATGCTCTCACCACTCCACCATGGGAGCAGCTCGACCGAGCACCTAACTAGCAGTGGTTACATCCACTTCCCCTTCCTGTGCAGTGTGGCAAGGGTAGCGCTACTTGTGTATCACTCATATACCCCTGTTGCTCTGAAGCACTACGCGCTATAGACTGCACAGTCCTTCATGCATGGTTTAATCTGCAACATAATGACCTGGTACCGAAGAAAGGTGCTCTTTAAAAGGACACTGTCAGCTTTTTACTTAGTTTTCTGCCTGTATTACCAAAGGTGCCTGCACTTCCTGCAGTCATCAACATGATGATGCACCATATGTGCCAGAAATGGATGCCTCCAATTAATGTAGGTTTTTATCAGTTTTCAGTGCTATCAGGCATTTTATTCAAGGACTTAAGGGAATTAGGGGGAAAAAAGTACAGTTACATAAGAACTTACCGTAACATAAGAACATAAGAAAAATGTTGGCAGATAGGGATCGTGAGACCCATCTAGTTTGCCCAAAAAGACTACCCCTACATTGCCTGCAGCCTAACCTGTCTGCAAAGCCAATCCCATGCACGCTTGAAATCTCTAATCATCTTTGATGTTCCCAGCTCCTGGGGCAGGCTGTTCCATGATTCCACCACTCTCTCCGTGAAGAAGTACTTCCTGAAGTTGCTTTTGAACCTTCTTCCCACCAACCTCAAATTATGGCCCCTTGTATGTGCTGTTGTGTTGTGCTGAATTAGATTACCTACCTGAATTGTGTTTAGCCCCTTCACATACTTAAATGTTTCGATCATGTCACCTCTGTTTCTTCTTTGCTCGAGGGAGTATAAATTTAACTCCTTGAGTCGCATCTCGTACATTTTGTGGTGTAGACCCTGCACCATTTTTGTAGCTCTTCTTTGCTCCATCTTCAAATGGTCAATGTCCTTTTTGAAGTGAGGTCTCCAGAACTGACCGCAGTATTCCAAGTGTGGCCTTACCAAGGACCTGTAGAGAGGCATGATAACAGTAGTTCTTCGAGAGAATCTCTTTCATCAGGTCACACCTATGGAACTATAGCTGTCAGGCACGAGGACCACATGAAAACTTTTTTGCTAGCAGTCCACTAGGGACTGCCCATGATGACATCGTATGTTGATGTCCTCTCTATATAAATGTGGGTGGCCCCTCTCCCTCCTCAGTTCCCCCGCTGGAGAACATACTCAGAGGACTTCCCTCTAGGGAAGTAGTTTTCAACCGGGGGTCCGCGGCCCACAGGGGGTCAGTGAGCACTTGCCCGGGGGTCCATGGAATACTTTGAGAAATTGAAATCATGGTAAAGGATTTTTTTTCTGACTGCAGCGTAACCGCGATATAACTATTACAAGTTTAACCTTGATTCACTGTTTAACACCTTTTAGCGCAGTTACCTCAGTTACCTCAACTAACTCTTGGCTACAGTACTCCACTAACAGAGTGTCAATGATACATATTAACATCTAATTAGTCTCCCGATTTGCAGCAGTTGACCCTCAGGTTGTGCTATGCCTCTGTTTGAGTTCTGTATTCATGAGATCATTAAGGCTTGTTTGCTGTTGATCACTTCCCCTGATTAGTGTCATCTGTGCCTTCACGAGTAAATCACTTGCGTGATTAATTAGCTGTTTGAAGGTCTGTTTTGATTGTCAGCTTGGTGCAGACATCTCTCCACTATCTGTGCCAAACTTGAATTATTTGCCTGAGATCATCGCTACTACTTGGTCTCTCTTCTCATCGCTCCTCACCTCGCATAAATTCCGCTCATCACTCCTCGCTCATTGCTCGCAGATATCACGCTACTGTTTTTAAATTTAAAAAAATAATAAAGCTGACCTGTTTCTTATGCGCTCTCTTCTGCACTGGTCAGTGGTATCATGGAGTTGCACATTCACGGAATCATGGAGTAACTGTAGCAGCAGTATAACAGTATTTTATTTTCTGTGTTTAGTGATACATATATATTCAGACAAATAGCAGCAACTTCAGCAACTTCTGTATCTCTGTTAGTTAGCTTGGTACTTGTAGCCACCCTAAACTAATTAAACACAGCAGCAGTAGTATATCAGTTTTAATATCTGTGACTGCTTAAGACCAGCACCAACTTCGAGTTTTTTACATTTTTTGTATAGCTCAGTCAGGAAGTTGAATACTGCTCCCCACATGAAAGCAGTGCCACAGAATGATGCTAGTTTTATGGTAGTTTTACCATTCTTAAGTCCACTACTACTATTAAGTCCTTTAAAAAAAATGTTTTTATAACATTGGTCTTCTGTTGTTTTTGTGTTTTATTAAGGGTAGCTGTATAAATGCTGTACAAAACATTAAACACAGTACCAAATCTATAGACTTTTAATAGGGGTCAACAACATGGCTGACAGCTGGCCAAGGGGTCCTCGGACCAAAAAAGGTTGACAACCACTGCTCTAGGGAATCAGAAGAGAGATGAAGTTCCAGCGACTGGACAAGGCTGGAAACAGGAGGTAGTCTATCCTGGAGAGAGATACAGGTGCCAAGAAGCTCTGAGTCTAAGGGAGATGGAGGGTGGGATGAGGAAAGTCTCTGTTACAGTAAGTTCTTATGTAACTGTACTATCTTCTTCGAGGATATCCATCTCATCAGGCCACACCTATGGAAAAAGTCCCAACCAGTACTGCCACAGAGACAGTCTGGGTGGCTGGAGGATACAGACCTAAGAAAGGAGGCCTTGAAGCACAGCAGACTGAAGCCTGCCTACCCACCCTTCAAGAGGCAATGTCCAGACTGTAGTATTTAGTGAAAGTGTGGACAGTACTCCAAGTTACAGCAGCATAAATTTCTGTAGCTGATACATTTCTGAAACAGGCAATGGAAGTGGCTATGCCTCTGGTTGAATGGACATGAACAACCCCTGGAAGTTCCTTACCATATTTGCTGTAACAAAAAGTAATACAACTGGCCAACCATCTGGAGAGGCACTGTTTAGAAACTGGTATGCTCTCTTTCCCAGGGGCAAAGGAAACAAAAAGCTGCAAGGACTTCCTGCAGTACTTCGGACGATAAACATAATATCTGAGTATTCTATGTACATGTAAGGTATTACTTCAAGATACTGAACCACACAATCTCGACACCCGGAAACCCAACACCAACATCTCGACACTCAGAATCCCGTCTGTCGAGAGTCACTCCCATCTGTCGAGAATTGCCCGCGGCAGAATTAACTATCGATAGTAAGGGGGGTTGCCATGGTGAAAACCTCTGCTGTGGGCAATTCTCGACAGTTGGGATTCTGAGTGTCGAGATGCTGGTGTCAGGCTTCTGGGTGTCGAGCTAGTGGGGTTCGACATTCGGTAGTTAAAACACATCTAAAGTATGCAGCAATGTTTTCCCTGGATTGGCATGCTCAGGAAAATAAACTGGTAGGTGTATAGTTCTGTTCAAAGTAAACTCTGACACTACCTTTGGAAGAAACTTAGGGTTGGTCTGTAAAGACACCCTGTCTTTATGGAAAATCAAATAAAGAGTGTCGCACATAAGAACCTGAAGCTCAGAAATCCTTTGAGCAGAAGTAATAGCAGCTAAAAATAACGCTATCTAAGAAAGAAAGTGTAAGCCACAGGTTGCATCTGGCTCAAAAGGAGCCAAAGTGAGTTTCTCCAGCACAAAATTCGGGTCCCATGCTGGGACTGGATTGCAGATGGAGGCTTCAAGTGCAAGATGCCTCTCAAGAACGTACGGGCCACCTGTAGCTGAGCCACCATATGGCCATCAATAGGCACACAGAAAACTGAAATAGCAGCCAGGTGTACTTTGATAGAAGAGTATGGCAGTCTTGCATCTGACAAGGACAATAAATACTCCAGAACCTGATTCACTGGACAAGTGAAGGGATCCAAGTGATGAGAAGCAGCCCACAAAGCAAATTGTGATGCTGGTGGAAGGTTTTCTGGCGTCCCTTCTTACAATGAATATAATATCTGAATATTCTGTGTACATCTAAGGCATGGAGCAATGCTTTCCCTGGATTTGCATGTTCAGGAAAATAAATTGGTAAGTGGATAAGGTTGATTCAAAGTAAATTCTGACACTACCATAGGAAGAAAGTTAGGGTTGGTCCATAAAGATACCCAGTCTTTATGGAAAACCAAATAAGGAGGCTCACAAATTAGAGCTTGAAGCTCGGAAATCCTTTAAGTAGAAGTAATAGCTACTAAAAATAATGCTTTCCAAGAAAGGGAGTGTAAGCCACAAGTTGTGGCTGGCTCAAAATGAGCTAAAGTGAGTGTCTTCAGCACAAAGTACAGGTCTCAGGCCTGGACCGGATTACAGATGGGAGGCTTCAAGTGCAAGATGCCTCTCAAGAACATACAGGCCACCTCGAGCTGAGGCACCATACGACCATCAGTAGGCACATGGAAAGCTGAAATAGCAGCCAAGTGCACTTTGATAGAAGAGTATTGCAGTCCTGCATCTGACAAGGACAGTAAATACTCCAGAACCTGATTCACTGGGTGAGTGAAGGGATCCAAGCGATGAGAAGTGACCCACAAAGCAAACCGCTTCCACTTCATCTAATAAGTGGCTCTGGTGGAAGATTTTCTGGCAGCCACCAGGATGTATGCCATACTTGGGAACACTCCAAATCTTGCGATGGCTATATCTTCATGAGCCAAGCATGGAGATGGAGTGACTTAAGGTCCAAATGGAACATGGTTCCCTTTTCCTGTGATAGCAAGCCCTTGCACAGGGGCAGGGGTACTGGGGGTTCTACTACCAGTTGTTGCAGTAAGGGAAACCAGATCTGGTGAGGTCAAAGGGGAGCCACAAGAATTAGAGTAGCTCCCTCCATTTGGAGTTTGATTAGCTCCCTCTAAATCAGAGGAAAGGGGGGGAGGCATAAAGAAACCTCCCTTTCCAAGAGAGGGACAATGCGTCTTATCAGAAAACATCAGGCCTTGGAATGAGTGAGCAGAAAAGCAGCAGTTTTGTATGAGTGGGGATGCAAAAAAGTCCAACTCTGGATGACTTCACCTGTCGAACAGGTCTTCTACTACTGAGGTCAGCAGCTCCCGCTTATGCATTCTGGACTGCGACCTGCTTAGCTTGTCAGTCAGAATGTTTTTGATGCTTGGAACATGGATGGCCAACAGCTCCAGACCATGTTCTAGAGCCCTGCACCAGACCCTCATTGCTTCCCTGCACAGGGGGTAAGAATGAGTCCCCCTTGCTTGTTTACGTAGTGTACAACACTGATATTGTCTGTCTTGACCAGCAGATATGCCCTAGGGACAGGTGGTTCTGGAAGGCTAATAGAGCACACAGAGCAGCCCTCACCTCTAGGATATTTATGTGGAGGGAAGTCTCCACTCTGGTCCATATTTCTTGTGTCTGATGAGGTCCCAGATATGCTCTCCAGCCCATCCCTGAAGCATCTGTGGTGAGAGTCTGCAGAGGGTAGGGGATGCAGAAGGGAACCCCTTTCAGCAAATTGCTTGGTTCCATCCACCATTGGAGCACCTTTCAGACAGAGGAAGTTACTAGAACTTGCTGTTCTAGATCATTGGTGCACTGATCCAACTGGACTGTTAATGTCCATTGAGGGAATCCTCATGTGCGGCCTGCCCAGGGGTACCATGACAATGGCTGTTGCCATCAGGCCTAACAGTCTCAGGAATGTCTTGGCTATAACATACCTGTTGTTGTAAAGCAGCAGGGCCTGTGCCATGAGGCATTCTGCCCTGTTCTGCGGCAGGAAGGCTAAACCCTGAGCAGTGTCCAGTACTGCCCCTGTGTATTGCAGATGCTGACAAGGGGTCAAGACTGACTTGAACAGATTGACTGTGATCCCTAGGACATTGAACCACTGCCTGGTGCACACTAGGGTGAAAGAAAGTTGTTCCTGGGACTGAGCTTTGAGGAAACCAGTCATCTAGATAGGAGAAGCCATACAGTTCCTCTCTCCTGAGAGCTGCTGCCACAACTGCCAGGCATGTCATAAATACCCATGGTGCAGATGACAAGCCAAAGGGCAATACCCTGAACTAGAAGTATTCCCCTGAAACAGGAATCTGAGGTACTTCCTGTGGGGTGAACAAATCTTGATATGGCAGTAAGCATCCTGCATATGCAGGGAGCATATCTAGTCTCCTTTTTGCAGGAGGGGCAGCTGACCTTGCAGAGTGACCATCTTGAACTTCTTGTACTAAATATAGAAGTTCAGATCCCTCAGATCCAGAATGGGCCACGAGTCCACTGTGGATTTGGGGACTAGGAAGAAATGATAATAAAACCTCTTGTTCATTTGTTCCCAGGAAACTGGTTCTATGGCCGTCTTTCGCAGCAGTGTATGTACTTCCTCTAGTAGCATATGTATGTAGTCTGGAGGATGAGTTGAGGGAATCGGTGGAAGGTCTGGAGGCAACTCCAGAAATTCAATGTGCTTACGCAACTTGGTATGATGTATGCTTGTGTGACTTAGATACATTGAGGCTGTTCATCTCTCTATCCATGGGATATACCACCCTATAGGGGTATGACAGCAAGGAACCCTAGAACCCCTACAGGTGCCACAGGAATAATTCCCTTGGCTAAAGGTAGCTTAGGAAGAAGCCCATGGGAAAGAGAGATGTGCCGCTGGAGGAGGAGGGGAGGATGGTGGGGGAACGAAGAATTGAATCCTGCAACAGTCCAGGAGGAGTGGCCTTTTAAGGCCTGATGAGGGAATGATGTTGTTGCTCTGCCCATTGAACCACAGGCATAGCCTTTACAATTCAATGTGCTTACGCAACTTGGTATGATGTATGCTTGTGTGACTTAGATACATTGTGGCTGTTCACCTCTCTGTCCATGGAATATATCACCCTATAGAGGTACGATGGCAAGAAACCCTAGGGGAGGGTTCCACCTCTATAGGTGCCACAGGAATGATTGCCTTGGCTAAAGGTAGATTAGGAAGAAGCCCAAAAAGAATACCCAAAATGGTGTCAAACATCGAAGAGGTGAGAAAGCAGAATGATAACGAGACTGAAAAGTAATGTGATAGACATAGATGGGAAGGACAGGTGAAGAATGAGATATGATGAGGACGATGAATGAAAGGAAATCTGACAAGATGCAGAAGGGTGGACTTCCTAAGGAGAGAGGGAAGGAACAGCTGGGGCAATCATCCGACTCCATCCAACAGTGGAACCTAACTATGAAAGCACTAACCCTAACTAATATTATGACCATCGGCACAAAGGAGGGGAAAAACTTCCTTGAGGAGGAAACCTCTGGAGATCCAAGGCCTAGGTTGCCTTCTCTCCAGGCTGAAGGATGTTTTGGATAGTGACGGCTTGGCTACTGCAATTTAGAGTCGATATTAAAGAAAGAGGAAATGATTACAATTTAGATGAAGCTCTCGCTTTCTCCTTCTAACAGGAATGCTGCTGAAGGTTGCGAACAATGTCTCTGCAACTAAATGCCCAAAAGCGAAGGAGGAGAGAAAAGACCACTGAGGCACTCAGCATGCCTACATGAGCCTATGAAACAGACCAGGTGAATCAGAGGCAGTCTCGATGGAGAATAGCATAGAGGGTGTCTCCAAACCTGCTGGGGCAGCCAAAGGGGCCCTGATGATGAGAGCCCTACCCTTTGCAGCTTGAAGTCATAAATTCTACATCCAGAGGTGTCGCCAAAATGAGGGACGACTGAAGGTCCACCCGGATTGAAGACATTCTCACTATGGACCAGGGAGAAGGACCCCACTCTGAGCTTCCCATGCTCTAGATGCAGACTTCATAGGTGCAGAGTGAGACCATCGGCTAGAGGCTAGCCTGAGCCAAGAAGCAATGGACACAGAAGGCATGTCTCTGAGTGGAGAGCAGGTCAAGTCAAGGTAGTATAGGACCCATATGAAGGATATGTTCAATTAGGTGATGTGAATGAGTAGACCTACTGAGAGGTTGAATTGAGCAAAGGAGACCCTGACATGGGTCCGGAGGAGACAGCTCAAAGTAGCAACCACAGGAGTGCATGCCAACTGGGTCCATTGAAGAACCAAATTAGGGAAGGATTGAACTGCATGAAGGTAGAAACGAGAATGGCCAGGTGAAGGACACTGTCGATGGTTGAAGTGCGAATACCAAGAGTAGAGAGGTAGGAGCTATGAAGCTGGAATTGATGAGTGGAGGTTCAAACATGAACAGACAAGATATGCCAAGAAGAGAAGCCTTGAGGGCCGACACGGAACTGCAGACTTGGAGTGAATGGGATGAGGGGTAGAGACAATGGCAGTTGGGCAAAGCCCACAGCCTACAATGAGGGGAGAAGTCAGAATGGGAAGAGGAGAAGTTGATGCAGGAGGACAGAATGGTCAAGAACAAATGAACTATAAATGATGGTGGATTGAAAACCTTGATGGCCTGAATGGTTTAAGGTGAGAAATGAAATGGATGATGTATGATAATGAAATGAAGCCTGGAAGGCCAGTACAGTGAAGGTGAGCTGTGAAATGGACAATGTATGATAATTGAGTAAAGCCTTGATGGCCGGTACAGTTAAGGTGAAATATGAATTGGTCGATGTACGATGATGAAGGCATAACTACCTTTCTCAGGTTCTTGTTGGAACTGCACAAAAGGAAGAGATGACAGACAAGTGGTGTCCAGATAAAAAATGCAATGTATTACTGGTAAATAAGAATAATACAGGCTTACAACCAACAATGTAATCACTGGGAGAATATCCAGTTTCCTTACCTATGGGGCAGTCAGGTCTCTCTGAGAGAAAATACATGATGCAAGGGGTCTTATACCCTGATAATAACCATGACAACAATAAAAGAAGATACACAAAATGCATATAATTGGCCAAAAACAGGTGACCAGAGTAGCTATCCTAACTAACATAAGAAGTTGCTTAGCTTAACAGAAGATAAAGTGAACAATGAGGGCTGTGATGCTTCCAAGGTCACTTGCAGTTACAGTTTGCACAAGCACTAAAGATGGCACTGTTGCCTAACTAATAATTATATAATAAAAATATAATGGAAAACATCTCCCAGTGGTACAATATATTGTGAGAATATAGTAAAGCATAATATGCATTGCAGAAGTAAAGTTGAACTCAGATCTTGACACTTATGCTTATATGATAAGTGTCTGTGCCCTAAGATTAGTACATGTACCTACATATGTGTTGCTGTCTGCAAGGTGGGGGTACAATCAGGGGTGCTAGTCCATGGATAACATTCCCCCCTTGTTGCCTCAAAAGGGGCAACAATCCCAGGTAAGTAGTGGGAAGGAGATAAAAAGTTGTTTACAAGCCCAATGCACAAGCCTTGTGAAGGAATTCAGATTGTTCTTGGTGTTGTCTTAGAGTACGTCACAGACAGCAGAGGGTTAGTATCAGAAAAACAATTAATAATGGTTGAATAATAATAAAAGCTTTAACAGTGAGTTCTAACCAGGTATTGGATAGAGCGGTACTTAAATCACCATCATGAATAAGAGCATTAAGGGTATTGCCAGCTTGAGAAATATTATTACTGATATAAATCAAATGTGAATCCTTTCTAGCTAAAAGGGATTTCAAAGAAAGTGTCAAAGGGTTAATGTGCACGTTAAACACGGGCAAATATTGAGACAAAGCAAGCAAGTATTGCGGATCGGTATCAATAACATCTGGTTCAGAGAGGAACAGGAGATATGACAGTGTGACCTGTGACTGTTTTCTGCTGTGGAGTAAAACAGAAGTTAGGCATTTCAATAACACAAGATTTGTGACCATAAGCAAAGGTTTTGTGGTTAGTCACTACACAGTACTGTCCATCGGACTTATAAGTCACTCTTACAGTTGGTACCCTCCATCGCTGTAGATGTAGACAGGAGAAGGACTGGTTGGTGAGCTGTGAAGTGAAATGATGTCCCTCTTCCAGGTAGCTTCAGGATTTATCTGTTTCGGCGTCAGGCGCAGAAGATGCAACTCATGCAGATTTGGATTCGTCATCCTCGTCAACATCAGTAAGGTTCAACGGCAATTCATCACCCAAGATAAAGGCCCAGTCAAGGTGTTCCGGAGAGTAGCCAGACACTGGTTTTACGATATTAAAGATGTCACAGCGGCACAGGTAGTAATATCCTTTCTTGGCACAACAGTTCATGTGGAGTGCCACCCAGGTTTGTAGCACAGAATAGTACACAAGTAACAAAGGTAATTCCATTCTTCATGATAAATGTCATTATCAAAATGTCCAATAGAGTTAATGGCAGCCAATTTATCAAAAACAAATGTAACAGGATCAAGCAGGGTAGTGAGACAGTGAACGTCATGAACATATTATCATGGATTGAACAGGACTTAGTAAAGTAGCAAGGTGCTTGGTTTGGATGTCTGGAGACATACCTAAGGTTTCTAGCTAAAGACTTAGAAATGTTAACATAGTTTGCTAAACAAATAGTAATGCAACCATTGGATCTGCAATGAGGATAAAACCATTTACCCATTCGTCTATCTGGGATGAGATCTGGGATGCAGCCTGTTTCCAAGTCTCTGAAGAGATTGTTAATAGTGAAAATTGCATAACAGCCATAAGTGGAGCATAAAAATTCACAGGCAATATATTGCTTGTCTGCCTCCTTATTATTTTGAAAAATCAGTTCATTAATCTTATCTTTAGTATCATTGAACCCTTTGGCAATTTCCTGCATATTATACACTGTGAAGCATTCTTCCTTACTTAGCCCATCTACACCATGTAACAGTGGGGGTAGGATATCATTGTTAACAGCTTGCTAAAAATTAAGAGTTTATGCTTTAATAGCAGCTATGTCTGCTGTATTTGAAATAGACATGCCTGAGCCAAAAAAGCCAGAGACGGTGCCTGCTGCACCGGTAACATCTGCAGTGTCACGCCTAGTGCACAGTCTAGCTTTGGCATTAGGTGTGGGTCGAAAGATCCCTACATGATCAGTGGTATAGGGACCACTGACAGGATAATTAGTACGTGTCTGATAAGCAGATACAATATCTGTAAGCATCATACTGTAAAATTTAGAAGTATTGGTCATGTGACAGAGACCAATCTCAGTCATATTCCAGTATGTAAGATTGAGAATAACTGGTACATGCATAAATTGCACATTATTAATCAAGGCTCCTGGAAGGGAAGTGGCAGTCAGACCACTAGGAGGACCTTCCTCCTGGGGGGCAGTCAGTCATTTCTTCTTCGGTGAGTGGGACTACAGAAAGAAAAAGATCTTCAGTAGCTACATAGTTATGAAGACAGAAAGCACGTTCCTCCTCAGAGGTGAGGTGGTCACACCAAGCAGGATCTATGAGAGCAGTAAGGTTACAACGACTGGAATGTCCGGGGGAAGTCTGTCGAATAGAAAGAGTACCATGTCTAGATATGTCAGTGTTAGGCCAACCATGGAATGTACCTTTGGATAAGCGAGCTACAGGGAGTGTATAGCCATTAATGTCAGTTTTCCATTGAATGAAAAGAGTGGATCTGTCTAGAGCTACTATCATGGTATCAAGATAGGCATCTGAGCCTTCTTTAGCAGTAATAATTTTGTTGGGTACATTAATATGAACTCCTATTGGGGCTGTATGTTCAAGTTTGCTAAACAAATGTTGGACACGTCTGTGTGTTGACAGGGGTTTATTCTGAGATTATATAAGGGGAAGTCATAGTAGTAGTCCCACCAAGATGAGGAGGTGAAAGATAACCATCTTACCAGTGTATCTGTAAGAAAACAGTAAAGGATTGTTAAGTGTGGGGTATTATTCTGCTCTAAGTAGGCTGAGAAAAGTAAGTTTAGTCACCTTTGTACAACTTGAGCTGATTAGCATGGAACTACTTGTCAGTGGTCTTCTTTTGCTGATGAGTTTGGACCTGATAAACAGCAGGGCTGAGTTTGTTGACAATGGGGTATGGGCCTTTCCATTTACTGGCAAATGAATGAGTGGGTTGTCCGTATTGGAGAAGCATAACTTGGTCTCCAACTTTCCAGTTGACTTCTTTGACATGCTTATTAAAATTAGAACTAGCTTGTTGTTGAGCTTTACCCATTTGATTGGCAGCAAACAGGTATGTCTTCATATCATCACAAAGCTTTTCAACATACTTGTCTACAGGTACTTGATCTGCAGTGGGGGTGTGGAGATCAATCAACAGGTGCTCAGGCAATCTCATGGCTCTACCAGTCATAACCTTGTAAGGCGTGCACTGAGTAGTGGCCTAAGGAGTGCCTCCGATTGCCATTAATAGTAGTGGCAAGAGGGAATCACAATCCTTGGGATTGTCATTGATGAATTTGCATAACATCTGTTTGATTCTTCTGTTGGCTCTTTCTACCTGGCCTGAGGATTGAGGATGGTAAGGGATATGGAATTTCTGATCTATTCCAAGTAACTAGAGTGTCTGCTTCATCAGCTCAGCTGCAAAACTGGTTCCCTGGTCTGAGTCCACCTTTAACGGTAGGCTGCAGCTGGAGAACAATTGATCCACCAGGATCTTGGCAGTTGTCTTTGCTGTGTTTGTCTTAGTGGGAAATGCTTCTACCCACTTAGAAAATAAATATGTGACAACAAGTGCATACTTGTTCTTACTGGAGTTGGTAAGAGGGCCAATGAAATCGATTTGTATCACATTCCATGGTCCAGTTTGCCTTTGGGGCAACAATTTGGTGTTTCTTTTCACTGAAATTGGATTTCTGTGGGCACATACTATGCAGTTGTCCACATAGTGCTCTACATCTTTAGCCATGCCAGGCCATCCGATGACAGTTTTGAGTCTCTGGAATGTATTTCCTGCCCCCTGGCGTCCATCAATGGGGGTATAATGAACCGTATGGATGAATTTGGTTTGCAAAGATTGTGGTGCAACCCACAATTTGTCACCTGTATCTTCTTTCCAATACTAGATGAGTTTCTGATCACTTGACAAGTGTATGTTGTCAGAGTGTCTCTTGTATGGACTACCCACAGGTAGTGGTTGTTCAATTCCTTGGTCCAGGAATTTGAACACATCTTTTAGTCCTGGGTCAGACTTCTGTGTTGTAGAAAGATCCAGGGGAGGTTCTGGTACAGGTTTCTGTCTGGTGTTAGCAGCTACTATAGCTACAGCTATTGGGTGAGTCATTGTCCATGTCTCCCCCAACGAGCACCTGCTTTGGCAAGCAAGTCCGCTCAATCATTGAATTCATGGTAAGGATCAGATTTACAGTGAGCCTTTACCTTGTGGATGTACAGTTTGTGAGTAAACTATTGTGTTGGAGCGTGCATGTACACAAACAGATCCCTGTACTTGACAGGTGTGCCATCAGAGGATATAAAATTGTTTTTCTCCCAGAATGGTAGAAACTCAGTAAGGGATAAGCAGACTCAATTAGAATCTGCAAAGGTGAAGGCATCCTTGTCACCATGGGGCATGACCTCCAAAGCACAGGCCACAGCTGCCAATTTGGCATACTGTGAAGAGATAACAGTCCATTTCCTGGAAATGCATCTGAAATCACCTTCTTCATCTAAAATGAGCACTCCAAATCCCGTCACCTGCTCTCCATCTACATAAGAGGCGTAGCCATCTGTAAGGTTATGGTACATGCTGGTATCTTCCAAAACATCTGTTGTAGCCAGTAAGAATGGTCCCAGCTCAGGCAAGTCAGGAGGTTGGAGTGCACAGTCATGGGATATACCTGTATAGAGTAGGCCATGAGTCAAGATGGAAGGCAGTTTAGCAGGCATCACTTTAATGTCCCTGTCCTGCAAAAACAAAGACCAGTGGGTGAATCTAGTATTGGAGACTGACCCATTTTTTACTTTGTCTGAAAGCAAAAACTTAGTTGGGGTTTGATAGGTATGCAAAACAATGGGAGCATACCCAGTGATGTACAGAAAATGTTTGACAGCCCAGAAGGTTGCAAAAAGTGTTCTTTCGAAGAGGCTATATTTTCTCTCTACTGGGTATAACATCTGAGATGCATAGACAATGGGTCTGTGGTACTCATTTCACTTTTGTGCTAGCACTGCGGACATGGCCACATCAGAGGTGGCAGTTTCCAAATGGAAGGGAAGGGAAGGGAAGGTTTGGATTAGGATTAATCAGTGCTGGGGCTGAGGCCAAGGCCTGCTTTAGCTGTGTCACAGCTTCAGTGTGAGTGGGGCCCCATGTCCATGGGACATCCTTTTTCAGAAGTTCATACAAGGGAGCAGCCTTCAAGGCAAAGTCATGGATAAAATTCCTAGAATAATTTACCATTCCTAGGAAGCATCTGGGTGTTGCCACACTCATAGGAAGTGGCAGATCTCACAAGCCCTGGATCTTTTTGACAGCTGGGCTTCTGCCTTGGTCTGTTATGCATAGATACATAGACAGTGTCGGGAGATAAGGGCCTATGGCCCACCCAGTCTGCCCATTTGAGCTTGTAAGTTCAGTTTGTTTTCCTAGAAGTCTGTTGCCCCTTACCCCTGACCTCCAGAATTCCTTTATGTCTATCCCATGCATTCTTAAATCCCGTGATTGTTTCAGCCCCCACCACTTCCTCTGGCAGGGTGTTCCACTTGTCCACCACCGTTCTGTGAAGAAATTCTTTCTCATGTTTCCTCTGAATCGTTCCTCCCTCCAACTTCATCCCATGCCCTCTAGTCCTGGAACATCTTTTTCGCTTAAAAATAGTGTTTTCCTGCACCCTGTTCCTCCCTGTAAGATACTTGTATGTCTCTATCATATCCCTCTCCCTCCTCTCCTCCAGGAGTAATGTTCAGTTCCTTCAACCTGTCTTCATAGGACTTGTGATGCAATCCATGCACCATTTTTGTTGCCCTCCTCTGAACCTTCTCTACCCTGTCTATGTTCTTACGTAGGTATGGTCTCCAGAACTGTACACTGTACCCAGGTGGGGCCTCACTAGTGTCTTGTATAGTGGAATTATGACCTCCCTTTTCCTGCTGGTGATGCCCCTGCCTATACACCCCAGCATCCTATTTGCTTTACCTGCTGCCTTGTCACACTGTTTCCCTACCTTGAGGTCATCAGAGATGATAACCCCAAGATCCCTTTCCTGCTTGGTGCATGCTATATCCTCACCCCCCAACTGATATATTGTGCCAGGGTTTTTGTGCCCCATATGCATTATCTTGCACTTCTTTGCATTGAATTTCAGTATTTCATAGGCCAAGGAAGATGACCTCTTTTTCACACAATTGTGCTTTAGAAGGGTTGCACTTGAGGCCTACTCTCTTGAGAAGAGACAGAAGTTCATCTAGAAAGGCCAAATGGTCTTCCTTCATGGTGGTTGCTAGAAGCAAGTCATCTACATACTGCAGGAGACACTGGGGAGTGGAGAGCCCCTGCAGAGCACCAATCATGTGGAGATGGAAGAGGAAAGGGCTGTTGTGAAAGCCCTGGGGAAGACAGGTCCAGGTGTACTGGCACCCATCAAAGGTGAAGGCAAATTTCTATTGACTTACCTGTGCTAATGGGAGTGACCAAAACCCATTAGAGATGTCAACAGATGAGAACCGCTTTTTGTCAGGTGTCAGCAACTTGAGTACATCAAGTGCTAATGCTACTATTGGGGTACAACTGGGGGTGACTTGATTAAGTTTCCTGTAATCAGCTGTGAGTCTCCAAGCTCCATTTGGCTTTTTCACAGGCCAAGTAGGTGAATTAGCAGTAGAGATGCAAGTCCTAATCACTCCTTACTGTAGTAGTAATTGGATGGTCTCCCTCAGTGATGGCAAGGCTTCAGCAGAAAATGGATATTGCTTCTTCCTCACAGGATTAGGTCCTGGAATCTCAGTGGTGGTGTGCATCCTACTACAACCATGCTTGTTAGTAGCAAACGCATCAAGGTGTTTTTGCAGCAAATATGTAAGTTCAGAAAACAGGTCATGACTTTTTTACAAAGCCATTGCGTCATACTCCTTGTTGTTATGGGAGATGGTCACCACCACATGTGAGTCTGAAATGGTGACAGCATGGCACTGACCTTTGATCTGAAGGAGTAGCCTGTTGGCAAGGTCCACTACACAGCCATGGATTGCAAGAAAGTCAATTCCCAATATACTGGGGTGATGACATTATACCATGAGGTCAAAGACAAAATCAGTCCTGAGATGGCCTACCACCACAGACAGAGAAACAGATTTATAGGTTTGTAGCTGAGTACCATCTACACCCTGTGCACTGGTCTTCCAGCTGGTAGACCAGTTCGATGTGGCTGGGTTCTCATCATGGAGAACTGACATGGCTGTTCCGGTATCCAGAAGCATGGTGAGGTGGCAGCCTCTAACCGTGGCTTTCACACAAGGCCGTCCATTTATGTCAACAAACATGTCATTCACAGTCTGGACTGGGGGCTGTAATTGTCAATTTGTACATTCAGAGTCATCTTCATCATCCTGTTCCTGAAATCTGAGGCCTCCAGCATCTTTCTGGGCCTCCTGTATGTCTTGCACGGGGTACAGAAGAGAGGCGATGCCTCCAGCCACAGTGAAGAAATGAATCCTGGAACAGTCCAGGAGGAGTGGCCTCTTAAGGCCTGATGGTGGAATGATGTTGTTGCTCCGCCCATTGAACTACAGGCATAGCCTTTGCAATTCTAGAGCATGGTCCTGTTCTAGTAATTGCAGGACTCAAGTATCTGTTCTTTTGTAACCTCTCTCCACTGTTCCAGGTGGAGTGAAAAGCAATCCCCTACCACCACCTCCAGATTTTGTATTGGAGGGTGAGGGTCTAATAAGGAGTCACGCTGAAGCAGATCCAGTGGCCACAGCCACATCTTCTCTAGGGGCTTTGGAGTGGGCACCCATGGAGGAGGTTGGGGCCAGCAAAACTGCTCTGCCTTTGTTCTGCTGCCTGGTCCCCAACATAGGTCTACTAGTAGCCCTGTGAAACAGCATCCTCTGCCTGCTTCTCGGTTGTGTGTGGTAGAGGGAATGGACTGACCGAAAAGTCCTCCCCGAGGCTTGCAAGTAAGAGAGGATATCCTGCTCATCTGCCCCAAAGAGCTTGTATCTTCTGAAAGGGGCATTCAGAATGGATTGCTGGACATCACTAGTAAATCCTGACACCCTCAACCAAGAATGCCTTCTAAGGCAATGCCAGCCACAGCTGCTCTGACTGATGCATTTGAAATGTTGTAGGTAGACCTTAAGAAGTGTTAACCCACATCAGCCCCAGTCTGGAGGGTCTTGAGCATCTTCTGCTTCTGGGGACACTCTGGAAGGGACTGGGCTGTTGCTTTTCCCAGAGTGTATTCTGATATTTGACCGTATAGGCCTGATAATTTGCTATTCTGAGGACCAATGTGGCAGAGGCAAAGGTTCCCTTTCCCACGAGGTCCAGCTTCCTGCACTCTTTATTTGGGGGGAGAGAACTAAGATGTTTAAGCACCTTAGACCTCACATGGGCTGCATTTATCACAACTAAATCAGCCTCAGGTTGGCCTGCGCAGAAGGGCTTTTCTGAGGAGGCCTGGTGCAGCTTGTCTGCCTTTCTGGGCATGGCAGGAATCAAGCTTGGTCTGTGCCAGGCAGCCAGGGTGGCATCCTCTAGTACAACCAATAGAGGAGGAATGACCAGAGGTGGAGAATCTAGTAGCTCTAAGAAATTCTACCAAACTTCTCCTGATGATGTCTTGCTTCTCAGCAACAAACTGCATTGCAGTTTGGAGTTGCTTCATCATATAGATGAAGGAGGGGTCTTCAGGAGGGGACCTCAGAGTATACAATATAGTCCTCACTCCTGGTAGAAATAGTGGAGCCTTACCTATTAGATGGGTTCCTATCCATATCTTCCTCCTCCTCCTCCTCTTCCTCTTACAAGAGGAGTTCAGGGTTGTATTCCTGATCCTCACTGATGGGTTCTGAAGGCTGCAAGGAAGGAAGTGAAGACATCAATGCCATGGAGTGTGTAAGGAGCGCTATCAGAGCAGGCATCAACAAGGGGGCTGGTCTGAGGGGCTCCATTGTCAGTGTGCCTGGAGGAGGAGGAGGAGGTATAAGATGCAGTACTATCTTTGCAAAAGAGGAGAGCACCATCTGAATGTTGATGGTGGCCTGTAAGGGTACCTTGGTACGGTGGTGGGGAAGACTGGAGACCCGACATCGATGGGCAATCACTGACTGTAGAAGGTCCTGCGGAAATCATTGCCATCCAACCTTGAGGGTTCTGAGGTCTGAGCAGCAAGACTTGTGACATCAATGGGGGTGTCAACAGCCCCAACATTGATGGGCCTTTGACAGTTTGGGAGGTACAGCGGAACTCACTGCCAGAGCCAACCTTGTGGGTTCTATGGTCTGGGCAGCAGGAAGCATTGCTGCCAAAGTGGTCAGTGATGCTGCAGTGGTCAGCGCCAAGTGTAGCGGTGAGCAAGAGTGGATGGGGGGATTTTTCCTTACTCCACTCCCTCTCCTGGTGTTTATGCTTTCCTGAAGACTTCTCTCAGGCCTTGGAGGACTGAGAGCCTGAGGAACAGGCTGGCGACATGGTGGAGCTCTCTCTCCATTATGTCAACCTGCTGTTCTAGAAGAAAAGTATACAGGGTTTTCTGATGGCATTGCCGGGTAGCTTGATTGAAACCCAGGCAGATATCGCAGGCCTTAATGCTGTGGGCCTATCCGAGACAGCACACGCAGATGTTGTGATCGTCGCCTGAGTAGAATCTTCCACTGCACTTGTAGTAATGGAAGAGTTCAGTGGTGTCTTTTGTCAACATACACGATGACAGCAATCACCTTAAAATAAAGTGATGGCTACTAGGGTGAGAAAAATAAAAAAAACTAAGAAAATGTGAATATTTAGCAGTTGACTGTAATGGCATCTCCATGGAGTCCTGCAAGTATGGTCAACAGCAGGAAAAAAACTGAGAACTGAGAAGGGCTGCCCACATTTATATAGAGATGACATCGACATAAGACATCATCATGGGTGGCCCCAAGTGGACTGCCAGCAAAAAGGTTTCCATGTGGTCCTGGCGCCTGACAGCTATAGTTCCATAGGTGTGGCCTGATGAAAGAGATATCCTCAAAGATCTGTAGTTATTCTCATGATGCTTGTGCCACAGTACACATGTACATAATAGCTCAACTAGGAACAAACATCTTTTCCCAAAAGTGAGGGAGCAGGGCAGTAACTTATCAGTGCTTAAGCCATGTGGTAATTATAATATCCCTCCACCTCACAAGTGCTAAATGCAGCCGGCCTGCAGGAGCAGCGGTATTGCAACTGCTTGTGGCACATATGACCTGAGTTCAGAAGCGAGCTTGGGGCATCAGAGGGTCAGCCAGAGGAAGGAGGATCAAGCATCCATCGGCCTGCTCTCCTCCTTGGGGAGGGAGGGGTGTGGTGCCTGGCACAAGTCTGAGGCCAAGTGGTGACTGGGTGGTGGGTAGCTTGGGACCACTGATTGGCGCAGAGGAGTGGCAGCTGTTGATGTAAGGTGTGTGGAAGCATGCATTGTGCATCATGATGGCATTGCACAGCTGCTTGTTTAAGGGGAAGGAGGAAAATGGGAAAAAAGTCCAGCCAGCAGGATGATTCCGGCCTGTTACAGGCCCCATAAGTGGTGACTCAGGCACCACCACTGCTAACTGGATCCGTGACGTGGGAATTGGAGGACCCTACTGACTCAATGGTGGGAGAGGGAGCACTGGAGAAAGGTTAAGTAAGTCCTGAGGGAAGCTGGGATTATGGGGCTGGGGAGGTCAGCAGGATGAGGGTCCAGACTGGGTATTGGGGATAAATAGACTACAAAAAAGGGGCACAAAACTGCATATTCCTAGTTAGATTTATACAACACATTTTTAAAGGTAAAACCTTTAATTTATATGAATATACAAATCTGCCAGCAGAGGCAGACCTCATGGTCTATCAAATTTGTTCGGATGCGCAACTAGCCTCTCAAATTGCAGCTGCCCCACCCTCCTCTACTTCCTCACCCTTGCCCCCCCGCACCCTATCCCATGCCCTTTTAAAACTGCACACTCTCCTGCAGGATAGAGCATTGGGCAGAAATATTTATTTATTTATTTGATTTTGTAGACCAGGAAAGGAGGGCTAGGAAATATGTTCCTTCTTTCATGCTTGTCTGGGGGGGGGGGATACTGTACCTATTGATTTTTAGTAACCTGGTTTAAACTGTTTTTGGTTTAGTGATGGAGGGTATTTTGCCAGGACACCAGGGCAGGTCCCCTACTCATTTCAAAAAGTGCCATGGAATCTATAACATTCACGAGAACAACCACCAGAACAGGTAGAAGGGATCTCAGTTTAATGAATCATCTGAAAGATGGCACCTTACAACACCACGTTGGGAAATTGCATCATTATTATGGTTACTTATAAGTATAACCAAGGGGAGAGTGCCCCCTGCAGATCTACAAACACTGCTTCCTGCTGTACCTGATGTTCACTGATGGTCGGTCAGGCACGACCCGGCGTAGCTTTAGAGATGCAAAGGGATCAGGCTCCTAGGTGGTAAGGCTGTAGGCAAATTTAGATCTTTATATGAAGATTTAACAGCTTATTTTTTTAATTTATATTTGACTGATAAAGGTTCAAAAGAGATGCAATAGCAAAGGACAAAACTAATAACATACAAAATGCAGGATTGTTGATACATACAAGTAGACATTTTAGAGCTGTTCAATTACAAAAACAAACAAGCAAAAATATATTTAAAAAAAAACACAGAGGCTAGGGTTTTCAAACTGGATCCATCAGCCCCTAGTTTCAAAGCAGGCTTATGTGCACACTGTTGAACATTTATTAGATGGTCTAGCAGCCTCCACAGTTAAAATGCAGAATGCAGAGCTTGCGTCAAAAACATTATACACGCATTATTTATCTTACACATGCTTCATTTTCTTGATGCTTGTGTACTTTTTTGATGCAAGCTACTGTAAATCATAGATACTGTCACAGAAACTTGTGACCCCTTGAAAATAGGGCTTCTGAGTTTTGGCACAATCATATGGATACGGACACAAGCAGAAAACCTATTTGCATATGCATTCACTCCTTTTGAAAATTCCCCCGAGTAAGTTTTAGCTCACTGTTTTTCTTGCAATAAAACACATAGCCTTGGTGATGCCCCCAAGCACTGTGAATGCTGCTGTCTTTGACTGTGACTGATCTACAGTGACATAGAGAGATGATGATGTTTTGTAATTAGACTGGAAACACTTTATGTAGCTGTGTATTATGTATCTTTAAGGCTTCTAAACGAGTGCAGTGAATCGTAAACTTGCTGCAACCAGTGCATGACTTTCCAGATAGGTTTTATAAAGAAACATGAGATCAAGACAGGGGTACATGGCCGGCCTGGTAGCGTTGAGGGCTGAGGCGCTGGTCGCCTTTCCCTTACCCGTGTTTGGGAATGAGCATGGGCTGCTAGGGGATGGCAGGGGAGGAGAAGGTCGAGCATCCAAGGGGCTGCTCTCCTTCTCCAGAGAGGGGGGACATCAGTGGTCTGTCTTTGACCAGCCCCTAGCAGAGGCTGGGGGCAGCGCACTGACACTGCAGAGTGAGGAGTGGAAATGGGGCAGACACCTGGAGGGAGAGTGTGCGGATGCGTGCATGCTCCCTCCATCGGCGTCATTGCATGCTTCAGCTCCAGGGGGACGGAAAAAGTGAAAAATGGCTCCAGTCGGCCAGCATGATCTTCTGACCTCTGCGGCTCAACCCCAAATGCCACCTCCTCGTCTGGATCCATTCCGTTGAGTAGAGCTATGGGGGGTGAGGCTCCTCATCACCCTGCCACGGGGTATGCCAGGAAGAATTCAGGAGATGATTATATCGGGGGGAGGTCGGTGATGTTCCAGCTGACCAGGAGCCGAGGAGAAAGAATAAGCTAAAAAAAAAAAAAAAGACAGGGTACATTTCTGAACCTGTCAACAAAGGTTAAAGGGCTGTGGGAACAGAATCTAGGGGTGTCCATCTCAGAAGAGAATTGGATCATGGTGCTCAAGTCGCATATGGGACTCAATCTGTAACAAATATAAGGAATCACAATTTAGATTTCTACACAGACTTTACTGTCCCCCAGCTATAGTCCAAAACTTAAATCCTACGGTATCCCCCATATGAGGACGCTGTAATAGTGTGCCTGGCACATACACACGCTACATCTGGGAATGGCTGGATCTGAGGCCATTCTGGTCCCAGGTTGCACAGGAGATCTCCTAGATCTTTGCTATGCAGCTATCAGATACATCGCTCTCCATGCTATTTGCGATGGAAGATATGTGTGAAGAGGGGTGGAGGCCGCACACCAGATCTATTAGGGTTTTGTTGGTATTAGCCCACCAGTGTATCTAGGATAACTGAGTCTCGCATATCAAGCCCACAGTGGATCAATGGAAAGCATTAGTGTTATATAGTCTAGCCTTGGAAAGACTAACACATGCCCTGCATGATAGAAAGGAACTTTTCCTCTGCAGCTGGGGGAAGTACATTGACACCTTCCTGGTGGCAGAGGTGGCTCGGTTGAGGCAGGGCATAATTTAGTATAGGCAGAGGTAGCCTCTTGTCTGTGATGGATGCATGGAACGGCCTTCCTGAGGAGGTTGTGGGGTCAAAAACAGTGAGGGAATTCAAGAATGTATGGGACAGACATAAGGCAATTCTGGTGGAGGTTAGGAAGAAGTAGGCTGTTGGTTAACTAGGATCTGTAGCTTATCCAATAGGTAGGGAATTGGGCAGGCTGGGTGGGCCAAGCGGTTCTTATCTGCCATCAAAGTCTATATTTCTATGTTTCTTGTGATGCATGAGACTCTCAGACCCCATAGGGACCCAGGGTATGGTTAGGGTGATCACGACCCCCACTAACAAACATTATCTATGGTATTTGCCAGTGAATGGCTGGAACAAAAAACACTGGTACATTTAGGGAATATTGGTCCATCATCAGTGCTGTTCTGTTTTTGTACTTTTTAATTTTGTATGCGTTTTATTGTATATTTATTTTGTGCAACTGGCTATTAATTGGGAGCTTCTCGGAAGCTAGAGAATAATTTTGTTTTGTGACACTAATAGCTGTACTCCAGAAAGGGGCAATAAGCTTTTTATTACTGTCTGTTAGGATTAATTAGGTTTTATCTGTTTTGGTTTATGTAAATTTGTTGTCTTGTCTGTTTGATGTCTGTATTTTGATAAAATGTCAATAAAAATATGAGACAAAAAAAAGAAACATGGGAGCGTGGGTTAAAGTGAGCCACACAAAAGATTCTTTACTTGTTCATAAAGGTGGCAAGAACCAGCTCAGTGGTACAGATTGATAAGGGGAATCACTCGACATGCTAGCAAACCAGGTTTGCACCCTTGGCAGAGGCTGGCATGGAGAGCTATCCTGGGGGAGAAGGTATTGTTAACCACACTAATAGAGGCCCTTGGTGGCATGATGGAGGTGCAATTGGTAGCATGGGTGATATGTGCCTCTGAGCTCCATTCCCAGATCATCCGCAGTGTGCGCATTCATGAAGGAAGTGGGGGGGGGCTGGAAATGATCTCTTCTGGGACACTTGGCATGATGGCCTCTGTGAGTTCGCTGATGCCCCTCGACCTTCCATAGCACTGCACATGCTCTCCTAGCCACAATCTAAATGCCGCTGTCCACTGTCTAGATGCCACTTCCCTACACAATGATGACAGGAAAGGGTGGGTTAGACTTAGGACTGTGAACACCCTGGGGATTCTGGCATATGGGAGTGAGTCCGGTAGGTAGTTGAAGAAAGCTTAGTGGCCTGAAGGTGTGAAGCATCTAGGGGCCAACAGAGCACTTAGCAAAAAGAATTAAAGTGTCAGGAGCCAGAACATAAGCCCTGTAAATGGTTACCATTTTAGCCTTTCCTGCTTTAGTGTCATTTCTTTAGTCTAAGCTGGGTGACACACAGCTTGCTCCTGTTGCTGTGCAGTTTCTTTAAAGGCTTCCCCAATTCTTCTGTTCTTTTTCATATTGCACCTATTATATGAGAGCTGCATTGGCTCCCTATTGATTTTCAAATTGACTCTAAGGTGCTCTTTCAAGTACCTATCTGATTTGTTGGTCAAATGCTCTACACCCAGACCCTTGAGATCAGTTAATGTCAGCTTGCTGACTGTTCCAAGATACCATCTGCAAACTGTGGGTGGCAGGGCTTTCTCTGCAAGGACTCCTCTTCTGTAGAGGTCTTTCCTCCTATCCTTAGGCAAAGAGAGTCTACTGATGGTTTTAAATGGGCATTCAATCAATCAATCAATCAAAATCTTTATCCAGGCAGGCACCATTGAGCAAGGCTCATTTGCAAGGTGGACCTGGTCATGAATACATCAAAGTACAGTACAGAAGCAGGTATACGAAAAGCAATAATATACAAGGAAGAAAAAGTAAATACAGTACAATACAAGGTTGAAATAAATAAAAAAAATAACAGCATTATTTTACAATTGAAGAAGTCAGATGTGCAATCAACCATAGGCATATAGGGGTTATAAGCAGAGATCTTTTGAGTGAGGCAGGCGGCAACTACACATATAGGGGAAAGAGGCCGTGTATGGGATGGCAGGTTAGAGAGGCAAAGAAGAGGAGGGATATATTACGGACAACGGGGAAAAATTGAGCTAAAACCACAGAAAGTGACGATGGCTGTCGTGTACTTGTTTATTATGATAATGACGGAGGAGGAGGAGTAGATAATTTGAACACTACTATGGATGGGGTGGGACTTTAGCCAGGCTGGAGTGGACAGGGAAAGGTGGGTGCAGCAGGAAGAGTTAATAGGGAAAGAGTGAGAGCCAGGGGTAGAAACATGGCGAGCGTCAGGATGGAAAGGGGGAGTTGCAAAATTTGTGGGCTAGCAGTGAGGTAAACATTTGCAAGGTGCTTTCATGTAGCAATCGTAGAGCACCTTGAAGATATTCAGGCTAACAGGGCAGCTCAGCTTCAAGTTCCTTTGTAAACCATTCCACAATGTGGGTAAAGAGAAGTTTAGAGCAGCTTTGCCAAAACGAGTTTTGACCCTTGGAACTTGGAGGGCAATTAGGGAATAGCTCCTTAGAGCATAGGTGCCTAACACACTCCGGGGAATACAATCTGAGACATATGAGGGGAGCTTGTTGGTCGCCACTCTGAAGGCCCTTAGGGTAGCGTCTCTATTCCTTCTATAGTGAAGGGAAGTCCAGCCTAACAATGAGTACAGGGAGCAGTGGTGTGTGGAACATGGAAGGCCAGTAATGAACCTGATAGCTCTGTGGTAGAGGGTGTCCAACTTAGCCAGTGCAGAGGCAGTGCAGTGGCTGTAGAGCAGGTCTGCATAATCTATTAAAAATAGGAAGATAGTTTGAACCAGTTGAATCTTGGCCTCCTCTGTGAGCAGGTGTTAATTCTGTAGAATAGTCCTAATCTTTGCCTTAGTTTCTTCTGTAGTTCTTCGAGATGGTCGGCGAAGGAAAATTTATGATCGAGCCAAACTTCTAGATATTTGAATTTAGCCACATACTCTAGTGTTTCTCCAAGAACAGTGGTAATTTGTGGGATAGCCCCTCCCCCAGCAGGAATTGCCGCATGCAAGGAGGGGGAGAAGAGCATGGCTTTTGTCTTTTTCGCATTGAGCAAAAGCTTTTTGTTTATGAGATGGTATTGTAGAAGGTTAAATTCAGCTTGGAGGTCTTCACAGGCTGCTTCTGGCGTGGGACGACTCCAAGTACAGTACAGTGTCATCCGCAAATAAGTGGATGTTGGCTTTTTTGATGGGGTCATTGATGTTGTTAATGTAGATTGCAAAGAGGAGGGGACCAAGGATAGAGCCCCGGGGCACTCCCCTCAGCATAGATTTTAATGGAGAAAGATCACCTTCAGCTTTAACCTGCTGTTTCCATTCTCTGAGGTAGTCTGCAAACCAGCACATAGATTTATGGTCCAGACCTAAGGTGCTTAGGGAGGAAAGAAGCAGGCTGTGATCAACCATGTCGAATGCCTTACTAAGATCCAAGAAAACAGCACAGACATGCTTCTTCTTGTCAAGGTCTAAGAGCCAGTCATTGGTCACCTTAGCTAGGCTGTTATGGTGCTGTGCTTTGCTCTGAATCCAGACTGAACTGGGTTTAATAGGCTTCTGGATTCTAAGTATACCCCTAGCTGGCCACACACTATTTTTTCTAATAATTTAGACAGGATGGGGAGGAGGGAGATTGGTCTGTAATTATTTAGATCGCAGGGGTCACCTGCTTTTAATAGAGGGATGACATGAGCTATTTTCCATTGAGGGGGGAGGCTGCCCTGGGAGAGTGGCATGTTGAATAGGTGGGTGATTGGCACCGCAAGCACATGATAGGCACATTTCAAATAATATATCTCTATGAAGTCAGAGCCTGCTCCCTTCCTAGTGTCCAGTTACAACAGTAGGTCTTCCACCTCTTTTAGAGAGACAGGCAGAAGGGACAAGGCCTCCTCGGTAGAGGGGGACTCGTGAGTTGGTGGGCCCTGAGCTGTGCGGAGGTCATTGGCAGGAGAAGTATCAAATGCTAGCCCTGTCGTTGCAAAATGGTTATTGAGGGCTTCCAATATCTCCAATCGGTTAGCGATAACACTGCCACCGGACTTAATTTTTGCTAGAATGGAATTACCAGGTGCATGTCCAGTCATGTCTTTTAATGTTTTCCAGAGTTTTGTAGGATTTCTTGAGGCAGAGACTAGCTCTGAACGATAGTAGGCGGCCTTGGCTGCTCTGACCAACTTGGAGCACTTGTTACATGCTCTCTTAAAAAGACACCAATCCAAGTTGTTCTTGCTTCTTCAGGCTTTTTTCCATAAAGTATCCCTTTCTAACGGGGAAGCTTTGCACTTAGGCGAGAACCAACGACAGGTGCTGCTCCTGACCTGCACCTTAACCAAGGGTGCATGCTTATTTAAAGCCTCACTTAAAATATCGTAAAAGATAGTATATGCCCTGTTAACCATTTTGGCTAGGAAGAATTCCTGCCATCGCGGTGAATGTTTCAAGCCGTGGACATAAGCAAATAAATCAAAGTTGCGTTTGCACCTCTTGATGGAGAACTTTGCCACAAACTGTGGGTTGTGCACGGATCTAATAGTGGTGATTATACCCGACAGTACGTATTATCACAGGCTTTCAAGGTAAATCAGAAGAAATGCATTCACACTTTTCACTGTGTATCTGACTAATGCATGGTGTGTTTCATTTACTGTATTTATGCACTGTTTTAAAATATTGTATATTATTGACTTTTTATGCTTTGCAATGCTCACAGTTTGTGGATGGGATCTATAGACTTAACAGTGGATTGGAAGCTTTGGAGAGCAATGATTTTTTTTTTTTTACGTTTTGTTTATTTCGATTTTTCCTTTTTTTCCCAATCCCCCACCTCAACAATTAGGGTTGAGATGGCTAAACACATCCTCCAAGCTAAAGGAAGAGCTGTTGGTTGCCTTCACAACTGATGGTGATGCCAAGCTGCTTTTGTCCATTAGGTAGTGCTTGAATTCCTGGTGGCCTGCACCCCCTAGCTGGGAGTTAGGTGCCTCACTTGAGCAGCATGCTTGCCTCCCCCCACCCATCAGCATAAGTGTGGGACTACAAGGCTTTCGTGCAAACCCGTCTTCCAGTTGGCAGCATGGTGTGCTTCTCAGGCTGGGAGTGGGGAATTCAAAAAGGACATCACAGTACAGGTGGTGGACTTGTGGAACAGGCTACCAGTAATGTGATCAATGATGGAACTATATCAGGGTTTAAAAATTAAATGGGGCAATTTCAAAGGTGTTATTCGAATCAAGGGAGAGACAGGAGGCAGGGAGCGCTCTATAAGGAATCCAAAGGGGGAAGGGGTCATCTGCGAGCTGCGGTGGAGGGTAGGTGCAGAATGCCACAGGTTGCTATCCTGTAAATGCTGAGCAAGAAAAGAAAAAAAGGAATCGCATTCAGAGAAACTCTCAGAGGCAGTGCTGTGTCCAAATATTAGCTTTATTGCAGTGAAGCTCCACACTTAAGGGTACATACAGACTAACTTCTGTCCACAAGTTTCCCCAACACTTCGAGAATCACTCTCTTCATCGGGGGCATGGCAAAAGAAAGAAAACGTCAGTTCAAATACGCCAACTAATTACTGTTAACTACCCAATTCATGACGTAACTCATCATCATCAAAATAAAAAAAATAATGTGTGCAAATCAACTACGTGACTTTAATACAAACATCAAGTTAAATCAAGCTAAAACACAATAAATATGCCAGTATATTGTCACAGAGTACAGAAATAAGATTGTAGGAAGAAGGCTGCAAATTTGCACTCTCCCTATATTCAATATTTAATAACTGTCCTGCGATCTGAATTTCCTCAATATATCCAAACTGTGATTAAAAAAGGCATAGTAAGATAAAGAGAGTCTGGCAACTGCGATCCTAAGTGCTTTGATTACGTGGCACTATGTGGATTTAACCTGGAGCAGATACAAACACAGGGGTCACAAGGTCAGGTGGGGGGTGTTTGGGTTAAGGGAGGAGAAAATAAGGATCAGCTGTATGCCATCATCTTTCACAGAAGAGAAACAGAGATAAACAGCACCTAAAGAGAAAACAGAAACAAATGTAATGGAACAGTGCACTATTCACGATTCATCATATACATACTGTACAGTATATACTTAACATAAGAAAGGTTTTAAGCCCCACTGCTCATTAGACCTGCTGGTTTTACACTCTTTAAAGTAAATATCCAAAAACTTTCTTTTTTAAGCAAGTCACTCTTTCTATCACCACCCCGGATGGAACCCCTATGTGCTCAATGCCCGTGAATTTCAAAGAGTCAGCACAAGATACATGTTTTTGTATGAAGTGTGCACCTACAGGTGTGTCTAATCTCTGATTGACTATGGACCTGACTTATTTCTGAATTCATTGCTTAAGGTGGTGAATGGTTTTCCCTACATATAGCAGATTGCAGGGACACCAGAGGACAACCTGTAAACAGTGTCACAGGTAATGCACTGAGTAATAGTCACACCCTTAGTGTCATCCTCAGGATGTGCAAAATGTCGCCCTTGTTGAGTGTGTTTGCATACATTGCAACACATACATTTACGAAAGCCTTGAGATCATTGCAGTAAGGGGAGATTAAATCAAGTACAGCATCAGAACAGGCTTGATGGACTCATCGTTTTTTCTGTCCTTATACCTCTATCTGTGTATTCATTGTAAAAAAACTGTGTTGATGCAGAAGTTAGAGTATATTATTAAAACACAAAAGGTGTCCACAGAATTTTATGAGTGCTTTAGGGAAGAGATGACACTGTTGTTGCGAGCAGCCTTTAACAAAGTATTTGGGGAGGGGGGCCAAATGCCACCTTCTTGGAATGGGGCAGTTATATCAGTGTTGCCCAAGCCCAGCAGGGACCCCATGCTGTGCTCATCCTGTTGGCCTTTTTCCATCTGAACATAGACTATACATTTCTGATGGCTATAATTACTAAACATCTAGAGGGCCTCATTCCCCAGCTTGTAAACTGGACCAGATGGGTTCAGTGATAGGGTGCCAGGCAACAGATAATGTTAGACGCACTCTGCATATCATAGACTATCTGAATCAGGTTAAAACACTAGCCATTATAATGAGTATGGATGCGGAGAAAGAATTTGATCAAGTGAATTGGTCTTATCTGTATTTCTTTTTTTATTTGCTTTTGTTAACCAGGTAAACACACTAGACAGCCAAGTGCCTATTTTCAGGTGCAATCCATAAGGATTACAATTGTACATACCAGAGCATCAGGCAGACAGGGAACATACAAAGTATCAGAACACAGGTTACATCAAGACGTACATTATGATCATCAGGCAGACAGGGCTCATACAAGAGCAACAGAAACAGTGATTAAAATGAGAGATGTAAGCAATAAGACATGACGGGGTATGTGTTGAACATGTATTACCGCACGGCTGGGGTTAGTAAGTCACGAGGCTGCAGGCCGAGTGACTTCAGCCCCAGCCGTGCAGTAACATATGTTCAGCACATCCCCCTGAATGTCTTATTGCGCTTAGAAAATGGAGAAATGTAATTGTAATTGAAACAAAATGAGAAAATATTGTATTTCCATTAAAATATTCCTTTATTTGAACAGTGTTCCTACGCAAGGAAAAATAGCCCCTTTAAACTGACACTTTGTAATGCAAACAGTCTGTTTAAAATGACAATTTCATTGTTTAGGTAAGCAATGAATCATGTAATAACCTTATAATGCAGTAAAACTAACAATGAACATGACATAACTGAGAACGAGAACGTGAATTTTTTTTTTTGCTCTGAAACGGCTGTTACCGAAAAGTGCAGTTTATAAGCTGCCTAACAAATTTGTGTACACTAAGCACCTATTTTGCACCGACTGCAACTGTGTATCAAGCTTATGATGCATCTCTGTGGGGTCACATAGATTCCATATTTGTTTGGAAACGTTCACTTACTGCTCAGCACACACACACGCGCACGGAGTTCGACTGCGAGAGATTAAAAACCGGCTCCGTGGTCATAACAGCCAGTTACTTACCCCTCGCTGCAGTGCTGCTATCCCTAACTGCCTGCGGTTGTGTTCTCTGCTCACCCACTTGGCTGGGCCCTTGCTGGGGTCTCTCCTGGTCATCATTCTCACTCTCAGACTCCCCCTCACTACTGCTGGAGGAAGAAATATCCTTAAGTTCCGCCAGCATCACTACATACCGCCGCCTGTCTCCCTGATTCTGACAGAACGACAGCCACCAGAGTGAAGCAACAGCATACCGAAACAGCGATGTTGAGAACTATGCGGCGCTTGGACTGCTGCACCTCCGCTTCCGACCAGGGAAAATCCACTGGGAGTGGGGGAGAATGCCGCTCCAGGGCCAGTTCTGCTCTACATAACAAAGATCAAAACAGTTAAGGCACTATGATTATCCCTGTAGAGTATTTTTAACTCACGTCGTTGTATCTATCATCCGTGGGCTTATCGTGTACTTTCTATGAAATAGTTTGCACTGTTTCTACTGACCCTTTTTTCTCTGTTTTTAAATATTTCGTCAAGCTCGTCTTCTGCTATGCTAATGTTGAAATTTACTAAGCTGTCGCCTGCCATGGTTTGGTATCTGTGTTTCTCTATGCAAGGAAAAAAGATGGCTAACTTGGGCTTTATCAACATTCTATTTGTCAACATTCTATTCTGAGCATTGATTTGTTTGCCTGATGCTTTTTTTTACCTATGTGTAATACATATATGGCACTGCTTTTTGGACCAATCACTGATGTTTATTTGGCAATCCCAATTTATAAAGAATAGCAACATAGTACAGGCATGAGGAGTATAACAAAGGTTCATAACAACAGACATTAAGCTATCTAGGTATATAGAAGAGCATCAGGGTCATAGATTATGTCAAGAGGTAGATAACTGTGTGATACCGGCATGGACAACAAACGCCTACAGGTAAAGTCAGCAATACCCTCAGGAGAACACATGTATTGAGAGGCAAGTTACACAGGATGGGAACAGATTGTGGGTGGATGGGGGGACTTACAGGATGTAGGCACTCTTTTCAGGGTCAGGTAGGGCAGGGAAGAGCAAAGTATTCAAATGGTGGGACAGATGGCATCGAGCTTGACAGGTGGAGGAAGTGCTAGCAGAGGCCGGGGTCACCACGCCTAGACAGTCGGGACCAGTTTAGTGGCTCAGGCACAGAGGCAGGCAGAGGCTGATTTTAGGAAGCCCCATGGGGGGCTTTGAAACAGGAGTGGGAGGTAGTGGAGTGAGTTCTAGCAGGAAGGGAGTTCCATAGCTTGGGTGTATAGGCAGCGAAGGCCCGATTCCCATTTGGGTGTGGGTTTTAGGAACCAGGAGGACCTGAGAGTCGCTGGATTTTAGATGGTAGGTGGGGTTTGCAGGTTTGAGGAATGAGGCGAATGTAGGAGGAGTGTCATTTCTGACAATATTGTCAATGAAGTTGCCCAGGACAAAGGTGCGGTGGTATTCCGGGGGAAGCCACTCCAACCGGGAGTATAGCTTGTGAGGCAAGGAACAGGGAGGGAAAAATGGCATATATTGTTGTACACTGTGTCTCATTTGGAGAGACTGGATTTAGGAACATGGGCAAAGGATACCAAGCCATAACAGAGCGTGGGTAGGAGGATCCTCCTAACAATGGTGAGATGTGCGGCCAGGGTGAGACAACCTTTAGCTCTGTATGCCAGGCCCAGCTTGCAGATTGTGGCCTTACAGGTGTTATGAATGTGGAGTGTGAGGTCCAGTTGTGGGGCAAGGGTGACCCCCAGGTACTTGACCACATCTGCAACATTCAGGAGGGAACCATCAGCTCCCAAGATATTTAGAGAAGCTTGGCATACTTTTATCTTGGCTGAGGAGCCAAAGAGCATGGCATGGGTCTTTTTAAGGTTAATGGTTAGCCTGTGGTCCTCAAGCCAGGTTTGAATGTGGTTAAAGTCAGAGTTTAACCAGGAGTTAATGTCCTTGATGTCACGCGAGCTGACCAGGATAACGAGGTCATCCGCCTACAGAGTGGAGTGCCCATGGGCTGAGACCGAGGGCAGCTCATTTATGAATAGGAAAAACAGAATGGGTCCAAGGACAGAGCCCTGTGGAACCCCACAGGTCACCTGGGAAGGTTTGGAGAGGGCTTTGTTAAAGTTAGTATGTTGGTGCTTCCCAGAGAGGTAGTTGGAGAACCAGGCGTGGTCGGGGGGGGGGGATAAACCCATAGACCAAAGAGGGGAGCACAGTAGCAAGTGATCAACCCTGTCAAAGGCTTTTGAGAGATCGATGTAGATGGCTCCAGTCAGTTTACCATGGTCAGTAGCAGACCTGATCTTGGAGGTGACCACTGCAAGGGCTATAGAGGTGCTGTGCCCTTTTCTGAAGCCATGTTGCGCTTGGAAGAGTAGCTCATAACTCTGAAGGCAGTGAGTGAGCTGGGAGGCAACTACTTTCTCAAGTAGCTTGCTGATCGCCGACAGGATCGCAATGGGGCAGAAGTTATTGAGATCCTTAGGGTCGCCTTGTTTGAGTACAGTGATGACCCTGGCCACCTTCCATACAACCAGGATGGTTCCTGTGATTAAAGAAGTGTTGAATATGTGAGAGACAGGCCAGGCTGGGGGATACCCCAAGGCAGAGCAGTTTAGGTTTAAGGCTGTCATGCCCAGCTCCAATGTGAGGGGAGAGACTAGCAAGGAGCCTATGGGTCTCCGAGGTGGAGACAACCTTTAGGTAGAAGGAAGGTTAGCTAGGGGTCCCTCCATGGGAGGGACCCCGGGGCACGATGCTGGGGGATTGAGGGAAAGGAGCAGCCAGGACCGAGAACTGGCAGTTAAAAGCATTGGCAATAGTGAGGGGGTTATTGCAAATGACCCCACCAATCAGCAATTCGGAGGCCTGGGCTCGAGCTGACCCTTGAACGAGTTTTTAATGTTTTGCCAGAAGGTCCTAGGGTTAAGGATAGTAAGGAGGATTGGCAGAATTCGCTCTTAGCAGAGCGGATGGCTCTCTTGCAGGAACTCCTCAACTGTCTATATTCGAGGAAGTTGGTACTGGAGTGGGAGGATTTGAATCTCGACCAGCATTTGTCCCTTTGCTTCATGAGGGAGAATAGGCCACCATGGAGCCACTTGGTTACCATACCCCTCACCCTCTTTTTTATTAGGGGTGCATGTTTGTTTGGCAGGGGAGTGAAGACAGCGAGGAAGTTGTCAAGGGCCTCCATGGGATCACTTGTGGCAGTGACCCGGGACCAGTCGGTTTGCCGAAGGTCAGCAAGGTAGTCTTCAATGCTAAAATTTGGGTAGTCCCACATCTGGATCACCTTGCTGGGGATTTTGGGAGGTGAGATGCCCCATGTGCAATAGGTGGGGGAGTGATCTACGATGGCATCAGGGAGGACACCTGAGGAGACTATTTTATCAGGCCTGATACTCAGTACCCAGTCCATGAGGAATCCTTTTCCCCCATGTGGGGAGGGCCTCGTGGGTGCGGTGATGAGTTGGCTGAGGGCGAGGTCCGACAGTAGAGGCTCATACTGCTTGGCATTACCCCCCAACCAGTTTAAATTGAGGTCACCCAGAACCAGTAGCTCATTGGAGCCCACTTTGTCATTGAGGCAGTCGAGTAATGAGGAGAGCCCAAGTGTTCCTCCCTTTGAAGGGTTATAGGCACATACCACGTGGATCTTTTTAGTATTGCCTAGTAGGAGGAGGGCGTGCAAGAACTCACAGGCAGAGGGTGTGCCTAATGACAGACACGTTTAAATGCCCCTTATAGTAGAGGAGCACTCCATCCCCCGTGCTTGTTCCCTTCTCTGTCCAGCCTAATAAGGTGGTACCACCTTACCACCTAATAAGGTGGTACCCCAGGAGGGCACACACAGAGTCTGGGGTGTGAAGCTTCAGCCAGGTTTCCATGATCCTCAAAATGTCAGGGTTATAGTGAGCCACCCAGGCAGTTCGCTGTGCTAGGTTCGGTAGTAGACTACGCACGTTCAGGTGAGCCAGCTTTATGCCTTTGGCAGATAGCCAGGCAGGAGGGGACTTGAGGAGGGCAAGGCAGCCTGATGCCCCGGGGTTTGAGCTGTGCCCCCAGCTAGGCCAGGGAGGACCGAGCACCCCCAGGGTGGCATCCTTAAAGTACAGACGAGTTCCAGGCCTAGGCCCCGGGCAGCCCAAGGGAGGCAGAGACTGAGACCAAACCAAAACAGTGACACAGAGTTATACTGACAGAGGCCTGCGGCAGCAGTGGCACCACACCAATTAAGAGACAGGTAGCAGCCTTGAATAATGCTAGGCCAGGATTGCCATAGCACAGGGGGCAGAAAGCTGCAATGTAATGGCCCAGGGTAGCAGTAGCAGATCAACAAGACGAGGGGTAGTAACTGAACAACTCAAGCAGAGGCTGTACCAGAACTGGTATGGGGAGTTGTAGAGACACTTTATCTAGCCTGCAATAAGCAAGTAGAAAATACTGGCCCTAAATAACACCAGTGCGTACAACCAAGTACAAGTATCAACCCAGTGAGACAGCGAGATAAGATATATTGCTTACATTAGACTGTTAGGAAATACTAGTCCTAGAATATCAGCTGTAAATACAATCTGGCGATGGGGAAAAAATACAGGTCCTAAGAAACGCCAGTAAGTATAATCCAGTAATGGGAACTGCATAACAAGGCTAAAGGAAATTTCTGTCTACAAGTCAGATTAAGAGCCTGGATTCCATCCCAGCCAAGCCAGGCGAGGAGGCAGCCCACTGATTAGACCCCCCACAGTGCCTGTCAGGGGAACGATCCTAGACGAGACACAGAGGGCACTGGGAGATACAGCACCAGACCGCTGTGGTGACAAGCGAGAAAGAGGTGGCCCAGGCTAGTGGGAGGGGCTAGGAGCATTTAATGGGAGGAGGGAACGGTGGGTGGGCGGACAAATTTCCCCATAAAGGAGTGCAGCCCGCCGACCAGTAAGTCCCCAGCACGGACTAGGTTGCTGTTTCCCCTTTTTTTTTTTTTTTTTTTTTAATGGGGTCCTTGCCAGGTTTGATTGTGCCCAATAATTTGTAAAAGAAATACAGACAGTATATAGGGACCTCCAGGCTTTTGTCAGGGCAAATGGGTGTCTCTCCCAAGCCTTTAGGTTAGGTTGCAGAACTAGGCAGGGATATCTCCTTTCCCTCTTTTATTTGCTCTTTACATTGAGCCCTTAGCCCAAAGATCAGGCAAGATCAGGAGGAGAGAGGAGTCCAGGTTGGTGGAGGGGAACACAAAGTTGTACTTTATGTGAACAATGTACTCCTCTATCTTACGGACCCAGACAGCTCCATACCTCAGGTGATGGCCCTGGTGGAGGAATTTTTGGTCTTGTCAGGTTACACACTTAATGTTAAAAAAATGTTAACAAAGACTGAGGTCCTCCCCCTAACCTTCCACCCTTCCTGAGTGCTACAAAGTCACTTTCCAATGAGATGGAGTACAACCAAGTAGAAATATATGGGCATAACCATCAAGAACTCAAATCCCTTTCTGTATCCAGATAATTATACTCCTCTTTTTCATCAGGTAAGGGAATATGTCTGATGTTTCCTCAGTCGATAAAATAGGCACGTTTAAAACTAAACTACAGCAATACCTGCTATCTCTAAACAGCTATGATTGCCACTAGCTTTGCTTCCCCCTCTTGTAGTGTGTATCCTACTTTTAATTCCATCTCCCTTCTTTCCCCTATTCTATCTTTCCTCTTCCTACTCCCTATCTCCCCACACTCCACTCACCCCATCTTCCTTCCTTCTCCTACTGGGCTTCTGGCTATCCCTCTCCCCACCCCCCACCCCCATCATTCTTCCTCCCACAGTCTCCTGGTTCTCTCTCCTCCTCCCTAAAACTGACATGTTGGTTACCCCTGTCCCTCCCCAGCTACTAGTCACCTTCTTCCTCTCTAAGTGACAAGTTATTCGGACTGCCTCTCCCCTAACTTGTACCCTCTTGACCTGCTCCCTCCCCATTATTGTTTTCCTCTACCATTGTTTTCTTGATATTTGTTGTATCCTAGCCAGCACTTATTACATAACCTTATGTGAGTTTGACACTGGTCTTGTACTTGCATGGTTTTCTTTATTGGCTTTACTTGGTTTTCTGTATTCTACTTTTTGCTATGTATGCTCCTTGTAAACATGCATTGTACTCACTTTGTATTTCTCCTGATATGATGCCTTTGTAAACGAGTCTCTGGCTCAAGGGTTTGCAATTCCAATATTTTCAATAAATAAATAAATTAAATAAATAAATATGTTAGGAGATGGTCTCTCCTCCCAGTACCATTCCATGCTAAAATACAGCAGTAAAAAGGAATGTTTTGCCAAGGCTTTTATATGTCTTTCTCTGTGCCCCAGTCCATTTAACAAAGAAAGGACTGGAGGAGATGCAGAAACAGATATTTGGATTTATCTGGGCCTAAAAGAAACCACAGGTTTAAAACACGCTGCTTTTAGCTTATAAAACCTTAGGGGGATGGTCAGTACCAGCTTTGGGGGATTACTGGGTGGCTGTACAACTTATAGGACCCTTCTTATGGGGATGCTCACAATTTTGAGCACTTTTGGAAGGAAATAGAGGAGGCAGTCTCAGAGCATAGACCATTATCATCATCACTATTGTTTGACCTGATGGCGTTGCAAAATACAGAGCAGTCCACTTATGAGATGCAAAGTTACTTTCAAAGCTTGGCAGAGGGCATTGCAGGCTCCACAGATGATGGGACAGGTTGGGAGATATAAATGGTTTGAATGGGATGAGACACTCCTTCCTGGCAGAACAGACCCTTGGTTTCATAGGCAGGTGATTTGGGGACTTTATTCCTCAGACCAGTTATTAGTGGGGACAGTGGTAAAATCTTTTGAAGAGTGTAAGATGGAATTTAGTTGTTTGCCCACAGACAGATTTTGCTACTTCCAAATGAGGTACTTTATCCAGGCACATGTCAGAAAGATGGAGAGAGATGATGAGGACACGGGGGAGAAATCTTCTTCTTGGTCTTCAGTTAAACATGACAGATCAAAAGGGCGCTGTTTCAATGATTTATCAATTTTTAATACAAACCCAGAGGACAACAGTGGTGAATCTCATGGCCAGATGGGAAGTGAAGCAGACATTAACTAGTAAGCAATGGATACAAATTTGGGAGAATTCATTCTGAACCTCCTTCTCCCCTGGATGGCAGGAATTTGCCTGGAAGGTTAAATCTAGATTTTTTAAACCCCGATAATAAAGGCCATATGGGATCACACAATGTCTGTGGCACGTTGGAGGCACTGTGGCAAGACGCAGGCTTCTCACACACACATTTTCTACGCAAAAGTATGTATAAAAAAGTGAAAAAAAGTAAGGACAGTCTGTGCGTGTGTGTGTGTGTCCCTTGTGACGCAACTGTATCATCACAGACATTGACCCATGCCTGCAGCAGACTTCATGAGTGGCCTGAAGCAGCTACATTATCACACACATTGTGCCACACATGTAGCAAACCTTGCAAATAGCCCTGCGGACGTTCATAAAGCAGCTACAGTATGTCATCACACATGCAGTCCCAGACTTGTAGCTTGCTTGTCCAGTGGCACTGAAGGCCACTCATGAAGCAGTAGCAGTGTCATACACATTGCCCCAGGCCTGACTCCAGCGGCCTTGTGTCTCATAATATACGAGCACAAGTATTCACCATGGCATGTAACTGTATTCCTTGTATGATGCTATTTATTTATAATGTTAAATCATATGTATGAAACTTGGGTTGCTGTTTGGCATTCAGTCTGGTGGGGTTCACAGGGTGGTAGATGGGGATAGGCAGAGTTAGGGTTCAAAAACCCTAACATCACATTTCCTTACTTTCTTGCTTTAATAATCAACCCTAAATTTGATGTCTTTTTTTTTACAATGAAGTGTCTGTATTTTTGAGATAGACAGTCATAATACCTTAGGCCTTATGTAAAGCTGCCCTATCAGGCATAGCCCAGAACACTGCGCCAGACCGGTAGTGGACTTTGTGTATGGTCCTGTGGGTCACTTGCATCACAGCTGCGTCATCACACACAGTGCCCCAGAACTGTAGCACGCTGTATGAGTGGTCTGAGCTGCATCATAACACACACATTGCACTAGACTTCCTGTGGAGGGCAACCCCGAAAACACATTTTGGAGAGGGCTTACAAGTTACCACTGACGTGGTCATGAGGGAGGGTGTCAACTTGCTGATCAGTTAAATTTGTGGTAGAAATTAGTTAAAATGTCACTGTTATAATTCAAAGAAAACTAAACTTGAAAAAAGAAATGTCAGCGCCCAAGCACAGTTCACTGGTTTCTAGCTTAGGTTTTTCTTGCACCTTTTTTTCTGATAGGATGCTAAAACTAAGTCAGAACAAAAGCAAAGTGCATTTGCACATGGCTATTTTTGTCAACACTGATTTTATTTTACTCATAACATTGTCACTTTTAAATATATTTTTGACCAAAATACCACTAATGTACAAGTTACCACCCTCCCTCACCACCACTTAAGTGTTAACTTTCAAAACACACCCAAAATGTGCTTGCACGCAGCAGTGAATGACTCACAGTTGTGACTGCAAAGAGTGATCTAAACTCCCGAATTAACTGTGAATGCTTTTACAGTGCCATAAATGGCAAATCCCAGTTAAGCATAAAACACCTTATGAAACAGTTGCGCAAAACAGAACTGTGTATGTGCAATGTCTTAAACTTTTTTGTTATTAATAATTTAAAGTCTATACATTTTTTATTTAAACCGACAGGTGACAAATCATCCTTGGGCCAAACTCTAACCAACCTGAAGATTTCAAGGTGCAACTCTCAGTTGTTTTTCCCTATTGAGAGTGAAAAACAAAGGTCTTGAAAAACACATTTTTACACATTTTCAACCTTGCAGCACAAAATAAGCAGCCCCAGGATACCTTAATCTGTGTACACAAACCTGTGCACCCACATCTCAATGCACACTAAAAAATCAGAACACCCAAACTTTTACAGGTGTAAAATACTGAAAACAATCTAAAACCCCAAATATACTGCATTGCCTTTATCACTCTCCAGTGTTCATGTGAACATGTTTCCCTGCTGTCGTAGATTATGTTCAAGACAAATTAGCATGCATGTGTTTGGGATGGTAGGGAGTAAGAAACAAGATTCAGTGGTCAAGAAATAATTCTGTAGTGTAAATCAAAATTTACTAGCCAAGTCACTGACCACAGAGCAGAATTAAAGAAATTAAGAGCGCTACCACTCTTGCCATTGCAGGTTCGTGTGTTTGGAGTGTTTCTAGCGGTGCTTTTTACAAGGGGTGTCTTTGTTGTACGAGACCAGGGCATAACTTCAGAGGCAGCCTGGCAGAGCTCTATATTGAGGCCTTATTGAGCTTTAATAACTGGAACACATTGAAAACCAAGATTTGTATGCAGCTGTGCTGTTTCACCCAGTTAGCATCCCACGCATAATCACTGTGACAACAGTCATTTTGGCAAAGGGTTTAGTCTTCAGTTAACATACTTGCAAATCTGTCCTGCTCTGTATTTTTTTAACAATTGAAAGCTTAGAATTCTGTATCCTGATTTGTCTCTATTTTACTTTATCTAATAAAGCCAGTTCTTAGACTGTTCCCACCTAATAAACCTCCTATTATTCCTTTGTTCCATCGTAAGTTATACCTAATAACTAATTTGTTGGGAATTGTTGCTCTTGAAAGACTTGTCTCTTGCTATATCAATTTTTATTTATTTGTAATTTTTTTTTTTTACCAGAAAGACGCACTAAACTATGGTAGCTTGTTTTGAGATGTGTCCCTGGGGATGGGTTACTTGAACCTGATTTATTGATGGGAGATTGTAGGCCATTGGATCTTTTTTTTACACAGCTTTTTCTCTGCAGCAGGTCAGCTCTGGAAGGCTATCAGCCCTGTCCTTGCCCCCTCCATCTGACATTCACCCCCCCGACCAACCATCCCCAAGAATTCCCCTACGGATTACCCCCATGGCTGGGCCAGAAAGGGGAAGGCTGTTCTCACCCCCCACACACACACACACACATCCGGTGACTCATATCCAGAATTGAGGCGGTGGTCAGGTGGCAATGCAAGAATGGGGCATGGAAGCAGGGCTTCACAGAGCTGGTGCTTTCCCTTTTACATTTTCTCACCTGTCATCTAGCCACAGCGGCACATAAGCATATGCACATGGAGGTATGCGCACGTTTCAGAACCATGGCCCCCCCCCCACAGCACTCAGCTCTGGCACTGCCACCCAGCCTCCATCAAATCGCAGCCAAGGAGCAAGACAGAGAGATGGCATCCCACCCTATCTCATGGAGAGGAGAGCAGTCGTCGGACACTCAGTCCTCCCCCCCAGCCAACCCCCAAACTCAGGTCATCAGTGTGGGAGAGGTAAGGCACATAGTACCTCAGCCCTCTATGCCACTGGGCTGGCCTATGCCAAGGGATCTTTGACTTCCGCCTAGACAGTGACCAGAGTTGGATAGAAAGGACCTTGGTTTAACATCTCATCCAAAGGATGGCACCTCAACAGTGCAGCACCCCCCTTGCACTGCTCTACAGTGTCAGTTACTGGTATTACATCAAGTACCTGGTGTGGGGCTAGAACCCACAACCTTCTGATCTTCTGGCCCTAGAGGCAAGTGTGCTATTACTGAGGCACTGACACTGCTTTCACAAATGTTTTTGAACAATTTCATTTTCCACAATGTTCCTTTGATGTTTGAATCCTGTACATACTACTCACTGTAACTAATTCCGAGTTGCCCTGGGAAATCCGACTTTCAGTTCCAGTAGGCCTACCTCAGCACCAAAATAAATAGATAGCACTCTCCATTCCCTGTATTGCAATCTGATGTATTTTTAATAAGTCAGATGTCATTGTTGCATCTATAAGAAGCACCAGTCATGCTCAACTAAACAAAAAAGACCAACATTAAATTAACTCCGAGGAAACCAGCAGACATGATAACCCAATTTGTTTTATTATTCTATATTTAGAAGGGAACGGATCATATTTAGCTTCATGGACACAGCAACCTGATCCCTTCTCCTTCCCTGTTCAGTCAGCATGCCTCACACTCCAGACATCATACTTGAATTGGGAGGGTTCTTTTTCAGTGGACTTTTTACATTTCAGAGTCCTATTTGTTTAAAATTAAACCCATTGAACTGACCTGCCAGTGTAGCGGTATCATTGTCACTTGTGATTCCAATGACCCAGCTTCAGAAACGAGCCTGAGTCATCATCAGAGGACTGGCTGGGGGGGGGGGTTAGGAGGACTGAGCATCCCACAGCACATTCCCCCCCTTGGCGAGGGAGGGCTCACAGTCTCCACTGCTTTATCGGACCACAGGTGGAAGTGCAATTTGAGCTGGTGTGCACGGGAGGGAGGATGGTGATGAGCTTGATGTGTGCATGCGTGCATGTGTACGTGCACATGCATTTCTGTAACTCACCGGTCCTGAGGAAGGGGAATATCAGAAAGTTTGAAAAGATCCCCAGATACCGCAGTATGATGTCCACCCTACTTGCAGGCTCTGCACAGCCAACCGTGGCCATTACCATCAAACTTGAGCTTAATCTCTGTTGGGGTAGGTCCCCCCCAACCTGGCAGCCCTACCCTGGGGGGAAGGGCTAGCCAGAGAGGATGACATGGTGAGGTAGATCTCAGGAAAGGTGGGTGACTGGGCTGGGTATGAGAGTAGGACCGAGACAGGGTCTGCTGGGGAGCAGGGGAAAAAACACCATAAAAAAAAAAAAAAAATCAGAGTCACTGCTCAGCTAACAAGACATCCCTGTTCTGAAGCCAGGTTTACAGGCCCTCTTTGAAGAGTTAATATTTCTGATGCTAGCTAGTTGGCCTGGTGCAGTCGCTCAGCTGGTAAAGCACTAGAATGGTATTCTGGAGTTCGAGTTACACTTAGGTCACATGATTTCTTTCTTATTAGTGCTTAGTAATGGCTACTACTGCACGTAAATATTAAAATAATGTAAGGGGGTTGTACGTTGTGAGATTTTTTTACACACCCGAGGTGTGTGATACTACATAAAGCAAGAGCGTGAAGCATGAGTGGTTTGTGATGGTATCACTCACCAAGGGTGTGTAAAAAAAAAATGACAATGACCCATAGTTTATTTTATACAACTGCTGGTTCACAAATCATAGATCACAGATGTTACTTTCACTTTCTTTTTATGCCCTTTTAATCCACTGCGGGCAGACTAGATGGACCTAGCAGTCTTTATCTGCCGACAATTTCTATGTTTTTATGTTTCTATGTTTAATCTGGTGTTGCTGTATTTGGAAAAGGCACCAGTTTTAAAGATACACAGAAACAAAAAAAAAAGAATACATCTGACTTGATTTCCATATTAACTGACTGATTAATATGAATAGAGCCCAGTTAATTTGGCATTTGAAATGAGTGTTAGTCTAGTAAATAAACACACTGACCAGTAATTATAATTTCTTACAATCATTTCTTGGGTATGAAAGTCTTAGCTAAGTTTGCCACTGTTACACAATATGCTACTAAATGCACAATATATTGTCAGCGCACTGCTAGGGTCATGAGACCAAATCGTTGCTAGAACTGCATCTAAAATAAATGCTGGGATTTTTAAAATGGATATTTTACATATGGATTGGAATTACAGTGACCTTACAACTAACATTGATATAGCCGTAGAGTTCTTCATATCTGAACTGACCATACATGTGATAAACACACTTCTTTAAAAAGTTACCAGTAGAATTGGTGGCAGGTCACAAAGTAAGATGTACTCTGAACTGTTAAAACAGCTGAGGTACAGGGACACGTTCTGGCAAAAATATAAAAGAATTGGTAATTGAACACTGCTTATAAAGTATAAGGAGCTACAGCTACATAGTAAATGTAAATTATTTATCAGGAAAACAAGGGCACCATTTCTGAACGATGAACAAAGAAGATGCATGGCTAACTCGAGAAGACTCTGGGCTATATCTGTGCTACAGTATGTTAGGCTGGGAACAAAAGGTGGATATTAAAATCTGAGTGGTCAAGAATAAATTACTTAAACTGGATGATACAGCAGAACGCTTCGGTGAATGTTCTAGCGATATTAGTAATCAGTCTTTACAAAGGAAGCAAATTAACTTGGGGGTGTTTGTCAACATCGAACAAGCATCTTTGCAAATGTCTCTTTTTTATGTCAAAAAGGTGTCCAAGAAGGATGTTATAAACTTGATCAAGGGTTTGAGATTGACTACAAAAATCAGTTGTGATGGGATATATTTTCATTTTTAATTAAAATGGCAGTCTCTGAAATTGAAACTAATTGTAAAATTAGTTAATGTTTCAGTGTGTTTTTAAATGCTACGTACCCTTTGGAAACAGGCAGCTTTGGTTCCCATCCATAAGGGTGGTAGCATATGAACTATTAGTAACTATCAACCTGCTATATTGCTGTACTGCCACTGCTTAACCCCCCCCCCCCACCACCACCACCATTGAAAGTCTTTGAGAACATTTTTAAATGTCCACTTGGTTCAGTGTTTAATAAACTGCAATACACTTTCAAATGCCCAACATGATTTTCAATCTAGCTGTAGTACCACTACAGTGCTTTTTTAATTTACTGTTTATGCCCCTTACTTTACCAGCATGTGCCCTTCCTCCAGCACCCCTAGTAAATCCCCCACCTTTTCCCAGATTTATCCCATCCTCATTCCCCATGACTTGCTTCCCATGACTGGACTGACAGAGTGCGCAAAGTCCCCCTTCCCCAAATCCAAATTCATTTAGGAAGAGCACTTTGATTGGCAATGTAGAGCCCGTGAAGTCCAAAATCATCTTGCACTGCTGGAGTGTTTTTCCATGCTTTTGTCCCTCTCCCCTGGGACAGCAGCAGCAAGAGTGGCATGCACACTAATGAAAGAGTGCTCACATGAAGCACTAGCACGTGTCTCCCCCCTCTCCTAGGCACGCTGCCTGAAGCTTCACTTGTAGGTCACCCAGGTGGTGCCTGCACAGAGCTGTCAGATAGCCTCCCTCTCCAAAAGAGGAGAGCATCCTTCAGGATGTTCAGTTCTCCTTTCCCCATCCAGCCTCCAGCACTCCAGGCTCATCCTGAACCCAAGTCATCAGCATCATGAGTGGTAGTGTTACCACTGAGCTGGCAGGTCATCAGTATCACTACAGCTTTAATTGAATTTTTACAGAGTATGTGCAGAGAGTTTTAGTCAATGAGGACTGTGCCAGAGCAGTTTTGTCAATTTGATGAAAGCGTTTAACTTGCCAATGTCACAAGTTAGTATGTAGTACTTTAAGAGCATGGGGTTTATCATATCAGTCGTTAGCTTGGTTTGAGAATTATTTATCAAAACAGACAGAAATGTAGGAAGGCCATGTCCACTGCTCCACTCTGACCTAAATCCTTTGTGATCCAGTCAAAGAAATCTATCAGATTCATTTGACATGACCTCCCCCCTGTGAAAATCCACTGGATTCAAGATATTACACAATCCTTTCCATCAGCAGTGATTCCATTAACTTTCCTACCACCGATGTCAAGCTGACTGGCCTACAATTGCCGGCCTCCTCCCTGCTACCACTTTTGTGTAGTGGGACCACATCCACCCTCCTCCAGTCCTCAGGAACCACTCCTGTTTCCAGTGGGTTGTTAAACAGAACTGTAAGAGGTGCAAACTCAAATGCTGATGATAAATAAATGCATTATCTAATCCTACAGAACTTTTTTTTATAGGGGTCCATATTGTGGCCCTTACTGTTTATTTATAGATTTTGTGGTTGTGTGTCAGTCTGTAACTTTTGTAGTATCATCATTTATGTGGATGATGGGGTCATATTGTCCTCCAGTCAGGCTGTACCTGTCCATTTAGATCACCCACAAGAAGACTTTCAGAAAGTTTAAATTTTGTTTTCAAAATAATAAATTAATATTGAATCAGAACAAAACAAAATCTATGATTTGCTGTAATGGAATTAAACTGATAAAGAATCATCTGTTGTATATAACTAATGTAAGTGATCAAATACAGCCAGTTGAGAACGTTAAATATCTTGGCTTGCTGACTGCATAGACCACTTAATTACAAAGGATAATATGAGACATGAATTATCATGTCAGAATTGTGTTACACAAGAAATATGAAAATTGGTTGTACAAAATCGTATTTTATTCATTATAGATTATGGTAATGTGATCTATGCTGAGGCAACTGACAGTGCACTGTTCAGGATAAAGTTATTACTAAACAAGACCTGTTGATTCATTTTCAGTTCAACCACAACAACCCATCATTGTGACCTTTATTTCAGGACTGATTGGGTAATTCTAGACCAGCAACAAAAATATTATACTGGTCTTATTGGGTTGTCCACTGGTATGGGTCATGTCCTATTGGTGCATCTGATAAGGAAACCCACCAGACAGAGGTCCATCCAGGATATAGTGCTCACCAACTCAGAACCAGTAGAAGCAGTAAGAATTGGGGTTCCACTCAGAAACAGAGACCACTACTCAGTTTTCCTCAAGTTAGCCCTTGGAACCGAAAGAGTGCACACAAGAACGAAGGTCTTGGACTTTAGAAGAACACACTTCAGCAAACTCAGAGGGGTGGTTTAAGACAAGTTAGAAGAGGTTGGCAGTATAGGTTATGTGGAAGAGAGATGAGGGGTAATAAAAGGGGTCATCCGTGAAGCATCGCAGTTATACTTACAAAAGATAGCCAAGAGAAATAAACTCAGGAGACCACTATGGCTCTTGGCAAGGACCAGAGAAGCTGTAAGGGCCAAAAGGAAAGCCTTCTACAGGTTTAAAGAGAAGCAGGGGGAAGTAGAATAGGAGGAATACGTTCTGTGAAATAGGGAAGCAAATAAGGTTATTAGAGATGCAAAGGCAGACACGGAGCTGCGAATAGCCGAGGGGGTCAAGCATGGAAAAAAACATTTTTTTCTGCCATGTCAGTGAAAAAAGAAAGAAAGGGGGGATACTTAGGTTACTAGAAGGGGACAGGGTGGTAGGTGAGGATGAGGATGAGCAAAAGGATGCAGTCCTGAATGACTACTTTTGCTCCATCTTCACCAGGGAGGATAGCGGTCCCCTCCCTGAGAATGGCATCAAAGCAACCACAAGAGGAATCCCGGAAGTGGAGAAACCAGTATTTACTAGAGATAGGGTCTGGAAAAGGCTAGCAGCCCTCAAGACAGACAAGACCCCTGGTCCAGATGGGACACATTCAAGGGTGCTCAGAGAATTGGCAGATGAACTAGCTAAACCTCTGACAGGTCTATTTAATGGCTCACTTCAGATGGGGATTGCCCCAAGAGACTGGAGGGTGGTGTCACAAACCCACTCAGCAGGTCAGCCCTCTACTCCCAAAGTGCCAACCTCCAAGCGCAGTCTTGTGAACAGTTTAACAGAACAAGGTAACCCTCTTTTCTGTTTTTGTGGGTTCAAATCAACCTTTGGTCTCAAGTCTTGGAGGGATTCAAACTGTGAACCTCTTGCTAGCATACTCAATGGACAGGCTCAGATATATCTGTCTTCAGGGGGCCAGATATCTTTGCCTATGGGCACCTAACCAGGTGTACAAAATGAACCCTTAAACTTTAATAAAGACCTCAGATTATTCTTACCTTTTTCCAGTTTAGTATCACCATTCAAGCTTATGCCCAGTGTCTGCTGTAACCATATATACTCTACTTGTAAAGGAAAGAAATCAAAGACAGACCAAGTAAGCTCTAAAAAAAGTTTTACTAAAATAGATAATAATATGTAAAACATACAATACAGAACTATTTTATCACAAGACATACAAATCTTTTAAAAGAACAAGGGTTTAAACAGTGCAATTCCTACTACAGTAATTAGATTTGTCTCTCTTTTTAAATGCCTGTTTAAAGTGCTCACAGATGTTTCTTTATCAGAGTCTAGTTAAAAGTGTCTCTGAAGTAAAACAGAATATTTCTTAAAGAAAACTGGATTTGCCAACCCCTTTGAATGAGGCCACCTAGCTCCTACCTGTCAGAACATATATAAACAAAATATATCTATATGAAAAAACAGGATGTCTTTTCCAAGTATTACATTCTGCAACCTCAGCATTTCTTTGATCTGTTGATCAGTTTCCCCTCTCACACAGACATCAGCATTTATGATTTTGCACCAGTTTACTAAACCAGGTTTCCTCCTCTTGAAACATCATAAAATGATGCTCAACTCAAGCCTCTTCCAGCCTGTAATTAGCTTCAGGCCTTCCAGGAAACACCTTGTATCCAAAATCTGTGTGTGTGTGTGATCTCACATGTTGTTTCAGCCTTTCTCATGGGAGACAGTCCATACACATTTTTTCTATATTACAAAAAATGATCATACAGCACTCAGAACTGGCTGTCCATGTCACAGGTGGCAGACATGGTTCTGCTCCATAAAAGGAGGGACAAGAAACAAGGAGGAAACTACAGATCTGTCAGTCTTACCTCTGCTGTGGGAAAGCTGATGGAGTCACTGCTCAAAACAGACCTTGTGAACTATCTGGAGGGTAATGGTCTCCAGGATACTAAACAGCACAGCGCTGTGTCAGGAAATTTCAGCCAGACTAACTTCATAGGCTTTTTCAACTGAGTAGCAAAGGAACTGAATAGAGGCCATGCCATTGATCTACTCTACTTCGATTTCAGTAAGGCCTTCGACTCTATGCCTCACAGAGGCCTACTGAGGAAGTGGGAGGACCTGGGGATGGCTGGGGTGGCTAGAGATATATATATATATTTTTTTTAATTTAGTTGTTTAACCAGGTATAGCACACTAAGCTGGAAGCTTTTTTACAGGAGCAACCTGGGAGCACAAGGAGGTTAAGTGACTTTCTCAGGGTCACACAGTATTCAAATGGAAGCTGTGGGATTCAAACCCAGGTTTAGTCTGCTGGATGTCACCAGATTTGCAGCTCAGAGCCTTAGACCACTGTGCTATACTGCCTATATATATATATATATATATATATATATATATATATATATAGTTAGATAGGTAGAGAAATGGCTAAAAGGGAGGCAACAGTGTGTTTTGGCAAATGGAGTTAAATCAGAGGGGGGGGGAAGTCATGAGTGGGGTACCACAGGGGTCTGTCCTGGGCCTAGTCCATTTTAACATGTTTGTCAGTGACATCAAAGAAGGGATCTAGGGTAGGATAAACCTCTTCGCAGAGGACACTAAACTCTGTGGAAGGGTGGATTGGACTGAGAGAATTAGAGAATTACAAAATGACCTACAGAGGTTTGCGAGGTGGTCAAATGTTTATGTCTGGCAGTTTAAATTCAATGCCAAACAGTGCAAGGTGATGCACCTAGGTAAACTCAAGAACAGAATACTGGGGGAGGGGTTAAACTTAGTATCACAGCTGAGGAACATGCCCTAGGAGTCATCAGCAGTGAAACCCTTAAACAGGTTAGCCAATACAACAAAACATGTAATAAGGCAAACAAGATGCTGGGGTGTAATGCGAGGGGTATTGATAAGAGGAAGAAAGAAGTGATACTCCCCTCTATAGATCCTTGTTGAGGCCACAGCTGGAGTACTGTGCCCAGTTCTGGAGCCCTCACCTTAGAAAGGACAGGGATGGGCTGGAGGCAGTGCAGCGCAGGGTGACGAAGGTGATCTGGGGCCAGCAGGGGAAGCCCTGTAAGGAACACCTTAGGGCGCTGAACATGTACTTGCTGGAGACCAGAACAAAGTTAACTATGAGGAAGTATTTAGCAGGAACACCAGTTCAACAACCTGAGGGCACAAATGGAAGCTGACAGGATGAATGTTCTGAAGGGACATGACAAAGTATCATTTTATTGAAAGGGTGGTAGAACCACCTACTAACCGAAGTGGTAGAAACTAAAACCATGGGGGGCTTCAAATGGGCTTGGGACAGAGCAAAAGGAATAGTGCTCACTTGCAACGATGAAACTAGGGGAAAGGATCAGAGAGACTGTTAAGAGGGTTAAAACCCTGTATGGACATTAGGTTGCGGGGTTATATAGCATCCCATGGGCAGACTTGATGGACCTTTGGTCTTTTTCTGCCATCACTGTCTACATTTCTATGTTAATGGCCTTCAGATTTTGATAACTTAATGTGGCAACCTGTGCAATACTAGATCTTCGAATCTAAACAATTTGGTATTACCTTGTATGCGTACCTCACAATGACAATGGTCTTCCATGCATAGACTGACAAAACTACAGAATTCACCACCAAGGATTATAAGACAGTGTCCTAGGAAACCAACATTCAAAGGCTCTTTGAGAACTACTCTTAAAGTGCAATCTCTGTGTGGCTATTAATTATTGACACAATTTTATACATATGTGTGATATTCATTATGTTGTCTTTACAGTATCTTTTATCATTTTATTTTGACACAGGTCACGTTTTAAAATACTGTAGATATTTTTCACCTAAAGGCTTTCCTGGCAAAAAAAAATACATGTCTGAATTTGAAATGCAAGCTTTGAGAAATTTTGCCAGGGCTACAGATAAGTATCTCGATTTAAATTATTGATATTGAATGGTATTATGGGTTCTATGTCATAATAGCAAATGCGGAACGGTGATCACTATTATAGTGAATATATATCGCCAAAAAGCAAATCGGCGATATACACTTACTGGCGAACAAACACACGGCAATCTAGTGTTTCTGAGGGGCTGTGCCCCTGCTGGGGCTCTCAGGAGGCTTTGCCCCCCACACACCCCCCTTACTAAGGATTCCTAACTCCAGAGGGCGCATGTCAGGGAAGGGGCACAAATTTGGCAAAAAAAAAATATTAAGTCCGGAGCCGCAGGCAGCATCAAAATTTACACCCTCCCATCCCCAGCCCTATGCTGCAGCCAGTCTCCCTCACCACCACACCACATGGCTGGCTTGGTGGCAGCAGGCGCAGTCCCTCCCAATAACCCTCTTCCCTTTCCCTCCCCTTCCCCTCACCAATCCCCTGTTCCAGTTGCCTTTCCCTACTGTCGTGGTAGACCTAGTCGCTACCCTTGCAGCACTGGATATGGAGTTGCTGTTTTAATGGGTGCCCATATTTGGTTGCTATGATCACTGGATACCAGTATGATGGTACATGGTTACCCCTTGTTTCATGCAGATTTTCCTCCGAAATAAAAAGCTTATGTACCACAGTTCAAATGTCATAGAATACTGTTGTACCTTTCTGTGGTAAAACTGCTTGTTTAATTAGAAAGAAAACTTGAGTCACCTGTATTTTAACTTGTATTTCCCCATGCACAGAACCTAGATCCTATCCTAACACAAAACCTTATGTTTCATCATTGTAAAAGCAGAGACCCACCCCTCCCTTGGGTGGGTTTTCAGCAGCTGACTGAGACTGGGTTTCTGTTTATAAAATTATGACAAATTAAACCTAAGATTTCTTAGGAAGAAACAAAAACAGCATATTTTAATGTTCCAAACCTATACTTATACAACAAGCACATGGCCAACTGTGCATGACCTGGCTGTGTTTCTGTGTCAGAGTTCTGATGACATCAGGGACCTCTCGAGCTCCCCTGGCGAGGTCCCTATGATGCCCTCAGAACCTCTCGATGGAAACACAGTCTTGCTCTGCAAGGTTGCTCATGCATTGTGCTTTATAATATTTTGTCACAATTACTTTATTTTACATTCGGTACAATAAGAGAACCTCATTTTTATCTCTCCCAGCACCCGAGAAGAGATACCCATTACCAATAGACAGCAACACTGAGCTGTGAATTTGCAGAAGTGTTTCTTTTTGTCAATTACAAGCCAGAATCTAACAACATGAACCACAGCTCGGCAGTGCTTGATCTGCTCTGTGGTTTTCTGTCTTTTCCGCAGGAAACTCTGAGAGGCACAGCTCTCTTTCCTGGCATATCAATAGCAGAGCTCCAGTTCCAGTTTGATCTGCCCTCATTTTGATCTGATTGTCAGTGTTGCGATTTGACCCTGGGGGACCCTACTAGTGGCGATGTGTCTCTGCACTAGACAACTAGTGTTCTTAGTCACTGTGCGGTTATGCTGAAAACTTCATCTTGGTTTCAAAATTTTTTCCGTGCTGATTTCTATGTTGCCATCTCTCTTAGCAGTCACCCAAACAGTATAACTGCTCTGTCAAGCTGCATGGTGTTAAGCTGGCCCGCTGGCACAGTGGTAGCACTGCTGCTTGCAATGCCAGCGACCCTGGTTCGGTAGCAAGCCTGGGTTGCTGGAGAGCTGGCAGGGGGGAGGATCAAGTGCCCACAGGGCTGTGCTCCTTTTCCAGGGAGGGAGGGCTGCACTCCCTGCTGCTATATCGCCACCTGGGTGACCACAGGTGGAGGTGCAGTTGGGGAAGCAGAAGTCGCAGGGAGAGGCAGACGTTGTCCGTGGGGCCGGAGTGAAAGCACATCTCAGCGTGCATTTGTCTCCTTGGCCAACCTTGCATGCCAGCATCTGCAGGGCTGGGACTAGAAAACACAGAAAAGCCCCACCCCTGCACCTGGAGACAGGCCCCGCACCGGTGACTGGGAGGATCAGGGGAGAAGCTCCATAGTGGCCACTCCACTTGAGGTAGGTGGGGATAGGGGGGCCCCCTCCACCCCACTCGGAGGGGGGGGTAATCCAAGTGCTTGAATGAATATAGGGGCAGACACATGGAAGCGGAAGTCTTCTGTCCTCTGGTGCAGCCTGTGTGGTCGCATTGGGGACCCTGAGGGAAGGTGTAAACATGGTGATGGAGAGAACACAAACAGAAAATAAAAAAAAAATAAAAAAAGCTGTCTGGTATTGATAGGAGGGTCTTGTGAGCTGAACAGATGACTCCCGCCCCAAAGACTGATTGTCTTTTCAATTCCTTCTACCGTAAACATACCAGGCTCCAGCAGTCAGTCGGCTTCTGAACCCAGATTTTTCCCTTTTGATAATATCTATGGGCCAGTCTTGGAAGATATTTTTATTATGAGAAAGTGATAGCAGCTATTAATGTTGTACAAGTAACATGGTTTTGTATTACTGTTTTCTAAAACTGTTCTTTTTAGGGAACCAGTTGCTATGTTTTAAAATATAAACTGCAGTTAAGTACATCACGTGTTTAAAAATGCAACTTCAAAATCCCTTTTTAATTTGTTTGGTAGATGTGGTCCCTCTACGTGGTTTGAGAATAGCTGCACATGGAGTGCTGTTGAATGTGGTTTCCGACAAGTTTTACAAGCTTTAAAATGATATTCCTCTGCTGAACATAATATGTATGGCTCCGACAGGGAGCTGAAAGATCAGCACCCACTCCTGAACTAGAATTGAAATCTGATCCTGTCATCCTAACTGTTCCTGAGCTGACATGCTGTCTGACCCCTAGTAGTGTTCTATGCTTTTCTTGAGGCACAATGGAAATGTCACTTCATTCAGATAAAGGTGTCATTGTGTGCTGATGTTATAGTGTGCATTTCCAGTAAATGACATCAGATGATTGCCAGTGCCATATAACTGCAGTGTGTTGAAAGCATGATAAAGCAATGTTTCAGAGGCAGACATCAAGTGAAACAAGCGAAAGCCCTTGAAAACGTCTGACTGCAGCCTACCCTGAACGAGATGTCAGCCGCTGACAAAAGTAAATATCTGTTTTAATATTCTGTATACCAGACTATAATCCAAAGTCACACTGTGCTTTTAAAAAGTCCTAGAATGTTTCTAACTGAAGTGTTTACATGTGTCAAGAAGCAATAAAGCAGACTGGACGTTTGAGCTGGCCTGCTTTGCATGCTAAGAAATCAATACCTACTACAGGGTTTTTGTCAACACTGAATTAATATCAGAAGAACATAAACCAACAAAGCCACGTACAGCCCTATATAGAGTCCATGACTGGCTATTAACATCCATTATCTATTGTACCTTTTTACAGCAGTCTGAGTCACAACATCTGGGTTATCTGAGCTCTCCTCATAGACTGATGCACAAAGGAATTCCAAAAATTCGAAATCCAATCTCTCTCCTCCTTTTCTGTCCCCTAATCCTCAGTTCTTTTTGTGCATCTAACCTGGCTGGTTACAATTTGCTTGGCTCTGGGTCAAACCTTTAAGGTAAGAAACTTTAAGGCATTAGTCTCAGCTCCCTATCCAGTTTTTTAATTTAATTTTGAGTTGATTACTAATGTATCTCTGAAACACACCCTTTGCCATGCTTGGTGTGGTTAATCAATTATTTATGCTAGTCAGCTTAGCCACAGTGGCGTCAGGCTATATAGGCATAATGCCAGTAAGTTACAAGAAGATAAGGGACTTGTTCCCCAGCAAATAAGAGTTGTTCATCCCATGATAATTGTTCCCTGTATGCGTTTTTTGCTCACCTGTTTCTCCTTGTCCCATAATAAGGGATTTTGGGACCCGCCCCCTCAGTTTCACCTCATTCTGCTGAGGGAGGGGATTCTTCTCTACTTGCTAGAGAGTTCATGAATTGAGCAGCCCAACATTCAGCACTATCTCCGGCTTACCTTGTTCAGCTGGGGATACGCTGCTGTACAAGTATGGAGCTGAGCCTTTTTCTCCCATTCATCACACTCCACACTATCCGCACGTCGCTGCTTACCTTGTCTCAGGCGCAACCGTGCAGGACCATTACTTTCACCCCTAAAAGCCCTAGCCTTTGTACCTCTTTCCCATGCCTGCTGTCCATTTCTCTGGAGCCTCCTGCTGACTGGAGTGCTTCCAGTGGGAGGGATCGTCTCGCCTGATCTCTGGGATCCAGCACAGGCGAGTGGAGATGCCCACGCACTCCAGGACTCATCCTTGACCCAATGCTTCTCCCCATTGAGCTCCCAGCATTCAAACTTGGTGCCATGAGGAGTCTTTGTTGCGGGGGGGGTGGCGCCACCATTGTAGGAGTCCCCACTTGCGTCCTCGAGAGAGTACCTCCCCTCCAAGATGGAGGCTCTTGTTGATTCTATGGAGAACCTCCTCTAAGATGGCAGCTGCCACTGAATCTCCTCCATCAAGATGGCAGCTGCAATAGTTATCATCGATGCCTTTTAAAGGGGCAACAGCCTTTCTGCCTTAAAGAGATAACACACTACATTCATAATTTAAAGAGGAAATATCCAATCATGGGGAAATTTGTGCAGGCAAAGATTTTATCCCCACGATTCATACTTGGGGCCAAACTCAGCAAGTATTTTATGATATCAGTGCTGGTGACTGCTAGATATCGTGGCTCACTGCTCTGCTCATTTAAACCAGCAGTAAGCACACAGATGAGTAAATTACAAATCAACATTATGTCTTGCAGGCCTACCCTTTACTGAAATGGCAAGAATGGGGAAAACACAGAGAATATGCAGAAAATGCCCCAGTAGCTTGCTAGACAAAGAAATTAGGGAGCTGTGCTCCCTCAGCATGGTGGACTGATCAACAGGACATTAGTCTCACTGCAGAACCCCCAGAGGATGAACCCATCACAAACAGTGCATCCACCTCCTCCCATAGCGTGATGGTAGAACTGTTTCAAAAGTTGTTGGACAAAATAGATGCTCTGGGTTCAGATAAGAGACCCAGAACACCAGATAAGGAGGCCCCAAAACCCAAGAAATCAAGGGGCACAAAAGCCCAAGAATCGGATAATTCTGATACGTCCAATTCAGGGGAGAAAAGTGAATCAGAGTAGGAGGAGGAGTGTGAGGACTTGTCGGCTAGACTGTGCTCATTTGACCTTATTCCAGAACTAATCAGGGTGGTCTGTGAGACCTTGCAAATCGACAAACCAGCAGAACAACCTGACAGCAGATTGGACCCCCTAGTCAGGGAAAAGAAACAGTCCTCAAACTTCTTCCCTGTATGCAAAGCGTTGGACAACATCCTGGCTAAGGAATGGGAGGCACCAGAACCACTCAAAACTAGAAAGAAAGGGACCTTCGAAAGAAGGTACCCCCTGAATCAACAGAAGGAGAAAGTGTGGTCAACATCCCCAAAAGTGGCCTCGGAGGCGTCCTTGCTCAGTAACAAGACAGTCTTACCTTCAGAATTGGCTTCGGCATTGAAGGACTTGACGGATAGGAAGGTAGACTACATAGTCAGAAAGGTTCACGACATGACAGCTATGGCCATAAGGGCCTCTATGGCAGCCACCTGCTCCTCCAGAGCAGTCCTCAGATGGTTAGAGGCCGCATGGCAGGACATCCCCACTTCCAGCACTCATGGAGCGACCATGGACTATGCCATACAGGCAGTTAAATATGTGGGGGATGCCACCATAGACAGTTTTAAGATGTCATCCAGATCAGCTACAGCTATCAACAGGGTAAGGAGACATATTTGGCTTAAGATGTGGAATGCAGATCAGGAATCAAAAAATAGAATCATGAAACTGCCTGTTTCAGGTGGTAAAGTGTTCGGCCCTGGCATAGAGGAGTTCACGGTAAAGAAAAATAATGACAAAGATAACCAGGGAGGACCAGAAATGTTACCGTCCTTTCGGCCCAACAAATTCCACAACTTTGATAACAAAGACAAGAGAGGGCAGAGCCAACAAGGCCAAGACAGACACTCCTTTAGTTTTAAACAGAACATCTTCAACCACAAGCCCCATCACCAGAACACAAGGGGGACGCAGAAGCAATTACAACAAGCAGTCATATAAGCCCAATAATTCCAACAGAGGGTTTCACCAATGAAAATCCACCAGTCCAGGAGGCACTGAACACTGTGGGGGGAAGACTACAGAAATTCACAGCAACCTGAACCAGATCAGTTCTGGACAAATGGGTTACAGAAATAATGTCAAAGGGATATGCAATAGAATTCAATTCAACTCCCAGACGAAAAGGATTCATACAGTCTCACATTGCAGGGAACAGAGAGACCATAAGACAAATCAGGGCCATCCTAAACCAGCTCCTTCACAGCACAGCCATAATTTCAGTTCCAAAATAAGAACATTACTCCAGCATCTACTCAGTCTTCATTCTGGTCCCAGAAAAGACCAGAGACCTGAAACCCATTCTGGATCTCAAGTTCATCAACAAGTTCATGAGATATCAGAGGTTCAAGATGGAAACACTGAGATCAATGATTGCAACAATCCGCAAAGGGGATGTACTGACTTCAATAGATCTGAAGGATGCCTACCTTTATATCCCCATCAGACCGACCCACCAGAGGTTAGTTCAATTTTGCCTACTGGGACTCCTCTTCCAATACCAGTGTCTCCCCATCAGACTGTCGTCAGCACCGTGGGTGTTCACAAAAGTCATGGCACCGCTGGCAACAAAGTTGCGCATGGAGGGGATAAATGTAATTCCATACCTCGATGACTGGTTAATACGAACACAGACTCAGGAGGATTCACAGAGGGTAACCTTACAGGCCCAGTAACTGCTCAGGGAGCATGGTTGAATAATCAACAATGACAAAAGTCACCTGACACTTTCAGTATCGATCAAGCACTTAAGGGCGATGTTCGATACAGCAAGGGGCACATTCAGACCTTGAGAAGACTGAATAGCAACCCTAATAACTCACTGCAGGAGAATACTACATCACAAAATGACAACTGTGTGGCATCTAATGCAACTACTCAGCCTGATGGCAGCTTGCATAGACCTGCACGACTGGGCCAAAGCACACATGAGGCAACTACAGTGACTCCTAGTGAGCAATTGGGATTACGATTTGCAAAACTACAACTAAAGGGTGACCTTGACGACAGCGGTAAAAAGTTCACTGAAATGGTGAATGAATCCGAATAACCTGAGACAGGGAGCAGCTTTGGGCAAACAACATACGAACACTTGAAACAGACGCAAACCTGCAAGGTTGGGGTGCTGTTCTGAACAGACAATCTGTGCAGGAAAAATGGTCAAAAGCAGAGTCACGCCTACCAATAAATATTTTGGAGACCAGGGCCATTCATCTAGCTCTTGAATACTTTCAGGGACAAGTCAGAAAGAGACACATCAAAGTACGGACAGACAACGAAGTGGCCATGTCGTGTGTAAACAAACAAGGAGGAACAAGGAGTAAGACAATGGCCCAAGAAACACAGGCTTTAATGATAGTGGTGGAAAAACACCTTTTCAGCCTCACCACAGTCCACTTGCTGGGAAATCTCAATACAGGGGCAGATTGGCTGAGTAGACAGTCAATACAGCAGGAGGAGTAGCAACTCAACCCGGAGATTTTTGAAAAAATCCAGAAGAAATGGGGCCTCTTCCAAATAGACTGTATGGCATCAGCACAGAACAAGCAACTGCCAAGATTCATATCCAGGTACAGAGAGAATGGAGCAGTAGCAGTGGACACAATATCCACACCATGGAACTTCCAGAAGGGATATGTCTTCCCGCCAGTATCAATGATACCACAAGTTCTGCAGAAGATAAGAGACACGGGCAGCATGGTCCTCCTGATTGTTCCAGACTGACCCAGAAGAACTTGGTGTGCCCTCATCAGGAGGATGCTCATAGACAGACCAATGCCATTAAACTCTTACTGCGAGCTCCCCAAACAGGGCCCAAGGACCCCAGACCTCTAAGACTAACAGCATGGCCACTCAGAGGACTAGACTGCTGAAAGTTGGGGTAACTGGTAAGAAGGCCAAAACAATGGTACAGGCCGGGAGAGACTCTACCAATAGAACATATAACAGACATCGGTCGGTGTTTATGACTTGGTGCGAGGCAAGAAAGTTAGTTGCATCAGAGCGCACTGTCATTGATGTTTTAGAGTTTTTACAAGATGGTTTAGACAAGGGCTTAACCCCGGCATCCCTATGGGTGCAGGCAACAGCCATTGGAGCAATTCGTGGTGAGACCAACCGACACCTGCCAGGAGCAAACCCATTGGTCCAAACCTTCCTGAATTCTGCAGTTAACATTAGTCCCCGTCCCAGACCGCCGACAGCTCCATGGCCCCTCAACCTGGTACTGGACTCACTAACTGGTGTCCCATTTGAGCCTCTGGAGACAGCCCCCCTAGCTGTCCTTACCATGAAAATGGTGTCCCTTGTGGCAGTTTTGTCGGCCAAGAGGACCAGTGAGATTCAGGCCCTATCCTGTAGGGAACCATTCGTGACTTTCTTCCCAGACTGAGTAGTCCTTCGGACAGTCCCCTCCTTTGTTCCCAAAGTGGCCTCCTCATTCCATTTGGCGCAGGAGATTTTGGTGCCTACGTTCAACCAGCAGGACAATGATCCTCACAGGGGTATCCTAACCTGACCAGATCCAGGTCGAGCACTTAGGACCTACCTCACCAGAACAGCCCTCTTCAGATGGTCAGACAGACTGTTCGTTATCCCACAGGGACCAAAACAGGGATTGCAGACCTCTAGGTCCACTATTGCTCAGTGGTTACGACAAACCATAATCAAATCCTACACCTTTGAAGACACACTGGTTCCACCCCAGATTAGGGCCCATTCCACTAGGGCAGTAGCCACCTCATGGGCAGAATGTAATTCAGTGTCCATAGCTGAGATCTGCCAGGGAGTTACCTGGGCACCTCCGCATACCTTCACAAGGTTTTACCAACTCGATACTGGCCTAACCAGCAACTCATATTTTGGATGGAAGGTAATCAAGACCACTTCAACCCCCGTTCCTCCTCCCACCCAACAAGAGAATGTTACTGCTTTGTAATCACCCAGATGTGACTTGGAGTGCTGTAAAAAGGTGCGATAGATAATGGTAATTTACTCACCTGGTAAAGGTGATTATGAGGCACACACACAGCACTCATGGCTAGGCCACTGAGGAGGAATGGAGAAGAAGGAAAAAAGGGAATATTACCAACACAGGATAGTGCCATGGGAAATGATGTGAATACTATACATATCTGGACATTGCCCTTAATGAAAAATATTAGAATGGAACTGAACATACAGGCTTGATTACATTGTTAGTTTGGAGCTAGTATGCATGGAAATTAATTTTTGAAATTCCTTTTTGCATCAGCCTGTGAGGAGAGCTCAGATAATCCAGATGTTGTGACTCAGAGTGCTGTGAAAAGGTGCTCCTATAATCACCTTTACCAGGTGAGTAAATTACCATTATTTCTCACACTTTAAACTTTAACTGTAGTTTCCGAAACTGAAACCCTATTCACTATTCTGCTGGGAGGAAGTATAGCCCTGATGTTGGAGCAACAAGCTGTGAGCTTAGAGATCCAGCGGACCTGGGTTTGAATCCCATGACTGCCACCTGCTTGCTGTGTTATCCTGATTTAACTTCCCTGTGCTCACAGGACACACCTGGGAATCAGCTTCAGCTCAGTGTGCCTTTCCTGACCAAAAATTGTAAAAAGACTCAAAAAGAAAGTTTATGAAAGAAAGCAACAAACAGTGCCCTGCTTTTCTACCAGGTCCTCCACCATTTTGAAATGGCAAGGTTAGTATTTCCAAGTAGGGAAGGAAACACAAATTTGTCTTCACCACAGAAGAAGCAGAATGTACTTAGTTAGTTAATTTCAAGAGTTTCACCAGGAAAAAACATACTAAGCTAAATATCTCATTTCCAGATATGTCCTGGGGGAAACGGCTAAGGAGAGTGCAATATTAAGTTGCATTATTATTAAAGTTACAATTATAATAAGTACACAGTAGACAATTAAGAGGAAGCAGTGTTCAGGTAGTACAAAACATAGCATATCAATCACAACAGTTCAACAAAGTGTAACTAGCAGCAAAATAAGGGAGGGAAGGGAGACTGCGAGTACAAAGGCGACATGTCCAAAGGTTATAGTGGACCAATAAATTGGGGCAGTAGGGGGAAGGAGTCATATGAAAGGAGGAAGAGGAGTGGGACTAGTCTAGGATCAGCGGCAGCTGCAAGAGTGAGTAGTGAAGTCACAGAAGAGGGATTTTAGAGATAGGGAAGAGGGAGCATTGTGAATAGTGATGGAGAGGGTGCTCCAAAGTTTGGGGAAGCAGCTTGATTAGCAGAGGATTTTACAGGAGGGAGGGAGAGACAGCAGGTGTCAGAGCTGCAAAGGGGGAAGAAGGTGGAAGGAAGGAAGAATGGTGGGGGGGAGGGATCCCAGCTAAAATTTGGAGATGAAGGTGGCATAATTAGTGAGGCACCTGGTATCAAGGGAGGGCAAGGAGAGGGGCGGTGTACAGGGAACAGTGGTAGGTTCCGAGGAGACAGTTCAGGGCAAAGCATCAGAAGGAGTGAAAGGGGATCCAGCCTGGCAAGGGTGGATTTGTGGGTAGTGCTATATACAATGTTGCCGAAATCAGACAGGTAGACTCATCTTTGTGACAATCTCTCTACGGGCAAGAAGCAGGACACTTGCTTTGTTCCTGTAAGCTACTGCAGGTTTAGGTGCAGCTTCTGGTGGATGGTATCCACATGAGTAAAGAAGTCAAGATGACAATCCAACCAAATCCTGAGTTATTCAAAGGAAGCGACATCCATCATGTCTAGGAGTATGATGGATTTACTCACCAGAGGGTTTCCCTGCAGTCAATACCCTTTGTGGTCATCATTGAACTTGGGGTACGCTCAGCTCAGACCTCTGCTCTCACAGGGAAAAATCACACTGCACTGTGATTTAAGCAGTAGTCACAACTTACTGATGTATTTAGTTACAGATAGGAGCACACCGCGATTGCGCTCTCTGTTAGCACTGTAGAGACAGGCACACAATCCTCAAACACTCTCTTTCTTAGCACAATACAAACAGGCACATAATCCCGATCACTCTATTGCTCAGCACTGTACAGGCAGGAACACAAACACCATCGCTGTCTTAGTTAGCACTGTACAGACAAATTCGATTCTGACCTTGGATATAAGTCGGGACCTTAAGGTCTCTTAATAAAGGTTGTACCTTCCTCTCAAATCGGGAGCTACATGTCCCCTAAAATTCCTTTTTCACACACCAGTGGGTGAGGGTATACCTACGAACATATGAATTTGCCAGCAGAAGGCATTACAGTCTACTGAGTCTGCCCAATGCAGAGTCTTATGAACATATGTAATAGCCAGCAGAAGAAGGTCTTACAGTCCGTCCAGTCTGCTCAGCTGCATTGCCCCTGATCCAGAGATTACTATGGGCCCCTCCCCTCCAACTCTGACCCTCCCCTTCATCCTATACCACCCTCTCTTGACCCCCCCCACCGTCTTTTAAGTGACAACTTCAGATGGGAGTTCATTCCACCTCAACACCACCATTTCTATAAAGAAGTGTTTTCTGGCCTTCTTTCTGAATCTGCTCCCCACTGCCTGCTTAAGACAGCGCCCCCTTGTGGTCTTGTTATCACTGAGACTGATAAGTTTCCTGATTTCCACCTTGTTTATACTCCTCAGGTACTTGAAGGTTTAAATCATGTTCCCTTCCTCCCTCCTTTCCTGTCATGAGTACATACTGAGCTCTCACAGCATTTCCTCATATGCCCTGCTGCGCTGTCCCTGAGCCTTTAGCTTTACTTTTTATTTATACATTTTGCAAGCAAAACTTACAAAACAGTGCAGGAAAGGGTACAACAGGCGATACATAATTTTTTTTCTTACTAAGGCAATATCGAACACCTTTTTTTAGATACATCATAGGGGGAAATACAATCTATAATTTGATAAACCTGAAATTTACCAAAGAACTATACATCGCAAAGCTTAACAGGGTTACAGTACAAGAAATTACTATAAATTCATTGCCCAGTTATCAGTTTGCCATAAACAAAGTGAAATACCAGTAGCGAACATAGCTTTTACCTCCAGGTAGAGCCCTGTAAACAAGATATTATTTGTCAGCACAACAGTCTAAAGACTAGTCCATATACTGTATAAATGAACTTAATAAAGCTTACTTATCATTTTCTTGAGAGCTCTGCTGGACCCCAAATACTCTCCCTCCCCAGGACAAATCAAAAGCAATGGCGCAGTCATTAATTCTGGTATATCGGCTCCAATACAGCCAAGTCCTTGGCTGATAAACACTCAGTTGCTCCAGGTAAGATCATGAGGTCGAACCACGTGGGCATCATGGGCACTACTGGAAAAGTTGAATGCTCCATTACTGCACAATGTGGCTCCCTACATTTTTATTTATTTATAGTTTGTATTATTTTTGTATTCGTTCCCGGTTTCAACCCCTCTCGGTCATGCATGCATGGAGGCAGACGTGTGCCACAGCTCCGAGGTACCCTCCCGCTACTGTGCTGCCCCGTCGGACCTCCACCCGAGGGTAGTGAAACTATGGGGGGTGGCGACAGAGATTCTTCCCAGGAGAGGAGAGCTGCCATTATGGCTGCTCAATCCTGCTCCTCCCCCCCCCCGCTGACCCCCAATGACCAGGTCCCATTCCTGAACCCAGGTCACCAGCACAGCACAAGGTGTGGTGTCCAGCACCTCAACCCTCAGCACCACCAGGCCAGCTGACTACTTACATATGTACTGCCATCTTGAAAAAACATGATGCCTCTGTAAGGCAAAGGTTGTTGTTACTGTAACAATATAAAAACAGCCCCTTCAAGTGAGGTCATAATTCAGCCTATTTTATGAACATCCTGACACAACCTCTAATGGGCTCTGCTGTCATGTGTAACCACTAGGTGGCGCTGTCCCAAGGGATACTACCCCTGCCTGCGGGACCAATTGCAGGTTGAGGGGTCTGAGTACTGAAAACGGGTGCCTCCATCCAGAGGACAGGGTTAGTGGTAGTGTAGCTGACCTGGGTACAGCCCTCGGGGACACTGTTACCCCACTCTTTTCCCTCTAGTGGCCCAACTGGTTCACAGAATACACAATTGCAATTAGTACCTGACAGCAGTTTTAACCCCACACTTGTCGCACTTACCACCAGGGCTGGTTCAGCTGGCTTGACCCTGGACACCCCCTGTAAAATAAGATTTAGCAAAACAACCAACAATATTTCAATGCTGATCATACAGAGATACACCAGAACCAGTTTAAATGCAAAACAAGGGGCAGTAACAAGGAAGGGGCAAAATCTAGTGGTTGATTCAAGATCTAAATGTCAGGTTATAAGGCATGCACTCAAAGGTCCCCGTAGTACAGTCACACACACTCTGGGTACCCAGTTGGAACTACGGCTAGCCTGAAGCAATGCCTGGGGTAGGACGGCATTGTAGCTGGTTGGGGCCTTGTGATGGAAAGAAAACATACATGCACTTTAACCCACAATTTGTAATCCAGAGCTGGATGGCTCAGTCAAAAATGATTAGCAACAACAATTAAATCAGTCACACGCTTTGATTTGAGCTTTGTTGCAGGGAGCTATCCTGGTGTTTTCTCACACTACCCAGCACAGGATGCAGGATGGACGAAATGGAGACCTCTGGATGAAAAGCTGTATGACCAGGAGAAGCAGGGCCCACACGAAGCACCGTGGTGTTGATCCTGTTCATTGGTGTTGAGCAGGGAGCCGAATCCCCAGGTGGGTCTCTCGTCGGTTGTTTCACTGTGGCATGAGCGGCTGTCTGGGCCGAGGTGGCAAGGCCCAGACCAGGTGAACAGTTCAGAAACAGTCCAGAAAGTGCTGGATACAGCTTCCAGCAAGCGTGACACATTCAGGTAGTGGGGAACCAAATAATGACCCACTATCAGCATTCTGGACACTTATAGTAAAAGCAAGGTAAATACCACAGTTCAGTTGACAGTCCAGTTGCAATTCACAGTGTCTCTGCGCAACCGTACACTCTGCGACAGTCTCAAGTCCTGACTGGCCGATCACACTGAGGCAAATCTTTGGTCCACTCCAAGGAAATTCAATTCATCACAAATCAGTTTCCGATCGCAAAAGCTGCAATTTTGGAAGAAGTCCAATCTCAGCTCAAGGTCTCTTCACTTATGAAGATGGTAGCAGGCAGGCCAAACACAGCCTTCCCGCTGATTTCCCCTGCGCATCACGCAGGAGCAGCTGCTCGAATCTCTTGAGCTGTTCACTCTTTCAACTCTAACTCCAGACTGAACCTCACTGCAGGCAGCACTGGGACTTCCTTCTGATCCAAAAGGGTTCGGTTGGTGATCCATCTGTCTGTCAAAGCAAGGGCTCCCCCTCCAGGTCCATTTAGGCACCAAAAAGCAAAAACTACAATTCCTACAGAAATTCACTCCCATAAGACCCCTGGGGACAGACTCCATTTTAGGGTCTCCAAAGGTACTGATTGGTCCAAACTACCAGTCCAGAACCAAGATGGTGGTGATTTACAGAAATGTCCATGCTGCAAAGGAAGGCAGGTTAGACAAACTACAATATTAGTATTACTAAAGCAGATAATCAGCTAACAGTTACAGATCCTTGTAGGGCTCCCTCTGCGCAATTAGCGATGGCAGAATGGAGCAATAATACAGCAGCCTGGGTGGGACTCGAGCCTGAAACCACTCGGCCCCTACCCAGATTAATTACACACTACGATATAGGCAGCTCTTAAAGAAACAGGCACGGAGGCTGACAGGGCACTCACATGTAACCACTTTTAAATTGCTGAAGACACAGAACACCAGCCTGGCAGTGGGCATTTAGGCAAGCCCACGGAAAATTTTTGGGAACCCCCATTTGTAGGGGGGTTACATTTGTAAGAGTCATGTAAGGGGAAATGTGTCCATACAGGGTCGAGTAAGTCCATGGAACAAGAAGATGATTGAAAAGCAGTTCAAATAAATTGCATCACAGACAGGAGCAGCCTTCAAAATACAATGAACTTTTATACCATTGATGACACATAAAAATGTAATTAACACCTATTATGAGGTATGAATACGCACTTTAGCAGATGAATGGACAAAATAAACCAGATCAGTCTCCACACTTAGCCAAAATTTGCGTCTAACCAGTTTGCACTTATTGGAATGATTTAATACAGGGAAGATAGGGAAAAAAATTGGAAAATGAAAATCTGTGCAGTAAGGCGAAAAGTGCTTTTATCAAGTGTGCATTTAAGTGTGTTTCACTGTATTTGCATTCAGTATTAACTCATTATCTCACAACTATTAATAGACTGTTAGACAATATATAGAATAATACATGGGGAAGTGTGTGTAACGAGGATTTTATGCACACCTGAGGTGTGTGATGCCTCATAAACCCGGAGAGCAAAGCTCGAGGGATTTATCTAGGCATTGCACACAGAGGGTGTGCATAAAATGAGATCTGACTACCCCATATTTTAATTTTTATAATAACAGATCCCTTTATTTTTTTATTGAACCACACGTACAGTCGTAATCGCGCAAAAGTTAACCATTAGCATGGTATAGCACATTCTGCAAACGTCGACTATTAGCACGATATTGTGCAGTGTGCATGGTAGTGCAATACATAGCTAGCATGCCAATGCACCACCTGGTATACTGCGCTAATGGTAAACTTTTGCAGGACTACTGTGTTATACATGGGTGATTATACACACACGTGTATAACAGAGTTTGACAGCTTTTGTCCACAGTTGATAATCATCACTAACCAGTTATTATAATGTTATAGTGTATGGTGGAACATTGTTCTAACCCACTTTTCATATCAGCTGAAACCTCGTTGTACCACAGTTCAAAGGTCATGGAGCACAATTGTACCCTTCTGGGGTACAACAATGTTCCAGCTGATTTGTAAAGCACATAAGCCACACACATTTCAAAATATCCAAGCCAACAGAAACAGCAGGATCAACCAGATAAAACAATGCAGTGGCACGACCAGATACTCGCATAAACCCCCACATACAGGATCAATCAGATACAATAAAGAAAAGGCAGGATCAACCAGATATGTTCACTTATAAAAATACAATGCAGGATCAACTAGATATTTAGAATTACTCATGAAATAAAACAAGGTTCCTCACACTGCATGTCCTCTCACTAAGCATGAAATATAACTGCCCTTTTGTTCTTCAAAATCCCTCCCAAACCCAATTGTCAACAAATGTGAGTGCATGATACAAACATAGGGACGCCTGGTCCCTAACAACCATGCAACTTGCCCTAGCAACCAGCTGTAACTCTCAGAATAAGACGCGGCGACAAACACTTTTTCTATTTAAAAAAAAAATTAAAAAGTGCTCAAACTACATATAAACTGGGAACACAGACAATAAAGCACTCACCACCCAGAGTAATAACAATGCTATTTTCCAGAATAAATCATGCCCAGAATGCTTATTTGGGGTACCAAGTAAAAAATACGTCTTGACGCATTTCAGATATTCACAATCCTATTTCGAAAGGCTGATTACACTTAGTGATTGGTCGCTTTTTATATATATAGTACAATGACGTCATAAAGATACATTACTGATTTAATCTTGTATGATCTTGAATAGAAAGAAAGTTTTTCTTTTGTTTCTTACATTAATTACATATTTTTCTGATTCTGTTGTAGACACTGATTTTAGTATTGGAATTTTGTCATCAGCCCAGTGGTGCTGAGGGTTGAGGCGCTGGATGCCACATCTCGCTCCCCGCCAGCGACCCAGGTTCGGGAATGAGCCTGGATCGTCGGGGGTCAGCAGGGGAGGACTAGGACTGAGCATCCAATGACAGCTCTCCTAGCCCTAGGGAGAAGGGGTGGACACACATCATGCTCTGCTGGTCCCTGGGGACACCCAGCGGTACTGCAGTTGTGCGGGTGCCAGTGGGGGGGAGGGAAAGCATGGCAGACGTCTGCATGCCAATGTGCTGATGTCCTTGCATGTCCATACATCTGTCGGGGAGATAAGTAGGGAAAAAGGCAGTACAGATCCGCAGCAGCTTCATGGCCACAGTTTCACCGGTCGACGATGCTCGGAAGGCATGTGCCAGTGATGCACCGGGCCGGGCTACAGGGGCCCCCTCACAGGTGGTAGTTGCATCTACCAGCTGGGCATGCGGAGCTTCGGGGCCGGCGGTGGAATGGAGGAGCGGTGGCTGGATGTAGAGCAGGACTGTGGCTGCAGGTGAGGAAAAAATGTTAAATGATAAAAAAAAAAGTATTGGAATTTCACCTGGGACACGAAGTTGATTGGCGAAGTTCATAAAGACAGCACATTTAAGGAGTAGATGTTTGAATGAAATGTTTTTTTATTTTATATGTTGGTATATGTCTTTCATATTTAAATGTATATGCTTGTATATTTATTTTTCACTTGCACTGTTGCACTTTGTTATGTGTACTGTGGTCTTTCAAATCAGTGATGTATCTTTGCACGATTTATTCTGGAAAGCAGTGTCATCATTTCTCTGAGTGGTGAGAGCTTGTTTATCTGTGTTCCTAATTTATGGTTTATCTACAGCACCCCAGCCCTGTGTGCTTTTTTGTTTGATAATAATATATATAAATTGTTTTGGGGGACACCATACACTATAAAAAATAGTGGATGGGCAACTCTATGCAGAACCAGTGTGTTCTGCTACTTCAGGGTTCTGATTCCCATGGTCAAGATTCACAGTCAAAGTCACAGGGAATCAGAAGCCCTCTGTGGCAGAATGCACTGGTTCGGCATCGTTGCCCATCCACAATTCTCTATGTAGTTCACTGTTGAATATATCCAGGTTTCCACCCTTGGAGAAAAGAAAAGCATCAACTGTGTATAATGCTATGCTGACAAACTGCAGACTTCTGGTAACTGGTTTAAATATAATCTAAATACTAATGATCCTAAGATTGATCTCTGAGGTATACTCAGGTCAGTCTTAGCAAATGATGAATAGATATTTGTAAACATTTTTAAATGTTTTTTATTTTGCATTCCTCAATCAGAAAGTGTGCAAACTATGCCCCAGTATCAGTTGATATGCCTGAAGTACACAGGAGGCTGTGGTTAACCAAAGGCTTGTTCATACTGCACCTTGCCACAGTGGCTACTTTCTAATCATTCTGAAAAATTCTTTAGAAGTGCTAGAGAGCCGTGTTCACACAGCAGCGGTGTTGCTGCTGCTCTTTTCCTTTCCGCCGATTTGAGTGTTGTTCCAGTCAGTGTTGTGTGGGTGGGGAATTGTGGTGCTGCAGGTGGTTTGGATGTTCACACGGCACAGGAAACCACCAACACTGCTCCGCAAACCCAGGGAAAGAGGGATCATGGTGGCAATGCCACGCAGTGGAAAGTCACCAAAATGGTAAGGTTCACACGTGGGCAGGTGTGAGCCACTGACAACCGTTCAGTCAGTCATATGAACAAGCGTCAAGTCAGAGGCTTTGGTGAGATCTGAAAACACTGCTGCAGCTGCATCATCTGTATTTTTATTTCTTTCTTTCTTTAAAAGTTGGTAACCAAGGAAGGCACACTGAGCTGAAGTTCATTTCCAGGTGCAACCTGGGGGAAGTGGGAAAGGGGAGTACAGACAGCATAAAATTTACACAACGCAACAGATTGCATTTACATAGGCAATATTAAGTAGCCAACATCACAGAAGCTGGAGTGAATGTGGTGAATCGAGTGGACTAATAATAGCATGAACAGGTAAGAAGGAAACAGTGAGGTGCACGGTGTCTGTATATCCAAAGATGCATACATAAGATGTGTAATGCTTGACAGAGCTATGATAGTATTATAGTATATGGTTATGCAGAAAAATATAGAAACAGAATTTGTCAGCAGAAAAGGACTGCTTGGTCCATCCAGTCTGCCCAGATGTTTCCTGCCTATTCTGCCTCCACAGACCATCTGGTCTCTGACAATCCTCCCACCTCCCTGCCTCTTTTCTAATATACCACTACATTTATCCCATGTATGCTTGAAACCCCACATTGTTCTAGTCTCTGTCAGTTCTGCAAGTAGTCTGCTCCAGGTTATCACCCTTTCAGTAAAGAAATATTTCTTCACATCCCCCCATGCACAGCTTCATCGCATGCCCCTTAGTCCTGGTGCACGTTCTCCTTTGAAAGAGATTCCCCATCTGCGTCCTATACACCCCTATGAGGTGCCTGTAGGTCTTGATCATGTCACAGTTCTCTCTCTCCTCTCTTCCAGGGTGTATATGTTGTGATCCTTCAGTCTCTCCTCATAGGGCTTTTGTGCAATCCCTGCACCATTTTATTTGCTATCCTCTGGATTGCCTCCACCCTGTCTATAGAAATAAAGAAACATAAACAATGATGGCAGAAAAAGACCAATGGTCCACCCAGTCTGCCCGAGTTCCCTATTTAGCCTGGGACCTACTGTCCCTCCAGGGTCATAGCCCTCTCCATCCTTCCCCCAATTCCCCCACCCAGCTTCCGCCACTCAAGTAACTACTATACCCTTCATTCTATCCAAACTGTGCTTGACTCCACCAACAGTTTTAGCACCTACCACTTCAGTAGGCAGACTGTTCCATGACTCCACCACCCTTTCTGTAAACTAATATTTCCTCATGTCCCTTCTGAGCCTCCCTCCTGTCAGTTTCCACTTGTATCCACGTGACTATGAACTAGTATTCAAGCTAAATAATTCTCCGCAGTTCACCTTATTAATTACTTTTAGGAACTTGAAGGTTTCTATCATATTACCTATCTCCCTTCTGGTTTCCAGCGAGTACATTTGTAGTGCCTTGAGACACTCCTCATAAGACCTGCCCTGTTGACCCTGAATCATTTTTCTTACCCTGTGCTGCACCATCTCCAGCCTATCTCTATCCTTCCTGAGGTGAGGACATCAGAAATGGGTGCAGTGCTCCAGGTGTGGCCTCACTAAGGCTCTATACAAGGGAAGTATTACCGCTTTCCTTCTGCTATCAGTACTCTTCCTGATACATCCCAGCATCTTACTTACTTTGATATATGCCTTGGTGCACTGACTCGATTGTTTGAGGAAGTCACTGTTAATAACTCCAAGGTCCTGTTCCTCGGTTCTATATGATTTAAAAATAGCGCTGACAAAAACAGCGAGTGCACATCGCGGAAACTCAAAATGGTGATGAGCGCTATATTGCAGTGCAAAAACAGCAACAGGTGGCCACATATTCTAAAGGGGGGGGTGACATGTACTGAGTTTTTATGTGGGTGTTTTGGCCCCTACGCCCCCCACATCTCCCCATCTTTACTTTAACTGTCACCAGGGGGGAGTGGACATTGAGGAATAGGGGAAAACTCGGGGAGGGGCTACTCCCCGGGGGGACAGAGGTTAGCAGCAGTGAGAAGGGAAACAGGTGCTCAAGGGGGGGGAATTAAACAACGAGCAAAACAAAACAAAAAAAACAGTATGTCCCATAGCCAGCCCCAAACCTGGATCCACTCGTTACAAAGGCATTGACCCACACCACTGCACCAGGAGGTCAGCTTGGAAGTGGCCCAACCAACAAATCCCTATGTAGTGCACAACACAAGTATTCCCTACATAAAGGAAATCGCTGAACTTACTTACACTATGAAGAACACATAGCGCATTTGTCAATCACTATTTTCACATCGCCGAAATTGACTTGCTTAAATAGAGTCACTCTATTCATGGAATACCCTGTTCCTCAGATGTAGTGCTAAGTCTCACCTCACCCATCCAGTACTCTGTCCTGGGGTTCTTGTTCTGTAGGTGCATTATCTTGCACTTTTTGGCATTGAATTTCAACTGCCAAACCTTAGACCACCCCTCTAGCTTTCATACATCACTCTGCATTTTCCTGATTCCCTTGATGCTATCCACCCTCCCACAGAGCCTAGTGTCATCTTCAAAGAGACACGCCTGCCCCAGATACCCTCACCAATGTACAGTAACTAATGAACATATTGAAGCGGATCAGTCCTAGAACAAATCCTGGTACTACCCTGCTCATGACCACCCTTTCTGCTGACTTGACCCCTTTGACTACAACCCTCTGCTGCCTCCCCTTTAGTCAGTAAGCTACCCAGTTTACTATGACCTTAACTGCACCCAGGTCTTCCATCTTCTTCAGCAGGCATCTGTAAGGTACTGAGTCGCAAGTCTTGCTGAAGTCAAAGTAGAGTAAATGTACATTGTGGACCCTATTCAATTCCCTCATCACTAAGTCAAAGAGAACTATCAGGTTAATCTGACAAGACCTCCTTGCTGCTGGTTACTGTCCTGGAGTCCATTGCTGTCCAAGTAGTCCATTAGGTCCTCATTGACCAGTGTCTTCATTGGTTTCCCTACACTAGAGGTCAGGGGCATCATGCAGTCAGAAATTGTGGAGGGGCACAAAATCTTAACCTCTCTAGGGGGGTCCAGGGGCATGGTCCCCCGGGAAAAGTTTGAAAAATTGAAGTCAAATGGTGCATTTTGGTGACTTTTAGCAGTCCAGAAAGCTGTTCCCCAACAAGCTAAGTGACGTAAGTGGCCTATCTGAAAGAACTTCTGGTTCCCTACTCCCCTGGTCAATCGCTCTGCTCGGCCGACAAGGGGTTGCTAGAGATTCCAAGGGTGAACCTTAAATCATCTGGCTCTAGAACTTTTTCTTATGCTATGCCCACTCTTTGGAATTCTCTACCCCGTTGGTTACGGGAGTGCACCTCCGTGGAGGAATTTAAGAGAGGATTAAAAACTTTTCTTTGGCAAAAGGCCTTTGTAGAAAACTGAACTGAATTCTGAATATGATTTTTTATTTATGTTTAAGATTTTGGATTTTAAGGTTTGTTTTAAATTGTTTTAAGCTGTAAGGCGCCTTGGAAATAGAAATGCGCTGTACAAATAAAATTATTGTTATTGTTATAATGCTGACATAGGTTAGAAAAATGATCAATTGTTTTTGTTCTTTGTTCATTCTACTTATAGTGTTACCTTTTGTATAAATGTTTTTTAAGAATGTCAGAACTTATGCATTTTACAAATCTTTTATCATAAAAGACTCGCAAAATGCACAAGTTCAGTTGTATCATATATAATCACATAACTGCTTAGTCCACTTGCAGCTGAGTCATTAACTTCTAAATGATAGGAATTCACCATTTCAATTTTCATTTCATTATATTCAACTATAAATGTTATTTTTGAATAATAATGACACGTCATTTGTTTTTGCGCCTTTTTTATTTATGTAAAATTCTATACTTTGGAAAAAGCACAGTGACTGAGCATTAGCTCATTCCCAGGTTCGACCATGAGAAGGGTAGATTTTAACAAAGAAAATTTCACAGTATACAACTCCAGTCACAGTTTAAAAGTTCTAGTGTGTACAGAGCCTTAAACTGTCTGTGCTCCCCCCCCCCCAGTTTAACCATCTTGAGATTTCCTTAACATCCCTCCATTTCACTTCACCTCACTGTGACTGGTTAATAAATGCTGAACTGTTCGTGGTTTAAGAAGTGCTTTGGAATACAGTGGTTATGAAAGATGCTACGAGGCCATTTCAAAGCAGAAGTACCTTACCCAGACATGAGTATTTAATCAACAAGTGTTTGAAGCAGATTTACAATTTTTAATACCCATTTTTACACAGTGGAGATGACCCCTATCATGTTCACCGGTTCAGTCTCATAAGACATCTCACCCAATGTGCACTTATTACTCACCCCCAAGATGGATACCCTATGAGGACTGACTCCAGTTGGGTGGAGGACCCAAGCAGTGAGCGACAGCCTGCAATGAGGACCCAGGTAAAGAGAAAAAGCCGTCACCTGATTATCCTTGCCTTTTTCTTCATCGCAGAAGCCATCAGAGTGGCACGTTCCCTCATGGCACAAGTGCATCAGTCCAACCTTTGCTCACATGCCAGAGACCAAAGTTGGCAGATCAGTCACAAACCACTTCAGGAATGACACAACGCTGCTTACCTCCCCAGGAAAGAAAGATCTGACCCTGGGCCATCAAATACACAAGGACCTGGGCTGGCACACAAATCCCAATTCCCATGCATAGCATGGAAGCATGAGCAGCAGGGGTACTGCTTTATCTGACTGGGCCACTAACTAGAAAAGATGAGTTTCACATTTTATTAGCTTTTTTGACCTGTACAGCACAATATAGTGGTACTCAAGGTAACAACTCACACCCGCAGGCCTTTGTCCTCTCCTATCCTTGAATAATCTCCTCCCTCTGCATCCCCCCATCCCCATCATAATATTTCAGGTCTGCTTTGCCCTTCAGTAAGTAATACATAAACACAGCTCACAGATCTACAACCATTCCTGTACTTTACAGGAAAATTGAGCACTTTACAGGAAAATGGTTCCCATAGACTTGCACTGATTTTTGCAAGAGACCCAGGCAATTCAGTTTCCGTACAAAAAAAAGTAATCTATAAGACAGTAAATGATAATTGCCCTGGAGTTACTGGAAAAATGCTAATTTTGGAGCCCTGCATTCAGACTTCACATCGATCATCTCTCGCTACTTTAAGGTATAGGAGGTTAGCATTAGCAAGCATCCTCACCACACCCCATCACCATTATATTGTTATTCTACCAATCTGCTTTTTCTCCATTCTCGACTGTGCTTAAACTGTAAAGGTTCACTTCACACCCAGCAACCTCGGAACAGTAATGGTCCGTTTAAAATAGATCCCATAGTAACAGCAGAAAACTGATCTGTGTAAGTGACAGGTCAGCCCCAAGCCCCTATTACCTGGAGTGAACCTACCACCTATGAGGGATGCCAGCAGGACAAATACTATGAAAGAAAGGGGATTGCAAACATTCAGTTGTTGGAACCGTACGTCTTAGTTTGAAATGATATGGAGTAACATTGCTAGAACTACTTAGAATAGATGTACATTGTTTTTCAATGTGAGCTCAAAATTTTAAAAACACACGCGCTTTTACTCAATCTGTACTATACATGTACTATACCCATTAGTAGTGTGCTTTCTAAGTCATGCCAGATAAGTTTGTATTAATGAACCAGCATGTGATGAAACTGAACATCGAGTTAGCGAGATGGATTCACACTAATTCATCGATTGTTTTTTCTTAAAACACCACCACCACCCTCACTGGTTAACTGCTCCACTCCACAGGATGTCAAAAAAGAATAGGTTACACTAACTGGTTTCTTTTATTTTGTTTAAAATATTACACATCTATGTTTTGCAAGAGAAAACTGTACTGGAAACCTCAGTCTTGAGTTGGTCATTCTCAACTGTATGTGATCTCGGGTTCGAATCCTGGTTGGAGCGATTGGTCAGTTAGGATGGAATTGGAATAGAAAAAGCTTTTCATCACTCAACGAACATTAAGCATGATCAAGAAATTGGACAACTGTCCGATACTACAAGTTGCACTTAAAAAGGAGTTCATGTTGCGGTTTGATGTACTTGTACAGATTAATGCATACTGCAGAGTATATTATTTTTTATAGTTAGGACTTACAGTAGTTGTGGCACAGTATTTGTAAGCACTTATAAACATTGAGGTAAACGTTGATTCATACTGTAATAGAACACCATGTTTATTTACTAAGGCAATTTTCTTTTTTCATTTTTTGTACGTTACAAGTACTGTTCTATAATCAAATTCTAACAGATCTATTTGTAACTCTTGCACTAAATCAAAGCCAGCCTAGTAAAACTGGTTTGCAGTTATCTTCCTCAGACAATAGTAATAGGATGTAGCAGCTTTAAATACACAACAAAACCAGATTAATTCCTAGATGCATAAGTAATGACATAATAAATTACAGTACAGCCACTTGTGTCACACGTATTCACAGTCGGACCCTGAAAGTTTCATCCTCGAGATTCAGATATCACCAGTGAATTGATGTACAAATCCACAATAAAGCTAACACTAGAGGTGATAAGGTTACGACTGTGGAGCCAGCCTAGATCTATTAATATGTGCAGAATATAGTACTGAATGCTCCGTCTACCAAATGACAGTTAAAAAAAAATGTAAAAACAGCTTGAGCATCCTGCACTTATCCTATCAGGCCAACAAACTATAGCTTACACTTCTGATGATAAAGCACATTAAAAAATTCTGATACCTCAACAAATGCGCCCAGTACTTTCAGCAAAGAAAAAAAAGAAAAATAATCCGATCACACTTGCTGCATGAATTACATGAAAGCTTGTGTTTTTTTTTTTTAATTTTGAGCACAACATTGAAAATAATATGCATTCATACTGAGTAGTTAGTTCTGTTCTAGAGAAATTATTCCATGCTATTTCAAACTAAAACATACAGTGCCTTTACATGTCCATCTTTTCACCCATTTTACCCAGCATAAGCATAGTTGTTAACTGTATCATATGGCAAAAAAAACACACACACACAGGAGTAGGTAAAATTCACAGTACTATCTCAGGACAGGAGTATGGATTCTGTCAAGTTCCACTCCAGCATTTGGGTTAGCAGTGGAATTGCTTGCTGTACTAGCCACATGGCTAAAATATTAAACTAGAAGGAGAAACGAGATTGCTAAATACAGACTCATCGTCGACAGGGGAGAGGCGGGCTGCAATAACGATAAAGTCAATTATTTTATTATTCTATTTGAAAGGAGATTATATTGACAGTCAATATAATAACCTCCTTTCAAATAGAATAACAAATCAGGAAAGATTAAAAATAAATAAGCAAAGCAGGATTTTTTTGTGAGATCCTGGACTTAGGAAAGTGTTACAGTGGGTACCTCTGCTCTGATACAGGGAGGTGGGGGACGAGTTGGCATGGCGTGGCATTTGGCAGTGCTGGGTTAAATTTTGGAAAACTACTTCCTCACCTTGCTTCCAAGTTCCTTCCCCGGTGGTACTGATCTTTTTTCTACTAGGAAACAGCCAGGACTCAGGAGGAACTTCAGTCTTTTCTGATCTGGAGGTACACACTGACCAACCAACCACGCTCTCTCAGTGCCGACTCATGATTCCTCTCTACTCAAACGACTGTCAGATCAGAGAATGGCACTCAATTGACCGACAATGATGACCGACAACCAATTTGCCGCGTGAGCAATTTCTTTGCGCTTTAGCTGTGATTGGCTGCTGGCTGCTGTCAGCTACCACCAATCAACTGTCTGTTGTGACGGTCTCTCTCTCTCTTTGTTTTTACAGGGCTCAGCTTAGCCCCGCTTTCATTCACCAGCCAGCGAGCAACTCCTTTTTTGTATTACTTTTTTCTCCCCATGGGGGTCCCAGTCGGCCTTATCGCCTTGCATCCCTGTGATCCAGCCGCTGTCTGGCCTGCCGTCTCCTAATGAGGCAACCACTGATTACCCATGACTTACTCCCGTGGCGGAGTCGATCAACTCCCCACCACTGGCGGATCCAGCTGCCAGTAGTCCTCGGAGCGGGCGTAGTAGATCATGGACGGCCATCAAAACCACAACAGCTAGGCACTCCCTTTTTCCATGTTCTGTTGGAGGCAGGGTGTGCAATGCCGACAAAGGCTCCCTGCACACGCGTCCGCACACAATGCACCCACCGGCTGCCCCGCCTACCACCTCATTTTACCAGAGCCTCCACTAGGTGTCAGACTTACGCTGGACACTGTACCCAGACCCACCCCGGGAGAGGAGAGCAGTCCATAGGATGCTCGATCCACTCCCTTCCCTGCCGACCCCCAGCAGCCCGAGCTCGCTCCCGAACCTGGGTCGCTGGCATGGCACAAGGTAAGGCATCCAGCACCTCACCCCTCAGCGCCACCGGGCCTGCAAGTCATTTTTTTTAAACCGCTGGCAGCTCTCAGTCAGTCTTTACACACACACACACACCAATCGATTCGGATCGGAACCCTCACCCCCCAACCCCCACCAAAAAGTTTTTGAAAAAGCACCTTTTTTCGGCCCATGGGACAATAAAAAAATAAAATACTAAATTAATTTTTTTTAATAGCCTTTACAACAATATTTGGGGGGGCACATACTACCCTGGCCCTATGGGCATGCGCCACTGCTAGAGGTAAGACTGACAGGTCTGTGGCTCCCCCATGTTCCTTGCACCCCCCATAAAGCGGAATTACATCCGCTCCTTCCATCTTTCAGGACTACCCCGTCCTTAGAAAGCTGTTGAATAAACCTATCAGGTTTCAGTCAGTTCTGCTTCCAGCTCTCTTAGTAACCTCGGATGCAACCCATCTGGTCCCAGGGCCTTTTCTATTTTTTGTGTTGCCAGCTCTTTCTGGATCCTTTCACTTGTAAATATTGGCTACTTCATCTCTGGGACCCCCTTAATGGCCCCTTTGATGCCACGTGCTAGGAATGGTCCACCATTCTCCTTAGTGAAAGCTGAGCTAAAGTAATCATTAAGGACAGTGGCCTTTTGCCTCTCCTCCTCTATCACCCTACCCCCCTCTGCTAATCTTATGATTCCTCCCTTTCTTCCTTTCCCCCAATATATCGAAATAACGTTTTTCTCCACTCTTGACCTCCACCGCAATATGCAGTTCTGTGTCTACTTTTGCCTCCCTAGCCACCCTCTTTGCCGCCCTGTTTTTCAGTATGATTGCTCCCCATTTTTCCTTCTCCTGCTTTTCTTTATACTTGTAGAAAACTTTTTCTTTGCCCTCACTAGTTCCTGGACTCTTGACAAGAACTGTAATGGTCTCTTGAACCTGTTCTTTTTGGTTACTGTTCCCATGCATAACTTAGATGCCTCAAGAATGGCTCCCTTAATTGCTCCCATCTCTCTTCCACCCTCCCGTGTTGTCCATCCCGACTAACTTTTCCTTGACCAGCTTCCTCAGCCTGTTGAAGTCCACCCTTCTGAAATCCAGGACCAGTTCTCAATTAGGGTTTTCTGAACCCAAGGGCATGTTTAAACCAAATGGAGTTATGGTCACTGTTCCCCAGTGGCTCCCCTATTGTCACAACTCTAATCACCTCCAAGTTGGTGTCGAGAACTGCAGTCTGCCTGGTAGGATCCTTAACTAGCTGTTCTATCAGACAGTCCTGGAAGGTGTCCAGAAAGGCCGGATTTCTGGTGCTCCTGGCCACTGAAATATCCCATTTGATGTCTTGCAGGTTCAGATCACCCACCACCACTCCTTCCCCCTTTTCCATGCCTCTTTCAAGTTCTTCCCTGAGCTCTCTGTTTCTCTGTTCCACTTACGCCAGAGGTCTATCGCTCACCCTCAAGTGTAGTTGCTTGCCTGAGGCTGCCGTGAGTTGCACCCACAGCAACCCAGTCTCTCTATTTCTACCCCTGATGCATGCATCTTCTGCCACCTCAGTGCTCTCCTTGACAAAAAGGGCTACTCCTCCCCTCTACCTGTTCTTCTCAAATCAAATCAAATCAAATCTTTATTTATCCAGGCAATCACCATTGAGCAAGCTCATTTACAAGGTGGACCTGCTGTGGTCAAGGACAAATATACATACATACAATAAGGTGCAGTATACAAAATGTTAAACAGGATACAAAAAAAAAAAAACAATCTTACAGCAACATGTTAGGCACAATATATACATTCCAATTGTTCACAGAGAGCCTACATGTGTTACAAAATATTATTGCAGTATTTACAACCTTCATATACATAGAAGTTGAGACATCATGTTTATTATTGCCTACATGGAAGGGTACAATTATTTTCATTTCAGCCCTCAGTAACTGTTTATGTACTTGGGTGAGGGTCCTAGGTTACAGAGGGACCCACAGTGAGGACTGTATCTCCTGCTTCAGAGGCGGCAAGAGAGTAGAAAAAGAGGTGCCAAGGTTCCGAGGGCCAGTATGGCAGCTGATTAGTGACTAGTTAAATGGGGAAAGATAGAACTAGGTTCATGACTGGGTACGGTGCTCTGTCCCTCCTAAACAATGAGTATCCAGGGACCATCAGGTTCTAGTCATTATTTTCCAAAGCCCTCATTTCTGTGATGGCCGCTAAGTCCACCACAGTGTCCGCCGCAGCACCTGAAGTTCACTGATTTTGTTATCCAGACTCCTGGCATTAAGGCATACCCCTTCAATCTGACCCCTGATCCTCCATTGCTGCTCCCCTTGTGCTTTCCTTGTCCTCGCATCCTTTGGGGTTTTTTTTTGGTGTTTTTCTGCACACTTTGCATTACCTTCCTACTAATGTCTCCTCACCTAGTCCAGTTGCAGCTACAACCCCTTTTGCACCTGCTGTGTTGGAACAAGCCCTTAGATGTGGGGGAATACTAGCTAGGATCCCCTTCCACTCATCTGCTATTATGGCTCCCCTAGTTCCAGTCTGCCCTGCAGTCAGTGTAAATGTCTGCTATAGACATCAAACTTCTGCCCCCGCGTGCAGGCCCTCTCGCTTGTCAGGTGAAGTCTGTTACCCTTGAAGAGTCTTCTATTCCAGAAGTCCCCTCAATCCCCCACAGAGTGGTACTCCTTCTCCTGACACCATCTCTTAAGCCATCATTAAACTCCTCAGTTTTGCATCACTCCTTATCCTATCCTGCTTCCTTTCCCTGCCCTGCACAGGGAGGACTTCAGAAAAGGCCAGGGAGGCTGAGTCTGCCACCAAACCATCCTCCAGTCTACGGAAGTTTTACTTCACCATCTCTGTCAATTGGCTCACCAGATCATTGGTACCCTAGTGTACTGGAACCCTCAGCTCTCCCTGCTCCCTCTCCCCCATCCTCCCAATCGTGTTTAAATCCCTGATGACCAATGCACCAGGGAGGCACCAGACCATCCCCCTCCTGTCCAACCCCATCTATGTCCTTTCTGAGGTGTGGTTTCCAAAACTGAACACAATACTCCAGGTGGGGTCACCAGTGAGTGATAGAGTGACAACACTACCTCCCTCCTTCTGTTGGCCAGCTGTTTAGATGCAGTGGCGTACAGTTCTAAGGAAAACATCGCCACACAATCAGCAGTGGTAATGTGGGCAATTTGCATACTGCCGTCAGCAGTAAATTGCCTACCTCAACTTCCTCCACTCTGAACTGTCATAGACAGTTCGCCCCCAACCCAACACCCACGTAGCATGCTGGTAGCCCACTCCAGCGTGCTCATGCACTCCTCTCCACCCTCGCACACTGTATGACAAACATGGGTGCCCAGTCCCCCATCTGCTCCACTGCCCCCTTCCCAAACAGACTTCCAGATGCCATGCTGGGAGCCCACCCCAGCATGGCAAAAGTCTGTATGGCCAGCGTAGATGCCTAATCCCCCGGCGGCTCCACTGTACCCCCCAAAGAAAACAGACATCTAGGTGCCATGCTGGGAGCCCACCCCAGTGTGGCAAATGCTGGTATGGCCGACGGGGTGCCCAATCCCACCGTTGGCTCCACTGTACCCCCCCAAAGAAAACAGACTTGTAGGTGCCACGCTGGGAGCCCACCTCAGCATGGCAAAGTCAGTATGGCCGACAGGGGTGCCCAATCCCCTGCCAGCTCCACTGCCCCCCCAAAAATAAATTTCCAGCTGCCACGCTGGGAGCCCACCCCAGCATGGCAAAAGTCCTGCATCGTCTTCCTGAATAAGGGGGAAAAAAACCTGTTAAAAAAAAAAAAAGTCCCTCGTTGACTGTCTCACCCCCCTTCCCCAATCCGCGCCCACCCTCTGTGCACTCACCTCCCCTCCAACCCCATACTTACCTCCAGAGCCCGACGCGATGATCTTCGGTGGACCGGGAAACATCTGTACTCTTCAAAGCCGACCATGAACTGAAGAAATGCCAGTAAGCTGTATAATGGCATAAATGTTTTTTTCACAACTTTGGTGCATATCTCGGCCATTTTGGGGAATTTTTTCACCAAATTTTCAACATGGGGTTTTTGGGGCTCCACCTAATGAACTCAGTCACTATCATTTTGTTATTCAGTCCCAAAAGGTGATTTCATGGTCACTGTGTGGAACCACCTTTCGGGACCGAGTAACCCCCAAAACCATATGTTGAAAATTTGGTGAAAAAATTCCCAAAAATGACTGTTTTATGAGCGTGCATTGCACAGTTCCTACACATGCTTGTAACTTCACGAATTGTTAATATTTTCTCTCCAGATTTTCAATATTTCCATTTTACCACACCTCCTTATGAGCAGTATAGCTGTCATTTTTCACATCTCGTCCAAAATGTGTTTTCACGCATGTAGCGCACAATGGCGCAGTCAGTGTGCAAAATCAATGTTTGGGACAGATTAAGAAAATCACAGTGATACTGTTCATGAGCAGAGGTCTTAAAATGGCTATGTTGAAAATTTGGTGACAAAAGTCCATAAAATGACTGTGTTACGAGCATGCATTGTGCAGTTTCCACGCACCGTAAATTCATGAATTTGTAATATTTTCAGTCCAGATTTTCTACACTGGCATTTTCCACACTTCTTTATGAACAGTACAGCTGTCATTTTCATACTCCTGGCCAAATGTGTTCTTCGCACTTCCGCGCAGAAAAGCGTGGTCACTGTGGGAAATCAGTGTTCGGGACAGATTAAGAAAATCACAGTGACACTGTTCATGAGCGGAGGTCCCAAAATACCTGTGTTGACAATCTGCTGTAAAATCCCAAACTAATTACATTATGGGTTGCGTTAGCAATTTCTCATAAACTTGTGACTTCACCAGTTTTTTACATTTCACTCCAGATTTTCAACATTGCCATTTTTTACACCTCCCCATGAACAATACAGCTGTCATTTTTCACATCCTGTTTGAAATGTGTTTTCGCACCTATGGTGCCAAATGACGTAGTCGCTCTGCAAAATCAGCTTTTAGCTAACGAACTGATATTGCCACTGTTCATGAGGTGGGGGTCACAAAAAACCCATGTTGAAAATTTGGAGCAAAAATACCAATGAACGCCCAGAGCATTAGGGTTTCTGACCATAACGCCCCACCCTGTAGAGACTGACAGGCATCGAGGTGTGCCTTGGACTCTTCGGCCCCAAAGTTCACCCCATTCTCCAATACTACACCCATCTCACCATAGTTCCTTATGGAATGGCGTGAGTATAAGGCCCCAACTCCAAGGCACACCGTGACACTTGTCGTTGTCTGCAGGGTAAGGTGTGGTGAAATGGCATGGCCGTTATGCCTGACAACCCAAAGGCACACCCTAATGCCTGTCAGTCTCTGTAGGGTGGTGGTGGGGTTGGCTTCAGTTCAATACTTCACTGCCATTCCTATTATGCATCTCTCTAAATCCTTCACTACCAATGCCAATGCCAGCAAGCAAACATTCGCCATTGACAAATGCTTGTTATTCTTTGGTAACCAGATAACTCCCATTGGGCACAATGTCCATTTACAAGGGTTGCCCAGAGCACAGAGAGGTTATGTGACTTGTTCAGGATCACACAGTATGCAAGTGGAGGCTGTGCTAATCAAACCAGTCTGCTGGATGTACCAAGCTCATTCACAGCTTGTTGCTCTAACATCTGTTAAACACTCTCCCATTTTCCTTTCTACATGTATTCTGTCATTTAGCATTTGGTCATGTATACTGATATGCTTTCACCAAGTTTTGATAAATTAATTATCAATGTTTGTGGTATCCTCAGTTCTGCATTGTATTCCTGTTACCTCAGCACCTGTTATTTCTTTCATATTTCTAAGATATTCCCCAATTTCAGGCACACAGTTCCATGCTATTCATAAGTAATAAGCCACGACAGGGTGTGCATTAAAGGATTTTAATGCACGCCCCAGGGGTGTGCTAAGGCATGAGGCTGAGAGCCGAGTGTCTTTATGCCCCTGGGATGTGCTTTAAAATCCTGTAATTAATGGTCTCCGTTTTTGCCCATTGCCAAAACCGTGTGTTAAATGCCGTAACACCTGAGTAGGTGTTACGGCATTCACGCGCTCCCTTTGAACAACAAAGTGCTCGAGACTAAACATAGCGCGTGTTCAAATTGTCCCTGTCACCTCAAGTGGCACTGACTAAAATACACACTTCTCAGGGGTTGCCTCTATACCAAATGGCCTCCAGCAGCCTTGCATAGCCAAGAAGTCAAAAAAAAAAAAAAAGCCGATTTGAAACCGAAAGACAAGCGCAGAAAAACCGCAACACAATTTAGAAAAAACCAAAAGCGACCTCGGACTTTTCAGACGGAGCCCTTCAATTATATAAAATAAAATATGGGGAAAAGTGTGTTAAACTTGAATTTAACACACACCCTCGTTGTTGGATGGCATTCATAAACTCCTCAGGCTTCGCCCTCGGGGTTTATGTGCCATCCAACAACTCGGGTGTGTGTTAAATTCTCGTAACACACTTCTCCCCATACTTTATCCTATATTTAATACACACTCTGGAGTGGCTTATCACACTTATAAAATGGGCCACCATCATAAAATAATTAGTTTGATGTACTCTGATAGGGATTAAAACTTATTTACTATTTTCAAAAGAGTGTACAATACATTACCTCTAAAACATCTAAAAACTGAAAAAAGTAGTCCCTATTGATGCATAAAACAGGATATGTCAGCAATAGGTTAACTAGTACAGTACTTTGAAGTAAAAGTATTTATTAGTAGAGTTGGTTGAAAATAAATACTTTCTCTGTCACGTAAATTTTATCATCTAAATGCACTGTAACATCTGTAAATTTGTAAGATTTAAGCAGTGTTTAAAACTTAATTTTCATTACACTGTAGTTATATAGTCTAATTGAAGGCAATCTTCTCTTTATTTTTGTGTTTTACTTATGTGCTGTGGTCTAGTACATAGAAGGAAAACTGCTATAGGATTGAGGTGAAAGGTTAGTAAGAAAAAAAAAATTTAAACCTGCCAGGTTGCCTTTTTTTGGGTGGGCAAGGAACTCCCATGTAAGATTCAAATGTACGTGCTTTTATTAACATTAGCAATATATTTGGGCACTTTGGGTCTACCTCTGCCTATTTAACTGTGTTTTCCCACCTTTTCTTTTCGTTTACAAGGTATTACTGTATTGCCTACTTTCTTCATCGTGTTTTTTGTTTTCTGTTTTTCCCCACATTCAAGACATAGAATGTTCATCATGGAATGTTTACCATGGAATACAGGGATTCAAAATTCTGCTCTGTTCCACTTGTAGAATGTTACTCTCCCGACATTCTGTACACACAGACAACAGAGGCCTGTTTTAGAGCTAGAGACTCAATTATATCACTGTCAGGGCAAGCATGAGAGATTTCACTGATGAGCAGGTAAAGACAGAAGGGGGATATTTCACTGTTAGTAAACAAACAGTTGTGATGAAAACTATAAACAATACTTAATATTTTTAATTTGTTTATGTGTGTAAGGAGAGTGTGATGGTCAGGGAAACAACATTTCATTAATTGTTTTATTTTTTTATTTAAGGTAGTTTTATTTTAAGGGCCCAGTTGAAGGTTTTTTTTACAGTGTAAAGGCAGCAGCCATGTTTGTGATGGAAGACCAGTCCTGGTTGCAGGGGGACTGATGGAAGATAGTTCTGGCTGTAGGAGGACTGATTTGTTCATTGTGTGATGTGGTTTAGGACCAGGATGACTGTGCGTATAAAGAGATTTAATGTACAGTCAGCTGATGTCTCTTGGCCAATGAGATTTCTAGATTTTTTCTTGCCATTTTATAAATCTGAATGTCTTGTAATGGTGCTGACAATATCATGGAATGTTCAGGTAGTATAAAACATTAGAGTAATAGCCGCTGAGGACTCAGGAGAGAGGCAATCAATGTTTAATGTAACAAAAATGGGTCTAAAACATATCAGAATATAGGACAAACAAAATGGAAAAAAGGAGAGCATATAAAACTATAACAACTGTTTCCTGTCACAGCAGTAAAAGACCATACTTAAAGAGACACTGATACCTCTGGGAAAGTTTTGGAAAACATAATATTTAGATAAAGTTCATCTTGTATTTCATACTGTACATCTTTCATGGATTTCTCCCTCCCCCCTTTTTTATTACTGTGGAATTTTGCACAAAATAGTATCTTCTTCCCTTATGAGTTTATTTGCCCCTACAGCTTAAAGGGACATTGTCAACCCCCTTAGGCTCCACTCAGATTGACCCTAGATTAAAAAACACACGTTATGATTGCTCAGATTCTGTAGAGATTGCTGATGTAGCCGACTGATTCTGATTCCCTTTTTCTTTTTAGAAATTAAAAACAGGGGAGTCACGTGACCGCGTCATGCTGTGAAGACGTGCCTTTCACAGCTCCCTCCTCCGGTCTTTAATTTACCGATTCAATCGCTGCTAAAATAGTTTTTGCACCTAATTTGCCTGGCTAGTAGCTCGAATTCAGGATGGAGCGGATTCGTGGTCTCAACTGACTTCAAGGCTAAACTCGACCAAAAACTGCAAAGAAGACCGCTGACGGGCCTGGAGGTGATGCGTAGGCCTGATCTCCATTTGGCTGCAGAGACCGATGGCGTTAGGCGCGCGAGCTGAAAGATCAGCTCATGGCGGCTCGCGCCCAAGTTGGAAACCTGGAAAACAAGTTGGAGGGGCGTTTGGCGCTGTTGGAGGCTCAGGCTGAAAGGCAGAACGAAAGGGTCGAGGAGCTGGAAGGCCGCATATCGACCGCGGAAGACGAACTGAGCCCGATGGGCAGACGAATCAAGGAGCTGGAGACACAAGTGGCTGAAATGAGAGAGACCCTAGACTACCAGGAGAATTATTTAAGGAGGGACAATTTAAGGTTGAGAGGGCTGCCAGAAGGAAAGGAAGGCAACGATATGTTGGGTTTCTGTGCAAAAACCCTGCCCATGCTTTTGGGTATGCAGCCAAAAGGGGAAGACTTAAATTGGAGAGAGCACATTGTGCGGTCATGCCGAGGCCACAAAACGGTCAGCCACCCAGGCAAGTGATAATTCGCTTTCACAACTATCAAGACAGACAAGATATGTGGAGAGCATATAAATCCCGCTCTGAGCTTCAGTATGAGGGAGTTCGTCTGTTTCTCTCCCAGGATTACTCCCCCCGAATTGGAAGGAAGAGAAGGGAATTTAATGAAGTCATAGCGAACTGCCAGAGGATTGGGGTGGAATGGTTTATGGTGTTCCCAGCTATTTTAAAAATTAAACACGAGGGAGCCACTTACAGCTTCTGGAAGGTGAAGAAGGCGAAGAGCTTTGTTGAGGAGCTTCAAAAGAAAATCGGATAAACTAAAGTGAAAGTGGGAGAGGTAACATCTTGGTGTGCGCATCCTTGGAGGGTGCGTTGCTTTGCTGCGATGTTCCAGAGGGCACATATTTGAACTTTCTATTAATGATGCTGAAGCGGATCGGAGACTGGATGTATGGCCTGTCTAAGGAGGTACCCCACCACCCCACGCTATAAAACTGTGCAAAGGTCTTGGAAGCAGGCACGTCTATGAAGGTAAGCCTCTGGGGTGCTCGGGGGGGCTGGCGCGTAGATTTGAGGGGCGCGGCCTATCCGGAGTATCCCCTGGGAGGTGGTCCTGATATGAAAATATGGCAAAGGAGTCCAGAGTGGCACCATGAAGCTCGGATGGACTCTTTCTGGAGTTATGGGGGAATTTCTTCAGGCTTCCACATAAGATGAAGGACAAAGTGATAAAGGACTGTCCTGCAACCTGATGTGCTGGGAAGGGGGGGGACTGCTGTATACACATGTTTAATGGTGCAGAATGATGTAATTATGTAGCGGTGAAACGGGGGTATCATGGACGGGGGAGGTTGAACATAGAGTATTTTCCATTTTCTATGGTTCAAACCCTACTTGACGATGGGGGAGCATACCAGCGTGCTGGTCTGAACGCATGACTGAATCGGGGGTGTATTGTAAATAAGTTTAGGGGTTTTGCTGTTGATGGGGGGGAATGTTATACTATGTATGTTTGTGTTAGATCCACATCTCAAAGCATTTGGAGAGCTCGATCGGATAGACAGACAGGGCCAGAAACAGAATGGAGAGAGGGGAAAAAGGGCCTAAGGCGAAAAAAGCTGATTACATGGCCAGCAAGACTAAAGTAAAAGTTGTATCATGGAATGTGAGGGGGGTATCATCCCCTGCCAAGAGAACTATGCTCCTCACTGCGTTGAGAAGGGTTGATGCACAGGTAGGCCTCTTGCAGGAAACACACCTGAACCCAACCGAACATAAGAAATTGATCAGGAACTGGGTAGGGGAGGTGTATGCTGCCTCATTCTCCTCGAATAAGAGGGGGGTAGCAGTCATTATTCATAAGAATTTACCGTTTCAGGCACTCAGAACGGTTTCTGATAAGAAGGAGGGCAGATACGTTTTTGTGGAGGGGACTTTGGGGGACAAGTCGGTTACGTTTGGCAGTGTTTATGCCCCTGCAGTTACTGATCCCCAATTCTACAGACGCCTTCTAGAAGTCCTGGCAAAAGAGCAGTTTAAGGGGTTAATTATGGGAGGTGATTTCAATTGTACCCCGGACGCAGTGATGGATCACTCGAAAGGCAAGGGCAAAAGGGGCAGGTTCTTAAAGGAATGGAGGGAAGGGCTGCTAGACCTCGACTTAGTGGATGTATGGAGGACGGCTCATCCAAAAGTAAGGGAGTTTACCTTTTACTCTCACCCCCACAAGACATGGTCAAGGATAGATCATGTGTATGGTGAGGGGGGGTGGTATCAAAGGATTGTAGAAGTAAAACATGAACCTATTCACATTTCTGACCATGCCATGGTCACGGTGACGACGGAAATAGAGGGTTTAGAGAGAGAATGAAGATGTGGAGATTCCCCTCATTCCTAATGGGGAACGAGAATTTTAAGGAATTCCTACAGGCACAAATGAAAGGCTATGTTGCCTTAAATAAGGATTCTGCTCCATCCCCACAGATATTATGGGATGCGGGGAAGGCCTATATGAGAGGGGCAATTATTGGGTTTGTATCCGGGTATAAAAAGGAAAGGATCAGGAAATTTGATTCCCTTCTCCAAAGAGTAAAGGAGCTGGAAGGTCGGGTACTAAAAGGGGACGCAGCTAGTGAACCGATGTTAGCAGCTGCGAGGGGGGAGCTAAATAACTTGCTTGAAGAGCAGGCGAAGGGAAAACTCTGGCTTGTGAAGCAAAGATTTTACGAATGGGGGAATAAGCCTGGCCCCCTCCTTGTTAATCTTGTTAAAGGCAGAAGGGGAAGAAACAGAGTGCCGGAAATAAAGAATAAGGACGGGAAGGCAATGAAGGACCCTCAGGCCATTAAGGAGAGATTTCGCGAATTTTACAGTAACCTGTATCATAGAGAAGCAGAAGGGACCGGGGGTGAAATGGAGCAATTCTTGAGTCGGCTTAGGTTGAAGCAAGTGTCTGAACAGCAAAGGATGACCCTTGAAGCTTGCATCACTAAAGAGGAAATTGGGAAGGCTATCAGGGGTATCAGGTCGGGTAAAGCGGCAGGCCCAGATGGGTTCCCTATTGAATTCTATAAGACCGTGGGCCATCAGGCTGTAGATTTGCTCTGGGATGTTTTCAGGGGTACTGGAGAGGGGAACCCCCTGCCACCGTCTATGGATATGGCAACCATCTCAGTGATCTCCAAGCCAGGTAAGGATCCGAGGGATTGTGCAGCATACCGCCCTATTTCATTAGTGAATGTGGATGCTAAGATCTATGCAAAAGTACTGGTGGGCAGGCTTGAGACTCTGATGCCCAGCCTGGTCGATCCTGACCAGACGGGATTTATAAAAGGTAGGCACTCATACCATAATGTCAGGAGACTCCTGAATGTGATCTGGGCTTCCTCTCTGGCGTCCGGGGCCCACCTTATTTTGGCCTCGACACGAGGAAGACGTTTGATCGGATCAATGGGAATATATGATGGTGGCCTTGGAGCGGTTTGGATTTGGTCGGGCTTTCTGAATATGGTGAGGGCCTCTGATTGTCGCCTAGGGCAGCTGTGGTGGTCAATGAGCCTCTACCATGGGATTTTTTGAATTGGGGAGGGAAGCGGCAGGGGTGCCCCCTCTCTCCCTTATTGTTTGACCTCGCACTGGAGCCTTTGGCGGTAGCCATTAGACAGTGTGATAAGGTGAAAGGGGTCCAGGGTAAGGGAGGGCGACAACACAAACTTTCTTTATATGCTGACAATATGATTTTATATTTGAGTCAGGTAGAAGAATCCCTCCCTGCAGTGCTGGACGTGATTGAGAGTTTTGCATTGTTCTTGGGTTATAAAATAAATCTGGCAAAGTCTGAGGCAATGTGTCTGGGAGGAGGGCGCCTAATGGGCCTGCAAAAGTGGGGATTGAGAGAGGTGAGTGGGGCCCTAAAGTATCTTGGGGTTACTAGTGGAAGGTCACTGACCGATTTATATAGGCTGAACTATACGCCAATGATTGAGGGGGTGCTTAGAGACATGAGAAGATGGAAGATGTACCCAGTGTCATGGATAGGTCGGATGAACATTATAAAAATGAACATCCTTCCTAGGATATTATATTTTTTACAGATGTTGCCCACTGGACTTACTAAAAAGACATAAAGAGACTAGATAAGGGGTTTTCTGGATATCTGTGGCAAGGTAAAAAACCCAGAATTGGCCTACAGAGACTGAAGTTAGATACGAGGAGGGGGGGGCTTGGCTTCCCAGACGTTAGAAGCTATTTCTTGGCTTCACAGGCTAGGATAGTAAAAGATTGGATTTCGTGCTCTGATGCAGCTAGCTGGCTGGATTTAGAAGGGGAGGGGGCGTGTGGTCGACTCTCGGCCTTTTTGAGGAAAAAGGGTAAGAGGGCTTATACATTTCAACAAAATCCTAATCCGCTGGTTGTCTGGACCCTGGAGGGATGGGAACAGATAAGGGCCAGGATCGGAGGTGATAGAACGGAGACGCTGCTCCTCCCACTGAGCGGTAAGCCCCTCTTCCTACCCGGGTTGGAGGACCAGGGTTTTCGGAGTTGGGAGAAAAGAGGGATTCAGTGTGTACGGGACTTGTATAAGGGCATGTTTTTCCCCTCTCTGGGGGAGTTAAAGACAAGGTGGGGGATTCCAGTTGATCACACATTCAGGTTCTTCCAAGTGAGGGACTTTGCTCGTAAGTTAGGAGGGCCAAGCTCCCAACCCATGCACCAACTGAACCTAGAAGGGGCAATTTGTAAAGCCCGTAGTGACCCTAAGGGGGTTATAGGGGTTGTGGTACGTATTCTAAGATTGGGATTGACTGAGGGCAACTCAAGTAGGAGAACAAAATGGGAGAAGGATTTTGGAATTGAGTTGTCAGATTCGAATTGGGAGTTATTCATGGAGAGGCATATGGGCCTACTGTTTTCCAACAAGTATAAGGAAGCGGCCTATAGGTTTATCCACAGGCTCTTCTTTCCCCCAGTTATGGTTCATAAAAGCCGGCCAGAGGTTCCAGAAACCCGCCCACGCTGTAATAAGGAGGTTGGCACATACTTCCACTGTTTCTGGAAATGTTCTCACCTGCAAAGCTTCTGGAAAGAGGTGGTAGGATTCATAAATGAGAAAGCAGAGGCTGGGGTACCTATGCATCCAATTGATATACTATTTGGGATTGAATGGGGGGAAGGGGAAGATGGGACTCTGCGTAAAAATGGGTGAGAGGGCCTTAGCTATTGCGAGGCAATGCATTCTAAATACATGGATATCAGCACAGGATCCCACCTCACTCAATGGAGAGCCTTGGTCATGTCTGCTTTGGCTATGAAGAAGGACCTTCCAGATTCAAGAAAGGGCAGAGATGTTCGGAGCTATTTGGAATCCGCTCATCTCGGCTATTTCTCTGCTTGGCTAGGATACATGGTCAGGGAGGGAGTGTAAGATAGAAGTGCCCCAGCTATGAGGTTGCGGTGGGTACCCCACTCTGGATGTTGCCCCTCTTGATATAATGAACTACGGCCTTTGGCTGACTTTTCTCTCTGAAGCTGTATTACCTATTTAGGGCTCTTATTAATTACTTCGCTCTGTGCTGGGATAATGAAATGTGGATCTTTGTAAATAGTTTTTAATTACTTATATGGGTATGGGGGTGGGGGAGGGTATTAGAGAGTTTATGTCTTTTATGGGGGCCTTTTTTTTTTTTGGTTTGTCTGCAGTATGCAGTGTCACTGGACTTTTAAGTTTATTACCTTACCTAAAAGGTCTGGTTAAACATGCGTTTGAGGGCTCAGGGATAAAATTATAAAATTTGCCTAGACCTAACAGCCCTGTGATATTGGTGTGAATGTTACTGTATCTTCCTTATTTGTTTGTCTTTGTACATATGTTTGGAAATGCAAATAAAATTTGTTATACAAAAAAAAGAAATTAAAAACAGACTGCTAACCATACTGGTGTTACCACACAAAAATGTGTTTGTTTACATTCTTTGATCAACTGCCACTGCATCTTTCCTGTACTTGGGAATGCCCCAAACACAATCTAGCCACTCATAATGCTGTGGGAGCTGCGGAGACTACTGCATCATGAGAGGTTTCACTGTTTGGGGTGTTCCAAATGTTCAGGATGTATGCAATAAAAGTAGATTAAGGATGTGAAGCAAACAAGTTTGGGTATAATTGCACTATTTCCATGCATTTTAGTTCTACTAAGAAAGGAAGCAGATTAAACAACCATCAACTTCAATAAATAGTAATGAAGTTAAGTAATCATAAAATGTGGGGTTTCAACTAGAAATAATGTGGTAGAAAGAGGGTTGACAGTGTCCCTTTAATCCCAAATTGAAGTCATAAGACTCTGTTGTGACATCACAGTCTTTGGCCATGGAAATAATTGTGATGGCACAAACAAAGTACTGTGACAACAGTTAGGGAATAAGCAGTAGGAGCTGATGGACTCTCAATAAATAAGGATCCTGTTTTTATCCATTTTATACATATAACCTCGGTAATAATCGAAAGGCTTTAGCCTGTGGTTCAATGGCTGAAGCAACAGCCACCACCTCCCCCGACCTGTTTGAACTCTTCCTTCCTACTTCATTCAGAAGCATTTTTCTTTGTGGCCAGAGGCTCTGCCTGTCCTCTCTCTGGGCCCAGCCTTTCCTTGTGCCCTGTCTCTCTCCCCCCCCCCCACTTCTGCATTGTTTGCCTCCTACCTTCCCTTGTGTTTGGAATCTGCTGGCTGTGCTGGACTCTCTGCCTGGTTTGTACTTTTGCTTCTAGGCCAGTATTTTGCCTCTGGCTGCAGTCTCTATGTGCTTCTATCTCAGTCATTTGTTTCTTCCTTCTGCTCCAATGCTTGTGTTTGCTTTGCTTGCTTTTTGGGGCTTCTTAGTTCTAGCACTCCTCATTTGCTTTGTTATATTTGGATGCATTGCTAATCTGGCTCTCATTTCATTTTGTCATACTTCAGCAATATCTCTCTCTCATCCGTACTTGTTACCTGTGTGCTCTCAGTTCCAGTTTCCTCTGTTTCCATGCAGTCCTTGTGCTCATCGCCTTAATTGTTTACACCTGCCTCACTTAGTACTGGCTCCCCTTAATAGCTGTAACTGTCTTTCATTCTTCTGGCTGCTCTTGTGGTGTCCTGCTCTACTGTTTTACTCTTCCCTCCTGTGTTTGTGTTATTCAGGCTCATTTGTTGCTATTACATAATATTACCAAGCCATACTTTTACCAAAACCTCTGCAGTCTATTTCTGACTCCTACCATAATGAAACTTCAGCATTTGAATTGGCTCTATGATTTTAAATGTTTTAAATTTTTGCTGTTTGGTCTCATGGTGCTCAGCTAGTGACTTCCCTGTTATTCCCACAGCAGGGTACTGTGATGTCACAGTGGGGCATTGTGGTTCCAACTAGCAGGAGCATGTTTTATGTAAGCTAGATGATTTTGCCCTGCTCCTGTGCTTCCATAGTGTCCCAGTTATCCATGCATAAATATATTAACCTCACAGCCTACATGGCTTTCAAGATATTCATTGCAATCCATTACTGCATTGCAAATGCTCCTTACTCAAATAACCTAACTCCGCCTTAATGACATTTAAGGTATTCATGCTAATCATATAAATTCTCTATTTATGCTGCAACCATAGCAATCACTGCTGAGCCTCATTTACTCAATTACACTAAACCTCATTGATTCAGTTTCTAGCATCACCGCTTTTCACTACTCAATCACCCACCTTCTGTGACACCATTAATTTGGCTTCCATAATGGAATTGGTTGGCTTGCTTTTGCTGGCTTTGCCCATATCAGTCAATCATATTAAGCATTCCTATCAGTCAGTCTCATCATTCAATCTCGTCAGTCAGTCGTATCAGTCCACTGTATCAATCATCTCAGTCAATCATATTGCCCAACTTACCAATACCTAACAGATGGCCACTGGCTTCGCCCAGCCTCTTCATATTTAACGCTTCATAGTTGACTGTATGCTCTCATTTATAAATCAGAAGCATGTCAACCATGACCATTACTTTTTAAAACTCAGGGCTGGCACTGCAGCTGACAGTCTTGCTCTGCACCAAAGTCTGCATCTTGAGCATGTGAAACTCTGGGCGGGGTCCTTCTTATCTGGCTCATAGTGGGAATGTGCTCACTCTGGACAGAGCTTTAGCCATGCAGCTGATTGATGGCACCTCTTGATGTAGAATTTAAGACTTCAGCTATGAGGGATGGGGCCCTCACACCCAAGAGCGCTCCTTTAGCTAGCCAAATTGGGTTCAACAGCGCCCTCTATGCTATTCTCCCCATGACAGCCTCTGGTTCACCTGGTCTGTTTTTAGTCAGTAGGACAGCTGAGTGCCTCAGTGGTCATTGCTCTCCTCCTCCTCCCACCTTGGAGGCCCTGCTCTAACTTCAGAGTATCCATTGCTGCAGAGGGCTCTTGCAACTCTTCATGGTGTTCCAGTTAGAGGGATAGTGAGAGCTTTCCATCAAACTGGAATATTTTCCTTCCCTTGGATTGGGCTTCTAAATTGCAGCAGCAGAGTCATCACTAAATAAAATGTCTCTAGCCTGAAGGGAAGGTGACCTAGGCCTTGAATCCCTAGATGTGTCCTCCTCAAAGGGTTTCTTTTCCTCACCTCAGTGCCAAAGGTCATACTTTTTAGTTACTTTAGTTGTAAATTCCCTAAGTTACTTTGGTAGGTTGCCACAGTTATTCATGTAGGTGTCCACTGTTGGATGGAGATGGATGGTGGCCCTGCTTTGCCTTTCCCTCTCTCCTTGGGAAGTTATGCCCACTTGTTATATAATTCATTCAACCTGCACTAAAATCGTTACTCATTTCAGTTATCTCTGACCATTACCCTTATCTTTGCTGACCAATGTGTATGTTCAAATCTCAATACCAACTCATTACCTCTGCAATGCTTTCTGATCTTCTCTCTTTTTGGGCTTTTCCTAACATATCTTTAGCCTAAGGAAATCATTCCCATGGCACCTCTAGGGAAGGAACCCTCCTCCAGGGTTCCTGCCTTTGGCATTCCTACAGGGTGGTATTCCCGAGGCACAAAGAAGTGAACGGCCACAACAAAGTTTATTCAGCAAGTTGCATAGGCACAACATCACACTAAGTTGGGTAAGCACATTGAATTGAAAGGCTTTAGCCTGTAGTTCAATGGCTGAAGCAACAGCCATGCCCCTTGACCTATTTAAACTCTTCCTTCCTGCTTCATTCAGAAGCTTTTTTCTTTGCCACACCATCCTCCCCTCCTCCTCCAGTGGCTAGCCTCTCTCCTCGAGGACTTTTCCTAAGCTACCTTTAGCCTAACAGACTCATTCCAGCAGCACCTCTAATGGTGGAACCCTCCTTCAGGGTCCCTGCCTTCAGCATCCCTGTAGGGGGTATTCCTGAGGCACAGAGAGGTAAACAACCACAACAAAGTTTATTCAGTAAGTTACATATGCACAACACCACATCAAGTTGCGTAAGCACATTGAAATAATGGGGAGGAGAAATACTGAGCTAATATGAAATGTAAGCTGAACTGTGTTCAAATATTATGCTTTTAAAGGTTTTTCTGGAGGCGTCAGAGGCTCTTTAAAATTCAGAGTGGAAAAGATTAGGACATTAGGTTGATTTAATGTTAATGGTCTTAATGGCCATGCTTTACACCTCCCAGAAAGACTGGTTTTACAAACAATATAGCTGTGACATCAGAATGTCTTTGTAACCTGGACGTGCAGTTAAAACAGTAAATTATTTGATACGGTTTTGATAATATAGTATGTGATCACTCAAAATGGCCCAATAACCAGGCTACATTTTAGCAAAACTGGATGACCAAATAAGGACCCTCATGGTAACCCTAATCACTGCTAGTTGCTCTGCTTACATGTCTGTCTTTTGAAACTGAAAAACTTTAATAAAATACAATTTAAAAAAAAAAGTTGTTGCAGTACATTCAAAGGTTAAAAAAAGTTTTTGTATTACTGTTCAGCAAAACTATGTATAGAGAACTGCATCTTTAGCATTGTTCACTTTGGAGTCTGTGGGCCAGATATTCAAAGCTTTTGCGCGGTCCACAAACAGCTTGCGCGGGAATAGCGCGGGATTAGCTCGGGTCTGCCATATTCAAAAGACCAACTAGTGTGGGCAAACAGCAGTAGCGCCGAGCTAAGCATAATGATATGCAAGGGGCATAGTGGACATGAATAAATTCGCTATGAGATATTCAGCGACTAGTGCCGCGCTAAGGCATTTAGCGCAACATAGCACGACCCATAGCATGGTACAATTTACCGCCCAGGAAAAAGCTGGTCTTAACCCTGGGCAAGCAGCTTTGCATGGTGCTATCTCAGCATTAGCATGGCTTGCACAGCCCTAACATATGAGTATGACACTTAGAAACAGCCAGACATAGAGGACACATGCTGCTCACTGATGGTACCACCATGATGCCAACAGCTGCCACCAGTCCGAGCCAAGCACAAACAGTGAGGGGTGATCTGACCCACAGGGGACAGCATGGTAGTGTGGCCATATAGCACACACCTGCAGACCATACGTCTGTGGTGCGTAACAGATACCAGCACACACATGCAGCACTGTGGGCATGGTGGCCAATGAGGGGAGGGTGTATGGGTGGCCAGACCTCACCACAGCCCAGGTGTGGCCACAAGGCTGGGACACATTGCTCAGTGCACATGGGCCAGTAGTGGGATTATGCCACCACCTGTGTGCCTGTCAGATCCTACATGCCCCTCCAGCCACCTACCACACAACTGTACAGATGTCACAGCACACACTGCCGGCCATGTACATGACACTGTGTGCATCCCATGCCACAGGTGCAGCATCTGTGGATCACACAACAGCGTGATAGTACTGTTCACTGTCAGTAATTACCTGCAAGCTGTGTCTGTCGCTGTGTACAGTGCAGTGGGCATCACTGCCCTACATACCATAGGCAGTGTCGTGTCCCTCACACTACCAGCCCTCTTACTACTGTAGTGTCTGCTGTGCACTGTAGTATGACCTACAGTGTGAAGGATGCATGAAGCACTACCACCACCTGTGCCTATGCTGTGTTGTCCCCTGGGGTACAATATGCTATGCTATGCTGTACTGTTTACGTGAAGCCTGCAGCTATCATCATGCACTGCCTGACTGACCTACAGGTGGAGCTGCGGTCGGACCTGGCCAGCCCCTGTACCTCCAGACTGACCTACAGGTGGAGCTGTGGGACCCTGCAGTAACACTGTGCAAACTGCATGCAAATCAGGGCATGATGAGATGCTAATGTGGCTGTTTGCCCAGAGACCATCTAAGTAGGCTTATTTGCATGTCACTTTTGAACATGGCAAAGTTTAGCGTGGGGCTAATGTGTTTGCACCAGGCAAACCACTTAGCTCCGCACTAAAGCTAGCGTGGCGCTAACATTTCAGGGAATATTATACAGTTTTGATCACTGTTTTTTCATGTGTGCCGCTGCCTGCAGCTGTACTGGGTCCATGCATTTGCCAGAACACACATTGGTCATATAGTTCCTCTCTACCTACCCTCACGTCACTGTGCACTGTGTTGTTGTGGTTTGCACTTCCTGGTTGCTGTATTCAGTGCTGTCTTATTCCAGGGCTACGTCTGCCCTGCACTCCCAGCCCAGTTTGCATGGCTTCATTCCCATGCTATATTCAGAAGCTGTTTGCCCTAGGCTATTCCTTCTGAATATAGCTTGCATTGTGCTCCAGGCTAAGTTTGCACGCCAGGCAGTGTTAACTTAACCCAGGGGCAAAGCTTTGAATATCTGGCCCTGTATGTTTCTTGAAATCCTAGAAACATGTACTATAAAAAATAAAATATGGGCAACTGTGCCCAGCTTGGCATGTGTTTCCATTTCAGGGTTCTGAAGACACTTGAGACCTCTCGAGCATCACCCTCAAGGTCTCTGGTGTTTCAGAATCCTCTGATGGTAATACAGTCTTCTTGTGCAAAGTTGTCCATACAGTATTCTGTATATGTTTGTTCTAAAACCATGTTGATGTGTTGTCAACAGTTTGTAATTTGACAGATACATTCATTATTAATCAAATGCCATTTTTAAAATAATTATGATAATGCTGATAATGAAATTGGATGATGGTTCTGACTACAGCAGCATCAGCAGACTTAGAAATGTAGACCACAAGAGCAGAGCTAGCTGTCGGATAGTGAAAATGCATCTTTACTGTGCTCCTGCTACCTAAATTGTATTATTGCTATTTATTTTGATTTTGTACAGTACAGAATTCTTAAAAAGTGATAATTTAACTTACCTAGATCTGCTATGTTTACCAATCAAGTTTAAAGATGGGGAGACCAAAGGAAGGCCAGGCACAGACAACTGATTATTTCAAGCCACAATCTGGGCCTCCAGGCCTGCCGAAAACTGATCTTCCTGTGCAATCACCAACAGACCCAACTCCGAATACAAAACTGCAAGATACTAAAAATTAATCAAAATCACTTTGTGCAGCCATCCACAGCCTGGAGAAGAACTGCAATGGCAGAAGTAACTGATTCATTACTGTTAAGCTATTGTTCACAGGCTTGGCTATTAAGATCGATGGAGGAGCTGGGCAAGCTAAAAAAGCGATGACGGTATCATCTTCATCAATGATAACAAGCAATTAAAGCTTCATATGGGAAATATGGAGAACTGACAAAGGGAAATGAATGTATGACTTTCTGGGCTGCTAGAGAATCAGTATGGCTCTAATCATGTCGCCTTCTTTAAGGAGTGTCTCCCAAGACTTTTGGACTGGTCAGGTCCACCGACTACAGGGTACCTTAATAGGTCATGTGAGGTGACCCCTCAGCAGGCAAGTGCCAATGCAGGGTCTGTCCCTTGGATGAGGCTTACAGTGTTTATCCAATATAGGATCAGACATTGGGTATAGCAGCTGGCAAGAGGGGAAAAGAACTATTGGCTGATGAAGCCCTTGCACATTTTTATCCTGGTCTTTCCTACACCATGTGACAGCGCTGTAAAGAATTTGAAGCCACAAAGTGATGCCTAAGGGCCTTGGACATTCCTTTTGCCCTTTTGTATCCAGCGTATTTGTGAGTGTAGAGTGGCTCGAAAACTTTCATCTATAATAACACACAAGAAGCGGGACAGATATTGCAGAAGCTGGAGGTGGACCAGAACAGAATTGGAGTCATGGAGCTGATGGAGGAAGAGGATGACTCAGAAAATGGCCTACCTGGAACACAGATGGTGACCTGAAAAGGGGTTAAGCTTGTTACTTTGGACTTGACAAACTATGTGGGGCTAGCTCTCTTCCCCTTCATGTATTGTTTTATTTCAGAGATGCTGTGCTTGTTGGAGTGCTCTTGCAGCACAGTCTCGTATGTTATCTGCTAAATATTTTTGATTGGTTATTTTAGGCCTGCTTTTATCCTGGAACATGAAACATGTTTCTTTTTCCTTAGATATACTGTTTAAATTAGATTTTGCAATGGTTAGTGGGGGGTATCTCTTTAAACTTTTTTTTTTATTTAACTTTTTGGTCCCTATCACCTCCTCCCGCCAACTGGCGATGGGGACACATAGGTATTTTTTACCGATTTTCTCCCTTGACCCCCCCCCAGGCCCTGGCACTTGGCTGTGCGAGCATGTGGAGGAACACTTTGCACCCCGTGGTGCCAGCCCAGCCCCTTCCACCTCCCAATACTTTGCCACCCCTTCTCCACCTATGCTACCCACCGGATCTCCACCTGGTGGGAGCGGAACTACGGGGAGGGGCTCCAACTCACCCTCACCACCCTCAGGAGAGGAGAGGAGAGCTGCCTGCCAGCATGCTCAATCCTGTGCTGCCCTCCCCCCCCACGCCGGCACCCCGACGACCCGAGATCATTCCCGAACCTGGGTCGACGGCGTAGTGCAAGGTAAGGCCCCCGGCGCCTCAATCCTCTGCACCACCAGGCCGGCTTAAACTTTTTGAAATTCTGTTTTGTATATGCAAGAGTGTAGATGATCGTACAGTATCAAACTAAAATACTGTATGATCATTTGAAATCATGCCCAATATATTTAGTGTAATTTGGGGACGATCCCTTATTTGTGCATTATTTTTTGGTGCCCCTGATTGTCAGCTGTCATGTAATGGCATTTAAACTGAGCCTGGATCACCGCACCTGCAAATTACAGCCAGACTGTGAGACTGTGTGTGTAACATGTCTCTGCTTGTCTGGCTGTGAAGAAATGGAGTATAAAACATCCTTGTGAGTACCCACTTGATGTGGATAGCCTGAAGGTGAGCGACCTCTCCGACTGATCCAGTTGTGAGCCTTCTGTTGCTGGTGCTGTTGTGCAGGAGCTGTCAGCCTCACCTCCCCCTTCAAACAAAAAAAAAATGTCCCAGCACATATGCCACCTACATTCCCGAAATACATTTTGAATTCGGGGAGTACGCCTATGACCATGGGTGATGGCTGCTGTCCTTCACTATGCTGCTAAGCATAGTAACACAATTAATGAAAGTACAAATTGGAAGTTTAAGAGTGTCTATTTACAGCACCAGTGCAGTACCCCCGACCCTGAAAATCTGGCACCTGAACTGCATAAAAGCCACTGGGCCATCCAACACTTCTGATTGCAGATCTGGAAACACAAATTGCAGAACATTGTCCATAGCTTGAGCTCTGAGGGTTCAGGCAATAGCCATGGGCATAGTAAGAGTAAACTCTCCATAACAACTGTATGAGAATGGAAACAATTTGAAATTGAACACCAAGTAGGCTTGGACCTTCCTGAGCCGAACGGATTTCAGCCGCAGGAAAGGTACAAAAGCAGCCCATAAAACACCTGCAGGTTTCACTTCCCTTAAGGCAGGTTTTCTCACCCGTATTAAGTAAAGCTGCAGCTCAAGAATTGATGCCAGCAGAGCTAGTGATAAACTTGGATGAGACCAGGGTTAATATGGTCCCTGTGGTAGAGTGGACCATGAAGTTGACAGGCTCAAAACAGGTCCCAGTCACTGGCCTTAGTGATAAGTGACTGGTGTCATTAGTACTTGCCTGCACTCCTTCTGGTGCTCTCCTCACACCCCAAGTCATCTATAAAGGTAAGACACCTGCCTGCTATCCTGCCCATAAATTCATTGATGACTGGGCAATAACCCAGTCCCCCAACCACTGGGTGAATGAAACCACCACAGCACACTACCTTAACACAGTTCTTGTGCCTAATACGGAAGCAAAAAAAGTGATACTTGAGTTACCATGGGAGCAAAAAGCAGTACTGATATGGGATTTGTTCAGGGCTCATGCAGCTGCCACCATCAGAGAACATCCTGAATAGTCTAACTTTATACCTATCAGTGTACCAGCCGCTTGTACTGATTTGCTGCAACCGCAGCACGTAGCGGTTAACAAACTGCTGAAAGATTCCATAAAGGCTAATTTTACGGCATGGTATGCTGGTGTGGTCTCCTCCCAGCTTGAATGTGGCACTGCCGACAGTGTTATAAAGGTTGATTTGAAACTGGGAATCCTGAAAGAGTGACATGCACAGTGGCTGGAGGGGAGTATCAATGAACTGTGCCACAGACGCAAAGACTTCATGCGAGGCTTCCAAGAGGCTGGGGTCCTGTCAGCACATGAAAACTGCCTAAACATGGTGAGTAAACTTACATAACCACCACCTAGAAAGGTAACCAAAAATTTAATGAAATTTTGTGTTTTCAGATTTCCATGACTGTTGCAGAAGAAGAAGACTTGCGTTACTGCAGACTGAACACTGAGGACAGCAGACCTGAGGACCCAAATGTTTGATTTTTTTAAATGCACTTTCACTGTCACTGAACTGCACTAATTACACTTTAACTGTTTCCTCATTAAATAAAGTTGCTGCTGTGATGCACTGTGTGTATGGTTCCTCTGTTAAATCAGGTGCTTACGTGGTTTTAAAATGCATTTTGGGTAATTGGGCTATGGGATGGGGTGGATCGTCGATCCAGCTGGTGACAAACAAGCAGTGAGTTGTGTTTTCATTAATAAAAACTGTAAAGCTTGATTTTCAGTCAGTCAATGGGATGCTTTGGGGGTGACTGGATGCACTGGGGTGCTGATTTTGTTTGCAGCTTGATTTTCAATCGGGCGATGGGATGTGGTGGGTAATCGGGGTATGGGATGCGGTGGAACGTCTATTCGATTGGTGAAAAACAAACAGTGAGTCATGTTTTCATTAATAAAAACTGTAAAGCTTGATTTTCAATCGGTCGATGGGATGCTATAGGGGTGATTGGATGCACTGGGATGTTGATTTTCAATCTGGCGGTGGGATGCAGTGGGTAATCAGGCTATGAGATGCAGTGGAACATCTACTGTATCCGATTAGTGAAAAACAATTATACAGTGGCAAGGAAAAATCCTGGACTCTGATTGGTCAGTCTTGGGCTGGACCCATGATGTTATCCTAGCACAACATCACGGGTCTAGTCTCAGCCTTACTGTGAACCTGTAGATGAGCTTGATATGCTTGAGTATCTCCTGGATTGTTTCCTCTCCTCTTAAAAAACCAAAATATTTTTTCACACAAAAACATTTTTAAAATGATTTTTTTATTCTGTATAACAACCAGCCATTGTATAATAGCAATAATGCCCTCCAGGGTGTGTGTCATTTGGGATAACGTCATGCCTCAGTTGTTGGATGTACTTGCCTGCGGCCTCATGCCCAACCACCTGAGGCATGACGTTATCCCAGCACGACACACACCCTGTCGGGCATTATTGCTTAAACAGTGAGTTGTGTTTTCATTAATAAGAATTGTAAAGCTTGATTTTCAAATGGTCAATGAGATGCTGTAGGGGCGATTGGATGCACTGGGATGCTGATTTTGTTTACAGCTTGATTTTTCAATAGGGCAATGGAATGCAGTGGAATGCTAATCTAATCAGTGAAACAGAGACTTGTGTTTCATTAATAAAAACTTTATTACAGTAGTTCATGCCATCAAGTCATACTGTTATTTTGTTTGCTTTTTTGTTCGCAGCTTGATTTTCAACTACGTATTGCCAGATGATAGCATTACAAGCAGCGATAATATCACTAATATTTCGCTATCCCTTTAATTTAGCACTTCTGTGGTGAGAGCTAAAAATGCTAAATTAAAAGAAACACAAATTATTTTCATTATACAGTATTACCTCTGTACTAAGTTGGAAATATATCAGTTTTATAACACAATTTTCTCAAAGCATTTTGTATATTGTTTATTGATGAGTAGTGATTATCATACTGGGAGAGTGTATATGCTGGGTGTGTTCAACAGTATGATACAATACAATGGAATGTTTTCTGTTTAATTTTCACCTAAGCGGTTTTAAATTTGACTTTTTAGAAGGAGGGTAGCACCAGCAGGTGATGGCAACGGTGGCTTTACAGAGGAGCTCCAGAAATGACCCTTTCTTTCACATTTGGCATCACATTACAGTCTGATTTTATAGATTTTAATGAACATTACTGATAGACTTTGATCGGGCCTACCTTTTAGTGCAATTTCGATGCAACATTGAGCAACCTCAATGCCCTGACAGTCCATAAATTGATCTGTTTTGATTACTTTCTTTCATAGGCATAGCTCAGATAATTATTTAAATGAAAATGTAAAGAAGTTAAAGGATTCTTATAGGAAAAATCTCTTATAGTTCTAATTGGTAGGATTAAGGGTGATGGAGAGGGCAGGTCAACCAATGTTGGGCCCAATGGGCAAAGTACTATTGATTACCTAATTTGTAATGTAACCCCTCACCCCTGCCTTTCTTGCAAAATGACAGGTGGCATGCTGTTGAAGCTGACTGGAGTACCTGGTGGGGACTGGGTTCGGGGAGGATGAGGTTACTCAGCACAGGGGACCTAGGTTTGGTTACTCTGAACAGGGGCACCCAAGTAAATCCGAACACAGGAAGCAATAACTATAATGTCCAGAACCAGGAATGGGATTCTTCAGTGTGGCTTTTATTCACATCCAAGCTGAACAAGCAAAGCATAGATGGACCCCCACGGGGCTACATTCCTGGTAATGCAGATTAGAGACTACAGAACACTTTATCACTATTTCCAGCCCTCAGGCTCTAAACCCACCAGGCACACAGCCTGGACTTGCATGCAACTTTGGGTACACAGCACGACTTGTACACTATTTGGGTTTTCCCCACTGGCCCGGCTCCCCGTTATGCTGTTGTGGCTCCCCAAACCACACTAGAGCCTTCGACTCCTAGAGAGAATTTTCCTTACAATCCAATGTCTGGGTACTTCCCTCATCACTGGCCAAGTGCCTGAGGTAAAATAGAAATCCACAGAGCAAATCCGTAGAGGTGGACCTGGTCACTAAAGATGGGGGGTCTCCTAACTCCAGCTCCCACAACCCATACCCGGCCATTTCTCTGGAAACTAAACAATTCCTTTACTGAAAACTTGCAAATGTAGATTCCTGGGTAGACGTATGTCACATCTCCTCTACATATCATTTTCATTCCAATAAGCTCTGGACTTGAACCTACTTTTACTTTGTTGCTTAGCCTATTACTCTAGACCTCCCACTATTTTAGTAGTTCAATCCCCACATTGTCACACAAGTCCCAGGGTGAAAAAACATAGGCCCTTTCAGGAAGAGCAAACACTCACCCTCCGGTTGCAGGTGCCCCACAGGCGACTCACAAGTCTTCTTGTTCTCCCAAATAAACTCTGGAACAAACAGGCAGCTTCTCCTTTACAAGCAGAACTAGGGGATTGCCCCAGGAATCTGCAGGGAACCCTTTCCTGCCCCCATCCCCGGGGGGAGGGGGCACTGAGACCCGAAAACAGCGGTCTTCACCACTTCAGTTATCTTCTGTGTCTCTCTTTTGGTGGAGACACACACCTCTTTACTTAAAAGTAGCCCTCTGTCAGGGCTGAGGCTCCTAGAGCCTACACTGAGCTGCTGTGCTGCTTACTCAGCATGCTGCCAACACCAACTGAACACTGAACACCGTTCAAACCTCCCAACATTATATTCCAACTCCCTTGCTGCAGATTCCATTGTGGCTCATGCAGCTGCGAAGTTCTATTGGTGATGTCATCCCTCAGTCTCAGCTGAGACTGAGAACAGAGTGAGACAGTGTGAAACTCATTTAACTGGAGTTTCACAAGCTGCCTTCCCTGCCTACCAGTAGGTCTTACTGGGATTCTAGTAACCCCGTGTAACAAGGGGGTTACAGTAATCCAGAAGATATTGTGCTTTTTTAAAAATATACTAGAGACAAGAGAAGAGAGTGATTGTGCTCCACTGGCTCTAGATATAATTTGAAATCATTGACACTAGTGAAGAATCTCCTCCCTGATGCTCTGATAATCTGGGCATTGGAGGTAACCCAAGATTAAAACTTCAAGGCAGAACAGAAGATAAACTGAACAACAGACTCTATGAAGAGGAAACAATTTATAAAATTCAAACAATTCTTTAAACATCAGCTCCATGCATAGGTTACAAGCTCTTGAAAGGTATATTTGAGTCTTTTCAATCTATCTTGTATATTTCTATAGGTAATAATAAGAATGAAAGGTCCTCTTGATTCAGTAATACCTGCAAATAAAAAAAATCTCATGCATCTAATTAGATGGACAAAAAAATAAACCTTCTAGAGAAAATTTCAATAATCTAAATAAAGAGAGAATAGCTTATAATAAAATCCTTGAGTTGGAAAAACAAAATGTTGAGACTATTTATGGGAAGCAATGTAAGGCGGTGAACAAATATGACAAAAAAAGCAGTCTGGGTTCCTGGTAGTAAAGGGAATAAATGCTTATCGATCACATTTGTCAGTTTATGTATCAGAGGACACATGGGTGTCTCATGTTAGAAACAATTTTCAAAATTAAGATCTGGCGGCTGCTCCAGTGTCCCAGTGGCAGCACATTGTGCTGCCGTGCTGATGGTCCAGGTTCTGAAACGAGCCCAAGAAGTCACATCGGGGGCCAGGCCTTGGCCGAGACAACTGCTGCTTGGCAGTGCATCTTGGTCAGGGATGGTTGGCAGTGGACTCTGCCACCACAGTGACCTCTGCGGCTGGGCCAGGGTGCTTGCTCAAACTGTATGAGGATAGCTGCAGCTGTGCAAGGCCCGCTCAGGCATCGTTCCCACTAGGGAGGTGGGAGGAAAAAAGCTGAGAGGAAAAATGGCGGGCTCAGGCTCCATGATGCTCCGCCAGCCCGCCCCAACCCGCAATGCTGCCCGGACCACTGATCTATGCTGGATTATTCTCCAGGTGGTGGGGAGGATGGCCCTTCCCTTCTTGGCCCCACCATGGAGGAATCCATGGGAGTCTCTGGATCAGTGAGTACCAGGGTAGGTGGTAGCTGGTCGAGGGGGTGGTGGGGATGGAGCAGAACTAGCAACCTGTGTTCAGTCAGGGAGGAAATAAACAATATGAAAAAAAAATTAAGATCTGGCTGCAAAGGGATGATCAGGAAATTTTGATCTAAACTTTCAGGACCAGTCTTTTCTTTTTTCATCGGTGGGGATGAAGATGCAGTATGCTCTTTCACCTCTAATAAAGCTCTAGGCCCCAACAGCATTCCACTAGAAGTATATAAAAATTAAACTAAATGTATAGGTGCTAGTTCAGTACAAACATTTTAAATAAATGCTTAAGGCACATATACATTCCTGAATCTTGGTCAAAAAACATTATAGTAGTGATGCATAAAAAGAGTCCTGTTTATGACCCTAAAAATGTTGGTCCTGTACATTTTCTTAATACCATTTCAAAAATAGTTTCAAAAACACTGTTGTCAACATCACAGAAGTTGCCACGCTGGTGACCGGGGTTCAGGGATGGACTCTGGTTGCTGGGGGTCGGCAGGGGGAGGAGAGGATTGAGCGGCCAGAGGACTGCTCTCCTCTCCTGGGGTGGGTTTGTGGGAATGCCTCACTCCGTGGTGACACCTGGTAGAGACTGAGAGGTACTGCAAGAAGCGTGCTGTTTCAGGAAAGCGTCAGCGAATGTCAGTAAGGGCACATCCCTCATACAGACATCATTGTACATCCAGCATCTCAGGGACAACACAAGGTGGAAAAACCCCAGTTGGTGGAGAGACAATGGCGGATGCTCCAGGGCCACTCCCACATGCTCCAGTGCCAGCTCCAACCCGACTTGACTCTCTGTGGCCCCCACCTCCTGTATGAGGTCTGCGGGGGGAGGGACCCAGCACCTGATTCCTCGGTCGGGGGAAGGGGTTCAGGTGAGGTGGTAGAGGAGTGACTGTGCGGGCCCTGCCAAAGAGATGCCCCACCCCCAGCAAACGGAGCAAAAAAGAAGGTACAAAAAAAAAAATCACAGAAGTGGCTAGATAATAATAACTGTGTAACCTCTCACCGGCCCCTTATTTAACTAGTAGGCACACCTCCCATACTTTTTTTGTCTAGGGGAAAAGAGAGGGGTTGGGGTACAAAGCAATTGCACAGAGAAACACAAAGTGTGTACAAGACACAAACAGACCTATACCAAAACCCAGGTCCTGAGGAGAAAACTTTTGCTTAGTGCTATGCTAGGTTTGCTACTGCTGGACAGGAGTCCTCAGTAAATCCACACAGGAAGCAGTAACTAGATTGTCCATACCAGGTTGGGATTCTAGAGTGTGGCTTTATTCCGAAACAAAGTTGGAATACAAAAGCAAAGATGGACCCCCAAGGGTTTACACTTCGTGGCACAAGGCAATGCAGAACACATCTGTAGAAAACAGAAACTTGAACCTCCCATATAGCACAGGATTAGACATCTGGAAATGTGGAACTAGCCATGGTGAAAACACACAAAATTCTCCTGGAAGTGGCACTAGGCTATGACTTGGAGCAGTTCCCATATGGCATAGAATTTACAGAAAGGAATGTGGTACACTGGCCACGACGGAGCACACTAGGGCTCAAAACTAGCAAAACCCACATACAAGGGGTAAACTTCTTCAGGCATTGGCCACATGCACCGACAGAAAACAGGTGCCCTTACAGAACCCAAAATACTGAACTGGTCACTCCAGATGGGGGGTCTCCCATCTTTTGCTTCCTCATCCATACCCAGCCATTCTTTCAGAGTTACACCTCAACAAATACTGAACTGTAGAAATCATGCTTTCTTCAAATGTTTAGCACATTTTAACATCAGAAAACGCCACAAGGTTGTAAAGTTAAAGTTCTGAACAAAGGGCATAGTCGCATATGGGACATCCACTGTTGTCAGCAAACTTTAAAACAAACTCCTTGAGAAAAACTCACAGAAATGGGTGAATGGGTCCCGTTATCAGAGTATCACCCCACAGAAAACAATGCAGGTACATATCCTGGGTAACTCTCAGACAGAATCTACTCACAGTTTGTACACCAAAGGTAGCTTCAAAATGTTCTAGGTTGGATCAGGGGATTGCCCCTCAAATCCTCTGCAGTCCCCCTCATCCCATTGGGAATGAGGGCATCAGGGAATCCTGAAGACGGTTTCCACCACTTCACAAGTCAGGCAAAGATGTCCTCAGACTAGGGTGAGAAAAACTGGCACTCCACTGCTCACTCTCTGAGCTCTAGACCAAGACTGCTCCACTCACAGACTACTAACATAACTAACTGAAAATTCTAAAGCTCCCCACACTCACAGCAAGCTGTGTGGCTTATGAGGCTGCGAGAGTTCTAAACAACATCACCTCTCTGCTCTCAGCTGAGACCAAGCAGGAGAGAGGGGCTAGGTGAAAATCCATTTAACTAGATATTCACCAGCTGCCCTCCCTACCTAACACTGACACTGGTGGGATTCTAGTAATCCCAGGGAACACGGGGGTTACAACCGTATATCACAATTCAGGCAGATTTCCATGCTGAATTTTCTACCATTTATCACACAGTTGTACTTTATCATCCAATTGAAAAATATGTAGTGTTACAAAAAATGAAGTTATATGCGCTATTTGTGGATTTTGCTTCTGCTTTTGATTAGTTAAATAAGGGGCAATTATGGAGAAAGCTTCACAATCTTGGTTTACCTCATGCTATTTTGATTCCCATTATTCAATTAGATTCCAAAAACTGTACAATTTGATAACAGTGGTAACCTCTCTGGTGAATTTTCTTTAAGTAAGGGGTTGAAACAGGGTTGCCTTTTGGCACCTTGTCTTTTCGATATTTATGTGAGCAGTTTATAAGATGACATCTCAGATAAAAGTTTTCATTCACCCAAAATAAATAATAAGGTGTGCACCAATTTTGGCATATGCTGATGATATAGTGTTATACTCGTTATCAGCACTAGGCTTACAATGTAAATAAGTTTAACACAGTATGCAATTATTTAAACTTGAAAGAAACATGAAAAACTAGAGTAATGATCTTTGGGGCTACCCAAACTAAAAATGTATTTTTGGAATAGACAAAAATTGAAGTTGTCAAAAACTACGTATATCTAGGGGAAAGAATGTAAAATCATTATAAATGGATAAACACATTATGCAGCGGAAAATAAAGGCCAGGCAGTTGACTAATGCAATTTTGAAATTTAACACAAACTATGGGGTTAATACATTCAATGCTGCACTATGGTCGGAGAAATGAAGATCAGCTCAGTACTCCTGTATGCTTCTGAAGTTTGGGTAATCTCAAATAGACAAGAGTAAGAAGTAACAGCCGGCCCGGTGGCACTGAGGGTTGAGGTGCTGGATGCCACACCTCGCTTGACGCCGGCGACCCGAGTTCGGGAGCGGACCCGGGTCGCTGGTGGGTCGGCCGGGGAGAGATAGGCTTGAGCGTCCTACGACAGCTCACCTACTCCGGCGAGGGTTGAGGCCATAGCCCACACTCTTGTATGACTCCGAGCGGAGGCTCGGAGTATTACAAGCCCCTAGCAATAGGGGATGGGCGGCTGCTACACAGCAGCGTGACATCGGCACTCAATGCCTTGACGTCTGGGTCTCATGCACTGTAGGGGTGGGAGAAAAAGGGAAAATGCCTGCCAGGACTGGGAAGACAGACTGCATGGAGCGTGCCTCCGATGTGCCCCCGCTCGCCCTGCCACCTCAGGACCGATGAAATAGTGAGTAGCTCGGGGTGTTAGGGGCCTCACCTCGTCCCCGCCCGTGGGGGTAATCCGAGGCTCCATGGGTATACGGAGGTGGATGTGGGTAGAGCGGGAGGCAGGAGGATGACTCCTTAGCAGCCCCGAAGGGTCGGGGCTGGCAGGATGAGGAGGGGATAAATTGCGATTTCAAAAAAAAAAAAAGAGTAGGAAGTAACACTATCTACCTTATATAGAGCTCTATTAAGGGTACCTCAAGGAACACCTACTCCTTAGTAAGGACTGAACTAGGGAGAATAGATAGAAACACAGAAACATATAATCTGTCAGCAGATAAGGACCGCCTGGCCCACCTAGTCTGCTCATTTTTTTCCCTGCCTTTACTGTCACCATAGACCCTACCTGACTGTTGCAGGCGTCCACCCCCTTTTTTTTTTTTATTTACTATGCTTTTTCCTCCTCCTTCCCAGAACAAGCCCACATTGGCTCTCCCCTGCTCCCACCACTATCACCCACCTTCTCCAGGACACACCTCCTCTCGATGTTCCTCCTCTCTGGCTTACCCCCCCAGGGCAGGGTCTCTGGGTCCCTCTTTTCCCCATCAGTGCTTTAGCTCAGTGTCTGGGAGAGGGCCTTGGTTCAGCTGGGTGGTGGTAACAGAGCAAGAAGAGAGGCATCCTCTGCATTCCAACATTTTCCATGTTCTCCCCTGCCCACAGGACTTTGTAAATGTGCACGTGGAGGCATGCACACGTGCTGGCCAAAGCCAACATCCCCCCTTCCTGATCCGAGGGAGCCTACTGCACCTCCGCCTATTGTCACCCAGGGGGCAGTAGAGCATTGGCATCTGTACACCCTCCCTCCCCAAGGTGGAAAGTGTCCACATGGATGCGCTGCTCACCTTCCCCCAGTTGGCCCTCCAACAACCCAGGCCTGTTTCCATACCCAGATCAACAGCATCGCAGGCGGTAGCACTACCGTTGCACCAGCAGGCTTGCCACCCACCCCTTTCTCAGTGAAAAAGCAATTCCTCCCATCCCTTCTAAATTCCCCCCTTCCAGCTTCACTGCATGACCCCTTGTACTTGTGCACCTCCTCTTTTGCATAAAAACTTCCCTCCTGTACCTTATTCACCTCCATGAGTTATTTACAGGTCTCTATAATGTCCCCCCTCAACCTCTTCTCTTCCAGGGTGTACATATTAAAGGTGATAGGAAACAGTTTTTACACCTCTAGATGCCCTCCAGTTGTTCTTTTATTGGCTACCGTGTTCTGATATGTTTTTTACCTTTTTTGTTAAATTAATAATCTAATTTTGTTGCCTTTTAACTACCCTGAAAATCCATCTCTCCTCAGCAGGCATTGCTTTGTTTTCATACTGCCTGAACATTCTATGACATCACAAACTCCCATTCCAGGCCATTCCAATGACTAGCATGGAATGGGGGTTACTGATGTCATAGAATGTCTTAGAAATATGAAAATGAAGTGCAGTAGCTAGTAAGGAGAGTGGAGCTCTATGTATATCTGAGGGCACCCTAAAGCTAGGTTATTTATCAAAAAATCTTCAAAGCATATCAGAATACATAACTATCATGGAAAGGAAGATGAGAGAGCAGTTAACTATGTAAAAATAATTTCCTATCTCCTTTAAGATCCTTCAGTCTCTCCTCATAGGGCTCATGCTACAGCCCCTGCTTCATTTTAGTTGCCCTCCTCTGGACTGCCTCCACTCTATGTCCTTCCTGAGATGTGGTCTCCAGAATTGGACACAGTACTCTAGGGGGAGTCTCACCAACAATTAATACAGTGGTAACACCACCTCTCTCCTTCTGTTGGTGATACCCCTCCCTATTCACCCCAGCATCCCGCTGGCTCTGCCTACTGCCTTGTTGCACTGCCTCACCACCTTGAGGTCATCAGATATGATAATCTCAAAGTCCTTTCCTTTTCAGTGACCTCTTCTCCCATTTTCTACACCACCTCTGGGTTTCTGTACTCTATGTGCATGATTCTGCGCTTTTTCATATTGAACCCCCTGCTGCCATACCCTTGACCACTCCTCAAGTTTTCTCATGTCTCTACTTGTTCTCTCCACCCCCTCTGGAATACCTATGCTGTTGCAGATTTTGGTGTCATCTGCAAAGAGGCATACCTTCCCTTCCAGCTGTTCTGCAAAACCACTTCTAAAGACATTGAAGAGGACTGGTCCCAGTACTGAGTCCTGAGATACCCCGCTGGTCACTCTTCCAAAAACTTGTTAAGCAGGGCTGTCAGAGTTGCAGCTAGTACCTTCTTGAGCTCCCTCAGCACTCTTTGGTGTACCCTGTCTGGCCCCATAGCCTTATCCACTTCCAGATTTGCAAGTCCTCGCAGGACTCTTTCCTCTGTGAATGGACTTGTGTCTACCTCCCTCCTCCCAGTATTCCAGCTGTTTTTATGTGGTCTGCCCCCTCTCCCTTCACTGTGAAAATTGACCTAAGGGAAAAGGGGAGGAAGGGAACATTGTTTAACCAGGAGTAGCACACTAAGCCGCAGCTTGTTTCCGGATACGACCTGGGAGCACAAGGAAGTTAAGTGACTTGCTCAGGATCATACAGTATGCACCTAGGCGGCTGTGGGATTCAAACCAAAGTCTCCAGATCTGCAGGTCAGAGCTTTAACCCACTGTGCTATACTGTCTGCTAAAGTATTCAGGATATCTTCTTTTTCCTGATCCTCCTCTGCACAGTCTCTCCCTGCCCTTCTTAACCTTGCAATCCCTCCCCTTGTCTTCCACTTTTTGCTTATGTATCTAAAATAGGTCTTGACCCTTTAGTTACCCCTTTGGCTATCCTTTCCTCAGTTTGTGCCTTTGGGCCCCTCACCGCCTTCCCTGCTTCCCTCTGCTTTCCCTGGTACATCTCCCTATTCTCTTCCCTCTCAGTCTCCTTGTACCTACTGAATGATACCCTATTAGCCTTTACCTTTGCAACCACTTCCCTTGAGAACCATAGTGGTGTCTTTCTCCTCCAGTTTTTGCTCATTTCTTTCATGCAGAGGTGTGTTGCCTTCACTATGCCATCATTTAATTTGGCCCACTGTTCCTCCACCCCACTCAGGCAATCTTCCCCTACTAGGTAATCTCTGAGGCATTCATCCATTTTTTTTAATTTGCCCTCCTAAAGTCCAGGACCCACGTCCTTGTATAGTTTTTGTCTGCCATGTCCTTATGTTAAACCACACTGTATGGTGATTGTGGGTGCCCAGGTGTCATCCCTCCTTGACGTCTGCAATACTTGTCCCTGTTAGAGAACACCAGGTCCAGTATTGCCTCATGTCAAGAGGCTGTCTGACTAGTTGCCTGAGCAACACTCCCTGCAGGGAGTCTAGGATGGCCCTGCTTCTAGCTGAGGCCATGGCTGGGAGGCTCCAATCTACATACAGCAGATGTAAGTCTCCCACTGGCAGCATCTCCCCCTTTTCTACCATTTTACTGATGTCTTCCCCCATTGCCTTGTCCACTTCATCCCCCTGTGTTGGAGATCTGTATATCACCTCAGTGTGAAAGTGACTGTGGCTCCTGTCACCAGGGTGACCCACAGCACCTCCGACCCATCCTTTACTCCTAGGTTCCCTTGCATTTCTTTCACTCTGATACCCTCCCTCACACACAGCACATATAAAACTTAGTGTAATGTATTGGTTAAGACTGGTTGATGACATATTGGTGAAGAACACTTCTTTCTCTGGGCTGTTCAAGGTATTTGGAGTCAGTTGGGCTCTTGTTGGGACAGTACCTTTTGTAATCGCCAGAGTACAAACTAGCAGGCTGGACTTAAAATATTCAGTGGTGCCTGCATTGATAGTGCCATCCTCCAATTGAGAGGCAGCTACTGGTCTGGAGGCAGAGTTAATCAGGGCCTTTTTAATCTGTTGACCCCAGTGGTTCTCCACTGCAGTCCAGAGCCTATGGGGCAGAGCACAAGGGCATAACGCTCTGGAGTCAGTCATTGGCTGGCCATGCTAACCAGCAGTGTGCCCCCTTGCTCGTGCTATCCCCAACTCAGTAACTAAAGGTATTGTTGTCATGTAATTGTATGCCATGGATTTACCCCTCTGTTCTTGCTAGTTAACTGAGTTACTCACTAGGCCCTGTTTGAAACTCTTGTTCTAGATTCACCTGTTGTACCTTTGACCACTATATGATTGGTTTCTTGCAGTAACCTACCTTTCTTCCAACTATGTCCTGCAACTAATCTGCTTATATCTGTTAGGCCCTAACTACAAGAGCATATACTGCAGTATAGTTACTGCCTGCATACTAGTTACACCCTATCTGGGTGCCCTCAATATTGTATTTGTTAGTACCCATATTAGCATTGCCTGTACCTTAAGTTATACCCAGCCGGGGTTGTCCCTTTACTGAACTGTTAGTAACCTGTCTATTCCTTACATATATCCTATCCAGGTGGTTCTAACTTGTGTAAATTCTTTGCTGCCATATTAGCACTACCTGTATTCTAGTTATACACCACATGGATTGCCCTGTCTATGTACTAATTGTTAATGTTTGTCTCCCGTAGTTCCAGCTATTTTCCAGGTCATGGTTCTAAGATTTAAAGCAACACACTTTATGGGTGTGTTCTTTGTTTAGTATTCATATTTTAACTTGGTCTGAGTAATATTATAATACATCTAGGTAGTAAATGCAGGACTATTGCTGTCTGACCAGCTTCCTAGTTACTTACAATTGTACTTTATCCAAGTAGTAACTGTAGTACTATTGCTGCCTGACCTCTGTTGCTAATTACCCATGGCTGCACTTGTATCTAGGTAGTTACAAATACCTTGACAGTGATTTATTTACATTCCATGCTCCACCCTATGACTTGGTCTTAACTGATAATAGTAGCTCCTTCCTTTCTAAGGAAGGTTTTCAGTCAGGCAGTCTACTACCACATATTACTAAGTAACGTAATCTTAGGCATACAGCAAAGGCATTTTTCTAACTAGAACAGATAAAATGGAGCACTGGATGAGTGGGAAGGCAGTTAACTGTAGGGACTGCAGGGTTTTAAATAATTGATTAGCAGTTTTTTTCTTGGGACAATGCTAACTGTACAGAAAGTATTTATATAGGTTTTCTAGAAGTGTTATGTTTGTTAAACACAGTGAAGCAAGTGCTATGCATTTTCACAATGTTTTAGCACTTTTATGAGCAAAACGCTAATCAATTTTTGGAGTTAAATAAATCCCTGGGACTGCAGGGCGCTCATCTACAGGGCTATGCTTTGGAGAAGGGGACATTGCCCAATTTGCAGGACCTTCAGGAAGCTCCATGCTCAGATGGCAGCAGCCCGGAAGGAAATATTGGCTACTAAGGTGGTGCCCACCCCCCTACAGCCTCACTTTCCCAGAGGTCAGCTGACCTGGGGGAGTGGAGGGTGTTGGGGAAAGGGAGGGTAACAGATGGGGTGGCAGTGACAGTCATACAGCAGTTAGCTCTTCCGAAGGGGGACAGCTTGAAGAGGCACTTGGCTTCTGTGGCCTTTTCTGAGGTCCTCCCTGTCTGGCGAAGGGAGAAGGGAATGGATAGAGTAAAGGAGGTTGAAACTGAAATGTTCAAAGGGTGGTTGAAGTGGTGATGTTGGGAACAGGGGCATCACTTTATAAAGGGATTGGGGGTACTTCTGGGAAATAAGGCTCATCAAAGGTGATGGTCTTCACCTGACAGGAGAGGGGACTAGTGGGTTGGGGTAGAAGTTTGATGTCTGCATTAGCAGATATTTAAACTAGCTGCAGGGGAAGCTGGGGCTGGAGATTCTACTGCTGAGGAAGGTGCAGTGGAGAACCCAGACAGGACTCCCCTGGAGATGGGGGCAAGATGTTCAGGGAATAATACAAGGGAGAAACAGGTCCAGGAGATAGGGCAGCGTAAACATAAATAGACATGAAAAGAAGAGGAAACACAAGACACCAAAGATATTACAAAAGGGTGATGGGGAGGATGAGTGAGAAACAACAGAAGTGCAGCACACGTTGGAGGGTGGTATGCTTCAATGCCAGAAGTCTGGGCAAAAAGATTAGGGAGCTTCAGGTTTTGGTGGCAGTCTTTGGGCTGGATCTAGTGGCTGTCACAGAAAATTGGGCCAATGGGAGCAATGACTGGGACATAGAGAACCCAGACTACACCTTATTTAGGCATGATAGAGGGACATGTAGAGGTGTTGGGGGGCATCTACATCAGAGAAGGGACTGAGGCAGTGGAGGATGCTACCACTGGGGGAAAGGTGGAGGTATAATCAGTGCAGGTTTAGCTCACAGAGCCATCAGGCAGGAAGACTCATGTAGGGGTGATTTACAGGCCAGCTAGGCAGGGAGAAGAGAGAGATCATGAAATAGGAGCTGAAGTAGGGAGAGGGCCATCAAAGGGGGAGGTTGTAATAGTGGGAGATCTCAACCTGCCAGATTTTGACTGGGACATTCCAACACCCAGGAGCACCTGTAGTCAGGCCCTACTTGATACCTCACAGACTGCATATTGGTGCAGCAGGTCAGGGATCCCACTAGACAGTTCTCCATGTGGTACTCACCAACTTGAAAAGAGTAGGCAAAGTGTTGACTGTGAAGCCACTGGGGCCCAGGGACCACAGTATTTTATGGTTTGAGGTAGCTCTGGACACTAGTAATCCATCATCTAAGGCTGAAGTGTTTGACTTCAGGAGGGTGCATTTCAACCATATGAGGGAAATAGTGCTGAGCAGGTTAGCTGAAGTAGACAGCATCAGGGGAGTGGAAGAAAGATGGGAGGTTATAAACGGGCCATTCTCGAAGCAATAAACATGAAGAACAGTTATAAAGAAAAACAGATATAAGAGACCAATTTGATTCTCTGAAAGGGTCAGGGAGGCAGTGAGGGCCACAAAGGAGGCCTTCATCAGGTACAAAGAGAAGCAAGGGGATGAAGAATCTGACGAGTACCAGGAAAAAACTAGAGAGGGGGAGAACAGGGCAATCAGAATCGCAAAGGCAGAATCAGAGCTGTGCATTGCAGAGGGGGTCAAGAAAGGGGAAAACAGTAGTCAGGCTAATGGGGGGGCAGGGTTATAGAGGAGAATGGACAGAAAGAAGCCGTACTAAAAAACTACATCTGCTCAGTATTTACTAGGGAAAACAGTGGGCCCTTGCCAGGCAGAAGCAAAAAGGCAGCTGATAGAGGGGCTCCAAAAACTAAGCTGCAGAATTTTACTGGCAGAAGAGTCGAAAAAGGGATAACAGCCCTATAGATAAACAAGGCCCTGGGTCTGAATGGGATGCATTAGAGGGTACTGAGAAAACTAGCTTTGATGATAGCCAAACCCCTGGCGGGGTTAATAGCTGTATGAAGCAAGGGGTGATTCCCAGGGACTGGAAGATGATGGGCATGGTTATGCTGCATAAGGGAGGAGGCAAGGAGTAACTGGGAAGCTATAGACCCAATCATAAGCTTTGCCTTCATGGTAGGGAAACTGATGGAGGCACTAATCAAGAAGGACCTTAGTGGACTACTTGGAGGGAAAACGGGCTTCAGGATAGTAAGCAGCACAGGGTCATTGGAGGGAGGTCTTTTCAGACTAACTTGATAATATTCATTGGCTGGGTAACCAGGATAGATGATAAAGGGCATGCAGTAGATTTACTCTGCTTTGACATCAGTAAGGCATTCAACTTGGTGCCACACCGATAGCTACTGAAGAAGATGGGGGATCTGGGAATGGTGGAGGAAACAGTAAGATGGGAAGGGAGTTGGTTGGAGGGGAGGCAACAGAGAGTTGTGGTGAATGGGGTCAAATCAGAGGAAAGAAAGGTCAACAATGGAGTAACACAAGGATCTGTTCTGGACCAAGTCCTCTTCAATATGTTTGTCAGCGACATAAGATAGGGAATCAAGTGTAGGATTTGTCTATTCACAGATGACATAAAACTCTGTGGTAGTGTTGACAACGTGGAGGGGATAAGGGAGTTCAGAGAGCCTTGCAAAGGTTGGATAACTGGTCCAAAGTCTGGCAGTGAAAGTTCAGTGCCAAAAGTGCAAAGTGATGCACTCAGGGAATAAACCTCCCCAGAACAGAGTACTTGATGGGGGTCAGGCTGGACACAGCATCAGAGGGAAATGACCCAGAATTCATCATTAGTGACTCCCTTAAAGAGCTGGTGACACGTTTAGGAGAATTTTAACAAAACATAATATTTAGGCATTGTCCAGCTTGTATTTCCCATTATTTCTGTATTTCTCCTCCCCATTATTTATTACTGAAGTCATTTGTATGGAAACAGAATTTCTGCTCTTGAAGAGTTCATCTATTCCTGCTGCTTTCTCCCCACCTGAAGTCATAGAGCACTGCTTGTGACCTCACAGTTACTCCCATGGCAACAGATTGTGTTGTCACGACAGAGGATTATGACTTGAAGTAGGGAGTAAGCTACAGAGGCAGAGGCAGATGAACTCAAAATTAACTCTAAGGGACAGTGACCATATATTCAAACACATTTCTTTAGTAATAAATTATGGGAAGGAGAAATATATAACATATAAATGGAATGCAAGCAGAGTTGTACCTAATTATTATGTTTTTTTAAGTTTTCTTTGAGGCGTCAGTAGCTCTTTAAACAAACAGGCCAATATTTCAAGGTCTTCAGTAAGGCTAACAGGATTCTATGGTGCAGTGGGAGGGGGTTTAAAGAGCTAGTGGCATCAAAAAATAGGGATTAGAACATTTTAGGAATTTTTAAAAGCAGTCCCTTACTACTTCTTATTTCAGAAGTGTTTTTCTTTTTCTGTGTTCTCATGAGATGGTTTTCTACCCAGTAGTATTGTGTGTAATGTGAAAAGCAGTGCTTTACCTGGTAGCAGACATATCTAGTTGTATTCCTCCCACTGCATCATCAGCATGTGACCTAATTAATTGTCACATCACACACCCTGCTGCCTGATTGAAACATAGAAATTGTCGGCAGATAAGGACCGCCAGACCCATCCAGTCTGCCCGTAGGCCCTATACATTGTATGCGGCCACTGAACCTATGTGATCAATGGCTTCTCATCAGCATTGGCAAGATGTTTCACAAGTTACCAGTCAAGCAGCAGGAGATTTGCTCTTCAATGTTACTGGTGATGTCAAAGTCAATGAAGTCACAATGCTGATGATGTATACAGAGGAATAGAACTGACTATGTCAGTCTCCAGTTAGATTGCTGTTCCACCTTGGACCTAGTATGCTCACTGGGACTCCAGATTGACAACCTTGAGATTGATCTGGTCATTTGGTTGGATCATTGCACGGTAAAGTTCTCATTTGGACCCCCCTTAAGAATCCTCCCCCTGTGGAAATGGCCCCTACAGTCCTTTAAGGGGCTTGACCCCACTAGGATCCGAGGTGGTATTGAATCTATTGAGTGTGATGACTGCTTGTGAGACAGGACTGAGGGAAGTGGTGATGACCTATAACAGGGATGTCACCTAAACCCTCAATTCTGTAGCACCAGTTTGTGTACAACCCAGGTCATCTCACTTGAGATTGCCATAGTTCGATGGGGAGCTCAGGGAGCTGAAGAGAAGGGGTCGAAGGTTGGAGCGCAGCTGGTTGAGATCCCGGGCTGAAGAAGACAAGCTGTTTTTTGAATCTCATTATAAGGAGTATCAAAGGACAATCTCCCATTAGGAAGCAGAGTTCCTGTACAAGGAGATCGCCACAGCAAAGAGCAGACCAGTTCAGCTCTTCCAGACTGCAGACAGACTACTTCACCCTGCCTGTCTCCAGCCGGTTAGAGCTTTGTCATCTGCTAGATGTGAAGAGTTTGCTCTCTTCTTCACTGACAAAGTGTACTCTTTCAGGTCGGGAATCTCCCCCAGAGGTGCTACAGTCATTGTGCAGTATTGGGGCTGAGACTAACAGAGGTCATTCTCAGGTCTGGAGTGAGTTTGATCCAGTGGGGGTGGAAGAGGTCAGTGAGATAATCTTGAAGTTGCAGCCCACATGCTGTGACCTGGACCTCTGCAGGACACATCTCCTGGTGGGTTGTGTGGAGTCCATTGATCCAGTGTGAGTCGAAATAATCCGGTGTTCCCTTTCAAATGGAGTTTCCCCTGGGGACTTAAAGGAGGCACTCGTGAAACCTCTCTTGAAGAAGCCATCATTGGACCTGGATTGCTTGGCAAACTACAGACCCTTCTCTATCCTACCTTTTTGGGGGAAGATTATCGAGAAAGTGGTGGCCGTGTAACTCCAGGCACATCTTACTACCTTTTCACATCTATGAGCCACTCCAGTCTGGATTCAGGTCCAGGCACAGTAGAGAGACTGCACTTGTCAGGGTGCAAAATGAGCTCCTTGGAGCAAGAGATGGAGGTGAGTGGTTACTTCTCATTCTCCTCAACCCCTCCACAGCATTTAATACCGTGGATCATGGGTTGTTATTGGACCACCTGAGAGAAATGTTGTGGAGTCACCAGCATTGTCATCAGCTGGTTTGAGTCCTTTCTTACAGGCAAGAAGCAAAGGGGGGGGTGATGGGAATTTACTCCCACCCAAAACCCCTGTTCTGTGGAATTCTGCAGGGCTCGATCTTTTTGCCCATATCGTTTGTGGTGTATATGCTGCCCCTTGGGGATATCATTAGACATTACAGTGTGGGTTTTTACTGCTATGCAGATGACACCCAGCTGATGTCTTTTGCACCAGGGTTACAAGACGCGGTCTCTGTGTTTAATTCCTGCCTCACTGAAGTTCAGGACTGGATGTCCTCCAGCTGGCTAAGGCTTAACCCAGATAAGACAGAAGTACTGATGATTGAGCCTGGTCATCAGCAGGAAGCTGGATGGATGAAGAAGGCAACTGTCTTGTACTCGGTGCCTCCCATCTGGCTGCCTCTGCTAAGGTGAAAAATCTGGGTGTGATCCTTGACAGCGAACTGACACTGGAGGCTCAGGAGTCAGCCATTATCCAACATGGGTTTTGCCATCTTAGGAGCATTGCCCAGACTAAACCTTTTTTCCCTCCAAACGACTTGCCCTCACTAATACATGCCTTTGTGGTGTCCAGACTTGACAATTGCAACACCCTTTACCTTGGGCTCAGTGCTGCAGCCAGGTTGTAGATTGGCCTTCCAAGGCCTTGTCACATAACCCTGGTCTTGCCTGACCTACACTGGCTTCTGGTGAGGTGGCAGATTTCCTTCAAGGTAAGTCTGCTGACCAATAAGGCCCTACATGGACTGGGCTCTAGCTACCTGCAGGAACCTTCTGTCTCCTTACCAACCCTCTTTCTTCCTCTGAGGAGGGCATCCCAGCGGTTCCCAGGGCCCAGCTGAAGTCATCTGGTGAGTAGGCTTTTGTAGTAGCTGGCCCAGGTCTGTGGAAGTTGTTCCCAAGGTCCTGGAGGAAAGCCCCCCTCATTGGAAGCTTTCAGGAAGGGTCTGAAGTCCCACCTATTAAAGAAACATTTTTTTAACCACATTGCTGGCTGTAAATAGTCTTATATTGATATGAGTTATTTAGATTAATTCTGTTATATTTATCTATTATGTCTTAGACATTTTATAAGTGATGTATGTCATTGTTCAGCATGTGGAGCCTTCGGGGATGGGCGCATTATAAATAAAGTTTGCTTGCCTGCTTGCTTGCTAATTCTGTTAGGTCAAAAATCTTCTAATTAGCAAAACAGAAAATGTTAAAATACCTCAGATATAACAAGGGATAGCTAACTACTTCTGAAAGTTACTTTTAATTCCAGGCAGTCAACTAGCACTTCTTCACAGAGAGGGTGGTGGATACTTGGAATGTGCTGCCTGAAGAGGTGATCTCGTTGAAGATAGTAGGCATCTTTAAGAGAGGCTGAGATAGGCATAGTAGGAAGGTAAGGATCATGGGTAGGGAGGATGGGAGGAGTGAGGAGGGAGAGCAGGGGCAGTAGCTCAAGCTGTGGACCCTGCAGTACGAGCAGAGTAGATTGACCAAATGACCTTCTTCTGCTGGCTTCTTCATATGTTCATATGTACTTTAACAGTAGAAAGCAGGAGGAGTAGATAGCAGGAGGTATTGTCACCACTGTATATGTCATTGATGAGATCACATCTAGAATACTTTGCCCAGTTCTGGAGTCCCCACATAAAAAAGAACATGGACAGGCTAGAGAAGGTGCAACACAGGATGACCAAGATGATTCAGGGTCAGGAGGGCAGATCGTACGAGGATCAGTTAAAGGCGCTGCACATGTATTCACTAGAAATCTGAAGGGGGATGGAATATCATAGAGACCTTCAAGTTCCTGAAAAAAATTAACAAGGTGGACTTTTGCCTGAAAGGAATTAACAAGGAGAACTTTGAAGAACTGTTTACCTGGAATAGAGAAGCTAGGACACAGAGTCACAAGTGGCATGTAATGGGAGGAAGGTTCAATAAGGATGCAAAGAATTGTTATTTTACAGAAAGAGTGGTTGAGTCACAGAATGGACTGGCAGCAGAGATGGTGGGTGCCAAAACCATAAATGGCTTTAAACATGGGTGGGATAGGGTCAAGGGTATAGCAGGTATTCAGTGGGACTAGGGAGGCTGAAACATAGAGAACAAAAGTATAAACATAGACACTACAGAGACAACAGGTCACAAGGTATAATAAGTAACATGGGCAGACTGAATGGACCATTGGTCTTTTTCTGCCGTCATCATCTATGTTTCTGTGTTTCTGAGACTAATCAACAATAATAAAAATGTATTGCCAATATATTATCTAAAGGGAAAAAAAATCACATAAGTTAATACAGAATAGCCATCTGGCTGGTTAGCAGTATTGAAAGCGTATCTTAAGGAAATTAACCTGGTACATCTATGGTAGATTTCCAGAAAATGTTACAATATCCAGTACATAAAGAAATCTTATTAAAGCTAAATCTTTCTTTAGAGCACACAATGCAACATGCTAATACTAGGAGAAGTTGGCACTGCATCTTGGTTGAAAAATAATAAAATATCACATGCGCTAGCAGATTATCTAATTTTTCCCCTTTAACCTGAAAATAAAAGAGCCATCACCCTTGCAAGGTTTAAATTATTTTAGACCAAGAGATTAGAGGTTCGTTATAATAGAAATAAATGTAAAAATTTAAATGTATCTCTTTTTTGCCCATGTAAGCATGGTTTTGAGGAAACCATGTAATGCATATAATGGTTCAGTGCCCCTTATACCAACAGTGGAGAGAAGTACATCTAACGGAGAAGATCAGAATGTTGTGATCATGTTTGGATGACCTGCTCTTCATCTTATTACATCCAATGAACTGTAGAAGATGCAGTTGAAATCTCCAGTTTCCTTAATGCTTTTATGAGAAAAAAAACAGTGTATGATAAAATCTTGAATTGATGAATGGTACAGAATGCAAAATTTTTTTTGCTGTAAAAGCATCTGCCAGTACAGAGATTATTGACTTAATAAATTCTGTAACTGGTTAAGGACCCAGGTACCAGGAAAGCATTTTCTGTTCAGTTTACACACCAGCCTTTGATATGGCGTTTGCTAAATTGTCTTTCTACCGCAAGTTAAAGAGATAAATATGATCACATTTTTCCTTAATTATAGCGAGACGCCTGTATCTAGATACAGAGATCGACAGATAGATAGATAGATAATGAAAATTGAATGCATTGCATCTTATTACATAAGACTCTAATGTTAAAAATGTATATTTGTCCCATTTTAAATATTGTAATTGTTTTTAAGCAGTTGATCAATACATTTTCTACTGCTGCTTGACCACTTTCCCAATTTAGTTTGGGGGGGGACTTTAACTTCACCCTGGACCTCCCTCTGGACAGGTCACATGGGGGAGGTAAGCAAGAGGCTGGGATCATTTGCTGATGTGAGGGTTTGGTAGAGTTAGATTCAGCTGGCTTCTGGAAGGAGGCTAATATGTCATCAAGAAAGTACACTTTTGTATGCCAGATAAGGGTTCTCCCTTGCGGTGAACCTAGCATGTCCTCTCCGACCATACCAGCTTGAGGTGGTGAGTTTGGGCACAATACCTAGAAAGTGCTTAGCCATATAGGCTGTGCCATTAGTTTCACTGTTCTATTTTTTGTCTTTGTCTTTTGGTTCACTTGTTTACCTTATTATTATGAGATGCCTGTTGCGTACTTGTTCTTATGTGCAGACCTGCCACAAAACCCATAGTTTAAGATTTCCTGTGCTTAAGTAACCATTATGGTGGACTTACACATAATTACTTATAATGTCAAAGGTATTAATAGCCCAGTTAAGACAGCACGGGTATTACAAGAATTGCAGAGACTGGGGTGGGAGTTGCCCTACTGCAAGAGATGCACTTGACTGAAAGAGAACATGAGGAATTGAAGCGTGCCTAGGTGGGTGCTGTATATGCCTCCCTTTATGTAGCTCACCCCCATAAGCGGGGAGTGGCCTTTTTAATCCGGAAAAATTTTCCACTGCAGGTTTCTCAGGCTCAGATTGATCCAGAGGGCCATTATGTTAGGCTTTTTGGGGAATACAGGGGTAGCACTTGTATAATATTAAATCTCTATGCTCCAAATGAGGAACACCTGTGTGTCCCCTTTTTCGCCCAAGTTATTTCAGAAACTGTCATAGATGCTAATAGCCTGATTATTATTGGTGGAGACTTTAACACCATCCTCTCCCCTGCATTGGATAGATCAGGTGTAGGACGGGGCAGTAAGTCATGATCAGCTTGCACTTTAACACGACTTAATGAAAAATTTGGGCTCCTATACATATGAAGATATTTATACCCGGGGGTTAGGGACTATTCCTATTATTCATCCAGACATAACCAGTATTCTAGATTGGACTACTTTCTTTTACCAACTCAATGGGCACACTTAGCCCATGCATCCTGGATCAGCAATACCCCACTATCCAATCATGGCCTGGTCATTTTAGACATAATGATTAACCTATACCCTAGAAATACAATCTGGAGGTTGAATGTTAGCCATTTGACCCAAGACAACTTTCTAAACCTAGTCAAAACCATGATAAAACTCTTCTGCAGTTTAACCCTCAGGGTGACTTTTCTGCGCCTCTATACTGGGATGCACTTAAGGATACCCTAAGGGGCAAAATTATTTCCTATGCCTCCAGGGTAAAAAAAAGAGAATTTGCAACAGCAATTGCATCTAGAAGAGCAGATTGCTGACTTGAAATTTCAACACAGAATTACACTCAATGAACAGGTAAAAACCCAGCTAGATGATAAATGTAGAGCTTTGTCTCACCTGCTTGAGGAAAGAATTGAAGGTGCATTGTGATATTCCAAACAAAGATTTTATGAGCATGTTAACAGAGTGGGCAAGTTACTGGCTGGTCAACTCCAGAAGAAGGAGGACACCAGAGCAGTTTAAAAAATAAAGAAAGAAGGTACTGGTGAGAGTCTTACCTCCCCAGGAAACATATCTAAATGTTTTATAGACTTTTACTACAAATTATATCAAACAGGAAAGGGCCCCAGCCATGTGTCCGATGTGCAGACTTATTTAGATGCACTGCACTTACTCCTCTTCCTCCTCACAGACACCAAGGTGAATAGTTTGGGTGGTCCAATCATCCCACAAGAGGTTACAAATACAATCCTCCACCTGAAAAATGCCAAGGCACCCAGGCCAGATGGATATCCTGCCAAATGTTTTAAAGTTTTCCTGGGAGAACGTGTTCCCTTGCTGGTTCAAGTTTTATTTATTTATTTATTTAGTTTTTGTTAACCGGATAGGTGCACTAGCCATAAAATGACTATTTTCAGGCACGACCCGTGAGAGTACAACAAAAGGAGAACAGTTGAACAACAGCAACATGGGTACAATAGTGCAAATAGAGGAACAATACAGCAGTGCTACAAAAATACAATGGGTAGAAACAACAAAAAATAATGGCAAGCATTATACAGATAATGGCAGTAAGATATATAATAAGTTAGAAACCATGGACCCGACCTGTGGGTAGAAAGGGTTAATAAGATAGTTAAGTTATATAGAGAGAAATGTGAGGAATGTTCAAATATAACAAGAAAGACTGACAGAAGGAAGGTCAGGGGTGGTAATTGGCAAAACAACAGTGAATGGTCAGCAACAAGGTTCAAGAAGGAAGAGAGCTAGTAGTCAAGAAGTTATTTACAAAGAGAAGGAAAAATATGGGGAGCGGAATAGGAGACAGTCTTGGAGCTGGATTAGAGCAGGGGTGACATTACTGATAAGTCTCAGGAGCTTCAGGTTGGGTCAAAGCATGTACAAGCATCAGCTAAGGATAGATAATGACGATATTCACTTTTAAATCCAAAGTGAGACAGAGACAGCCGGAGGTTGAGTGGAAGAGCATTCCATAGCCTGGGAGCAGAGAATTGGAAGGCCCCTGTGCCTTTAGTCGTCCGACATCTAGGAACATAGAGCAAGGATTTGTCAGCTGATCGCAGGCCATGGGAGGATGGTTGAGGGACCAGTAACGCCGCCAGCTGGGATGGGTTTTTTTCCCAGATGATCGAGTCCATTAGTGATCCAAGGTAGTATTGTCTACTGGCAGAGGGTGAGAGCCAATTCAGATCCTTATAAAGAAGGCAGTGATGTTTGAGTCGAGGTGACGAAGAGGCAAATCGGCATATATTGTTATAAGTTACGTCCCATTTTAGTAGGGAGGTTTTATGGCAGAGGTAAGAATAAAGGCACCATAGGTAAGGGTTGGGAGCAGAATACCTCGGCAATTTCATTTACCTATTTATAAGTGTAGGCATGTAGCCTGTTTTGTAAGCTACTCCTAGTTACTTAGTTTACAGCTTTGCACGAGGACTGAATGTGAAGATTAAAATCTAGGGACTGGTCCAGGAGGATCCCAAGGTACTTGAAGGAAGTAACATTTTCAAGTGGAAATCCTCCTGGGTGAAGGACCTCCAGCAAACTAGAACAGGTCTTAATCTTCGGTGCAGAACCTAGGAGCATGGCTAATGCTATACTAAAGGAGGGGGAAGGAATACCTCCCTCTTGGAGACAGGTACAAATTTCTGTTTTATTGAAACCAAGAAAAGACCCCATAGGCTGTGACTCATACTGCCCTATTTTGTTGTTGAATACTGATTTAAAAAATGTTATTGCCATTCTGGCTGACAGGCTTCAGAAATATATTCCCTGTTTAGTCCACCATAACCAAACTGGTTTTATTCAGGGCAGATTTTTATAGGATAATATCCATCACTTGCTCAATGTTATTTCAGCCCAGAGAAACAAGACGTCCTTCCAGCTAGCCATTAGTATGGATGCTGAGAAGGCCTTCAATAAGGTTGACTGGTTATATTTGCAACAAGAATTAGTTAAATTTAACTGGGGAGACCATTCTGTAAACACCATCTCAACCCTATATGAGGGCCCTGAGGCCTCTGTGAGGGTTAACAGACAATTTTCCAAACATTTCCCATTGAAGAGGGGGATGCGGCAGAGCTTCCCCCTCTTTTCCACTTTTGTTCGCCCTTAGTTTAGAACCCCTAGCAGTCCTTATTTGCCAACATCCCCAAATCCTAGGTGTAATGGCAGGGGGACAAGAACAGAAAACTGTGTTATATGTGGAAGATGCTCTGCTCTTCTTAGGTGACCCAGCGTCATCTCTCCCACCTTTACTCAAGAGTCTGGGGCTGATTCTGGAAGTGGCTGCGATAGCCACAGGGGACTTGTGTCAGGGTGTTTGATGCAAGTGCTGATTTGTGTCAAACAGGGAAATTTACGATTCTAGAAGCGGTTCGCCAAGTCCCAATGGCAGCAAAGTTAGACCAGCTCCTCCTGGTCTAACGTTGCGTCTCTGATACCCTTTCTATGGGGCTTGCGCCAAACCATTGGTGCAAGCTGCCATAAAGTGGGAAAACTGTTGCAACTGTGCCAGCCTTTCTGGAATTGGACCAAGTTGCATTCAAGGACTTTGGCGTAGCTGTGACAAACTTTGCAGTGGACGCAGGGCATGGCGCAAGCTCTGCGCCCATCTTCTAGAATCAGCCCCTCTGAATCAATTTGGCTCTCTCTCACAGGTTGCAAGATTAACCTTACTAAATCAGAGGCTATGATCCTTAGTCGTTCCCCTCCACTGGGATTTAAAAGCAGTTTTACCTTCACTTGGGCACCCAGATATAGTTTTCGATACTTGGGAATTCATATTTTGGCCACACCACAACTTTTTCCAGACAATTATCATAAGTTATTAAACTCAATCATACAAGATATAGTAAGATGGAAGTTGCTTGTTTTAACCTTATATGGGTGCGTACAAACTATTCAAATGAACATTCTCTGTCACCTGCTATTTTTGTTCCAAACCTTTCCCATCCCGGTTCCTATGAGATATTGGAATGACTTGCTGATGGCGCTGTCTACATTTGTGTGGTTGAGGAAACACCCAAGAACTTCTAGACATTTATTACCTCTCTCTAAGGAGCAGGGTGGATTGGGCTTCCCTCATCTTCGCAAATATTACCTTGCAGCTCAGGGGGCATTTCTAGGTACCTGGGCTATACAACGTACAAAGGCTGGGTGGTATTCAATTGCGGTAACGGACTTCCCCTGCTTTCCTTTCTGGACCATCCCTACTAAGGTTTTACCAGCCAGAATATTAAGGGCATCTCAAAACCCTTGGACCAAAAACACAATTAAAACTTTGATTAAGCTATGACGTCTAACTGGTACCCCAAACACCTTAGGCCCCTTATCTCTTATCAGGTACCTTGATGATTCTTCCCCTCTGCAACTGGATATGGGTTTCAGTTATTGGGAAGCTAAAGGCCTGGCTAGATTTGTACAACTGGTCACCGGTGACCATTGTATGTCTTTTCAAGACCTCCAGAACAAGTACCAGTTGCATAGAGAAGATCATTATGTTTTTTGCAAATCAGACATTTCATTATGCAACAGACACATTTGCTCCAATTAAAGAGAGCACAATCTAGTCTGGAAGAACATTTTTATTGTTTGGTCACTCTAAATGTAAAATTTAAACCCATACCTGGTCTTTACAAACTTCTTAATCAAACCAGTACTCCACCGACAGAACAAATTTGAGCTAGCTGGGAGAGGAAAATAGGGCAACCTATCACTCCGCAACAATGAGAACGTAGGCTGAGGAAGGGTTGGGCAGTTACTGCTTCACCCACCTGGCAGGAGTTTAATTGGAAGGTTATAATAAGATATTTCCAACCCCCTACAATCAAGAAACATTTTAGCACTACTCATTCAGAAGCCTTTTGGCAATTATGTGGTAATATCGGCTCACACTTCCATATCTTCTGGGATTGTCCCATCATAGCTCCCTTCTGGCAACAGATCCATGCTCATATGCAACAACTGTGTAGCTCTCAGAGACCCTTCACCTTTACAAACTTTGTCCTGGGTTTCCCAGATTTGCTTCAGGGACCTGTGAACACGTTTAAATTGTATCAAATATTGCATGTGGCTGCACTTAAATGTATAACTTTGAATTGGTTAACTCCCTGTCTCTCCCCCCCACAAACACCCACACTTGACCAGAAGCAAAAAGTCTCCAAAATTGAGATTATGGAACAGATAACTGCTGTACTTTGCTTCTGTTTACCAAAGTTCTTCGAACTGTGGCAACCCTGGTACCAATTCAAATCCTCTGGTAATCTCGCAACATAAATTATCCATTTCTATTTACTCCCTGTTGCTATTTTTCAGTATTTTTATATCAGTACTTTTTACCCAGTGGTCAACATGTTAAGGGATGGTGATCCTCCTGAACATGTGCCACAACAGTCCACATCAGATATGTTTGTTTCTATTGGTTGAATCTTTGTACCCCTTTTATTATAAATATGTTTGCTTTTTCACCCTTGACTGACATCATATTGATTCTTTATTGTATGAAATTCTGATTCCTTAACTATTTTTGGTTTTGGAGGGCAGGTCTGCAAATTGCTGTTATATAGTTAATGTTCTGCTTCCTTGTTCGTTATCCAAAGTTAGACTTGTTACAGTGGTCACTGACCTTTGGATTTTTCCAATAAGATGACATTTTTATGGTTACATAGGAGAACACCTTGCTTTTAGCAGTTTATTGTCAATTTGTCATTAGTGTATGTGGATCATTCTCCTGCATTATTTGACAATTTTGCTCTCAAGAAATCTGAGTTTCAAAAAAGAAAGTGAACTTTTTACTTGAATCCTCATAAAACTTTGTCAAAGATTGGCATTTCTTTTTATTCCATACATCCTCTGTGCTAGAGGTTTGTAGACTTCCATTAGCCCGATATTGATTTTTTTTTACTGACTTTATTTATTCTCCCAGCAAGCTGGGCGGCTTTAATCTGCCCATCCCATTCAGCTTCCGTGGCCGTCCCAAGACCAACCCACCTCCTTAAACTCAGGTGGACCATCAGTGCTGGTGAGGGGGCTTCATCTAGCCACAGCCCCTGATTTTTTTTCACTTGATTTTTTCCCCCATTAGCCCCCAGAGCCCCAGACAAGGTCGGACGTGCATGTGGAGGTGCACATGTGTGCCTTGGCCTGATTGGCTCCACTCCACCCACCCCTGGCCTAGTGCCTGGCTCCCTCTGATGCCCACACCACCGCCACACCTCCACATGATGGTGGTCAAGGACCAGGAGCACCAACCTCCCCTATCCAGGAAGGAGAGCTGCCAAGCAGCCACTCAATCCTCACCCAGCCTTTCCCCTCCTGGCCGACCCCCAGCAACCAATGCCCATTACCGAACATGGGTTGCTGGTGTGGTATGAGGTAAGGAGCACAGCGCCTCATCCCTCAATGCTACTGGACCGGCCCCTCGATAGTGATTTTTGATCGTGCCTGGGTTGCCCTTTCATTACACCCAAGGAACCTTGCTCTGACTGAATAAAACTGGAAATTTCCAGTGTATTTACTCACCAATGAGGACTTTTGCAGGTATCTTCAAGAACAATGGAATACGTACATGGAACTGAATAGCCCTACTGTACTTTGCTCCTTTGGCTAAGGGCAAATGGCCTTCTCCTGTCACTCATTCCTGGGAAACACTTGCCTTCTAGAATATGGTCACTGTAGCCTTCTTCTCTCTTCTGAACCAGACTGTGGATTTGTCAATACCAATAGTTAACTATTTTCCCAAAAGATTCAGTCACCGAGGCATGAAATATGTAAAATAATATTTACTACTTCACAATATTTACACAATCTACAGGATATCACAGTACACAAAGACTGGGAATTATAGGGTTACTACTGAAATTAAAAAGAAATGGTTTGCACACAGCAGAAGAAATACATAGAAAAATCTTCCTACAGCTTCCTAACTCTTAGCAAAGTAGAAAGATTTCTTGCCACACAGGATGACTTTGGTGAATCAGGGCACACTAGAACCGTAGATGGTAACTGCTAGGAGTCCCAACATAACTACCCAGTCTCTCACAAAAGTCTGGTTTAACTTGGTTCCCAAAACCAGTCGTTACTCACCCTCAACACACATGTCCTATTACGTCACTTCCAGACCAGTTCTTTGAGTCTCTAGGGACAGGTCCTCTCAGGAAACCAGTCTGATCTGGACTTCAGGAGTTCACATATTTACACCTCCTTCATCCTACCTTCTGTCTCGCACAGCAGGAGTGGCTGCTCCAGTTGTTAACCAGAGCTTCTTCCCATTATATGAAAGGGCTGTTTTTACTTTGAAACTCTCCCATCAGCTGGCTAAAGGTTCTGTCATTACAGCACAAAAAGGAACTGTAATTATCTTTCAAAGTAGGCTGCCCCTGGCAACAAATTTAATCACATTTCCCCAGCACATCTCTGTCCCCTTAGCAGATAGAGTTAATAACAAAAAAAAAACAGTATACAAGTTTTGTTACAAGGACCTTGAAAAAACATATTGTATTCAGATCAGTCATAAGACTGCATCTGTAACCTGCAGAATGCTTTGAGGGAATCAATTTTGTATTAACCAGTGAGGCTTAGTTCTCTCTGTTCTTTATCAGGCAACACCTCTATGAATGGGGCAGTAAACCAATTCCCCTGTTGGTCCAGTTGACTAAAGAGAGGAGGTCTATGACTATAATCCCATCTATCTGAGAAGATTCTGATGTTTACTTACTGGTTCTGAACAAATTAGTAATACCTTTCTGCTTTCTGAGGGAAGCTCTACAAGGTGAAATGCACACATTTTGAGCAACAGCATCCCTTTATCCAATGTGTGTATGTTTAGTCCAAGCTATGTAAGAGTAGGTAGCTCTGTTGGGGGTACTGATCACCACTGATGAAAGGTATGGGACAGTTGCTGGACTGTAGCGGAGAAGGTGGCAGGGCCTGATGGCCTGTCTGCTGAGTTTTTTAAAACATTGGGAGACTAACTTCTGAAGTGTTTACATCAGGTATATATGGTGGCATTAAAGGACGGAATGCTATCTGCCTCCTTCTACCAAGCTGTGATCAATGTTATTTCTAAACTGGAAACAATTTCAAATTATGTGCAACTTACAGACCTATCTCACTGCTGAACTGCGATACAAAGATCGTGGCTAAAATTCTGGCTAGAAGGTTGGAAGGGGCCCTCCCTTCACTAAAAAGGTTTTGTATCAGGCCTGTTGTCCTAAAATAATATGACGTGACTCTTAATGTGATCCATTGGAGCTTTCAATATCCTGGAGAAATATTTGTGCTCCATGGACACTGAGAAAGCATTTGATAGGGTGGAACAGCATTATTAGTTTGCTGTGCTGAACTGGTTGGTTCTGGGTGAGGAATTTGTACAGTTGGTCCACCTCCTGTATCACACTCCTTCAACCTGAATATTGATGAATGGAGTTCTATCACAGGAGTTCAGGCTGTATAGAGGTGCAAGGCAAGAGTGACCCCTCTGCCACTCCTTTTGACTTTGGTAATAGACCTGTTGGCAGAGCATATCCAACATTACCTGGATATATTGAGGGTAAAGGGCAGAGGGGTACACCACATAAGATTTTACTGTACATGGATGATCACCTCTTCCTCACCCACTGTAGACAGTCTATACCTGTGGTTATGAGAACAGAGCATTTGTTCAGGTCTCAGAATATGAGCTCCAAAAGTGTAAGTTTCATCAATTCTTAGCTTAATGAAGATTTTGTGAGATTAAGGTTGTGGCTCTCAAACATCAAACTTGTGATTAATGCTATCTGAACAAAATAGGGGGAGAAAAAAAAGCAGCACACACAAAACATTCAGGAAAATAATAAATGGATTTATTGGTGCTGAAAGAACATAAGAAAACAGCCCCTACGTATCACCACCCATAGTGGCTTCCTCAGAGGGGTGTGGCTGCTTCACAACACTTCGGTTTAAATACCCAACATAATCAATCACCAGTATTGTTCTTAACAAGTGCCATGAAAGTGCCAGTAAGTTAATCACAAAAATCAGTTCAAACAAATGCAAAAAATATCACTGTTAATAGGACAGAATGGGAACTGCAGACTTTCTTAACATTGGACTCATTCCCCGATTATAGCAATAAAGAAGGGGGGGGTTGTTAGCCTGGGAGATGCTTTTATTCATGGTCAGTAACATATTATTACAAGCTTATGACCAAAATTCTGGCTAGATGGTTGGAAGGGGTCCTCACTTCACTGGTTAACCCAAACCAAAAAGATTTTGTATCTGGCCTGTTCTCCCAAAATAATATGAAGTGATTCTTTAGTGTGATCCATTTAGCCTTTTGGTATCCTGGAGAAGCATTTGTAATCTCCATGGACACTGAGAAAGCATTTGAAAGGGTGGAGTAGCATTATTAGTTAGCTGTGCTGAACTGGTTGGTTCTGGGTGAGGAATTTATGTGAGCTTGGCCTATAGAAAATTCAGGAAGAGCAAGACAGAGGTGAATGGGGGAAATTACCTAAGGTTGGCTAGTGAGGCAAGTAAGGAAGTCCAGCGAGCAAAGGCACAGAAGGAGCTGCAGATAGCTGAAGGAATTAAGAAGGGGGAGAAGGCTTTCTTTCACTATATTAGTGAGAAAAGGGAAAGGAAGGAAGGGATTGTTAGGCATAAGAAAGCGGAGGAGTGGGTGGAGCATAATGGTGGAAAAGCAGACATACTAAATCAATACTTCTGTTCTGTCTTCACCAGGGAGAAGGACGGACCAGTGCCTTCAGGAGGGAAAAGAGGAGCAGGGGAGAGGAACACAGATGTAGTGATAGAGGAGAATAGAGTGCGGGAGGGGCTGCTGGCATTGAAGGTGGACAAATCACCAGGCCCAGACAGTGTACATCCAAGAGTACGAAAGGGACTGGCTGAGGAGCTGGCAGGGCCACTAGAAGACCTATTTAATAGTTCACTAGAGTCAGGCATGGAACTGCAGGACTGGAGAACAGCACATGTAGTGCCTCTCCACAAAAGTGGTCCCAAGGATGACCCAGGGAATTACAGACCAGTTAGTCGACCTCCATTGTGGGCAAGCTCATGGAGACCATAGTAAAGGAAAGGCTGGTGGACTATCTAGAGGAGCATGGTCTCCAGGATGTGAGGCAGCATGGGTTCATGGGGGATTATGTCAAATTAAACCTATTGACTTCTTTGACTCTCTCACTAAGACAGTAGACAGAGCCAAATAGTAGGCATCCTCTATCTTGATTTCAGCAAGGCCTTTGACTCTGTGCCCCATAAAAGGTTGATCAGGCAGTTAGTGAATCTTAGGGTTGGGGAAAAGATGGCCAAATGGGTGGAAAACTGGCTGAAGGACAGAACCCAGAGGGTGGTTGGGAGGTAGTTATCTGGCACCAGAGAGGTAACCAGTGGGGTCCCGCAGGGCTCGGTGCTGGAGACAGTGTTGTTCAGTATCTTCATCAATGACATTGGAGATGGCATTAAGGGTAAAATGTGCCTATTTGCAGATGACACCAAGCTCTGCGGGGGAGTGGACACCGCTGAAGGGATACAGGACCTACAGGATGATCTGGAAAAGCTGGAGAGGTGGTCCAGGATCTGGCAGCTTGGCTTCAATGCCAAGAAATGCAAAGTTATGCATATTGGCGTCAAGAATCCTAGGACAGAGTACTACCTGGGTGGAGTCCGAATATCTGCATCAGAGGAGAAGGATCTGGGAGTGATGATCACTAGTGACCTGAAGCACGCCACACAGTGCAAGAAAGCAACAGCAAAGGTAAACAAGATGCTGAGATGCAGTAGTAGGAGAGAGGAGGTTATACTTCCCTTGTACAGGTCCCTGGTAAGACCTTATCTAGAGTATGTTGTTCAGTACTGGTGTCCACACCTCAAAAAGGACAATAACCTGCTGGAGAAAGTCCAAAGGAGGGCTTCAAAGATGATAGTGGGTCAGCAGGGTAAGTCATATGAGGAAAGGTTGAGGGCACTGAACATGTACTCCATGGAAGACAGGAGAGAGAGAGAGAAGGGACATGATTGGGACTTTCAGGTACTTAAAAGGGATAAATAAGGTGGATATGGAGAGTCTCTTTCAGCTGAGTGGCAACCATAACACGAGGGGGTACAGTCTTAAGCTGGAGGGTGGGAGGCTTAGGAAGGAGGTCATGAAGCACTTCTTCAGAGAAAGGGTGGTGGACACTTGGAATGAGCTGCTGGAAGAGGTGATCTCGTTGAAGACAGTGGGCAGCTTTAAGAAAGGCTGGGCTAGGCATAGGGGGAAGGTAAGGATCATGGGTAGGGAGGATGGGAGGTGTGGGGAGGGAGGGCAGGGACAGTAGCTCAAGCTGTGTACCCTGCAATCCGAGCAAACTAGATAGATCAAATGGCCTTCTTCTGCAGGCTTCTTTGTATGTCCGTATGACTGATCCACCTCCTATATCACATTCACTCATCTTGACTGTTGGTGAACGGGGGTCTATCACAGGAGTTCAGGTTATATAGAGGTACCAGGTAAGGGTGTCCCCCTCCCACTTCTTTTGACTTTGGCAATAGACCTGCTGACAGAGCATATCTGATGTTCCCTGGATATATGAGGGGTGCAGGGCAGAGGGGTGCACCGCATATGATTTCACTGTACATGTATTATTTTTTTTTATTATTATTTATTTAAAATTTTGATGACTGGGAAAAGTCTACTGAGCCGAGGCTCGTTTCCAGGTGCGACCAGGGTACAAAGTGTACAGTGAGGAAAACAGGAGTAACAAATAGTGAAGAATACAATCAGTATGTACAGACATTTTTACATGGAAAGTAATACAATATTTATATTAAAACAAACAGTAAGTGAGCAGAGTAGATGAGCGGAAAGGGGCAGGGTGCAGAGCTAGGGAAGGCGAGTAGAAACTGTGAGGGGCCTCTGCTGCATGCTGGGACCATTTGTACAATTGGGGCAAAGTGGGATGGGTAGGAGCCTGAGAAGTTGGGAGAAGGCAGGACAAGAGGGGGCCAGGCAGAGATTTGAGGGGAGATTGTTCCAGAGAAGGGGAGATGGTAGGAAAAGGCAGCTTGGCCGATGAGAGTGTGAGGTCGGGGTAGGTGGAAAATGCTTGGGTCCCTGCGGCGAAGAGAGTAGTTTAGGGAAGTGGCTGATGTGAGCTGGGAAGTGAGGTAAGGGGGTAGGGAGTTAAACCAAAATTTAGCTATGAAAGAGGTACAGTGGATGGCTCTCCGGTGGGAGAGCGGAGCAAGGGTTAGTGCGGAGCAGAGTAGGCAGTGGTGAGTGCGTGGGGGGGTAGTGGCAAAATGGCAGAACGAGTTGAGAAGGGTATCTAGTCTGGAGAGAGAGAGAGGATGCTGGGGCCATTCCGTAGGCAATGTCGGCATAATCTATGATGGGCAGGATTGTTTTGCGTACAAGCTCACAATGGGTGGGGATAGGCAAGCTGGTTTTGTGGCGATAGAGGATGGCGAGTTTGGGACGGAGTTTGGAGCAGATGGCCGCTATGTGAGTGGAGTAGTTAAGGTGGCTGTCCAGCCAAACACCCATGTACTTGAAAGTTGGGACTAGCTCCAGCAGTGTGCCATCTAGGGTGGTGATCGCTGGGGTGGCAGGGAGGGTAGCAAGTTTTTGCCTGGTGCCAAAGACCATGGTGACCATGGTGTATGATCACCTTTTCCTCACCCACTGTAGACAGTCTATACCTGCGGACCTGCAGTTATGAGCATAGAGAATTTGTTCAGTTCTCAGGATATAAGCTCCAAAAGTGTACGTCTTATCAATTCTCATCTTAATGCAGACTTCGTGAGATTACAGTTGTGGCTCTCAAACATCAAATTGCTGATTTATGCTAAAAAGACTCAAGACATGCTGTTTGGTTCATCTGTTAAACTTAGATCCTGTTCTGATGGCTCCCTGCTTAATGTGGCCCAAACATTCATTCAGGTACCTTGGTGTCACATTTGATGCTTCCCTGGACTTTTTCTCTCATGTCACTAATTACCTGCCAGTCTGTAAATGCCAGGTTAAGAATGACCTACAGAGCCATACAGATCCTTACCCCGGCTGTTCATACTGCCCTTGCGAAAGGTGTACTTGTTCCTAGTTTAGACTATGGTATGCTTTCCTTCCCCAACACTGCTAAAGCAACAATGACTATATGGGACATCACCTATAACATCTGCAGATTAGCATTATCATCTGCCTATCTTGCACACCATTGCGACCATTATGGAAAACTGGAGTGGCTATCCCCCTCAGACGGTCGCCTGTTTGCCCTGGGTTGCTATATAGACAAGCCCCTTCAATCCCATAACCCTGCTCCTGTTGTGGAGTTTTTTAAATCCTCTCACCAGTCCTATCCTTTAAGATATAATGACAAATCCCTGTTGGCAGTCCTTAAAGAGAACACCAATATGGAGGACCAGGCCTTTGCTGCCTTTGCCCTTAGACTTTGGATTCACTGGTCCATGACTCCCCCTCAGATTGTATTTTTCGAAAGGGGCCATCTGCTGACCAATTCAGCCTGAAACTGCACCTTACCTATCCCTCATTCTCCACTTGTTTATTTTTGACACTGCAGATAACTTTTATTTATCATAATGTATCAACTGCGGCAACTTCTGTAATCACCTGGCAATGTCCTTGCCATGCAGTTTTTCTATGTAAGGTTGTTATTGTGTAAGTACCTTTAATTGATTATTGTAACTGGGCTGATGGTGTATCTTGTCACCTGTTTATTTGTTTGCTTTATCTTTGCTGTATATCTGATTGTTTTATTGCTATTGGATAGATGCCTTTTGTGGCTCTCCTGGTTATTATATAACTTTTTCTTGTATGGCAGGCTATGTTTCCCATTTTGTATCATCTAATCCTTTCTGTAACTTTTTTTTCTATATTTTTCTGCCATAATCTCCCATGTTGCGTCTGTCAATAGGCATGTAATAATCTAGTGTGCTTACCTGGTTAACAAAAACTAAGTAAATAAATAAGCCCCCTGACAACTATTATAGGTGATACAAAATGTACCCCCCCATGCCAACCCAGGTTATATACAATGGAACAGGCCAAAGTTGACACAGTTTCAGGCTCTGATCACCAACAAATCAATTTTGCCTTTTGCTGAACTCCAAGAGAGGCATAGAGCCAGATCCTCAAAATGATTTGACGGTGAGTAGCACACCGCAACTCCAGTTACGGGCCAAAATCTCTGCAGCTGTGGACACTGGTATTCTCAGTCTGCCATAGTTGCAGGAGATGTTATGCCTGGTCCCACCAGCCATAACATTTTTCCGCAGCTGTGGGGAAAAAAACACCAACAAGCTGCTGTAAGTCATGGAGCCAACCGTAGACTTGCTACACTTTTGAGAATATCATAGCTGCAGGAGAAACCGTGGTTCTGCAAGTGGCAACCCACTTGCACCAAGTTTTGCCCACAGCTCCGGGATTTTCATGGGCTTTGAGAACCCAGCCTATAGTCTACAACAAGGGGATGTTTTTTTAGATACAAGTGAAGCACTATCTCCAGTCAAATGACTTGTTGGCAAACATAGATAGAAAACTCACACCTATAGAAAAGTGTTTCTATTGGGCAGCAATGCTAGAGGACAGAGGTGGGACCATATCAAGTGCATCTACAGTACAATGTTGATGGGGGATAAAAACCTGGATTTCCTAAACCTCAAAATTCAGTGGGAAAAGATTTAGGAATTTCCATCTCTGAAGAGACCTGGAAAAAACTTGGGAGAGAGGATGCAAAGTGACAGCCTCACCAGGATGGAGTGACTACAGGTGGAAATGTATGACTAGGTTCTTTCACACCCCTTTAATAACCCAACACTTCCAAATAGGAAACACAGACAAGTGCTGGAGTGGCTGTGGGCAACCGGGGAATGAATTACCACATTTTTGGGGGCATGTCCAAAACTTACCCCTTTTTGGTCTCCGGTTCATGCTACACTGATTAGGCTATGAGATCAGACCGCATCCCTCTCGAATTTGAAAATTTGATATTAGGGTTTCAAGTAAGGTGTATAGGAAATCCTAAGCAACAGGGGCTGCTGAGAATTTTGTGCACTGCAGCACAAAAAGAAATTACAGCAAAATGGTTGACTGATGCAATTCTGATGTGTGATGCCTGGGTAAAGAGGGTGGAGGCATTGGAAACACGGAAGAATTAACAACCAAACTGAGGCTAACATTAGAAAAACACACAGATCTGTGGTCCAGGTGGGTTATGAGGATGGTAACTCCTTAATGAGAGTAAGAAGCGAACGGAGCTCAAAAGAAAAATGGGATGAATCAAGAAAGTGCTTGGAGCCCCCCAAAGCAGACCCTTCCCTGAAAGATTAGAACATCAGCTCAGCTTGCATTTGTATAAAGTTTTGTACAATAAGTGATTGCAGTGCGTAATAAGTTTGTTTTGAGTTAGTTGAGTTGTGGTCTGCTTTAGCATAAATCATTACTACATTAAAATATTAGCAGAAAAAGAAAAGTGGAAATTGAATATAGAGGCGGAATGAAGATGTAATGTATGAGGCAGGAATGCAAGTTAAATACCTTCATAAACAGTAATTTACTTTAATAAAATGTAGTAAGCAAAAGCAGGACAAGTTAACTAGACCTTAAGTATAGCTGTGCTTTTTAAAAGGGAACTTGTCATGCTATGATGTTACTTATCATTCTGTAATGCCATGTTTTCTTCTTTCAATAAAGTTGAGTTAAAAAAAATAACTAAAATTAATCTTGAGAAGACAGAGTTGATGCCAGCAGGTGGACGAGGATGTGAGGGAGATTTAGACCCTGTCCACACTGGCAATTTGGAGTTAGTAACAGGTTTAAAGCCATTATTGTACTTACCATGCTACTGTATCCATATTATGTCAGAATAGATTTGGGCTATACAAATACTATATCATATAATACCTCTTTGTGGGAAAATGATGAAATGCCAGCTCTGAGAATGAATGCAAGTATAGGGATCTGGAAACAAAAATGTATATTTTTCTTAGGGTAGCTATTTGATAACGATAAGGTAACGTCATTTGATGTGTTAAAACAAAAATATGATATATCAACCGGGCATTACTTAACATATTTACAAATTAGAAGCTTCTTGATTAAAAGAGCGAACACTGAAAAACTACCAGAAGTATCACCAATAGAAAAATGTTGGACCTCACAAGAATCACAATACAAAAAAGCAATTAGCAGAATTTATGCTTTAATTATGAAAAGGAAAAAAGAAAATAAGTGGCCAAAGTTACAAGAAGCTTGCAATAAAGAACTGAGCATAGAATTAGATGACAAGACTTGGAAAGAGATATTACAAACAACACTGTCAATTTCTAAGAATGTTAAATTACAACAAATACAGTCTTTAACATAATACATAAAACCTATCTTACACCCGTTAAGTTAAACAAATTTAATCCAATATTATCAATGATGTGCTCAAGATGTAAACAAGAAAAGGGAACATTAAAGGGTCTTATACAATGTACAGTAACTGGAGACTAAAAGTACTGAATTTATATGGTAGGAGAAGCAGTTTACTGACAGTTTACTTCAACTTAAGGATACCATGCCTAAAGATGGTTTGACATTTCCTGACTTTGTGGCATCACCTGGCTGCTCAGCTTTGGCTAGTTTGGGAGTGATTGATGGGTGACTGGGACTCCAGCTGGGTCACATTAGAGTAGAGGGAACAAGAGGGATATCATTTCAAGCTTATCTGAGCCCAGGGAGTCTATGGGCCTACAAAGTGAGACCAGAAAGGAGCGATCTGGTGGTGTAGACTCTTTAAGCCATGGAAGCTATAAATAAAAAAATGGGTTATGAGAATGATAATACCCTTCTTGATCCTATGTATGCTAACCCTGAATTTCTCCTGGGTTTGGGGTTCCATTGTTCGATGGAAAGGGTTTGCATTGTCTTGGGGATGAGTTTTCTGGCCCAAAGGAATTAAATTTCCAGGAGCTGATTGACGAGCTAGCTTTGCCATCTCATCACCTGTTTCACTACCTGCAGGTTTAGGTGTATGTGTGGAAGCTGGTGGGCCTGGCTCCCATGGACTCTGTGTTGCAGAAGGTTGAGAGGGTACTTATGTGGGCTAGAATGGGGGGGGGTCTCATGGATAAAATGTGTGCTGTCCGGTGGAAGACCTCATTAGATGAAACCTCAAAAGAGAGGAGGCTCTGGTAGAAAAATTTAAATTAGCACATTCTGAATGTAGTGTAGGCTGAGGAAACGTGAAAGCCATACTGTATGTGGATATTAATTTACAATATGTATGAAGAAACCCTGTATAAATTTCTGCACACACTGTATATGCCACCAATTACAGAGCATAAATTTAATAAGGGGTTCTCAACACAGTGGCATAGGTGCAACCAGACCTTGGGGACATACATGCACTACTCCTGGGAAAGTCACACTTTGGGATCATTCTGGTTACAAGCTGCTGGACAGGTTAGCCATATTTCAGGCTGACTGTTGACCAAATCATCCTTCTCGCTACTATTTGGCATTGACGACAACTCAAATGTGCAGTGGTTGTCCTACCGACGAACCATCCAAATCATGCTGTTGCTATCCAGGAAATGTATTCAGAATATTTGGGTGTCTTACCTCCAGCTGACTCTGGGTATGTGGCATGAGTTGTCACTTAAAATATTGTCCTTGGAGAGATTAGGGTGCCTCACCTCCAGCCAAGTCTCGTATGTGGCATGAGTTGTCACTTAAAATATTGCCCTTGGAGAGATTAGGCTGTCTCACCGCCAGCTCACTCAGGGTATGTGACATGAGTTGTTACTTAAACTATTGCCCTTGGAGAGACTAACTTTTGCATTAAGTGGTAAAACAGATAGCTGTGAGACTCAGTGGGGCCCTTATCCAAACTCACTCTTCCCTTTAGACGCCTTTTTAATTAGGAAAGGTATATTATATGAAGCTTCCTTAATGTGTAAAGAGTTGATTCTGAGAACCCTGATGTGGCTGTCAGGAACTATAAATAAACATTCATATTTCCCTGGTTCTTACGTACACTTTTGTACCGTATGTGTGATCTTTGTTATTATTGGATGAAACTACTGTTTAAGCGATAATGTAAGTGTAATACTGTGTTTGTTGTTTATATTTTGTTGTATTATTGTGGAACATCAATAAAAAGAATTTTCAAAAACAAAAACAAATATTTACAGTATATTTCTAATACTCTGACAGAGCAATTATAGGGGAGGGTGAGATTTTCCAACGCTCCAATTAAAAAAAAACTGTACAATGGTCACTTCTGCTGTCTGGTAATGTGCCTGATCTACGATCTCTGTTAGACCTAGACACAAGAGTCCAATTAATCAGGGAGCTATTACCACATTCATAGTTAAGCCTTGTTGGTGAAGATATCAACTGTGGGAAATTTAGTTCACTAATCATATCCCTGATGGAATATATTTTTGTCTAAAAAATGAAAATTAAAATCTCCTAAAAGTCAGTTCACTATATTGCTGTTTTAGGCCACTAAACGGTGTTATAAAATGGCACTGGAAAATCCACAAACATGATTGGCTGAAACATATCACATGACCAAGCATTAAAATGCTTTAATACACACTGCATGTTATTGCTTATTTATACGTTTTAATCCTTTCTCTATAAATTCAACCCAGAGGAATATAAATGTTACCAAAAATTAAATTATGTATTTTTTCTTCCTTCCCAGGCAAGCAGTTGTCAATAAATCACAAGAAGAATTGTCCACTGTCAAATCAAATTTTTATAGCAACCAAATGATTTGTAATGAAAGTCATGCCTCCCCCCCCACACGCACACACACACACATATTCAAGCACTGTCTTTTCTAAAGATATTAAAGAAGTCCAATTAAATGGTTAGGCATATTTGAAGTGAGTGAAGTTTTTGATAAGAGTAACAATTTTGAAATCATGCAATTGGACCTACACTGGTTCATTAAATTTCGACAACAGGCTATTAATGTTTAAATGGACCACATTCCAAGACCCTTTATTTTAAGAAACTGCAGCTTTACTTCATTAATAGCTGTAGGTCCCAGTTTCACATAAACATTCCCTGATATCAGTAAAGTCACCAGAGTGCATTTCCTAAATTTGTTAGTCTAATATTCTCACTTCTGTTGTAGTTTGTTGCTTTTCTCCATTGAACCTTTATTAAAAACAAGTGCTGGGAGGCCTCAGAGCTTAAATTTTATATTTTTTTAAAAGTGTGTAGATTCTTTATAGCCATTACTAATAAACCCCATGTGAACAAGGTATCTGGTGTTGCTGAACAAAGCATGTGGCAAACCTACAAATCTAATGGAGCTGGTATTCCTTCCCACACTGTCAACTCCCAGCTACAGACTCAATAGGGCCAAAACAGAAACAATGCTATTAACATCCTTATTCACAAAGTACTTAACCCTTAGGCTGCCAAAAGATTTAGAACATATAAGTTTTTAGAACGTGTATACATGCAGGCACAGCAAGGGTTAACATTTCTAATAAAAACAATGGTAAATAATTCCAAATTAGCTAATACTGTATCGACAATGTTAAAATAAACAATAATTCAATAGAGGTATGGCAGGATGACTGGCCCAGAAACCAGTTGCTCCTATGCACTCCAGTAAACTCCAGACTTTCTCTTGCACTCCATTGCCACTGCTCTTTGGTCACAGCTCTCTTTTTCGAGGTGTCATGGATGAGTGACAGCCTGTCCTAGTTTAATTTATCAAGTCTGGACCAGAGCAGATTCACATCCAGATAATTAAAAGGTCTGACTTTGATGATTCATAGGGGAGGTCTCTGTGGCTTTCACCTCCACAAACAATAGATATGCCATAATTACTCGGAATTGGCTTAAGGCCCTGTCTTAGCTATTCTGTCCGGTGTACTTGTAACCAATCAATACATGTGTTATTTTTGGTTCTAGTGTTAAATCTAAACAAAGCTGATATTGGCTGAGTAGGTGGTGTTCAGTGAGATTGTTTCTTGCTGCTATCTCTTGGCTAAAATAATAACATAGTAATATGGCATTATAAGGTCAAAAAGGATTCTAGGTCCATCATGTCTGCCACTGCTTCCGCTTCATATGCATGGATATAACAAGTATGCTGTGCAAGCAATCACTATTAGAATCCCTGCCTGGTCCAGTGGCACAGATGGGGTACGTTGTGCTCTCATGTGAGTGACCTGGGTTTGCCATGCAAATCTTTTCACCCATTCACCTACTCAGGGCCAGTACAGTCATAAAGGCTGTGCATTCAGGACCTGAAGCAGGGTGGTCAAAGTCTTGCTGCTTGGGTGCCTTCTACAGGAGATTTGACGTTGCATAGGATATTGTGGGTGACCCCAAGATGTCCTGTCTCCCTCACCCAGATTTGGTGATATACAAATCTGTACAGTGATGTTGAAGGTTTGTGAGAACTAAAAATAAGGAAAAATCCCTGCTGGAGTGCGCATGAGGGCTCCCACCCTCTCCATGCCACAATCCCAAGTGTCACCCACCTCATCTCCTTGTATTCATCTGAAAACTATTGTGAAGCCTTGGTCTGGAAGCCTTTCTACCCTCCGGGGTCCATTAGGGTGGAGTACTCCCTTGGGGTGCAGAATTGCAGTGACAGTCTCGGTACGGGGCATAGGGTGGGCAAAACAAATGATGGTGCACTAGATAAAAAGTCATATATAAGCAGGGGGGCAATCTATAGGGTTTCAGATGTTCATTGGTGAATTTGGGACATTTTCTCAGACAATTTTATGATAAATATAATCCTCTAATCATCATAAAACCAAGCTAAAAGACAAAGAACCTCAGCGTGCAAGCATTGAGGCAATGGTTACCCCAAAGGGCACTGGCCAGGAAGCCAAGTTTCAAAGAAATACAAAATCCCACATACCCCCATAATGCAAAGCACCATAGACTGTATATGCAAATCACCATGGTATATTATGCTGGTTCCACTTTAAACAGAAATGCATGGTACCAAAAGCTCTCTCACACAGTCTACAAAGAGTGCTAACAGAAGACACATACATGTGTTGCATCCTACCAGGACTCATCAGTGTCCCTCATCTGTTTGACACCCCAGTGGAATGAACCAGCTACCCTAAGATGGTCTATCTGGGTTATGTTGTGGAGAACCCCAAAACAAAAAAACAAGCTAAAAGATAAAGAACCTCAGTGTGCAAGCACTGAGACAATGGTTACCCCAAAGGGCACTGGCCGGGAAACCAAGTTTCAAAGAAACACAAAATCACACATACCCCCATAATGCAAAGCACCTTGGGCTGTATATGCAAATCACCACAGTATATTATGCTGCTTCAACTTTAAGCAGAAATGCCTATGCATATTTCCGCACATACCATATTTTCACACATTAACATCCACTTGCGATCAAGCCAGGCACATCATTGACAGCATTAATAAGTACCGCAAAACAAATGGTTATTTCTGTATTTCTCCTGTGGAGTGGAAGACAGGGCACATGACTGCAAACCCAGGGCTCTGGGTTTGAAGCCACTGTTCCCTTATTTTTTTCCCCTTCATTGTAGGTGCAAAAAAAAACAAACGATGAAGAGACTGGCTTCAAACCCATGACCATTGGTTATCCTGTCCCTATACTTTGTCCTCTGTGCCTGAGAGGAACTGTGCTGAGCACAGTGTTTTTTTTATTTAGTAATGAAATGTTGCAAGTGGATATTTCATTTTCAGAAATGTAGCTATACCTATTTTCATACATGCCACATTTTCAAACATCAAATATCCACTTCATAGAAGGCAGTGATCCTGTCCCAGTCCACAGAAGATGTCAGTACATGACCCCTGGAGGTAAGTATAGGGCAATGGGTGAGGTGGTGGGTTCTCAGTGGGAGAGTTGAGATGAGGGAGGGGCAGCGGGGACAACGAGGGACCGTTTTCTCTTTTCAGGCTAAAAAAAAGCCGTCGAGGGACTGTTTTCTTTTTCACAGGTACAAATAAATGTATATTTGAGGACACTGGGTGTGGGCGCCCCAGTGTCCCGCACTGCTTGGGGGATGGGGCTTGTAATGCCAACACAGGGATTGAGCCCCCCGATGTTATCAAATATGAACGACAAAGGGCTGCGGGGGGGAGACATCTGACACCAGGGGTGGGCATCCTGGTGTCAGAATATATATTAAATACATAGACTATGGCAATTGGAGGATCAGAGTGCCACTAGACAACAGGGAAAGATATGGGAGGGTGGAGAGTGCTACTAGACACCAGGGACCAGGTATAGGGAACAGTGGGGGGGTACCACTAGACACCAGAGAAACAACAGCTCACAGCTAAAAGTGTAGCCAGCAGCACGTGTTGAAGCTGTGGCTGCACAAGTCAAGAAAATCCCACTGTTCTCATACAGAGAATGTGGCAGAAACAGTCATTTCACTAACCTTGGCACCCAGGATTTTGGGTGCCCACAAAAAGTGTTCTGGCCACTATTTTAAGAAAACATCAAACTGTAGCTAAACAGGTCCCATTTAGCTAAGTTCTGATGTTTCTTTTTTATATGACATTTATTTTTACATGTTTTCTTAATTTTCTGTCTCTCACTAAGGAGAAACAAGATGGTGGACACAACAGAGCTCTGTGAAAGTACAGCAGGCTCTATGTTACCCTACATGTGAAAAGACAGTAGCTCCTGCGAAAAAAAGGGAGCTCTGTGAAAACAAACTAGGCTCTATGTGACCCTCCATGCAAAAATATAGTACCTCCTGCAATAACAAAAGTATTTTCGTGCCTGACATCTAACTTTCCCGTAGGAAATAATAGGAAAATTAAAAATTTAATAACTTTTGAATGGATTAATATTTTTCATCAAACCTTCAAAAAGCACATCTGTGAGGCAAATATTTTCAACCCTAAATATGTTAGACCACAACCTAAAGCCATTTCTGAGATACAGCGGTAGAAAACATGTCTGGGCAGAGCCGATATAGCTGTGCCAAGCTTTTACAAGCGCCGCTGAAGAATGCCGTACTGCAAGATGGTGCCGGTGACAAAGTTGCACATGTGCAATTTTTGTGCATGCACAGTCTGCTTCAGCACTGCCATCTTGTGCATGGTGGCCATCACTTGGACTGTTGCGGAAGAAAAAGAAGTGCCCTCGAAGTGGGTGTGTTTACGCAGCCAGTGGAGGGGAAATGCCACATAAACACATCACTAAAAACTGTGCCACAGCACTGTGGAAACACACTGGATAGCCATCTGGTCACATGTTTCCACAGTGCTCTACTAACATTTTGCATTGCCATAACGACTGTGGAGCTCCCCCCAACCCCGCAGCAGTAAAAATGGCAAATAAATAAGTACATTTAGGGGTTTTTGACACTCAGTATCTCAAAAAGCACACAACAGAGTTTTACAAAATTTGGTATGTCACAAGACCTGCCCCATGAGATTATGTATGCCAAATTTTGTACAAGTCAGTTGAACAGTTCCAAAGTTATTAAGATTCATAAATTTGGCTTTAACATAGAAGTTTGCACTCAACCCAAACTATACTGGCGCTACTACACCAGTATATATATTCTATGCAAAAACTAGTGTTATTGCATTATTTAGTTAGCAAATAGAATGATTAGGGTTGAACTTCTACCCCCAGTCATTTTCACCTCGATCTGCACAGACTGACAGATGCCGGGTCTATCATTGGGGTTGAGGCCCAAATCTCACTGCATTCAATGTGTGAGCATGTTGACATGTTATAGTAAAGGAGAATGAGGGAGATTTAGGCCTCATGACCCCAGTGACACATCCCAGTGTCTGTCAGTCTGTGGAGGATCGGGGTTGGGCTTGTGTGGGGGGGTTAGTGGTTCAACCCTAATGTCTCATTTCCTGACTTTTTTTGCTTTAACCCTAAATGATGCATTAACACAGTTTTTTGCATAGAATTTCCTTACTTTTTGAAAAAGTGTAATATAGATAGTAAAAAACACACATTGGTGGGAGCGCGGAGCCCAGCTCCCACCAAGTTGCCAAGTTTTGCATAACAATATGCATCTGGGCCCACGCTCCCACTTACAAAAAGCTACGGAGCCATGCAGCAGCACTATAGGGCACCAAACCCTTGTAACAGTAATTTGTGCATCTCTTACGAACTGTAAGAGGTAGAAAAAAAATTCTAGCATCATTGTAATCGTGACAGTGAGTACTTCACACAACATCGAATGATTGCACCAGTATCTCACATTGTTTCCAAGATATGGGCACTGAAAAGCACTGGACAGGCACTCTTTGAACCCTTGTGACAGTAATTACACAATATCTCATGAACCGTGCAACATACGAAAAAAATTCCATGGCAGGCTTACTCTACAATTTCAAATCGTTTTCCACTGGCATAGATCACCTTACCACCTGTAGCAAAAAGTCTGTATCTTGCTTCATTTCTGAGATAACGGCACCAAAAGTCATGACACAGACTGCAATATAATCCTATGGGAAAAACGTCTATTACGTCATTGAATATCTCTGCAACCAATTCATTCCCCAACACCTAAACAGCATAATTCACATCTCTAGGACATCCCCTCAACACCCTGCAAATTTCAAGTAAAAAGACAAACTGTGATTCAGAAATGGTCATCCCAATTTGGGCCATCTGGTCTTCGAGGGCCATCTGGTCTTTCTCATTAACATTACAAAAAATACATATAAATTTTCCCATAGGATATAATGGAAATTTCAAATTGTAATAACTTTTGAACAGATTAATATTTTATCACCAAACAAATGATGGCATGTTCCTTCGTGCAAGCTCTTTCTACTTCCCAGGTTTCGGACCAATGGACCACATGGTGTCTGCTCAGCGCCACGGCCAAAAAATGCGTAAAAGTGGCGAAAACTGCATTTTTGGGCACTTCGCTGTGCAAAAATTTTATGTCCACCTGAAACACAACTTAATAAATCAAGATATCTACGATACCAGACCATGCATACCAAATTTCGTGCAAATCTGTTGAATGGTTGCAAAGTTATTAATGCGCAAAATCTGAGGTTTAACATTAAAGTGCCTACTCAACCCTAAATATAGGGGCACAACCGCGCCCCTCTAATACCCACTCAAAAGCATGTACTGGTGGAGAGGGCCCTGCTCCCACCAACTTGCCCATTGCTGCATAACAATATATATATCTATCTGAGGGAGCGTGGGCCCTCTGGGCCTGCGCTGCCACTTATACATAGCTACAGAGCCATGCAGCATTTCTATTGGCCACCAAATGCTTGTAACAGTAAATTGTCCATATCTTGGGAACCGTAACAGCTAGAAAAAAATTCAAGTGTCATTGTAACTGTGACAATGAGTAGGTCATGCCACAATCACTATCAAAACCCATATCTCACATCGTTTCCAAGATATGGGCACTAAAAGGCACTGAACAGGCACTCTTTGAACCCTTGTGACAGTAATTTCATAATATCTCATGAACCGTGCAACGTACGAAACAAAATTCCACTGCAGGCGTACTCAACGATTTCAAATCTTTTTCCAGAGGCATAGATCACTTTAAAGTGATCTAAGCCACCTGTAGCAAAAAGTCTGTATCTCTCTTTGTTTCCAAGATAACGGCGCCGAAAGTCATGACACAGACTGCAATGTAATCCTATGGGAAAAATGTCAATTATGTCATTGAATATCTCTGCAACCATTTCATTCCCCAACACCTAAACAACATAGTTCACATCTCTATGATATCCCCTCAACACCCTGCAAATTACAAGTAAAAAGACCAACTGTGATTCGGATATGGTCATCCCAGTTTGGGCCATCTGGTCTTTCCTAGGGCCATGTGGTCTTTCTCATTAATTTTGCAAAAAATACATATAAATGTTCCCATAGGATATAATAGGAATTTCAAATTATAATAACTTTTGACCAGATTAATATTTTTTCACCAAACAAATTATGGCATGTTCCTTGGCCCAAGCTCTTTCTACGTCCCATGTTTCGGACCAATAGACCACATGGTGTCCATGCAGCACCACGGACAAAAGATGTGCAAAAGTGGCGAGAAGTGCATTATTTGGTGCTTCGCTGTGCAAAAATTGTATGTCGAACTGAAATGCAATTTAGTAAATCAAAAGATCTACAATACCAGGCTGTGCACTCCAAATTTCATGCAAATCCGTTGAATGGTTGCAAAGTTATTAATGTGCAAAATTTGAGGTTTAACATTAAAGTGCCTATTCAACCCTAAATATAGGGACACGACTGTGCCCCTATAATATATATATATATATATATATATATATATACACACACACACACACACACACACACACACACACATATATGCTATGCAATGTGCATTTTAAACACTGGAACTCTGCTTGTGTCTTCCTTGCTAGTGTCTTGTGTGGGACATGCAACTTCTCCACCTTGTGTCCATGAGCCAATCACAGAGTCATCCAGCCTTGCAGTGGGGGGCCATCATTGAATGAATGAGGAGCATTTAAAACAAGCTATCTCAGTCACTTTACACACAATCAGCTGTTCAGTGACAAGGAAGGTCAGGGCCTATCAGGCTCGGTGAGCAGAAGTACATTTTAAATATTGGAACCGTGCTTGTATCTCTCCTGCTAGTGTTCTGCTGAGAATATCTTGTGTGAGACTTACAACTTCTCCACCTTGTGTCTGTGAACCAATCCACAGTTATCTGGCCTTGCAGTGGGAGGAGCCATCATGGAACAAACAAGCAGCATTTGAAACAAGCCGTCTCATTTGTGCTAAACAATCAGCTGTTCGGTTACAGTGGAAGGGTAGAGCCAGTCAAGCTTAGTGAACAGGAGTACATTTTAAACATTGTAACTTTGCCTGTGTCTCTCTCTTGCTAGTACCCTGCTAGCAGGAGCTTGTGTGGGACTTGCAACTTCTCCATCTTGTGTCCATGAGCCAATCCAGAGTTGTCTAGCCTTGCAGTGGGGGGGGGAGGCTTCACACTGTACTTCTGGGCTTTGACCTAGTAGTCCACTGCATCCTCATGCTAAATGTACAAGCTTAAGGGTGACACCCTAGGGGGTGACAGCATGGGGCAACAGTCAGGAGGAGATGCTGCACCCCCTACCATACCAGTTCGACATCCAATACAGCGACGAACACTACAGTGACAGCATTTCCCTGACAACCCCTACACAGACAGCCCAGTACACTGACCAAGCTAAACACCAACAAACACTGCAATAAACCAAAGTAACACTGTTAATCTAGTAATGCAGGGGGCTGCAGCTTCACCCCCACACACTCCCATATATTATTATAACTAACTCCATAGTGCATATACTGTGGAGAAGAATGGCAACTCCATGTCCTGAACAGACCCTCCCACAGCAGCACCCAGACCTTACCTACCTGAGGACGTGAAACACCTGTCGGTGGCAGAAACACCACAGTAAAAATGCTGTTATTGTACTGGAGTCACTGTGAATCCGTTGATGTAGCAACAGCATACCCCCTTAACCACACTAAGTTTTAATTTATTTGTATCTGAAGGTGTGCATGGTGGTTCAGAACTGTACAAATGACAACAACCTGTGTCAACCCCACAGTAAATAATGCAGTCGTTTTGCAATTATAGAAAAATAGGACTGAAGGGAGTTAGCAGTAACATAATTTGGAGAAAGTTAAAGGGGGTTATGAGGGATGTAATTCTAGTTAAACAATTCATATTTTAAGTTAGGAATATATTGGCCCAGATATTCAAACTGCGCCATTCTGTGGTGCAAGTCCCTGCGCTGCTCAAAATAGTTGCGCAGGGGTGTGGCCAGGGCGATATTCAAAGGAGTTGCGCTATGGCACAACTTCTTTGAATATCACCCTGGGCCACACGCAGCGGGCGGCAGGTGGGTGGGGTGCTGCCACCGCTGACAGGGGGGGAGCAGGGCAGTGGGGTCTGTGGGCAGGTGGAGGGGGGCCCACTAGATCACCAGGGATATCATACTTGGGGGTAAGGATGCCACCCATGATCGGCTACTCAGTCCACTGGACCACCAGGGATATGTTGGACTTTGGGGAGGTCTGATGCCTGCGATCGGCTACTCGGGGTGGGGGAAGATTAGCATTCTGCCCGCGATCGGGCTACTGGGGGACAGAATACTGTTCTGCCCGCGATCGGGCTGCTGGGGACACTACTGTTCTGCCTGCAATCGGCTGTGGGGGATACCTCAGCCCCAATTGGGGCATGGGGGCACCGCCAGGTAGGAACAGTCGAGGGCCACCCACAGGTGGCAGCTGCTGTGTTGCGCCCCGCAATGCGGCAGCTCACCTGTGGTGGCCTCGACTTGTTCCTGTTTTTTAAACGTATCTCGTGTAAGCGCAGGTTGGCGCCTGCATAACTCTGCACGGCCCGGCTGAATATCGGGCTGTGCAGTTTATGCATGGGCATGCCTCACCTGTGCTCACACATTACTGATGCACCCCGGTGCATCGGGATTTGTGCAGGTGCACTTTTCCCTTTTAAGTATCGCACTGGGACGCATCAGTGGGTTGTGCATGGCGCAACACTGTTGTGCCATGCGCAACCCTTTTGAATATCTGGGCCATTGTGTTCAGAGGCTGATGTAGGTTGATGAAGTTGCATTTACTTAGGTGGTAAACAATTTTTAGGGGCACTGTCTGTACCATCTCTAACAAATTTGCAGCTTTCCAAATAAATTAGGATATATCTACATTAAGCAGAGGGGTAGCAGACGGAAACCAAATAGACAAGGAGAGAAGTAGGTAATTTGGTATAGATAAGGGGAAGGGGTAACCTATTAAAGAAAAATATAATGAGAAGGGAACAAAGTTAGCTCCTTACCAGAGGTAGGGTTATAAAGTGTAATCCAGAAGCATAAGTGATAGGGAAAAGGTAGTAAGGGTTTGAGAAAGTAGAAGTAGTAAAAAAGGGGTAATCTTAATATCCCTTATCTAGGGCCAAGTAACACAGGGGTTAAGAAAAACAAATAAACACCATATTTGAGGTAACGTTACAGATTTCACACCAGAAGCATAGTGAGTATAGGAAAGGGAATGTTAGAAGTGGTGCGGTGCAGTGGCTGTAGGGCGGCAGTCTTCAGGGAGATCTTGTGGAGACTGAGGCACTGCACTATCTGCGCTCACCTCTCTGCGCTAAAGGATGAAGTACTAGACTCTGGGCTGAGTTGGCTAGGAGTCAGGAAGTCTCTTCCCCCAACCAGGGGCCACCAAGTCCACCAGCATTGCCCCAGAGGGAGCCATGAAGAAGGGCCAGCTGGACTGTGGTGGGTTCAGGGAGGGTGGGGGTGGTTGGGCAACAACACATTCCTCAGTTAGTGCCACTGCACAACTCTTTTGCTGCTCTGGTGGGATGGGACTGCCTGGAGGAGGCACCTGTCATAGAGGCCAAGGAGAATGTAAGGGTCCTCCAGATTGGAAGCACCAAGGTGGGAGGCAGAGGACCCCAGAGGAGGAGGAAGAAGCAACTTCTAGTGGGGGACTCAGTCATTAGATGGGTACTCTTGGGAACAGGAAGACAGGTAAAGATGGAGGTGAAGTTTCTACCTGGTGCTTCAGCATGGATGGATGGTGAGCGGATCCTCAGGATCAGTAGGGAAACAGGGCAGGAGGGGGAATTGGAAGTCGTTGTTCAGCTGGGATCCTGGTAAGGGAAGCAGAAATGGTGGTACAGCATAGGTTTAGGAAACTGGGGAGGGGCCTGAAGAAAGTAGCTTGTGGGCAGCCCACCGGTGCAGCAGTATGGCTGCTGCCTGTGACACTGATGCCCAGGGTTCAGGAATGGACCCAAGGAGTTGGAGTGCTGACCAGGGGAGCAGAATTGAGTGTCCTGAGGGCTGCTCTCCTCCTCCAGTGGGAGGGTGGGTGAGAGATCGATCCCTGGCAGAGGCCAGGGGAGCTGCTGCCAAAGCTGTGACATAGGGGAGGTGTGCTGGATGTCAGCGCTTCGGCACAGTATGTCATTGCACACCACACCTTCTGAGGACTTAAAGTATTTCAGAATGACAGCCTGTTGGTGATGCCCTGCTCCTCCAGTCCAACTATGCCCACCCATGACTGCCCATTGGTGACCAAGTTCAGTCTCTTGTCAGGAATGGCACAACCCTGTGCCCCCCCCAGGGTAAGCCAGGGAGGAACACCAGCCTGCCTGGAATCTTGATGTCAGTCTTCATCTGGGGCATGCCTACTCAGTGGCCCCACTCAGGGGAACAACCAACAAGTAAGTCCCAAAGTTGGCTGGGAATCCAAGGAAGCAGGGAGCTGAGCCACTGGGGTCCAGGCACCAGAAAGCATAGTAAACAAAAAAAAAAGAAAGTAGCTTGCATGGTGGCCTTCAATGAGGAACTACCTGTACACAACCAGGGGAAGATTAGGAAATACACCAGTGTCTTCAACAACTAGTTGAAGGCATGGTGCAGGGAGGAGGGGTTCAGATACATCAGGGACTGGAGTCCTACCTGGAGGGATGGAGGCCTGTACAAATGAGATGATCTCCATCCATAAGAGAAAACGAGAGAAGCAGAAAATGCCCTCCCCCCCGAAAATGGAGCAACAGACAGGAATAGCGCAGGGCAAATAATTTCTCCGGGGTAGACTGGTGTAGGGAAAGGGCTGAGGGGAAGATGGGAAGGTTGGAAGGTGGTTCTAAGCATGAGGGAAGAATTCATGAGAGTGGGTAGAGAGAAAATGAAAAAGGGGAGGGCAGTAAAAGGGGCAATGGAAGAGTGAAGGATGGAATATGGAATGAGGAGAAAGTATAGGCAGGGAAAGACAAAAGAAGTGGAGTGCAATGTGCACCAACACAGGGAGCCTAGGAAATAAAATTAATGACCTGGAGGCAACCTGGAACAGTGGTGTACTGATGTAGAAAGGATGGACTGGATCACCAGCGTGTTTAGGCTGGAAATAGACAAATTTGTGGAGTTATGGTGCCCATGGCATCGGTTGGAAGCAGTAGAACAGGAACTGCCTGTGGAGGGTGGGTACCGTGAAGAGGAATAGAGACTGGGGTTTTGCTCTAGGATCGGTACATGTCAAAGATACGATCCACAGACCTCAGTCCCCTTATAATGTGAGGTCATCGTAAAAGGGGATCAGTACTCACATGGTCAGGGAGATACGGTATAATGGGGTGGGAGGCATGCCAGCAACAAGGTTATGTATGTTTCTCATTTGTTTTGTGTTCTTTTTCCTCTTCTTTTCAGTAAGTTGTGTATAAATAATTGGAAACGTTGTTATTTATTGCAGCTTTGGACCTCAGGAGTACTAACCCAATAGCAGGATGCAGGATATAAGATATGGAGCTTATGATAGTTAGTTGGTGCACAAATATTGCTCGATAGTTTATTGATTCCCTATCACTGGTAAATTGCAATTTGGCCTCCTTTATCATAGTATAGCAAACATGATGGACGCTAACCAGAACACTCATGGAGCACTAACAGTGTGCTGGACTAGGCTTCATAAACAGTCATCTGCCAGAGGTTAACGACATTAACAGGTCATTATGTATCTGTGACATCTGTGTTTATAAACCTCCCAACGCCTGTTATTTTGCAGACAGATGTATGGGTTTTGTGTCATCTGATGTTGTCATTAAACTTTATGAGCTAAAAAAAAAATCAAGACTGCTCATTAGAAATTAAATAGGTACTTACAGAAAATCAGTCCGTATTAATTCTGATAGGTTCTTTCATAATCTTATGACTTTAATCAATGTAAGCAAACAGCAATAGTAATTGTATACACAAATATAAACTTAGGAGCGATATATTTGGAGGACCCTAAGCACGGCAACACTAACCTCAAAAGGATTATGTGACAACAAAGTATATAAAAGATTGTTACAATAATCAACATGAGCTGACCCATCCAGAAACATGTGACCCTAGTCACCCATATCAATCTCCACATTTAGTCTGAAAAGTGTGTTGTTTTATATCGGGACCCCTTTTGTTTTTGTTATTTACTAACGAATTATCACAAATAGTGCAGCATACAGCCTTAAGACTGTATGCTGATGATATAGCTATTGTTGCTTCTGGGAAACATTTACTTGAATTACAAATAAACTTTGGGATGACTTCAACAGGGTAGGGGAGTGGTTCACCAGGTTGAGGCTGAGGATGAATGTAAAAAAGACAGAACTGTTACACGTTACATCAAGAAGGATTTCATCCCAAATTTGTTTATTAACAGATAAAAAGGAAAGCATTGACCAGGTTAGTAAATATAGTTACCTGGCAGTAACTTTTGATGAGCATTTAAGCTTTACTGAACGTAATACAGCGCTGGTAGAGAAGACAAAAAATGAAGTTAAGAACTCTCAGTAGAGCCGCAAGTTGTGTGAACATATTAGCTAGAAAATAAATAGCAGAACAACTGTTAATGCCCACACTGGAATATGGAAATATAATTTATTGCACAGCGAATAAAAACTTACTGAGCAAATTGGATAAGGTGCATTACAGAATTGCTAGATTTGTGTTGAAGTGTAACGTCAATACACATCATTGTATTATGTTAGATAGATCAAACTGGCAAACAGTGACAGTAAGAAACATTACAACATGGTTGAAACTCCTTCATAAATAGTTAACTACAAACCCGGTTCACTATATCACAAGTACTGTATTTGGCAAAGACAAAAACACAGTTTGGGATTTTAAAAGATCAGTTCATGTAAATAAAATCCAACACCCAGGTAGAAGGACATAACGTAGATCCACCATCTTTTAGACCCTGATTCAATCTCATGGTAGACTTATACTCACTCGAAAGAATACATTATTATAAGCTGGATACAAAGGAACAATTCCAGCTAATGTGGGATAGCTTATTGAAATAGCAAAAAAATATAGGAATATTTTTGAATGAATTTAATGCCCCCTTGTAGAACTAACTTCAATATGTTTTAGAAACCTTAAATATCTTCTGATTCTTGAATGGTTTTGTGACCTGGGTTTAATATGATAATCATGGTCGATTTCTTGCAATTCGTTGTCATTATATGCACCTTTGACTGTTTTTTTCCCCGTTTTCTGTTTTGCCTTTTTTTTTTTATTTGCTGGCTTAACTATGCTGTAATGTCAATTCTTTCAATAAAAAAAAAATCCAACATCCAAAAGTAAACACAAAGTACAGTGACAAAACTTTGAGATTACAAGCAGTACACTTATGGAACAACTTGCCACTTACAGTTGGCACTTTGCCATCGCATCAGGCTTTTATAAATGCCTTAGATGAATGTTTCCCATTTGAGTGTAAATGTTATTAGACAGAACATTATCAAAATGTTCTTAAAATTGATATATGTGAATCTGATAGTATGTCAAGTTTGTTCTCAATTACTTTATGTATTCTAGTGTAACTAATAGGATTTAAACACAAGGCTGTCTTGTAAACAGGATGTAACAATCCTAATGGCATGTATTTCCTGTATTAAATAAAACTTTATTATTCATATGCCATTTCTAGTGTACAGTAATACTGAGTGTAACCCCCAGGCCACTTTCTAACTAGCTCACACCCCCCCCCATTAAAATCTGGATCACTGGTACCCACATACTGGTATAGCAATTTACTTTACAAAAGGTAGGTATCACCCTTGGCGTTAGGGTGCATACCTGGCTCATTTTCTTTTTCTTTGAACTTTATATAATAGACATACAGTCATCATCACTGATTTCAGATTTAACGTACAAGAATTATACAGCCGTGAGGGCACCGTGCCTCTCAATATCTACAAATTGTCCATCTAAAATTGAAAGATACGTCATAGGGGTTACAGTAGTATAAAAATCCCAAATTAAATAGTCCACATAGCTACAGAGTGAGCCCAAGAGCTGCATGGTATAAAGTAAGATGTCAAATATCAGTATTTGAGTCCCTTGTACATAGTTCCTATTACAAATTGAAGTGTACCACCATGCCGAAACAATAAATGGAGGCACAATAAAGTGCAAGAACTAAACATTAGAGCCCATGATATCTCCCTAAATAAAAGAGTAAAAAACTGATTACAGGAACAGTTAGCTTACTTCTAAATATATATATATATATATATATCGCTGTTAATATTGATACACTCTCAATATTAAATCACTTAAGTGTCGTCCAGTAAATAAGAGCAGATTGTACAATAAAATAAATTAGGCACCTAACTTGAACTATTATCTTTAGTAAGGGTGTAATAAGACCTCTCAGACAGATTAAGGGAATTATTAGTACCCCACCTAACCTTTCATTTCAAAATCTTAAGCCTTTCAAAACTAACTGGGCCATATAGCAAAGTTAATTAAATAATTCCCATTCCTTAACTCCAAATAGAGGGAACCTGATTTTTAGTCTGTAAATGACAGAGTTCTCAAGTGTCCTCTTCTGAGGAAGAATCCTCCCCTTTATCCTCTCTTGGCCGAGCTGCACATTTTTGGCACCCTTGAGAACGTCAGTAGGATCCGAGAAGAGAAAAACTTTACCTTGGTGTGCGATTCTCAGTCACGCTGGGAACACTATATCATGCGGTATCCCCACTTCATGAAGCATCGCCCTCACTCCATCGAATTTCTTTCATTTTTGTCAGGTAGCATACCCAATGTCCAGAAACATCAGCACAGTTCGGCCATCATACAGGAGCACTTGTGTACGACTGGCTGTTGCAAGTAACAAGTCCAAGGAGCCGACACAATCAGTCACCATTACAATGATGTGTGGGGCCTCTGGATTGTCGGGGCGACCCTGCGGTGTTACCCTATAAGCTTTTTGGAAGCATTGGACCATGAATGTCACTTCCTCACCTAGTTGCTGGATCATCCACTCCTGTACGAATAGGAGTAAGTGATCTCCCTCTGCCTGTTCCAGCACACCAAGAAGACGAATGTTGGTAGCTCAAGCCTGATTTTCAAGGCTCTCCAATCAGGTTTTAAGGTGAGCATTTTATTTTATTATTGCAGATACTGCCACCATGGCAGCGTTGGCTCTTTTTGTTGCTTCAGCAGAGGCCAGGGTAATAGATTCCAAGCTTGTTTCAATTCCGCCACTCTATTTGTTAATCCACCAAATTTGTCAGCCAGTCCAGCAACCGAAGTGATGAGTCGGTTGATTTTGTGACCAAGAGATTACAAAGTTTCTTCTCCAGTTTTGGCTCCCTCATGGTCATGGCCTTGCATTGATCGTGTAGCTGGAGCACCGAGAGTAGTTTTAGTTTTAGATCCTTCTGCGGTAGATTTGTCTCTTTTTGGAATGCCCATTGCAGACAGGAGATATTTAGACACCCTTTTAAGAAGCTTATAATTGTACTGCTCCCAAAAAATAAAGTTTTATACAAGGGAATAATAGGGGATAAATGGAGCTCTATAAAGAGACATCCACCATGCTTGGACTCTACAGTGCCTCCCCCCATGGCTCATTTTCTAGAGGAAGAGAGGGGGGTGGGGGTACAGAAACAAAATAACATGAACCTTGTGTAAACATCACAACCCAGGTCCTGGGTGGAGGCTACTAGGCATATGCTAGATCTAACCTGCTGAGGAGGCCCCAGTAAATCCACACAACCAGAAGCAATGATCAGAATGTCCAGAACAGCGACTGGGATTGTGCAGTATGGCCTTATTCAACAGATGGAAACTTAAAGCAGAAGTGGAACCCCGAGGGTCAGTATAGGCAGGATAGGTACCTTTCACGAACTCGCCATGCATGCGGTACAGTGCATGAACACACAGAAAAAACATCTTCTTCCCAATTTCCCAAATGGTGCCTCTAATGGACACCTGGCCATGCACCTGAACATTTTCCTCCCATGAGTGTCATTTAGTGAATCTAAGCCACACACTCAGAACTCTTCTATGAACATAGGTGCGCTTAAGTGAAACTCAGTCACACACCTTAACCTGCAGCTTGGTCCTTGCTCAGGTATAACTGGCGCCCTTTATGAACCAGGAAGCCCTGCCTTGTAAGCACTTAGATGGTGTTCCTCCCACCCTTGGCTCCAACCAACAGTCTCTGCCATTCTTCAGGGTTACACCACTGAAACCCCCATTTCCCATTGAAATGCTACTCTTTATCCCACTCTTTAACTTTGTCACACACTGGGGTGACCAGAAAACAAACTGCACTCACTTGGGTGAACAGTTTAACTGAAACTTCACTCACTTGGGTGAACTAGGGGCACTGACAGGTGCAATCCAGCCTTATCTATGGGCACACACACCCCAGACTAATGATTCCCCTAAATTATGTGGAGATCTAGTCATCTAGAATAGTACTCACAAATGGTTGTTCCGTCCACTGGGCAGGGAACAACAAATGTAAATAGGCATTCTCCTGGGTAGCAGATCAGACAGTCTGTCAAAGTCCTTTCCAAGGCAGCTGAAACACACATAGAATCTTCAGGGGATTGCCCCTTAAGTCCATTGAGAACAAACAGTTCCTTCCACTTCACTGGGAGTAGAAATCAAGAAATCCTGCTGTAGCAGTGGTCTCCACCACTTCACTGGAAGCGGGAAATGACACTCCACTAGGGTGAGAAATCCTGGGCCCTCACCTCAGAGCAGGGGTATAGCCAGGAATTTTAAACTTGTACTCAAAACTGATGCACTGTTGCCCCCCCCCGTTATGTACACATAAACCAAAATATGCGCTGCTACACCACACCAACAATAGGCCCCCCCATTTGCCATATCTGAGTTCAAGTAATCAGTTTTTTCCTGTAATCTTCCTTCCTTTGTTTTTATGCCTGCCTGGTAAGTTGCTCTTGTTTCTGTATCTGGCTAGTGGCATCGCTGCCCCATAGCGAACAACAAAGGCAAAAGGGCTCAGTGCCACACAGACACAATGTGACTCACAATGCCCTTGCTTTCCTGTTTTTGTTGCCCCTGCCTGAATTTTTTTTAACTGTACTCTGCTGAATACAGTGCGTATGCCTTCTGACACCCCTGCCTCAGAGCCCACTGGCAGTCCTTCTGCCACTCTCACCTCCTCACTGAACAACTGACAACTACCAAATGAGCATTCTAATCACCCCAGAGCAGCTGTCTGCACAGTGTGGCTTATGCTGCTGCAAGAGTTCCGAATGACCTAATCATTCTTCCCTCAGGCTAGCTGAGTAAACAATGATGTCATTATGTAAGGAGCCCCAATGAGCTCCCTACCAGCTACCTGCTATCTTCCTAACAATAATACTGATAGGATTCTAGTAACCCCAGGGAACTAGGTGGTTACATGAGTGTTGCTTCACTCCACTAAAAAAGGCTTGGCAGTGCAGATCTTTAAAACTTATAGGGCCTGCTCACACCATTCAGTGTAATCGAGCCCGCTGACACACCTCCCATTCACAGATTTCAGTCTGTGACTGTTGTCGGTTGCTTAGCAGCCTAACTCATGTCCCATCTGGGCACAAGAATGCAGACATGACATATTACGTAATTCTGCAGGAGGGGTCAGCAGCTCAAGAGGTTGGGAGGAAGGTTAGCGTCCATCAGCATGAACGCCATCACTATAAACAACTAGATGAAATCTGTAAGGTAAAAGTAGCAATTTTCTATACATGGTATTTTGCAATATATGCAGCAGACTGATTCTTTCAGAGCTTTTTATATTTACAATGATTTATTTTTATTACTAGGACAAAGAGTCTGACTGAGAAACAGGTAAACAAAATGAGCTACAGAACCCGGTGCAGACAGGTATGCAGCTACTCCCAGTCATGGGTTTAGGCACTTTGCCTTTTGAAATAAGTTATACATTGAATGGTGGCAGTGGCACAATATATTATCAGGCAAAGTCTGCAAAATTTTGAGACAAAGCAGTTGCTCACTGTAAACATCATTGTCTTTTGTTTTTTAAGACTTGTAATAATAAGTTTTACAAAGAATGTGGAAGCTATCACACTGATATGGTAACAGGTTTTTGCCTTATAATTTTTTGTATACTGGAATTTTGTACACTGCAAGATGGCAGCCTCGCTGGGCTAGCCACGATGTGCAGTAGCACTAGTAGCAGCCGTGTTAGTCTAATTATTTTATTCGTTTTATTTCGTCATGGTTTGTCATTTTATTTTTTCATCTGTCTTAGTTTTAGGATTGTGATAGTTTAGTAAGGGAACTTAAGTGATTTAGTTAGTTCAAGTAGTGTTTCAGGTAGTTAGGATAATTTTAACTTCAAGCTCGTTTAAAAACCGTAAGAGCTCTAGTGATTTTTTAATTGAGCTTGAGTACATCTTATATTCTGGTGCTTTACCTGACCGGTTGCTGTGCTCCCTGTTGCTGACCATCCAGCTTTTCCTTGGGTTGTGCCATCAAACTGACTGAGGAAGAGCGGAGCGAGGTTATCTAGTGTTTGGAGGAGACTCAGAGGAGTGCTGGAGGAATTACTGGACCAGGAGTAGTCGACCAGGAACATCAATGAGGAGCTTTGGTGCTTGGACTTTACCCAGATTATCATTGCCCTGCTCCAGGAACTGGTCGACTCTTGTGTGGTAAGCCCGGAGGTAGGGATTTCTTTCGAACTTGGGCTCTGAGGGTTGGTGTGGGAAAGCACCTCTCTTACCTGTCCTAGTGGGGTAGTTCACTCTGAGGTGCCGTGGCCATGTAGGAGATTCTGCATTGGGTCTGCCGAAGGGCAGGCATACAGTGGTGGTTCCTCTTAGATAGTCTGGGAGGCCAACTGGAGGGCCAGTCTAGACCCGGACATCGTAGTATCGGTCTCTGCATTCTGGGGTGACCACCTATTGGACTGGGAATTGTTGGAGCCCCTGTTTAATACCACCCGCAGTTGGTGCCCTTTATTGTTCCCCTACCTGTGGTGAAGATATCGCCATTACTAACAGAACTCCAGGATGATTCCTCCCTAATGAGAACAGGATTTCCGTGAGCTACTCTCTTCAAGTTATATACCGGTCAGATTTTTCTTTGTTTTGTCTTTGACTTTTATTTAGCAGTGAGAGAGCTTTATAAGAGCTGGTGGTGCACTATTGTTGTGTTTCAAGACTAAATATGGGCAGTTGGATTTAATAAAGTCTGGACTTATTCTTTGAGAAAATGGGAGCTTCATGGACTTACCAACGGGCTTGAGAAGTTTAAGTGTTTTTTTTTCTTTTATTTTGTTTCATGTTGTTTTAAGATTTTATTATATGCTAAGCTTCTTGCTGTTTTTGTTTTGTGCTTTAAATTTATTTTTGGATTTAGAGTGAATTTGAATTATTAGACTTGTTTTGTCTACTCCCACTGTGTGAAAGACAGTGTGTGAGACTATAATTTATTTTCTTTCCCCATTCTGTGAGAGACAGAGGGGAGGATCGTAGTGTAGTGTGTGGAATTTCTTTTTTATTTCTGTTTCTGTCCCCCACTCTGTGAGACAGAGAGTGGAGGATTGAATTAGATTGGATTATTTATATTGTGGGGGGTCATTATATGTTTTTAAGTAAGGGTATAAACTGTTGAAAAGTTTAGTAGAGGGGGGAAGAAGGGTATTGGGTAATTGGGGTGGTGAGTGGAAAGATTGGGTTGTGAGTGTGTTTGAAATATGTGCTGGGGCATTAGGGACATGGTCAGGCAGTACTCCCCCTCAAGACTAAAGGATATTCATCCTTTTGAACATTATTCACTCCCTGCGGAAGTGTATAATAGATGTCGAGTCTTCGGCATCTTGAGACGAGGGGGCCGAAGGAGTCGGAGATCCTGGAACTCTTGGGGGGGGTGGGAAAGGAGTGGGCGGATAGAGACAGTGAGAACTAGGAGATGCCATGGGGCGAAATGGGCACAGGAACGAGGTTATCCTTGCCTTGTGCCCATACCCAAGGGCTCTGACTTGGTCAGGCAGGAAGTGGGGCTATCCTTGGATTCCTGTCCCTTTTGGGCAGTGCTAAGCAATGCCAGGTCAATTAGGAATAAGACCACAGTGGTTGGGGATCTGGTTGCTTCTGTTGACCTGGCTTGCATCACCGAGACCTGGCTGGATGGAAGTGCGGACATTATTTTGGAGTCTGCGGTTCCGGCTCAGTTCTCGGTGATTCACCACCCAAGAGAGGACCATAGGGGCGGGAGGGTTGCTGTCTGTTTTAGACAGGAACTGGATCTCGGGGAGATGCCAGTTGGAGACACCAACTCCTTTGAGTGTATAGTGGGTGCAGGTGCAGGCTATAGGACCCTTCTCATCTACCATCCTCCAGGTTTTATTTATTTATTTATTTATTTATTTATTCATTTCAGTTTAGGATTAATATCTTTGAGTCCAGGACTCGTTTTCAAAGGTTCTAGGTCATTGTTGAACAAACATTACAAATATGACAGTGTTTCCAGAGAACAGAAAACAGTTACACAGACATTCAAATACCAAAGAAATCTTATATATCCAACTAAAGGTTGAATATGATAGGGTAAATAGGGTTCAGCCTTGTAGTTCACTATTTAGTTGGTCAGTCTAGCCTAAGGGGGGGTAGAGGATCAGCCAGGGGTGGCATCGTGGTGGTGGAAGTGGTTTGTCAGCCAAGTGGGCCTCATTCGGGGATGGGGGGGTTGATGAGATAAAAAGGGGGGGGTGAAAGGGAGAGGGTTGGGTGGCTGAAATTCTGCCATATTAGTGCAGGCAAGCACAATTCTTTTTTGTGTTGAGAAGGGATCTGAGCCCAGATTTGAAGGTACTAATCTTGGGTGAATCTGTAAGGTTAGCAGGTAACTCATACCATTTTGGTCCTTGGTACAGGATGGTGTTCTGGGCAAGTTTCGTCCTTTTGAAGGGAATCACCAACCTGTCTGTAGCCGTGCTTCTTGTTGATTTGGTGGAAACTGCCGGCATAAAGAGGCAGCCCAGTGCAGGGGGAGAAAGCCCAAGAAGCACTTTTTTCAGAAGTAGGCAGGTTTGGTATTGTGCTTTAAGATGGAGTGGGAGCCACCCAGTTTCGGTGTAGAGTGTGCAGGTGTGGGTGTCCTTGGCAGCCCCTATGGCTAGTCGACAGGCCTTATTTAGCAGTGTGCTGACCCTGTTTAGGGCAGTTTTAGTGCCTGCCCCATAGATAGGCAATCCATAATCTATAGAGTACAGGTGATGGGAGGGAGTTCCTGAAGGAGGTTTCGGACTTTATCACCAAGATGGTATTGGAGTCCCCTAGATGGTTAATCCTGGGGGACTTCAATGCCTGGGTCAACGATGAACTCTCTCCATTTAGACAAAACCTCCTGCAATTGATGGATTCATTGGGGCTGACATGGGTTATTACCTCTGCGACCCATGGGTGGGGCACACATTGGACTTGGTGTTCCATCTGAGAATGGAGATCTCCAATGTGGAGGGTAGAGCCTATTGGTTGATCTGACCATCACGCCCTAAGATTCAGTTTTGAAGCCCCCTGAAGTAAGCCTGCCCCTAAGGAGTTAATGCAGTTCTGTCCTTTGAGAGGAGTTACCTCAGAGGGCTAATGACGGAGCTGGACTTCTCGGGATTTCCAATGGATAGCACTGACCCAGTGCCCCTAGTGTTGGCCTATAATAGAGCTGTCATGGGGGCCTTGGATGTCATTGCTCCAACACGTGTTCACCCTCTTACTCTTTACCCGGGGTTCCCCTGGTTTAATGGGGAGCTGAAGAGACTAGGGCAAAGACTGGAAAGGCGCTGGTGGAAAACTTGCCTGGAGGTGGATAAACTTAGATTGGTGGATCATTATAAGATCTACCAATTAGCAATTTCCCATAAGAAGGCAGAGTTCCTGTCCAGGGAAATTGCTACAGCGAAGAATAGGCCAGCCCAGCTGTTCCAGACTGTGGACAGACTATGCAATTCAGTCTGTCTCCATGCCGGTCGGGCATTGCCACAAGTACAGTGTGAGGAGTTTGCGCAGTTTTTCACTGATAAGTTGTCCACCATCAGGGATGAAATCAGCCAGCACCTTCCCATTTGACCTTGCACTGGTCAGTCGGGTGGTACTAATGCCCTGTTGACTTGGTTCACCTTTAGCCAGCCGATAGTCATGGATATAGTGAGGATTGTCCAGACTTTGCGGCTAACTTACTGTAGTTTGGATCCGGGCCCTACACGCCTACTAGTGGGGTGTGTAGAGGTCATCAGCCCGGTCCTTGCTGGGATAGTCGCAGTTTCATTGGAGAGAGGGATCTTTCCAGATCCCTTAAAGGAGGCGGTAGTATGCCCCCTTTTGAAAAAGCCCTCCCTTGATCCCGACTGCCCAGCTAACTACAAACCAGTCTCAAACTTACCCTTTGTAGGGAAAGTTATTGAGAAGGTGATCACCTTGCAGCTGGAAGATCATTTAACCAGCCACAATATCTATGACCCTCTCCAGTCTGGCTTCAGGAAACAGCATAGCACTGAGACAGCCCTGGTATGGGTACTAAAAGATCTCCTGCAGCCACTAACCCCCTCCCAGCATAATCCTCTCCTCTCTGGATCTAGATATGGAGAAAAAGAGACAGCAAGAGAAAACTGAGAGACAGTGAGAGGTAAAGAAACTGCAAGACTGTCGGGTTGATCAAGTCCAACGTCTCACAGGAAAATTTGATTGCGCAACCAGACAGAGAAGAGACAGGAAAGGAAAGAATAGATCCTTGCATTTACACACTTTCTCCAACAACTGGGACAGGGTCCGTTTCTACCCTGTCATGGGGGTTTTAAAGGTGAGGGAAGAATTAATGAGAGGGCATAGAGGTAAAATGAAAAAGGGGAGGACAGTAAAAGGGGCAATGGAAGGGTGAAGGATGGAATAGGGAATGGGGGAAGATATAGGCAGAGAAAGACAAAAGAAGTGGAGTGCAATGTGCATCAACACAAGGAGCATAGGAAATAAAATCCATGACCTGGAGGCAACCATTGCTGAGGTGGACCTGGATCTGGTGGCCATAGCAGAATCATTGTGCCTCAACAATGCCAGGTGGGATGTGGTCCTTCCGGGGTACATGTTCTGGAAGGATAGGGCAGGGGAGAAAGGGGAGTCATTTATATGTGAAAGAAGGCATAAAAGCCATGGAGATACAAGGCCACAGTGGAGACATGGAAGGGCTGGACTTTTTATGGGATAGCTTAGAGACAGGGTCTGAAGTATTCTTCCATGAGGGGGTGGTGTATAGACCACCAACACAAGGGAAGGAGTTAGACAGAGTTCTGGGGGAGGCCATAGGCAAAATGGCAAGTAAAGGGAGGTATTAATTATGGGGGATGTTAATCTACCGGATGTACATACATATGTACGTAGTTGCCAGCAGATTAGGCCGAACGATCTATCTTGTCTGCCCGACTCAGCTCACTGGTAGTGTATAATAGTTGCTCTACCTCTCCCCCATTTCCCCCCTTCCTCCCCCTTCCCCTTCCTGTATATCTCTGTTATTCACCAAACCCCCACGCTGTACCTTTCCCCTGTGCCTGTCACAACCCTTTTTGAAACCTCCCCCAGTTACCATTTTTACCAGGTCATCTGGCAGTGCATTCCAGGGTGCTACCACCCTCTCTGTGAAATAATGCTCCCTTGCCTCTCCTCTGTACCACCCACCCCAGCCAACTTTAGACTATGGCCTCTCGTACTCCCCTCCTCCCTTAACTTGAACAGACCCTCCTTGTTCCCTCTGTTGAACCCCTTCATGTATTTGAAGGTCTTTATCATATCCCCCCATCCCTTCTGTCCTCCAGAGAGTACATGTTCAGCTCTCTAAGGCTGTCCTCATATAACAAACCCCCTAGACCACTCATCATCCTCGTCACCCTTTTCTGGATGCTTTCCAGCAGCATGATGTCCTTTTTTAGGCGATGACGCCAGAACTGCACACAGTACTCCAGATACAATCTCACCAGTGAGGTGTACAGGGAAAGTATAACCTCCCTTCTCCTGGACGTTAATCCCCTGGCTATGCACCCAAGCATTTTGTTTGCCATAGCAGCTACTCTTCTGCACTGCTCTGAGTGGTTCCCTTTAGCATCAGTCATCAGTGCAGTGGCTCAGTAGGTAGCACACTCGCCTCTGAGGCCGGGAGATCAGAGGGCTGTGGGTTCAGTTCCCACATCTGGCACTTGGGTTAATATCCCAGTGCTGACACTGTAGTGCAGCATGAGAGAGGTGCTGCACTTCTGAGGTGCCGTCTTTCAGATGAGACGTTAAACTGAGGTCCCATCTGCCTGAATTGGTGGTAGTTCAGGTGGATGTTAAAGATCCCATGGCACTTATCGAAAAGAGTAGGGGAATATTTTATTAAAGTAACATCAAAGTAACATCAAATAACATCCAAATCAAAGATACATATCGTACGAAATTCATTGCATAAACCATATACATACAGGAAAAAAAAACAATAAGTACCAATAGTGTTACTTCACACTACTTTAACAGAAACTAAGTAAATCAAACAATTATTATTGACAAACATTGAATAAGAGTACTTTTTTTAAGGAAATATGAATCAATCTGAATGTCTTACATAAAAAATAATACCAATAGAAAAACTTTCTTCTTTCAAAAACCAGTACAGTATATAAAAAAACTGAATAAACAAAAATAATTTTAAGAAAACTCAGTAACACGTTATACCTAAATAAAAAAGAAAAATTAGTAAAAAAAAACAATACAGAAAGTATCCTAAAGAAGTACAAAGGTAATCCCAAAAGAAAGCAACAAGTACTCTTCCTAGTCCCCACAATCCCTTTGTCAACAACGATCTCATTTATACTTAATAAATTTTGAAAAGCCTTTCCACCAGCTCCTCACCTTCTTCGAAGAAAAGTATGTAATGTCCTGACTATAAATCCTGAACAGAGCCCCCTGTATCAATCTCTGAACCGTGTCATAAGGCATCAGTCTTTGATAAAGCACCCATTAGCACCTAGCTTGCCACAAGTAATATATCAATGAACTACAGAAAATCTGTAAAGTGTCCCTATGGTATAATAACTGGAATTGTGGGGCATGTCCCAACACTACTGTGTCATAATCCATACATGTTAACCATTTCAGATTCCATTGTACTGCTAAGAACTTCCACAGTTTGCTAGCATAGGAACAAGTAAAAAGAAAGTGGTTAACCGTTTCCTCTTGTGCCACACACTCTAAAAATGGACAATTCCGGTCCTGTAATGGTTTATGTTTGGCATTGCCTCTCACTCCAATTCGACCATATACCATAACCCATAAGGTCTCCCACATATAAGCTGGTAACCTTAGGTTATTTAATTTATTTAAGACAACCTCCATGTATCCCTAGGACAGTTCTTAAACTCCGGTTCACTAGGATATAATTGAAACAAGACAGATTTGTACAATTGTGAGCCTGTACTAACTTTGACAGCCTGTGCCTTTAACCCCCATTTAAATAATTTTTTTGCAATTGGAATAAAATATTTCGGGAGTAACAGTGTCAGAATCGGTTTCGGGGGTCTATCGTTCCAAAGAGTATAATATCTCCCCATTACTTGTCTGTGTAACAATCCAATGCTTCCCATGATCACCCCCCCACCCTAGTTTAATGTTGGTGGAAATAAATAAAGTGGCAAAGAAAACAACCGGATCTATCACTCCTAGACCACCTTTCTGTTTCTCCAAGTACGTAAAATGTCTCTTAATCGGATTAAGCCTACTGCCCTACAACATTTGAAAGAACAGGCTATATATTCGGGTTTCCAAGAGTAGAGGCAAAGGAAAAATCAGCGCCGTATACAATAACTTTGGAACAATTAATTTCTTAATAATCGCCACCCGTTTAATTTTATCCAGTTTCCATTGTTTCCAGATACTAATTTTTCGTTCTATAGACCTCAATACTAACTCCCAGTTAAAATCTGGTATATTTTTTGGACCATAGAACAAACCCAATATTTTAATTGGATCGCAAGAAATCTGAAGACCTTGCACTATTACTTCAGGTATACCATCCAGTCCAAGAAATACACCCTTACTTTTAGTTCTGTTAATAGTGGAATTTGCTAATGCTGCATATTCCTCCAGAAAATCTAAAAAAACACCACTTGTGAACTATCAGAAAAAAAACACATAAATCATCAGCATAAGCTTGTATATACCACTTATCCACATCAACAGTCCAACCAATTCCTTCCCACCGAGGTGCTTGTGTTATCGATCTAATTAATGTATCAATCGTGAATGCATACAATAAGGGACTTAAAGGGCAACCTTGCCATACCCCAGTTGGAATATGAAACCCTTCCATTATCTCTAGTTGTAGTATTGGATATGTTATTGCCGAATCATAAAGTGAACTTATAAAACGTATAAAAACTTCCGGAACTCTATACTTCCTTAGGGATGCAAATAAAAAAGGGTGATACACTCTATCAAAGGCCTTCATTTGATCAACTGAGACAATGCATCCTGAAATCCTTTGCACCCCCGCCAACTCCACAATGTCTCTCAAGACCATATGAGCCTGATGTATGTTTTTCCCAGGCACCCCACAAAACTGATATGGGGAAAGTACTATTACTGCTAACTGTTTTAATCTAGCATTCAGAATACTCATAAATAATTTATAATCGGAATTCAGGAGAGTAATAGGTCTCCAATTATTTAAATCAAATTTGTCACCTGATTTATGTAAAAAAAGCAGCAGCCCTTCTGCAAACCAACTAGGAAAATCAGGCATGCTCATAAATGCATTAAATACAATTACCAAACAATTAGCAGATTCCACCGAAAAGGCTTTATATAAATCTGATGTCAATCCATCAATCCCCGGGGAAGTTCCAGTTTTTTGGTTTTTAATGGCATTATTTCCTGTGTCGTAATAGGCCAATTCAACACTGATGACTCCATCCCATGGTATGGTACCTCAATCTGGGTTAAAAAGTCCAAAATGCTCTGAGCATTTGGGGGCCGTACTGGCATATACTCCAAAAAAAATTGTTTAATAAGAGAATAAAGTGACTGCTGGTCATGTACCAGCAGACCCACCTCATTCCGGAGTGTATTCAGGTGAGTAACTTGTGTATAAATTTTGAAGGCATCATATGGATCACCCGGTTGCTTTTTGATCCCGTAACGCAACTGAGCATTAAGGGTGCTAACTCTATTATACTGAACTTTCAAAAGCTGATCTTTTAGACTCCTAATTTGTGAATCATATTCTAAGAAGGAAATATTGGCAACCGAAAATAAATAATACAATTGCTGCCTTATTTTTAAATAGTGTAGAAAATCATCATTAGCCTTGGCTTTACCTTGCTGCTGTAATAGGCGACAAATGTCTCCCTTAGAATCCTTCCACCACTCACCCATAGAGCTATATAAAAAAGCTACTGACAAACGTGCCATTAGTAATGAATGAATTTTATCCAATATCCCTTTTGAGTTCAACAATAAAGGATTCAACTTCCATCTTGCTTTCTGCTTTATCTGTCTGGCAGAAGGAGAAACGGTGCAAAGTAACATCAGATGGTCAGAAAAGGACACTGGGCATATTGAAAAAGTAAAGGGAATGTTATTAGATAAAAAAATATAATCAACTGTAGAAGTAAACCGATTCCTTTTATACGTAAACGTGGGCCCTGAACTTTGTCTACTACTGCCATTAATTAAACCTGTGGAATGGACCATTTTATAAAAGGCTCTAGAATCACAATAGATCTTCTTCCCTAGACCCCTTACTTGCTTTTCAACATCTAACAAAGCGCAGTTAAAATCTCGACACAAAAACACCTTCAGTGATGTCAACAAATAAGGTTGTAACATATTACAGAGTGTTACCCTTTCTGCTTTAAGCTGTGAACTATATACGTTAATAAACCGACAGGACCTAGATTTCCACAGCCCATCTAAAATCATCAACCGTCCTGGTATCAGATCTATCAACCGTATTAAAGAAAAGTCATAAGAACGGAATAGAAACCCTATTCCGTCCGCCGACTGTCAGCCAAAGGACCAATAAGACGGACCCCAGCACCATTCCCGTTGAAAACACCTAACTTGTTCCATAGTATACATCCAAGTTTTTTGAATTAAGCAGACATCAAGCCATGCAGAATGAATCGAATCATAATATATCTGCTGTCTTTTATAATTTAATATACTATGTACATTCATTGAACCTAACCGAAATTGCATCATACTTAGTCAAAGTTAGCCCTTCACCTATCTTTTTTTCTCCTTTTCTTTTTTTTCCCTTTATAATCCTCCTGGGGCCGTAATGGTGAAGGCGGACTGTCCGTCGTCAGCTGGGAATCATCCTCTGGGCAATCCATATCTGATTCCCCCTATTGACTGGTCAACAAGGCAAAGGAGTTACTGGTTTCCACTTCCATAACCGGCTGCTGGGAAAGACTTTTGACATTCCTGGAGGATTTTCGGACCGCAGCCACCACTGGAGTCCGAAAGGTCTCCTGTTGCTGTCGTCCTTCTACCGTCAAGGTTTCCCCCAGATCTGTTTCTACAGTAACCGTTTCTTGACTCACTACCTCAGATACCTCTGCCCCTTTATCCCTCATAGTAATGACGGAGGGCAAATCTACCACAGGCAGTGGGGAACCAATAGGGGCCTTCCCTATCAACAAATCTTGTGCTTTTTGAATTAATAAATCTGGGCTACCACAACAACCTTTATTTTTTGCTGCCCATGAACAATCAGCAAACACATGCCCTGTCTCGTCACAAAGATCACATTTTGTGAAGTTGGTACACAGAAATGCAACATGCCCTATTTCACCACAATTCTCACATCTTGGTTTGTCACAAGAGCTTGATAAATGAGTCCTAGCCCCACATTTATAACATGCTCGTGGTTGACCTGCATAAAAACACACCCCTCTATCCCTCCCCAACAAAAAGGAATTTGGGATGTGTTCAATACCTTCCTCCGTTTGTCTCAGTTTCACCTTAAAACGCCAACCCCCCGTCCAAAATTGTTCCGAATCCAGTATTGCTTCAGGGGTACCCTGAATTTCACATTTTTGGCCTAGCCAGTAAGTGATATCATCTATATGAACCCTTTCGTTTCGAAACATGACAGTGACATATTTAATTAAAGGTTTCGCTAAAGGTATTACCAGAAACGGGGTCCATAAGGGGGGAAATTTAACCTGCGTATATCTTTCCCAAAACATGTCAAGAGCATAGGAGGAACGAAAACTAACATCAAAGTTGTCCTCTCCGGAAATATTGATAAATGCAAACACCTCCCTAGGTGAAAAATGTAAAGAATCTTTTAATAAACATTTACCCACATACTGTCTATCAGGGCGGACTTCCAAACCTCCTTTATATCTAATACGTACCGCATTCCTCACAGTGCAGCATCCTGTTTAATTTTAGAAAATAATTCTGACATCAAGGGCTTCTCCCCACTCATGCCCTCGATCCTTGCCTCCCCTTGTGCCTGGGCCACAGGTACTGATAGGTCCTTTTCCCCTGGGATAGAACTCACCTTAGGAGCAGCTTCCTTGCACCCACTTACCCTCTCTTCCCCCCTTTTTGGACTACCAGCATCTTGTGACATGGGTTTCCAGGTAGGTTCATTTTGGGAGAAATTCAGCTTTGGGTCCCAGTCAGGCGTGGGCTTCCAAGAACCACAATCCAATGTCCAGCCAGCTTCACTTAAAGCCTTCTGTGGGGACCAGGTATCAGCAGTTATAGGTACAATATTATCCTTGTCTGCAACTGTCTCTCCCCCTCCCTGCTGAATATCAATTAATTGTCCATCTATCCCCACCGTAGGCAGTATCAAATGGCGTTTAGCAAAGTTCAATGCCATCCTCTTTTCCTTCCCCTCGTCTCCTACCTTATCCAAATGTCGTTTGGAGAACGAAAAATCCGTAACACCGGCTTGCATTCCCGGTATTGTCTGAAAGATGCAACATGTCTCTTGCTCTGCATACTCATTCACAACGCTCGTTGTAGCCTGAAAGGTGAATCCCCTCGACTTCTGTCCTGGACTCTCCTGTACCTCTCGAAATCCTTTCCCCTGTCGCACGTCCTCCTCCACTAGCGTCCTTGTGCACCCTTAATTCCTGCCAGGCGTAGTTCCTGTCTTCCGGCTCAGTCGTCAGCTCCTGGCTCTAGGAAGGCAATCTCACAGAACCGCCCGCCACTTCTGTGTCTCGTTCTGGAACAACATCGCCACTATCCACGTCACTGGGGATACAGCCACCCTTCGAGGACTGGTTTAGTACATCCTGATCCAGAGCCAGCACATTTGCTAAGTCCTCGGTTGACCCGGTAAGGCGTACCATTTTATTAACTGCCAATGCCTTCAATTGCTCAGATACCGTCCTCTGTTCAAATCTCAAGGATTCCAACTTCTCTTTAAGCTGTCTCACCTCCGGTAAAAGTATTGTAGAACTTGAAACACTTGAATTAGTTGAAACCACAGTTAAGTCCTCCGTTGAAACGAATAAATCTTTTTCTTCTCCAGCAACACCATCCTCGTTATGCTCTTCTAGGTTCAACCTAGTCGTCGGACCATTTGCAGCCCTCGGCTGCTCCGACTGCTCCACAACCTCCATTCTCCTCCCGTGCAGGTTTCCAACTGACCTGCAATCCAACAACAGCCAGTCCCCCTACTGGCCAAGCAGTAGGGGAATTTCCCCAGTGTCCTGGCCAAATTTCCCTCATTCACTAAAAATACCACCAACAGCTTAATCTAGTTCAATCATCTGTATCCCCCTCCCCCCGGGTCGTGCCTGAAAATAGGTGGAATTTATCTAGTGCACTTACTCGGTCAACAAAAACTAAATAAAAAAAAAAATCACCCCCAGATCCTTCTTCATCATCATGACAGTCAGCCATACCCCCCCCCAAGTGGTAGTTATACCCAGGGTTCCTAACACCCAAGTGCAGAACGCTACATTTGCATGCATCAAGCCCTAACTGCCACGTGTGGGCCCAGTTTTCTAGCCTCCCCAGGCTATCCTGTAGTGCCCTCCTACCCTCCCTACTGTCTACCACCACCCCTGATTTAGAATAATCTGCAAACAAATTTATTTTACTACCAACCCCCTTCCCGATGTCCGTAATGAATACATTAAACAGGACAGGGCCTAAAACTGAACCTTGTGGAACCCCACTGATGACCTCTCTGGGTTTCAAGACTTCACCCCCTACTACCACCTTCTGCTGTCTATTCCTAAGCCAATTAGCCTGTCTAGCCAGGCTTGTTGTGGTGCTCCCTGCCTTGCTGATCATCCGCTCCTGCCCTGCCTCTCGGGGGATCTCAGAAGTCCCCTGGGCATGCTTCCTTGGTTAAATTTTGCTGCATGATTCTTTTTTTTTTTGTGTGTATTGTATTTATTCCCCTCACTCCTGCTGAGATGCCCCCCCGTCAGGCACTCCTATGACCTTCTCTGCCATACCTCCCTACTGTCTCACTCAAGTCCTGACCCCCCCCAGCAAGCCCCATAGTGCAGCCCTTCCCACTGTATCCTGGCATTTCCCTTCACTGGGCAGAGCCCCTCCCTTCTGGGGGGAATGCACCAGTGCAGGGGGACACTAGCACCTACCTTATAAGCCGTAGGATGCTGCTGAGGCCTGCGGGGAGTGGCTCCTTGGAGGGTTTCGCGGCGCAGAGGCTCTGGAGGCCATCATCCGGTGAGTACCCAGCCATTTTTCCTCTTTTCTGTTTGGGGTGGCGTAGTGACGTAATGGCTGATGCCAACGTCCGTCCCTCCCCAATGACGTGTGTGATCTGGTGTCCTGCGATGCTCCCAGCCTCCGCTAGGAGCCAGCAGGCATGGGAGTGTTCCCTCACCCTTCCCCCGGAAAAGGAGAGTTGTCCTTGGGACGCTGTATCCTTCTCCCCCCGCCAGCCCTCCAGCAACCCGGGCTCATTCCCGAAACCAGGTCACCAGGGTCGCAAGCAGAAATCCAACCGCTGCACCGACGGGCCAGCTAGAGCATGATTCTTTATAGTTTACAGTTGTAGTTTACGGTGAGCTGTAACTTCACCATATTTTCACTGCTTTTAAAATTTCACCTTAAACAGGCAGTCCATTTTATGAATTAATTGCTCAGGTAAATTAGATTGCAGAGTAACTCAGCTCAGTTTTGGCCTAGTCTGGTGTCTCTGCCATTTAAGTTATATCACAAGTTCAGCTGTAAAATTTCTCGGACATTGTTTTTTTTTGTTTGTTTTTTCTTTTCATGTCAGATTTGTTTCTACTCTCCTGACCTCTGTCTAGCCCTGTCTAAATGCCCACTGTGCCTCTCTGACTACCTGTTCTTTCCTCCCACCTCACCTGCTCCCACTAGCCCCCTCCCAGCATAATCCTCTCCTCTCCTCTCTTCTCCTCTCTGGCTCCTTCCCCTCCATCCCTTTTGTAATAGTGCTCCTTTGCACCTCTTTACCGGCCACCATTACAGCTCCTTTGTGTAAATTTTAACAGCTTCTTTTGTGCTCTGTAGGATTCCTCCCCCTCCAATTGACCCAGGGGCCTCATTCTGCCCCCCTGCTGTCTCCATTTGTCCCCTGACTATGCCCTCATCTGAGGCTTCCCTTCTTCAACTCATCAATCAGCTCTTCCCTCCCACAGGCTCCGTGGCCCCTGACCAGGCAGAAACACAAGTGGAGGCATGGCCACCACTCCTGACCGCCTGCCACACCGGGACCCCTGAAGCCAACTCTTCGCCAAAGGAATGGAACTCCCTGCCAAGAACACTGGCACTGTTCTCAAACTTTATTTTTACAAATTAGGGCACCTTCTGCTGCTGAGACTCTGACTGGTTGCTGCTAGGCTGGGTTCCACGTCTGATTGGCTCTTTGCCATGAATTCGGCCAATCAGACAGCAGGCTCTAAATCCCAGGCCTGGAGGCTGTCTAGCCGGGCTTGCTGCAGTGTTCTCTGCCTTGCTGGTCAGCCGCTCTTGCCCTGTGCCTCTCAGGGGATCTCAGAAGTCCCCTGGGAAGGCTTCCTTGGTTAAATTTTCTCCCGCCTGCCCACCCCTGCCCCGGCACTCTTTAAATACAGTTTCTCCTCCAAGCTCCCTACCGTGCTGCCATATGATTTGTGGACCCCAGTTGGGCTGTTCCTTAAAGGGGCAATTAGCTACAAAATCAACTAATAGTCTTCAAGCAACAGTTATCCTGCTCCAGCATCATGCCCCCTCCCCAGTCAGTACTAACATGATCCATGCCTCATTCCTCCTCTTCCTGGGCACTATCGCCTACCTCCCATCACCCCCCTCACTCCCAGCCCACTACAGGGGTCCTCGCTCCCCTCCCCGATGCACTGTACCCCGCTTCTGACATGTTCCCCCTACCCTTCCATATCTACTCCATTTCCCACCCAAGCACCTTCCTATCACTTAATTTCATCAAGTTTCTTGCCTGCCCACACATGTAGTGGCCTCACCCCTAATCCGCTGCTCCAGGCGCTCACACTTCACCCTCAACACCATCAGAGACTGTCAGCTGCCAGCCATTTACTCCATGCTCTTCTTCCTTCTATTAATGGCTGGAGATATTGAGGCGAACTCTGACCTCCCCAGTGCCCCCAAAGTACCAACTTCCATATCCAAGGGTCTGAAATAACGCGCATGAACATTAGGAACCTCCTCCCCAAACTGGACACAATTCCCCAGATATCCCATGCCTTACCGAAACCTGGCTCTCTGCCAAGACACCTAGCTCATCTAATCATATTCCAGGTTATCTAATCATAAGGCAAGATCGAGGCAAGAGAGCAGGCAGTGAAGCCATGATCATCAGACAAGGCATCTCCTTCTCAGTCTGCCATCAGGAATCACACCTAAAATCGCATGAACTAATCCTGGTGAAATTCTCTCTTCCCCATACCCTCCCTATCTTCACTGTTTTTTTTATGTTTTCCCCCCAATTAAACCAAGAGACATTAATTTCCTGCATCTCAGCCTTCCCACCACTCGCACAGTCAGGTGAATTAATCCTACTAGAGGATTACAACCTTGATTGGCTGGCACCCTCATCCAAATCAGCGATTTCCAAAATAGAATCACTTAATCTTACTCAGCTGATTTTTTAACCCACTAGATACAATACCCACTCTGCAGACCACTCCCTCTTAGACTGGGTCCTCTCTTCCCACCCTCACCATATGTCCATGGCAGGTGTCCTCGACCCAGCCCTAAGTGATCATTGCATCACCTACTGCATAAGGAAAGTACATCTTCCCAAATCAGCCCCTAAATATATTGAAACCCGTGCTCTCTCCACCATCGATATTAACTCCCTCCTATCAAACCTACACAGTGCTAACTGGGCACCTGTCTTCTCCACCTCCTTGGTTGATAACACCTTGGCACACTTCACCGCAGTCTTCAAGGGTGTCTGGGACTACCATGCCCCTATCAAAAGAGCCAGAGTCAGAAAGAGACATCATCCCTGGATCACTGCCCCAATAATTGCTATGTACAAGGCCCAAGACAGAGCTTGGTCTGCTTTCAAGCCCTCTCAGTCCCCTTGCTCAAGGCAACTATATAACATGGCTAGAAATGCCTGTGTAAAGGCTATCCGGCAAGCTAAGGCAGACTATTCTAAAAACCATCTAAGTACTGCACACTCATCCTCCTTTTTGAACATTGTTCACTCTATCGTCAGTCCACCCCAACAATCAAGCACCCCTACCCTACTACATAACATTGAACTCAAGGAACCCACTCAGGTTGCGGATACCCTAAATTCTGTCTTCACCACCTGTGCCACACCCGCTCCTACCTTGATTACTTCAACTTCTGCCCCTCACACCTCCTGTAAGCTTATGCCAGGAAAAAAACTCTTTTCAGCCCCTGCCTCCACCAACGAGGTACTACGTGTCTTGCTATCCCTTAACGCAACCAAATCCAACCTGTAGAATGCCCATCCCAGCCTTCATGCCTTCTGCCCCTGCCATGGCTGTTCCTCTCGCTCACATTAAAAACTTGTCCTTCTCCTTGGGAGTTGTCCCAAAAGCTTGGAAATCTGCATGCGTCATGCATCTCCACAAAGGAGGTGACCCTGCATCTCCTGGGAACTATTGCCCAATCTCCCTCCTCCCTGCTCTATCCAAACTCCAGGAATGGCTGGTGCAAGCTAGATTGACTAAATTCCTACACACCACAAATTTCCTCTCCCAGTACCAATCTGGTTTTAGGAAGAACCATTCCACTTTATCCTCCCTCCTCCGGGTCACAGGCCATATTCAGTCTGCGACAGATAAAGGGCATCTCACTGCTGCAGTCTTCATCGACCTGGCAAAGGCATTTCATTCGGTATCCCACCCTCTCCTCCTGGACACTCTCGAGGACGCTGGGCTTGCCATGCCCACCGTTCAGTGGTTTAAATCTTACCTTATCGACAGACTCCAGTCAGTTAGAATTGCTAACATCACCTTCCTCCCTCTCCCTATCTCGTCTGGCATCCCCCAACGTTCTATTCTTGGCCTCATCCTATTTTCTATCTTTATTAACAAATTCCTGTCCACCTGTTCTGCATCACTATTGCATAAGTATGTGGACGACACCATTTTATATGCTTCCAGCCCTGACCCTGCCACCATACATTTGGTGTTACAACATGATTTCAGCTCTGTTCAATCATGGTTTTAGGCAAAACAATTAAAGCTGAATACCTCTAAAACTGTCTCAATGCTCTTTAAGATGGCACAAAGGCCAGCCAAACTATAAACACCTCTCTGATAATTTCCCTCGATGGTTCCCCCTTAAAGACTGTCCTCTCATACAAATACCTAGGGGGTCTGGCTTCATCCACAGTTAAGTTTTGCCATGCACATTGACTACTTGACCTCCAAACTTCACCCCAAACTCAGTGTACTATACCGTAATAAAGACTTGCTCCCTCTCCATGTCCGCAGGGAGCTTCTAATCAAAATAATCCTACCTGTCATTGATTACGCCAATGTTGTCTACATCACTGCCACCTCCACCGCCCTCTCTCGGATTGACTCCCTCTATTATGCCTTCTGTTGTTTTGCCTCAAACTCTCCTTACCTAACTCACCACTGCTCCCTTTTAACCTCCTTAAACCTCCCCCCGCTCACTCACAGACATTTTGTTCACTCCCCATCCTTGACTTCCAAATACTGGTTCAATCTACTCCCCTCCTAGAGCTCTTCCCTCCTCTATCCTGCCTCAGAATCGTCATACTCTCTGCACTCCAGGGACTCATGCTCTTTTTCTCTCCATACCCCCTCATCTAACATGGGCAAATCAGCTTTCCACTGTTGTCTCCCCTACTTATGGAACTCCCAGTCCCCTCTCCTGCATAATGCCTCCTCTCATCCCTCCATCAAATTGCTACTCCACCTCCTTCCCTACCCAATCTGCTCCCTTTACCCCCCCAGACTGAGTGTGTCTCCCTTGTCTCTCATGATGAGTTATTGCCTGTACTCCAAGTATCCCAGTTGAATGTGTCATATCTGTGCTAAATGTGTTGAGCACGGATCATTGCACTCTTGTATATGCAATTTTCTGTATGTGTCTCCATTGTATATATTGGAATCTGTTGTAGATAGTGTTTATTCTGTATATATGGTATATATTGTATACATTGTAAACCAGCAATCCCAACCAAGGCCAGGGAAGCCCAGAGAATCAAGAGACCCCCCTGCAGGCCCTGAATTCCACCTAAAACTTACATCGGTAGGAGAGGTACCGACGTTGCTCAAAGGCATAAAACCAGAAGGTGCGGCAGGCCATGACAACCTTGAACCTAAACTGTTGAAGATTGCAGCCCCCATCTTTGCAGTGCTGATAACCCAGCTATTCAACAGGTCCCTGATGGAAGGGAGAGTACCCGCCCTATAGAAGGTGGCTCATGTGACCCCAATTCCCAAAAGGGGGCCACAGGAGGACGTGGTAAATTTCAGACCAATCTCCATTCTCTGCACCCTAAGCAAGTTACTTGAGAAGGTGGTCTACAAACAGATCAATGAGTACCTGGAAATGCACAACCTGCAAACATTCCAACAGCATGGTTTTAGAAAGAGACACGGCACTAATACGGCACTGGTAGGCTTCATCACTGATGTGCACAAAGCTCTGGACTAAAACAAACTCCTTGGAGAAGTCTTCATTGATCTAATGAAGGCGTTCGACCTAGTCAACCACAAGCTGCTCCTAGGACAACTGGGTGACCTAGGGTTTGACACACTGACCCTAAAATGGCTTTCCAGTTACCTTCATGGCAGGATGCAAATGGTCCGGTGGAATGGTGCTAAATCAGATGAGTGTCCAGTGTCAGATGGAGTTCCACAGGGTTCTATCCTAGGCCCTCTGTTATTCTCCTTATTCATCAACAACCTACCCCATACTGCGGTGGAGCAAAGGTCATGCTATACATGGATGACACAGTACTGTACAGAACCAGCAAGAACTCGGAATTACTAAACTTGGAGCTGCAACAAGATTTCTCAATGCTAGAAGACTGGTTCCAGGCAAACAGGCTGGTCCTAAACAGCAAAAAGACCAAAGCCATGCTCTTTGGCCCCAAAAAGCTTGGCCCACGCTGGGCTAATCTTCTATCGCTCTCTACCTCAAATGCAACAGGGATCGAAGTGGTGAACAATATCAAGTATTTGGGAATGTTCCTTGACCAGGAAATCTCTTTCAAGAAACACATAGACCACCTAACAACAATAGTAAACCAAAAACTTGGACTCCTGTACAGACTAAGCTCCTACCTGACTAAAGAAACCAGGATTGCGGTCAGCAACGGGACTATCATTCCCATCCTGTTCTATGGTGCAACAATGCTTCAAGGACTGAGGGCAATGGAACATGTGTGTCTGAGTACGCTGTACCACAGAATCAGCCATTTCGCTGTTGGGGCGTAAAGAATGGAGCACCACTGCGATGTACTACAAGTGTTAAACTGGCTACCCCTTGAAGCGAGACTCGGCTATCCCTCCCTTTGCTTAGCTTTCAAATTGCAGCAGCCTGATGCCACACCAAGCCTGAGAAATCTACTAGCTGCAAAAGCAAACAGGAGGGAATGCAGGTCAACTGAACGCAAGCTGCTAGAACCCCCAAGAGTCAGATCAACTATGGGACAACGGTCACCTAGAATAACCCTCCCCAAACTCTGGAACAATCTCCCGAGAGAGCTCCAGGACTGCACCTCTCTTGAGGGGTACAAGAAAGGGTTAAAACTACACCTAAGCAGTGGGTCTCATTGCAGGTGCCGCAACCCATTAAGGCACCTCTCCTAAAGGGGGATGCCTCACATAAATATAGACAAAAAGGGAGGGAGGAACAGTAAGGAAGGACATAATGTACTGAACTGCACTTACATCTACTATCTACTCATGAGTGTGTGTAACTAACAAGGTTGTTTGTATGTAAACTCGCCTATGTCAACTGTAGTAATGTCTATCTCTGCAACACATATACATGATCAATGTACCATATATTGCAGTACAATCAAAAGCATTGGTTTTCTTTTCCCCTCTAGGAACATGTAACTAGTCCCGGGTTGCCCCTGAAAAAGGGACTGTCAAAGTCTCAGTGAGCCTACCCAGTTACCAAAATTAAAAAAATAAATAAATAAAACATTGCCTATATTGTAGATATATCTTCTATTTGTTTGATGTTTTGCCTTGTATACCCCCTGTATTTTCTTCTACCCTTTCCTCTGGGTCGCACCTGGAGACAAACCCTGGCTCAGTGTGCCTTTCCCGGTCACTAAATATTTAAATAAAAATAAAATTAGCTGCCCACCCCACTAATTTATCTCCCACTCCCAGTTCCCTCAATTTCCAAATTAGCCTTCCATGCAGGACCGAATCGAAAGCCTTGCTGAAGTCCAGGCACAGGACATCAACCGGCTTTCCTCCATCCAGGGATGTAGTCTGGAGCATTCTTGCTGCAGCTACAACAAGAAGCACGGCCATTTTTGACTCCTTACAGGGGGAATTTCTCAAGCCCAGGTAACAGAATCCACTAGAGATGGAGCAGTGCTGGACCTTGTTCTTACAAACAGGAACAGCGTTGCACAGTGGGTAGCCTCCTGGGCACAAGTAATCATCATGTAGTGTAGTTTAGCATACAGATTGAGCAGGAGAAAAATTTCACTAGGGCGAGGGTCCTGGACTTCAATAGAACAGATTTTAAAGTAATGGGAGAATGTCTTAGTAAATGCCTTGAAGGGGATGTTGGAGTGGAGGAACAATGGAGAAGGGAGAAGGATGAAGGAGGGAATAACTAAGGCAACAGCAAGTTATTTGAATGAAATAAACAAGGGTAGGAGGAGGAAGAGACCAGCCCAGTGGTACTGAGGGTTGAGGCGCTAGACGCCACATCTCACTCCACGCAGGTGACCTGGGTTCTGGAACGAGCCAGGGTCACAGGGGGTCAGCAGGGAAGGGAAGGGATCGAGCATCCAGAGGACGGCTCTCCCTTCCCTGGGGAGGGTTCCAAGGTTGCACCGCTCTGCAGCGGCACCTGGCAATGGTTGGGTGCAGCGCAAGAAGCAGTGGCATGTACAGTGGGGAGGAGCTTGGCGGGTGGTGGCACGCTAAGCCCAGCGCCCAGCTGCCATTGCACGTCCAAGCTCCTGGGAGACCAACAAGCAGAAAAAACCCTACCACATCCATGAAGATGATGGGGGTTCCAGGGACGCAGCCCATATCCCAACACCGGCCCTGTGCTTGGGGGACTCCACGGCCGACCCGCCATCCAGGTAAGACCTCTCTAATCCCAGAAAGGCTGTCACAGGAGGACGGGTCCACCCCAGGGTGTGATCCAGGGGGCTAGGTCTGCCTGGGTGGTCAGAGGAGTCCCTCTGAGGGATGCAGGGTTCAGGCCTGGAGTAGAGGCTGCTGTCGAGAGGACACCCCGGAAGGATGCTTGGGTGTGGAGGCGAAGAAACAGAATTTGGAAAAAAAAAAAAGAAAAAGAAAAAGGAGGAGGAAGAAACCACTATGGTTCTCAAATGAGGTGACTAGGGTAGTGAAGGAGAAAAAAACAGTTTTTAAGAAGTACAAGACCCAGACAGAGGGTGACAAGGATGTATATTTGGATAAACAAAGGCAGACAGGAAGGAAGGTGACGGCAGCTAAAGTACAAACAGAGGAAGAGAAGATAGACAAGGAGAAGAAAATGGGGAAAAGATTTTCTTCAGGTACGGGAGTGAAATGAGGAAAACAAGGGGGGATAGTGAAGATTAGGAGAACAGGAGAATGGGACTATGTAGAGGATGACCAGAAAAAGCTAAAACCTTAAATGGAGTATTTCTGCTCTGTCTTCCCAGAAGGGGGGAAGGAAACAGACCAACATGTATCTGCAGGCGGGGGGGGGGGAGGTGGACACAAGTCCATTGTCATTGGAGAAAGTCAACATGGGGCCAGATGGGATCCACCCAAGGGTACTAAAAGAACTGAGAATGGTACTAGCCACCCCTCTGGTAATACTATTCAGCAACTCATCAGAGACAGGGTAGTTCCAGAGGACTGGAAGAGGGCTGATGTGGTCCCTCTACACAAGACTGTCAGAAAGAAGATGGCTAGCAATTACAGGTCAGTCTAACATCAACAATGGGGAAACTGATGGAGTCCCTGCTGAAGTAGAGACTAATGGAGTACTTAGAAGCAAATGGGTTGCAGGACCACTGGCAGCAGGCTTCACATGGGGAGGTCATGTCAAACAAACCTCCTAGAGTTCTTTGACTGGGTGACTAGGGAAGTGGACTAGGGGAAGGCAGTGGATGTTGCCTATCTGGACTTTAGTAAGTTGACACTGTGCTACACGGAAGGCTAATTAAGAAACTTAGCAACTTGGGGGTTGGAGGGAATGTGGTAAACTGTATATCAAACTGGTTGAAGGACAGGAAGCATAAGGTGGTGGTAAATGACAGTAAATGGGAGGATGGAAGAATAACCAGTGGAGTACGACAGGAATCTTTACTGGATCCTGTCCTCTTCAATGTCTTCATAGGTGATATTGCAAAGGAACTGGAGAGGAAGATGTGTCTCTTCACATATGACACAACAATCTGCAATAGGGTGGACATCCAGGAAGGGGTGGAGAAAATGAAAAGGGATCTCAGGAAACCTGAGGAATGGTCTAGGGTGTGGCAACTGGGTTTCAATGCCAAAAAGTGCAAAGTCATTTAGCTGGGAAGGGGAAATCCAGGGGCTGTGTATAAGATGGGGGGGAGTACTTACAGTCACCAAACAAGACAGGAACATTGGGATTATCATCTCTAATGATCTCAAGGTGGCAGGGCAGTGAGACAAGACAGTAAACAATGCTAGCTATATGCTGGGTTACATAGGGAGGGGGATTTCTAGCAGGAGAAGGGAGGCAGTGTTGCCACTATATCGCTCACTAGTGAGACCCCACCTAGAGTACTGTGTCCAGCTCTGGAGGCCACACCTCCACAAGGACATTGACAGGATGGAGCCATTCCAGCAGATAACTACCAAAATGGTGAGGGGGTGCATGGGAAACTGTATAAGGAGAGCTATGGGAGCTTGGCATGTACTCGCTGGAGGTGAGAGAAGAGTGAGAGGGGACATGACTGAGACCTATATGTACCTCATGGTGTTGAACAAGGTGCAAGAGGGAAGTCTCTTTCAGTGGAGGAAGAGTACCAGAACTCAGGGGTATACAAGGAAGCTTGGGGAGGGCTTGAGGGATGTCAGAAAATATTTCTTCACAAAAAGGGTGGTGAACGCCTGGAACAGCCTACCAAAAGAGGTGGTGGTGGCGAGGATGGTGGGGAGCTTCAAACATGCATGGATAAGCACATGGGCAAAATAGGTAGAGGAAAGGGGAGGAGGGAGAGAGGGACACCTGTAACCAATTAAGGTCCAGGGTGTAGAAATAGGCAGGGAAAACAGAGCAGGCTAGATGGGCCTACAGATCATTTTTCTGCAAACAAATTCTACGTTTCTCAAACAAAAGTATATTTTTTTCCATAGAACTGTTTCTTCTTGTCTCTGAAGTGCTTTCTAGCTCTTCAGACCCTACCTGCCTTCCTCCTCAACCAGCCACCATCTTCCCCCAGGACTCACCTGCTCAAATGTTCTAACAGGTTTCCCCTGTGGTGGAGCCTGGAAAGGGAGGGCCATCCTCCCCAATCCCGATGTCTGGATCCAGTTTTTAGCAGGGTCACGGGGTAATGGCTTGAGGCCGAGGCATGTGGGTGGGCTTCTTATTGTGCAGCCCTTGCACTTTTCCCATTTTTCCTGTTTCCCTGAGGTTGGCATACATGCACTGGCATGGGCGTGTGACATGAAGACACTGCACATACTCAAATGCCTGGGCCTGCCCTTCTGAGATGCGGCTGCATGCTGTGCTGTCCCACCTCCGCAGGGTGGCAAACAGTGGCATGCATTGTCCCCCACCCTTATAGGAGAAGAGCTGTTTGCTCGATCCTCCTTCCCCAGACTGCTCCCCCAGGCGACCCTGATCCTTTCCTGAACCTGGGTCACCAGCGTGCAGGTGGTGAGGTGCCCAGTCCCCCAGCCCTCCATGCCACCAGGCTGATGACAAAAGGCTTTCTTCAACTTTCTTTAATACATTGCTGATGGTCCCTCAGGGTCAGTTGATCATGGATATGGACTTAAATTTGACCTTGTTCAACCAGCCCAGTGGTGCAAAGAGCTGGGGTGCCGGATGCCTTACCTCTCACCATGCCAGCGACCCATGTCCAGGAACGAGCATGGATTGCCAGGGGTTGGCAGGGGGGCTGCAAGTGGATAGAGTGGCCATTAGGCAGCTCTCCTCTCCCGGATTGGGGAGATAGACCTCTCTGGCTCTTGGCTACCACTGAGTGGAGGCTCGATGGTAGCATCAGGCACTAGAGGGGCTGGTGCTAGGCTGGGTGGGCAGAGCGGGGATGTTGTCGGTGCTGCTGCACATGAGCAACCATGAATGGCCAAGGTCCCAGGAAAGTAAGGGGAAGGGAGAAAAAACTGGCAGAAAAAGAAACCCGTGGAGGCAGGATGAAGACCAACACCCCTCCCCCGCAGGCTCCGCACCTCTGGCTGGGCACACACCACAAGCCCTGTGGCAGAGGGCGCCGGTGTAAGGTAAGTCCCAGGGGAGCCAGGTGATGGGGCTGGGGGAGGGGTTGGTCAGAACTGGGCAATCAGGAAGGAGGCTAAAATATGAAAGAAAAAAAAATGTGACCCTCTTCCCACAATTGGATGCAACTCGCCCAGTGGCATTTCACTTGACCTCAGCTCAGAAATATTTTAAAACCACTGCGGACAATCTCAACTTTTTGGATGTCAAGCAACTCCTTCACCCCACATCCTGTCATTTCACTCATTATTCCCCTTGATATGGAAGTCAAGCCAGATTCAGTTATTTCTTTAAGACAAAGGAGCACTTAAACCCGGTACATGATTTATTGTATGGCCCTCTTTTGCTCTTTGATCACTCACCCTGTTTTCTTAAATTGGATATCGGTGAACCAGTCAGCAGAACCAAATGACATTGTAACATTCTTTTTCTGAGGGATGAGGTCTTTACAGACCTCATACAGAACAAGGTCCAACTGTTCCTAATCCCGTTTAATGCTCACTTGCATGTATTTTAGCTAAGCTGTACTGAATAAGTGAGGGTTTTACCATCCTGCATCTGCTTAAACTGCATTAAGTAATATATCTGCATGGTTACAGTGGAGTCCTCCCCTTCAATGCTCACTTGCATGGAATTTAGCTATGCTGGACTGTATAACCTGAGGGACTTTACCGGATGCTAACTGTACCATGTTATTAAATGTAAAGCATAGTAACAAGACACTGAACAAAGGCAAAGTATTTTAGGCTCTAAAATCGGAACAAGCATAATAATCAAGCTGTTGCACATAGGGTAATTCACAAGCTGAAAATGCGGGAGTAGGTCAAGCATCATAACAACCTGCTGCACATAGCCAGGGGGGTACTCACAAGCTGAAAACGGCGAGTGCGTTTTCAATTCAGTGAACCCAGCCTCTTTCTAACAGAACTGCTCAAGCAAACCCTCAATCGCTGCTAGAATTTGCAATCTGAAATCCTCCTGTACACTGGTCTTACCTGCTAAGCTGCTCCGCCCCTCCTGCTGTTCTGCTGTATATCTAACCTCTCGCCTTCTCCCTCCACAGCGGGTCGCGAGGGTAATGGAAGATTTGCTCTCCCCCTAAGCCTCCTCGTAGTTGCGAGAGCCTGCTGCGCTCTCCCAGGATGGATCTGCGGAACCCCCACACCACCCCCCGAAGCCAGAAGGTACAAGGATCGCAGGGAGCCTGGACTCGGCTCCTTTGTTTTCTACTTTTTGAATTTTGGCGCCTTCTTCTACATAGTCCCTGAGGCACACGCTGTACTGCTCTGCTGTGGCTCTGGCCCTGCTGGTGCTGCGCGCCAGCTCCCCACCGCGCCCACCACCACTCTTGGTCGTCTCTCACATTTATAGGCTGCTGGAAGGTCAGATGACGTGGCCAAAACCTATCAAGCCTAGTTTCAGGTTTGCAGGTTATCACCTCTCACCAGCAGAGGCCGCTAACACAATCCTACCCGTTCTGCTCAAGTATACCTCTACTTCAAACATGTACTTTTTTCTAATAGCAGTGTTTGCCACGGTTACGCCCCTCACCTCACTACCCCCTGCAATCCAGCCTTTAAACAACCCTGCTCCTTGCTTTTGTCTCTCGCCCTCACCCTCTCCCCCTTCCCTGCCAATTCCCAAGGGCTGCCAATTCCACAAAACTACCCCTTCATGGATCATAAGCCCCTCAATCATTCCCCTGTCCTTCTCCATGAGATTACCAGTCCTGATTAAACTAGGTGCTGGCATCCCTCCCCAAGCCACACACCTGTCCAGATCCTGCCTCAAACCAAGACCTACATGGCGCAACGCTACTAGATACCTCACCCTGCTGCTTCTCATGTCAGGGGACATTGAAACTAACCCTGGCCCAATATCCAATCGCAACCATGCGCTGCCTCCAAAGGGACTTAGCCTACTCCATCTGAACATCTGCAGCCTACTAAAAAAATATCTGAGCTGCAAGTCACCATTCAAACTCTCAAGCCAGACATCTGCATTATATCCAGACCTGGCTCAAACCTCTCACCATCGGATGCCTCAATAGCCATCCCGGGGTATACAGTTATCAGGCAGGACCGCCTAGGCCCTAAGAAAGGCGGAGGCATAGCCATGTATATGTCAACCAGTCTTAATTACACCCCTGTCCATATCAGTAGCCCGCCTCCCCAGATTGAAGCTAAACTGATTAAACTCCTGCTGCCACACTCCTCCCCGGTATATGTTGCTGGCATCTATTCCACCCCAGCTACTCCTGGTGACACCATCATCAATCATCTAGCCGCCCTAAAAACCCTGGCTGCCTCAGGCAAACTCCACATCCTAGGCGACGTAAATCACAACTGGCTTGCACCCACCTGCGTGAAAATACGCAGCAGTGTCAAAGCCCTCAACCTTTCCCAACTAATAGATCAGCCCACGCGTCTAAACCCCATAACAAGTAACCACTCCCTCCTGGACTGGGCTCTCACCTCACACCCTCACAGAATAATCATGGCTGGCATCCTTCCAGACTCCCTGAGCAATCACCACATGATCAATATATCTAGGAAAGTGCACAGACCAACAAACCACCTCCCTCCTAGGCTGATCCTTATGAGAGCTTACAAATCTCTCTGTCTTCAATCACTCTTAAACGATATAGTGCTTGCTGACTGGTCTTTTATCAATCTAGCGTCCTCAATCGACCACACCTTTGATAGGTTCAGTAAGCAACTCCTTACCATATGGAACTATCATGCCCCACTAAGAAAGAAAAGAGTTAGGGATTACCACCTCCCCTGGATATCTGCCGATATAATCAGCAAATGTATAGCAAGGGGTCAGGCCTGGAAAAATCATAGGAGACTACAATCCCCCACATCTCTGCAACATTACCACACCCTCCGAAACAATTGCACTAAAGCCATAAGACAGGCAAAAAACTACTATTTCCGTGACACCCTCACCAAAAATCTTACTCATTCCTCCAAATTCTGGAAAACCGTCAAAACCCTGTTCTCTCCCCCGGCCCAGCCCCCCACTCCTATCCTAAACCTTCAGGGTAATATCATATCAACCCCCAGCAAAGTTGCATCAGCTTTCAACTCCTTTTTCTCGACTAGTGCCAAATCTCTCATAGACAACCAGCAGCCTTGCGCAGCCGCCAACAACCACTGTGCCATACCCCCGACCTCCTCAAACACACCCACTTTCTCTGCCACATCCCCGCCGTCCTCAAGCACGCCCACTTTCTCCTTCCGGCCAGTCTCCCCAGTAGAAGTTTTTCTGCACTACGCTCCCTCGACCCAAACAAAGGCAAGTGCCCGCAAGGTCTAGACACCAAACTCCTCTTCCTATCAGCCCCTGCAACAGCCTCCCCTAGCCGACCTACTAAACCTCTCTTCATCCATGGCAAAATCCCACCGCCTGGAAGGGCTGTAATCATCCCCCTACCTAAAGGGGGCGACCTATCTGAGCCGGGCAACTACCGCCCAATCTCTCTCTTACCAGCACTGGCCAAGCTGCAAGAGCAGCTCGTACTCACCCAACTAACACAATTCCTTGACTCCACCTCTTTCTTCACTCCATTTCAGTCGGGTTTTCACAAAAATCATTCCATCGTCACAGCTCTGCTAAGGCTCACTAACGATATCTCTTTGGGTATGGACAAGGGCCTTGTCACCTCTGCTATTTTTATTGACTTGGCCAAAGCCTTTGATACTGTGTCCCACTCTAATCTTCTCTCAAAACTGCAACAAGCAGGCCTCTCCCCATCCGCCTCTAATTGGTTCCAAGCCTATCTGTCAGGCAGAACGCAGGCTGTAAAAATTGGCCCCCATATCTCCTCCCCGCTTCCAGTGAACATGGGGGTACCCCAGGGCTCGGTCCTGGGTCCCCTGCTGTTCTCTATTCTCTTAAATGATCTGCCGCTAGTCTGCTCCAACTCAGCGTTACAAATGTACGCGGATGACACAGTGCTGTACACCTCTGGCCCCTCTACCGATGATACAATGTCATCTCTTCAACGGGATTTCGATGCCGTACAAACTTGGCTCAGGTCCAACCAGCTGATCCTAAATGCCAAGAAAACCATCTCCATAACCTTCGGCACCCATCCCAAGCTATCCCGGCTGGCTGCCCCACCCCCATCTTCCACACCCTGGATGGCTCCACCCTAGACTCCTGCACCTCCTTCCGGTACCTCGGGGTTTGGCTCGATCAACACCTCGATTTCCATGCCCACATCGAATCTCTACAGAAAAAAATCTACCCTAAATTAGGAGCACTGTACCGGCACAAAGGCTCCCTTTCCACCTCTGTTAGGAGGGAGCTAGTCCTCAAAATGATCCTCCCCATTTTTGACTATGGTGATGTGGGCTACAGCGCTGCCCCACCATCTACCCTGGCCAGACTGGACCCCCTCTATCACTCGTTCTGTCGTTACGCACTTGACTGCCCTCCCTCCACCCACCACTGTGACCTATACAGAGCCCTCTCCTTCCCATCTTTTGAATCTCGATGAAACTACACTGTAATAATCTTATTTACAAATACTGGTCGAATACCCTTCCCCTGTACCTCAGCTGTGCTCTATCAACCCAACCACCCCCTGTCTACCCCCTCAGAGCTTCTGATCCAAAACAACTCCATGTACCCTTCATGCGCACCTCTAAGGGCCAAATGGCCTTTATGCATCGACTGCCTAAACTATGGAATGAGCTACCCGCTGACATCAGGCTCTCAGACTCCCACTGGGCCCTCAAACCACGCCTGAGGTCCCACTACTCTGATGTATGAAACTGCCACCCGCAGATTTAGCTGACATATATAATAAGGTCTTTACCTGCTGCCTGCTGTCTAACCACACTGTGTACTGTGACTACTGCTAGCTACTCTAGACCTATGTAACACTGATGTACTGTGATTTCACTGTATCTATTCTTTGACCTATGTAACCCCAGGTCGCATCTGGAAACGAGCGGGCCCCGCTCAGAATGCTTATCTGGTAAATCTCTTAAATAAATAAATAAATAAAAACAGTGACCATGGGGATGTCCCAGATACTTTGCTCTGGAATGTCTTAAAGGTGGTAGTACCGGATGAAATAGTGTCATGCAACTGCTGAAAGGAAACAGGAGTACAAATTGCTCTCTCTTACTGAAATACTGGGAATGCTCGAACAACTCCGTACTGGTAGGGATAATGTTTGGACTCTAAGATCTATAGAATTCAGGCTGAGATCCAGGATAGTCTCATGTACAAAGTGGAACAGTCCTTACTATATTTAAAACATTATTATTATTATTATGAGGATGGGGCCCAGGCAGCCAGACGTCTGGCATATCAACTATGAGTCAGAAATGAACAGCACAAATTCTGCAGCTTAAGAACCCCGCAACTGGTAAACTGGAATATAAATTAGATCAGATAAGACAGATAATACTTGCCTGTTATCAGGACCTGTATGCTAGCACTCATCCCAACACACCCAGTATACAAGCATATCTGAATAGACTTCCCTTACCCCAGCTTATTGACAACCAAGTGGAGGGACTGTTTGCTCCCATAACAGAAGATATAGTGAATCATATCATTGGGGACCTTAATATCCAAAAATGCCCAGGCACGGACAGGTATCACGTAAAATACTGCAAAAGTTTAAAAAATCCATATATCCCCCTACGGGCTTTTTGAGCACTACAGGGGGTGCCCCTCCCCTCCTCCACCTTAATGGAAATGGGTGAGTTTCTGCTACTCTGAAGTCAGACAAGGACCCTTGTGTTCCAGCTTCTAACTGTCCCAGCTCCATGTTAAATTCTGATTACAAGATATTTATGGCAGTGCAGGCATCCAGGTTAGATAAGGGGAATAGATTAATTATGGGGCTGGCAGTATAGCCTAGCGGTTAGAGTAATGAGCTGTGAATGAGCTTGGTACATCCAGCAGACCTGGGTTTGATTCCCACAACCTCCACTTGCATACTGTGTGACTATGAGCAAGTCACTTAACCCCCCCCCCCCCAGTGTTCCCAGATCACCACTGAAAACAGGCACTTGTGCCTAGTGGGTCCTACCTGGTTCCAAAGACTAAAATAAAATAAAAATAAAAAATTAAGCTGTTACCACTACTCACGGGTCAGGATCAGGCAGGATTTATTAAGGAACACCAAACCTTTCATAATATTCATAGAACTCTAACATAAGGGATTTTCTTACACAGTGACATATACCAACAGTGCTGGTGAGTTTTGATGCCGAGAATACATTCAACAGGGTGTACTGCCCATTTTTGTGGAGCACCCTGCCATGGCTGGGATTTTTGTTACTCTTCATAGAATTACTGCTGTAGTTATCTGACATGAAGTGGTTGTGTGTTTGGGTGAATGGTACTTTAACTGATCCACTTATCTTGGCATGGGGATCTAGGCAGGGGTTCCCCATCTCCTGTCTTGTTTGTATGTATTGAACCTCTGGCTGTAGCAATCCCTGACAACGAGGGAATAGAGGGGGTCCCAATTGGTGTACCAAGTTTAAACTAACGATGTACGTGGATGAAGGTCCCTTACACTCCTCTCCCAGGACCATTTGCTCCCTCTGGTGTGGGAGCAGTTATTGACTTTTGAGGAAGTGGTGGGGTATTAAATGAAATGCCAAAAAATGGAGCTACTCCACTTTAATTATATACCCTGCCCTGACATGAGATGTCAGTTTCCTTTCAAATGGAACAGATATGTATTAAATTCTTTGGTGTCCACCTCCCTCAAAATCTGAATCATTCAGAATTAGTAAATTATGAGCCACTTACTCGTAGGATAACTGTTTATTTGAAGAAATAGACGCATCGCCTTCTGGGATTTTTCTAACAGAGAGACACTATCTGTATCAACGTTCTTCTGAGACTTTTGTATTTATTACAGACCTGATCAATGCTCCTGAGTACAATTTATTGTTAAGTCTTGGAATAGAATTACCTTAAGATTTATTAAGGTGAGGGGAGACACAGACAACTGCAGTTTGCTTTATTGAAGCTTCCATGGAATAGAGGGGGATTAAATGTACCAGATTTGGGTTTGTATTGTATGGCATGTCATCTCCATACAATATGCTTGTGGATCTCACCAGCTTGTAATTCCCCATGGAAACATATTGATTTTCATCTCAAGGATCTCCACAACTTAAATTCTTACATCTTTGTTAATCCTGCTGGGAGCCTTCAAACATGCATATTTACCAAATACACAGTGGTTCTGCACCATCAGTGGAATATGCTGTCCTGAAATCCAAAACTGTAACACTTGTTTGTCTTACACAGGGCCCTGGCTTATGATACAAAGTCCCCCCATCTTGAATAAACCACACATTTTAAAGATGGTCACTGTGATGCTTCGCCAATCTGCTTTGTTATTATTTGTATCATATTTGTGATATAAATATATGTTTCTTTGACTTTCTGCTTGGAAAATATGGCAGTCAGCACAAGGCATTATGAGACCTGGGATTTTAAAAGTATGGTAAGGAGAGATTGCACTCTCAATGACCCAGTGGAAAATCTAATTACGAGCTTCCTTTAGAAACCAGTTTGAATAGGTTTTAAACCAGCTACTTGTATAAAGTATTGCATTTTATGACCTATTAGGAGGAAAGCAACTTCTGACAGATACCTGTTAAATTTCTCACCACTAAGAGAAATAGCTTAGGAAGTTCCTCTGAAGATCAAAGGGGTAATTCTGACCTGCCATAAAGCAGGCTCACTAATTAAATAATAAATTTAAAAAAAAAATTGTGGGATGCTTAGCAATATGCAGATGCCTGAGACTAATTTTGTAGGCAAGAAGAGAGTGACCTCACAGCCAGCATCACCACCACTGAGCTGTGACCTCACAAGCTGGGTGGGACCCTTTTTTTCCCCCTGATAGATATGGTCAAGGCTGGGGGAAAAAGAGTGCTTTTTGATTCTGGATTCTTGAAAGACACACTCTCAAGAGCACTTCTACATTAAGTAAATCAACCTCCACTATTTGCCAATTGAAACTAGGGTAGGATTAGATACTCAGTAATAAGGTGGTTTTGTTTAAATTGACCATTTAACTTGTATGACTGTATCCTGCATGTTATATGTTCTGTGTTTTGTATTTCATTTACTACTTTTAAAGTTAGTAAACTTTGTTTTTCTTGAAATTCTGCCTGAGCCGTCTTCTCATTTTGAATGTGAATGCTGGGACAGTGTTGATAATTCTGACACAACTGTTAAGTACTTACAGTGTATTACCATATGCACCAAGGTAAGAAAAGTACCTAGGTCTCAAATGAGTCAAAAGGGGGGATTGTGATCTAGTTTGGGTGCCCATTGGGTTAAGTATTGCACTGCATTTCCCCAAAGAGGGTGTGATATTTGAACCTGTTAACTGGATGAGCTAGCAAAAAAGGGTTCACATTTAACCCCAGGACTCGAGACTGGTAGTTGTTCGGACCCAAAACAGACAGGAAGGTGACCCTGTTTGTTTTCTGTTCACATATCTGTATTGCACTTCGAGGTTTGGCACTGTGAGAGCAGAAGGTCTGGCCTACAGAGTGCATTTGTGACAGATCTGGTTGGCAGCGGTGCGATTTAAAAGATTTGGTTTGCAGTGCTGCAACCAAAAAGATTTGTTTGCATACTGTGAAATTATTTGGTCGAACAAGCATTAACAGTCCAGTGTGTCAGATTGATAACTTTAACAGTTCACACACAAAATAAATCAGTGATTTAAAAAAATAAAGAAATATATCATTGTGGTTACAGTCAAAAGTTCCCTACCTGTTTTACATTTTTTCAGGTGCAAGCTAGTGTAGCCATAGATTAGGGAAAAAGGTGACTTCCACCTACAGCGAGTACACTGTAGACTACCTGAGGCAGTTGTGCCAGGACAGAGGAGTCCGTTGTGAGGGGGTGAAACAAGCAGCACCTCATGGAGGCTCTTGTGGCAGCCAATGCTCAAGACCTTGAGTCACAGTCGGTGACTGAAAGGGATCAGACCTTGGGCATGGAGGGGCCAGGGGCCATCACAGTGTCCAATCCCAGAGAGGACAGCAGGACTGGTGCCAACCATGAGCCACTGCAGCAGGAGAAGGTCACCATCATGCTGGAGCCAGAAGGGATTAGGCTGCAGACAGAGTTGAGGAGAATGGAGCTGGAGTTCGAACAGAGGAAGCTGGAGATGGAGTGAGAGCAGCAAAAGGCTGAGCGAGAGGAAAAAAAGAGACAGCTTCAGAGAGAGCTTGAGTGACAGCAGTGAGAGGCCAAGCGAGAGGAGAGAAAGCACCAGAGAAAATGTGAACTGTAGAAGCTACAACTCCAAAGACCAGCGCCAGAGCAGGTAAGTGGCATGGGTAAACCTGGGACTCCAGGACTGGGTTACACATTAAATTCTAAATTGATAGCTGAATTTAAAGAGGGGGAAGATATGAATGCATTTTTAAATTCATTTGAAAAAGTAAACATTCAGGCACACATTCCCTGAGAGTCCTGGAGCGTCCAGCTCTCCCCGCTGCCTACCGGGAAAGCTCATGACGCATTGGGACAAATGGACAATCAGGACAGTAATGATTATGGCAAACTTAAAGCGGCATTGTTAAAAAATTATGACTTGACAGCTGAAGCATACAGAGTTAAGTTCTGTAAGCTCAGGAGAAGCCCTGACATGAGCTACGAGGAGCCAGCTACCAAACAACGTCAGTTTTTAAATCGTTGGTGGGAAGGGATACAAGCAGACTCTAGGGAAAATTGAGAATGTTGTACTTTTGGAGCAGTTCTTTTGGGCTTGCCCAGCAGAGTTGAAAACCTGGCTAGAGGACCAAGATCCAAAAACAGTTCAGGAGGCTGCTGAGCTCTTGGACCACTATGCCAGGAGCAAACCTGATCTGAGAGGGAGTGGGGTGGGTATGGCAGCACAGAAAAGGAAAAGCACGCCTTCAGGGCAGTTAAAACCCTCACTGCCTCCACCGAGAGTGGGCAGCCCCAGGTTACAAAGAAAAGATTTGCCTGATAAAAGAAATGAATGTTGGTTTTGCAAACAGCCTGGACATCGTGCAAGACAGTGTCCTAAAAAAGGCAGAGAGTAAACAAAGTGGTGCTGGGAAAGAAGTGGTTTTTTTGTGTATCCCTGAAAGCATGCCAGTAAACATGAGGGAGCACATACACGCAGTTACTGTGAATGGGGTGCAAACCCATGGGTTAAGGTACACAGGGGCATCCCTTATTTTGGTAAAAGTGGATTTGGTTGAACCTGAATGGCTTATACCTAATCAGTTTGTTACAGTATGGGGATTCACTGGGGAGGAGAAAATGCTGCCACTTGCTAGTGTTCTCCTGGACTGGGGTGAGACAGGAGAGACTGTGCAAAAAGTTGCAGTGGCAGAAAATCTTGCCCTGGATGTGATTATAGGGAAGAATCTCCAAAAGGGGATGGTGTATGCAGTTACCTGCAGTCAAACAGCAAAGGCAAATTGTAGTCCCCTGGACCCCATAGAAGCCCCTGTGGAAAACACTGGGAGGCTGTTTCCCAGCTTGTGTCCCCTGATATGGAGAATAGTGAAAGGGGGATAGAAATTCCCAGGTAGCAGTTAACAGAACATCTACAGAAGGTTACTCTGAGGAGGGAGGGGTAGCCAATTGTCAGAGGGTTAGGAAGGGCAGTGACCCTGAGTGCCCTGATGCTATAGCTAGGGACCCTAGTTTAGAAACTGGAGGGGACCTGTCCCGTGCCTTGGGAATGTATAAAGATTTTGCAGCTGCTCAGAAAAATAACCCAAGTTTAGAGAGACTGAGGGCTTGGGCAAACTCTGACGGAGCACTGGGAGGTGACGGAAAACACAGAGTTTACTGGGACAATGGACTGCTGCATATGCAGGACGTAAGGACAGAGGGAGGGGTGGTAGGCTGGCAGCTTGCTGTTCCCTAGGGGTACTGTGAGTGGTTGCTCAAGATTGCTCATGATATTCCCATATGGTCCTAATCCCAGTCCAGAAAGATAAGCTGTAGGTCAAGTGGGCAGGACCGTACAAAGTAGTCAGACAGGTGAATGGTGTAAATTACATTATAGAACTGCCTGACAGGAGATATACCCAAAGAATGTACCATGTCAACATGATGAAGCCGTATGCAAATAGGGCTGACATCGTCTTTGCAGTGTGTAATCCTGGGGAGGGAAAGGACAAAGAAGACCCCCTTCTGGACTTGCTGGAAGAAAGCAAGTGGGAGTCCTCTGTGGAGACAATTAAAATGTCGCCCCAGTCGACCCCAGATGAGATCCAGGAAGTAAGGGAGGTTTTAGCAGCCTTTGCCCTATTGTTAAGAGCCAAGCTTGGACTAACCCCCTTAGTGATGCACAACGTAAAAATGGGAACGCAAACGCCCATACAGCAGACAGCATATTGTGTGTCAGAGGCTGTCCAAAAGACATTAGGAGGAAATGCTGGATTTAGGGGTAATCCAGAAATCCCACAGACCGTGGACTTCACCCGTAGTCCTTGTTCCCAAGCCAGATGGCTTTACTCATTTTTTGCATGGACTATTGTGGACTCAATGCAGTCACAAAGTCAGATGCCCACCTAATGCCATGGACAGATGAACTACTGAACAAGTTGGGAGCGGCAACATACCTCACCACTATAGACCTGACGAAAGGGTATTGGCAAGTGGAGTTAACTGCCAGAGCTAGGGAGAGGTCGGCCTTCATCACTTCAATAGGGTTATTTGAGTTTAAAGTAATGCCTTTCAGAATGAAGAACGCCCCTGCCACCTTCCAAAAGTTGGTGAACCAGGTGTTAAATGGTACTGAAGAGTACGCTGTGGCATACCTGGATGATATTGCCATCTTCAGTACCAAATGGAAGGAACACCTGTCCCACTTTTGGGAAGCACTGGGCAGGGTACAGAGGGCCGGGCTCACTGTAAAGGCTGAAAAGTGCCAGGTGGCCATGGTTGAGGTGTCATACCTCGAGCATGTAGTATGCCAGGGACAGCTCCATCCTAATCAAGCACAAATTGAGGCAATCAAGGCATGGCCCAGACCTGAAACACAGCAGTAGGTTCAGACTTTTCTAGGGACCACAGGGTACTGTAGAAAATGTGTATCAAACTACAGTGCCCTGGCAGCTTCCCTATCTGGCCCACTAAAGAAAAGAATGCCTAAAAAGGTAAACTGGGAACCAGCCTGTGAGCAAGCCTTTACATGGCTAAAGGAGGCACTGTGCGGTGCTCCTGTATTAGCCAGTCCAGACTACAGTAAACCCTTTGTAGTCCAGACAGATGCCTCAGATGTGGGTAGTGGGGCAGTACTTAGCCAGACTTCTAACCAAGGGAAATATCACCCAATAGTGTACGTCAGTAAGAAGTTACTTCCCAAGGAGCAGGCTTATTCTGCAGTGGAGAAAGAATGCTTTGCAATGGTGTGAGCACTAAAGAAGTTAGAACCATACCTATACGGGTGGCATTTCGAGGTACAAACAAATCACAACCCCCTGGTTTGGCTGGCACAAATGGGTAAAACAAATGGTAGGTTTTTAAGATGGAGCCTTGCCTTGCAGGGTTACGACATGACTGTTACTCACAGGGCAGAGGCAGCAAATGCAAATGAGTTACCACATCAGTTAGAGCAATGAACTGAATTTGGGAAACTCATCCCATGCCTAGGAATAGAGTCCCCCAAATTCAGTCTAGGAGGGAGGACTGTGATGCTTCACCAGTCTGCTTGTTATTATTTATATCATATTTGTGATACAAATATATGTTTCTTTGAATTAATGCTTGGAAATATGTCAGTCAGCACAAGGCATTATGGGACCTGGGATTTTAAAAGTGTGGTAAGGAGAGATTGCACTCTCAATGACCCAGTGGAAAATCTAATTAAGAGCTTCCTTTAGAAACCAGTCTGAATAGGTTCTAAACCAGCCACTTGTATAAAGTATTGCATTTTATGATCTATTAGGAGGAAAGCAACTTCTGACAGATACCTGTTAAATTTCTCACCACTAAGAGAAATAGCTTAGGAAGTTCCTCTGTAGATCAAAGGAGTAATTCTGACCTGCCATAAAGCAGGCTCACCAATTAAAATACATATATATATATATATATATATATATACATACATATATTTTTTTGGGGGATGCTTAGCAATATGCAGATGCCTGAGGCTAATTTGATAGACAGGAAGAGAGTGACCTCACAGCCAGCATCACCACTGAGCTGTGACCTCACAGGCTGGGTGGGACCCTTTTTTTCCCCCTGATAGATATGGTCAAGGCTGGGGGAAAATAGTGCTTTTTGATTCTGGACTCCTGAAAAACTAACTATCAAGAGCACTTCTACATTATGTAAATCAACCTCCACTATTTGCCAATTGAAATTAGGGTAGGATTAGAAACTCAGTAATAAGGGTTTTGTTTAACTTGTCCATTTAACTTGTATGACTATCCTAAATGTTATATGTTCTGTGTTTTGTATTTCATTTACTATTTTTAAAGTTAGTAAACTTTGTTTTTCTTGAAATCCTGCCTGAGCTTTCTTCTCATTTTGAATGTGAATGCTGGGACAGTGCTGATAATTCTGACAGAACTGTTAAGCAATTACAGTGTGTTACCATATGCACCAAGGTAAGAAAAGTACCTAGGTCTTAATCGAGTTGAAAAGGGGATTGTGAATCAGGTTGGGTGCCCATTGGGTTAAGTACTGCACTGCATTTCCCCGAAGAGGGTGTGATATTTGAACCTGTTAACTGGGCGTGCTAGTGAAAAAGGGTTCATATTTGACCCCAGGACTCGAGACTGGTAGTTGTTCGGACCCAAAACAGACAGGAGGGTTACCCTGTTTGTCTCTGTTCACATACTGCACTTTGAGGTTTGGCACTGTAGGAGCAGAGGGCCTGACCCGCAGATTGTGTTTGTGACAGTCTCTACTGGGCCTCCAATATATTTTCCAGATTTTCTTTTTGCCAGATCTTAAATGTTCAAGGGGTATTGCCTTTTCATGAAATCCAGACAAAATATGGTCTTACCTTCAGGGAACACTTTAGACAATTGCAGGGCTGCTCATATTTACTCCATGTAAGAATCAATATATTCAAATTACTGGGCCCATTATCTAGACTGACATCAATTCTAACAGGTACTATGAAGGGGGAAAGATGGGGACACCTGAGAGGGAACCTTTATAAAGGCCTACTGCAGTTGAGGAGCTTTGCCAATCAGAATATACTAGAGTCCTGGAATAGGGATATGGGTGGGACTACCCAATATGATCGCTGACTGAAATTTACCCTCCCAGCCCTCAAAGTAATCACATTGGTTAGATGGTATGGATTTGCCTGGAAATGCTATAATAGATTTTTTTCACATTCTGGAGATTCAGGCCAGATATATGACAGACTTCTATGGGAAATGCTGGCAAAATTGTGGGCAGGACAAGGTGAGTCATTCCTATATTTTCTGGGACTGCCTGGTACTTCAACCTTACTGGCAGCAGATTGATTCACAGATGTCACAGTTTTTCCCCAGGAACCCCATTCTTTGATGCTTCTCTGGTCTTACTCTTGATACTTTTGGGGAGCGTTTGTTTAGGTGAACCTTTGACACCTGTATTGATCTTAGCTAAACAATAACAAAAAAAAACTAGTACTAGATTGCTATTGACACCTGACCCATCCACTGTAGCACACTGGAAAAGTACAGTAAACATGATTTACTGCATGAAAAATTTTACTACATTGACCTGCAACAGCTATCCTAAATTTCAACTGAAATGGAAAAATGGGTGACGCATTTATACCTTAAACTGGACTGGGACTGCCCCCAGTAGCTCTACTTTTGTATCAGAGGGGTAAGACTGTGGCACTGTAAACCCTCTGGCTGCACTAACTCAGAGCTGTCTTACACCTTGAGACATGATATAAAATATTACCTGTTTTACTGATTTTTATTAGAAAACTGGAAATGATACAAAACATTGTTGCCTGTTTTACTGACTTTTATTAGAAAATTCTACCCTTTATGTTTTTTGTATCAACTGGTATGTGGTACTTGTTTACTATTCAGAGCTGTATTTTCTTTTACTCTGCTTTTCTGAGAAAACTTCAATAAACTAAGTTTTATAAAAAGAAACAGCATTTATTTTGAACATCGTTTTTTTAGATATGGAAAGCTAGAACTCAGCTTTATGGTGATGCCTTGACAGGGTTCTGAGCTTAACCATTTGTAATTGGGGTAGGGGGTCATAACTTCTGACCCTCTCCAACCCAGGCCCAGAGCTCTGGTATCCAGCACAGAAGACCCCATTGCTTACTCTTTGCCAGCCATGACCAACTGAGTCCCCCATTGTAGCTACTGTAGGTGGGGTTGCACATAAAAGGGTGCTCTCACCCTCCCTTTGTCTTTTCTCCTGAGGGACAATGTCCAGTGTGGCAGCAGTAGTTGGAGCAGTAGGGGGCCCCTTGTAAGAGCTATGAGCAGTGGCCCCTTTTTAAGCTCTGCAAGTGAGCATCAGAAGCCAGCCTTTCAAGTGCCTCAAATAGTAGCAGTGCACATTCCTAGCAGCAAGCACCTTTGATGTACTGCTGGAGTGGTAGTGACTGAGTTGGAGGCAGAAGGCAAATACAGACATGATGCCAAGGGGCAGCAAGGTAAACTGCATGGGGAAGAGAGTGGAATCTGCTAGAAAAAGAGTAAAGGGGTCTTAGGAAATGCAGGCAACCAAAAAGGGCCAGCAGGGAGACCACCAGCCGAGTTGGAGTCCACATTGGGGGTGCATCTGGATGGGTAAAGGTAAGCACATAGGTGTGGCCCTGAGACTACTGCCTTTTTCCTGCACAAAATCTGGATACTGAGTCTGTGGCAGTCTCAGTAGGGCTTGGCTTCTCTTGTATCATTCAGTGATGTAGTTGGAGCAGTTAGTGATCTACCTCCTTATCCCTAGGCAAGTCTGAACCTATCTCCCTCTCCCCTTCCCCAAGTCAGAGGACCAGTCATGACTAGGTAGCTGCAGTGTCTAGTGGTAGTCAGGGAGGGCTTGTATGTCCAATCAATGCCATAATGTGAGTAAGATAGATAATGGCTACCCCAGCTTGTAGGCAAGGTACATGTCATCCATAAAGTTCAGTGGTGGGCCCTCCAGAGAGCCAAAGAGGCCAGTCAAGTGGCAGAGGGACCAGATGATTGTGAGTGATGGAGTGACCAGATGACAGCAAGCAGCAGACCGGCCTGATAGCAAAAGCAGAGGGCAAGTGAAGTTAGTGGACAGCAGTAGCGTTACAGTACTACAGTGAGGAGCAGAGCAGCAGAACAGGCCTCAGCCACATTGAGCACCAGGTACTGTGCATCACTGGAGGTGCTGGGAGTCATTTCAGTAATGCATACTAGACTGTTGCAGTCTTCTTTTGCCGAATGTAAACACTGTGTTGTGTCAGAGCTGTTGAGTTAGGGGTCAGTGTTTGAGAATTTGGACTCTGTCTGAACTCCCTATTGAAGATCTCATAACCGTTATTCAAGGGACAATCTGTTAATAGCCTAGCACAGGGCAAACAAATAAAATACTTCTTTACACTAAGAATTGTTGATGTCCGTATTGGACTGGCTGAAACGATCATTGATAGTGACTCTAGAACTACTTTCAAAAATAAAATTAAGCTGGCCCGGTGGCTCAGAGGGCTGAGGCGCTGGTGCCTTACCTCAAACCACGCCGGCGACCCGGGTTCAGGACGGACTCAGGTCGCTGGGGGTCCGGCGGGGAGACGGAGAGGATTGAGCATCCCTGGGACTGCTTTTCCTCCTGGAGGGTGGGTTCGGGTCATGCCTCGCTCTGTCGCGGCCCAGTGGGGCCGGAGGCACTACAAGCGGCGCAACGCCAGGGGATCCAGAAAGCGGAAAATAGCGCCCCGAGGACCGGATGACGGCCACCTGGACCCCCGCCCATGGAACCTCCAAGAGCTAGGGAGTACTGAATCCCAGCAGCGCCAGAGCTGAGAGCAAGAATGCCTGTAAAGGCAATTTCCTCCAGAAGGAGGGACCCATCCGACGAAGGGTTACGCCGGGCTACCCTGGTTGGCTGCGATCTGGGACTGGGGAAGCTGGCATCAGGGAGGTTCAGAATGGAGATACGGGGGTAAGTCCTGGCAGAAGGCCTGAAGGAGAGGCCGGTCGGACGGGGCGATAAAAAATAATGCAACAAAAAAAAATTAATAAAATTGATGCACTGATCATGTCTGATAATCTAATAAGGAATTACCACTGAAATAGTGAAGGGCAGATCAGATGGACATCTTGGTCTTCTTCTGCCTACTGAAACCTGAGTAAACCGGAGTTACAATCACTGCCATAGTTTGGGCTTGTATTTTGCTTGTTTAAGGAATAAAACATGACAGGGTGTGCATTGTGGTGATGTAACAGCACACCTTTTGTGCATTATGAGGCATCACCTAGCACCTTCAGCCACCTGAAAAGTGATGTTATCTCACACAACGGACACTCTACAGTGTCTTATTTTAATTATAAAATGTGTCCAATATTTTGGGAGTTGAAAAAAATGCACAAAAGTAAAACAGTTTTAAACAGTTTAATGATTTTTTTTAAAGTTTATCCACCAAAATAGTCCTAGCACATCCCATCGCAACTTCAAATATTATGCCCATTGATAAAGATGTTTTTTTTAAATTAGCCCTTACACCCTCGATTTTTCCCAACCTCATTTACCTGTTTTCTTACCGTGCCTCCTCCTTCTTTATATTATTTCTTCTTTTTCCCACCTTTCTTTTATCTTTCCTTATTCAAGGGATGGAATGTTTACTTTGGAATACAAGCTTTCAAATCTCTGCTCAGTTCTACTGGAAGAATGTCAACCATGTTAGAATGCACATCCCACGCTCGCACAACAGATGGCCTCATATGAAGCCAGGGCTTTTATATGTACAAAAAAAAAAAGAAAGGAAAGTGGTGATACTATGTAAAATAATAAAGCAGTCAAAAGCAACACAAGCACTCACTTTACCACCTGCTACCATGTATCCAAACAAAGATCCAGATAAGGCCAACTTGTGAGATATAACATTTTATTTAGCTACTTACAAAATCAGAACATGGTACAGTGGACTGCGAAAGATATTAGGCTCCCCGTTGGCCATATATCACCAGCACTGTTTTGCACCATTCAGGTGCTTTATCAAAAGTGAAATCTACGGAAAAATACACTTCTTTTATACTCAGATCATATGACTTATCTTTGTATCCCTTACATGATGTCACTGTGAGGTGCATCAGTTAAGCAGATAAAGTGACAAAATTGTGCAAAAAAAGTGTAAAGTGTTAATATTAAATGTATATATGGTGCAATTTAGCCACCAATGATTACATCTATAACATAAAAATATAATACCAACACCCACAAAAATGTTGTTTTTTTCTATAAAGATTTTTATCTGCCTTTAGCAGGTATGGGCAGCTACTCAGCCCTGTCCCGTCAGCCGCGGCCATCTTCAGTCTCCTCTGATAGTGGGGGACCTTATCACCCATGGATTATCCTCCCGCGGTGGGGCTGGGAAGGGAGGACCATCTCTCCACCCAGAACACAAATCCAGATTTGCCCTCCAGATCCATAGAGACTGAGAAGGCCATCGGCATGATGGGCAGGGCTTCATGAAGCCCATCCTCCATTTTTTTCTTCCTGATTTTTCCCCTTAGGTAGGTTCCTCTAGTGCCCGACTGTGCAATGATGTGGCAGACGAACTCCGCCAGGAAGAAAATAGATGTCAGAGGCCTTCATGAAACCTGACCCAGCCATCTTCACACTCATGCTACCACCCAGTTAGTGACTTTGTCTGCCTTGGATTTGCTCAGGCTGCCGGGGGTTGGCTGGGGGGGAGGAGGCTGGGCGAGGACTGAGCAGCCATTTGGCAGGTAGGGCAGGTGAGTCTACCCAGCTCTTGGCTGCCACTGAGTGGAAGGTCAGTGGTAGTGCTAGTAGATGGGGGGCTGGCGCTAAGCCGGGTGGATGGAGCAGGGTGGCCAATTCCAGTACACATGCATACCTCCATGTGCATGCACGACTGTGTCACTGAGTCCCAGGGGAGTAAAGGGGAGAAAACCAATCTGCCCTGATTCACCAAAGTGTCTTGTGTGGTAAGCCATTCTACCTTTCTAAATAGAGAGACAGAGGTTTTTCTGTGTGTAACCTACTGTTCAAAAACAATTTTCATTCAAGTATCCTAAAGTATTAAACATATTATTTTTTTCATATAATTCATGTTTCTGTGACTGAGTCCTTTGAGGTACAACTAACTGATTTATACATGAGAAAAAAAATGTATTTTCACCTCTGTAGAGAAGGCTACCATTATCATATTCTGTTTCTAAAGTAAGGAGTTCTCAGCTGTGACATAGAGAGCAAGGAGTACTGTACTGTGTGAGCAGTGGCTCTGGAGGGGTCATGATCTGCAGATAGTCCAAAAGAGTGTCTGTGCTGAGTGATGGCAGCTACTGATTACCCTTGCAGACATCTGAAGGGTTTGAGAAAGCTGGTAACACTGACAGACTAAGTCTGGGAAAGACCAGTTTGCCACAAACTGGAGGCAACAGGTGGGATCTGAAACATTTTTGTCAGTATAAAGGTTATCTGTTGGGGGGGCCGCAGAGCAGCAACATGGCTGCTCCAATCGATGAAAAAATAAAATTGCTCTAATAACTATTAACTTGTTTCAGTATCCGCATAAAATTTATGCCAGTATCTGGCAGAAGTATCTCAGTTCAACATGGGGCTGAAAAAAAACTCAAAACATGCTCTGCAAAGCCATGATACTTTTCTTTTGCCTTCAACCTCCTTCAGAGGCTCAGAGCTGACAATGTCTGGTGGAGCTACTGCAACAGACCTCCCGATGGCTCAGATTCTGGCTTTGCTTTAGAAAACACAAGCAAATGGAGAAGACACTAATAAAAGGTTAGCAGCTATAGAGGCAAAGCTCATGAAGAGTGATGGCAAAATTCAGGAAAATACCATGGCGGTTAAAGAACTTTCAGAGGCGAATGCCCAGCAATTAAAATGTAATATTTTTGTGCAGGACCTGCAATTTCTGAGAACGAAGGTGGAGACCCTCAAAAATAGTCAATGACAAGCCAACATTGGGATTGTGGGGTTTCCTCCCCGATTCACAGGCAAAGAAGGCATTCTAAATACAGTGAGTAAAATGATCTTTGATGACCTTCAATTGCTGTCTGTATATATGGGGGTTAAAATGGTGAAAGCTTTCACCATCACACAAAGGACCTGGCTATGTGGCAATACATCACAGAGATCTTTAACAGCCATTGCCACACTCTGTGTTGCAGACGCTCGGATCCCTCTTCTCCAAGCTGCTCGATCCTGATGGGACATTTGTTGGGAGGGAAATTGGCTGGCTTCTTCCCTGACATATCTGCTCAAACCTGAGCTAGGGAAGAAGGAGCTACAGATTACTAAAAAAGCTTTCCTGCAAAATGACATCATGACACAGCTTAACTTCCCAGCTCAGCTTCATGTACGCCACAGCTCGAAAATTCATGTATTTGTGGACCCTGAGTTGGCGACAGCTTTTGCAAAAAAACTACTTTCACAACTGACTCCACCTCAGACTGTCCAGGACGATGAGGGATGACTTCAGAAACCAAACTGTTATATCTCCTGTGCACAGCTGCTGCAATTATCCCAATTTAGCGCTGTCTGCTGTTTAACGGACCCTCAGTCGGACTTTCACTTGTTTCTATGTAGTTCAACTGTCTGCCATGTTTTGCTGTTTCTCTTATTATAGTCCTAAATGTAATTGATCTTGTGGCAAGTGGAAGAACAAGGTATATGTTTTGGTGTGGTATAAGACACCACTCAGTTTGTGAATTATTACCAGCTCCTCAGTATTTTATGCCTGTTACCCCATATGGCAGACAGTGTCTGGACTCATAATGTGGGGATGCATTGCAACTTAACTGAGCCTAGGCTTTCGTTTATGTTATGATATTACTCTTTACACTGTGCCTGTCAGCCCTCCCACAGAACTGCACTACCTGCATGGGGCCTGGTATTCTGGTATATTATTCAATTTATAACTGTTTAAGGTGAGAGTGTTGTCTTCTACAGCATAATCAGATTGGACTTTACTCCTGGGCCCAGATATTCAAAAGGGTTGCACCATGCGCAAGTCCAAAAATGCGCCATTCTGCGATATTCAGCAGGAGGCAGTTACGCCACTGACAACAGGTTGCGCAACAGCGCAATGCAAATGAATGCATGCTCAACAGGAGGGGGAGGAACCATGCATAAACTGCGCAACCCGATATTCAGTCGGGTTGTGCAGAGTTGTGCATGCGCAAACCCCAACCTGCGCCTGCACAACCTTGAGCCAAAAAAAAAAGGATCAAGTTGAGGGCCACCCACAGGTGAGCTGCTGTAGTGCAGGGTGCAACACAGCAGCTGCCACCCTGGCTGGCCCCCAACTCGGTCCCTGTGCCCCCACCAGCCCGATCGCGGGCAGAACGTAAAAACAACCCCCCGCCCACACATCTCCCAAAGCCCGATTGCGGGCATACAGTAACTATGACCCCGCCCACACATCTCCCGAAGCCCGATCGCGGGCATACAGTAACATGACCCCTCATGTGGTGGGTGGGGGGGACATAGACACCAGGGAGATATTTGGGGGTTGTAACTGACATTCTGCCCGCCGATCGGGCATTATGGTCCACTGGACCACCAGGGAGATATTCGGGTTGGGGGGGTTTTTACATTCTGCCCGCGATCGGGCACTGGGGGTTGATATAATGCCTGCCCGCGATCGGGCTTTGGGAGATGTGGGGGCATACATTGTATGCCCGATCGGCTTCGGAGATGTGTGGGCTGGGGGCTGCAGCACTGTATGCCCGATCGGGCTTCGGAGATGTGTGGCGGGGTCATGTTACTGTATGCCTGCGATCGGGCTTCGAGATGTGTGGGCGGGGGTCATGAACATTGTATGCCCGATCGGGCTTCAGGAGATGTGTGTGGGGGATGTATACACCGATACTGCCCGCGATCGGTTGCAGGGTGCGCCGGTCCTCGATGGCTGCGCGCCTGGCAGCGCCGCCAGGCGCAAGTCCTCGGGATCGGGCGCACCTACATGCTAATGGCATGCAATGGGGGCTAAACAGATGCAAATGGCCTCCCCGCGCCTTTGCATAAATTATGGCCCCATTTGTATGTCACCTTTGAATATCGGAAATTTGCGATGGCGAATGGTACTTGGCGCCACTCGCTAAGTTTAATGCTCAACTTGGCAATTTGCGGTGCAGTTCCACGCGCTGTGGTTGGGTGATATTCAAAGAGTTGCTCAATAGCGCAACTCCTTTGAATATCGCCCCGGCCACACCCCTGCACAACTATTTTGAGCTGCGCAGGGGCTTGCGCCTCAGAATGGCGCAGTTTGAATATCTGGGCCCTGGTTTTTAGGAGACTCTGGTAGGACCAAATAATGACTGGAGTTTTTGACCTGTTTCTCCTGATTTGATCACAGACTGCCTGTACATCTATTGTTTGGGACTGCATACCATATCATTTCCTTTTTATGTATTATGGTGGGTGCTATAATGTCATAAAACCCATAAATAAAAAGAGAAAGAATAAAAAGTTATCTATTCAGTCACAGAACAGGATATACAAGAAAGGGGATTATATACACCACCATTTTCTTTTAAGCAAGAGTAAATAAATAGAAGACATTATGTCTGGGCCATATAAGAAGTGCAGACTGCTACACCTGCAAGAGCTATGCCAAATGAGAGAACTGGGCTATGAGGAGGGCCAAAAATGGGTGGAACTCATAGCCATTCTTGGAAAAAGTGGTCAGGAAAGTCATGCAAAAGGGCTACTAGCCAAGGTGGTGAGATGGAGGCTATGGAGAATACAAATGTGCCAGAACCTTTGCTGGGGAAGCTGTGCAAGCAGACCAGGTACAGCTGTTGGAGCTGGAGCTTGCCCTGGTTAAGGCGAAGGCAGAAACTGAAAGGCAAAAAACAGAGGTGGATCTGCAGAAGATAAGGCAGGAAGCAGAGGAGGAGGAGGAGAAACAAAAGGCTGCAGAGTGAGAGAAACAGCCCCAGCATGAGATCCAGCAAGAGTGAGAGGAACAAGAGAAGGAGGAGAAGCAAAAGGCTGAGGAGCAAGCAAAGCAGTGCCAGCACAAGATCCTGATGAAGAAGTCTGAGCATGAGAGTCAGATGGAGGTTCTGTGCCAGAGGACATCACCACAGACTGTGAATAATGACATGAGTGGTTCGACCCAGGAAGCCAAAATTAATTCCTAAATGTTTCGCAGATATCAGGAGGGGAATGATCTTGATTTGTTTTTATGATCTTTTCAGAGATTCTGTGGGTAACTGAAGCTGGGCAGGGCTTCTTGTGCAATTCACCTATCGCCACTGCTTACAGGCAAGGCATTAGAAGCTTTTGCCCGAATGGACAATGATGACTGCATGGACCATGAAAAAAAAAATGCCTTGCTAAAGCATTTTTTTTTTCCTCCTCCCTAGCCTGCCACCTCCAACCCTTCAGGGGGGACAACTGGACATCCCACTGCCTGGAATCCTACCCAAGCAGACCCCTAGGCCCCATGGAGCCGCGGATTACCCCCCGGGCGGGGATGAGGCGGGGGGCTCAGACCCCGTTAGTTACATTTCGTCAGTCTGAGGTCTGCTGGGCGGGCACAGGCAAATCGTGGGCACGGCCATGGTCCTCCCATCTTCCCGGCTGAGGCAGGCTTGTTTCCGCGTTTTCTCCCTTCACCGAGCAGCAAGTAACTTCCCTCTAGACGCCATGACGACGCCACCGCCCATGTTTCAATGGCCGCCATCTCAAGTGGAGCTTGCAGTTCTCGAAGCCCGGCCGGGTCATGCAAGTGTCGGGCATCGGCCGAATCCTCCTCGGAGAAGGCGAGCTGTCATTGACGCCCAGCTTATTCCCCCCGCCGACCCACCGATGACCTGAGTCCGCCTCGAACCTGGGTCGCCGGGCGGCAGGCGAGGTGTGGCGGCCCAGCTACCAACCTCAGCGCCACCTGGGCTGCCCTTGCTAAAGCATTTTGAGTTACCCTCCCCAAGGCCAATAGGCAAACATTTATAGGGTTAAGAAAGGCACCGAAGACATAGGTGATGGAATGGCCTGAAAAGCGGTAGGGCTGAGGATGCAGGGTGTATTGCCTCCCCACTGAAAGGGTTCACCTACACTCTCAGTTTTTTCTTGACCAAATTTGTAATCAGTCATTTCCTCACTCCTCACCCCTCACCAATTGACAGCAGCTCCCTGTGCCTAGTTTCATGATGCCCCCCAATCCCCGAAAGCCTAGTCCTTCATTTTTATGTTTGCTTGCACACATGTGCAAGAAACATAGTGCCATCATCCGAGTTTCTGGAGGTGTGGCACCCCCTCTTCCAATTCCCTCTGTGTGTTTGCAGGCACGGCCACAGTTGCCCAATGCATGTTGCAGCTGTCTATGACAGCACTCAAGAATGCAGTGGCTTACAGTTGAAAGGGAGAGAGCCGCTTCAGTAAGCACAATCAGATAAGGGAAGTGCTCACTGAAGTGCTCTCCCCCCTCCCCCAAACAGTCTTCCAGGTGCCACGCTGGGAGCCCACCCCGGCATGGCAACAATGTGTTTGGCCAACTGGGGTGCCCAATCCCCAGTCAGCTCCACAGTTCCCCCCACCAAGAGTGCCAGGCTGGGAGCCCACCCCAGCATGGCAACAGTCGGAATGGCTGATGGGGTGCCCAATCCCCGTCGGCTCCACTGCCCCCCCCAAAGCTTTCCAGCTGCCATGCCGGGAACCCACCCCAGCTTGGCAAATGTCCTGCCCCGGTGAAATCCCCTGGTACCCGTGTGCCCCACCCCAACAATCGCACACTGTCTCTGATGTTGCACTGAGAGAGAAAGTGAGACACAGCAAGTGCAGCAGTGTAAAGTACAGAGACAGCCTGCGTGTGTTGCAAACATACACCTGACTTATGGTGAGTCGCTGGTAGGTTCCCGAGTGCTTCAGGTTGCTGCTTCAAAAATTCCCTTAAGTCATCCCCCTTCCCCTCACCATGACACCAACGGCGATCCGAGTACAGGGACCGAGGAGAGCAGCCTGACGCTGTGGACAGAAACAGAAGTCTGAGCGGTCTCTCTCTCTCTCCCGCTGTCATCAGTTATGTGTTGTTTGAAGGATGGTGTTGCAGAGTCCCCCAACACACACACACACACACACACACTGGAGAGAGAGAGATTTACGGTGCAGTTAGGGTAGGAAACCAAGCAAGCACAGTCGTTCAGCACTGTTGATTGGGAATTTTGTAGTTTACGGTGATGCGATGTATGCTTTATTTCCAATTCATTACAACCATTTAGATGCGTAGAAATATACCTTGGCTTATACGTGGGTCACAGTGTTTTCCCAAAAGTAAAAATGGTTTGTGGGGGGGGGGGGAGTCGTCGGCTTATACGCAGACCGGCTTATACGTGAGTATATACGGTACATTATGGATGCCTGTTGCACAGTTTCTACGCACGCTCGTGACTTCACCAGTTTTTTTAATATTTTCACTGCAGATTTTCAACATTTTTTACACCTCCCCATAAACAGTACAGCTGTCATTTTTCACATCCTGTTCAGAATGTGTTTTTGCACCTGTGGTGACAAATGCCATAGTCGCTGTGCAAAAGCAGCTTTCCGCTAACAAACTGATATTGCCACTGTTCATGAGGTGGGGGTCACAAAAAACTCATGTTGAAAATTTGGAGTGAAAATACCAACGAATGCCTGAGGCGTTAGGGTTTCCGACCATAACACCCCACCCTGTAGAGAATGACAGGCATCAGGGCTGTGACTTGGGATTGTCACCTGCAATGCTCATACCATTCCACCCCCACTCACACCCTGCAGCCACTGAGAGGCATCAAGGTGTGCCTTGGACTCTTCAGCCCCAAAGTTCACCCCATTCTCCTATACTGCACCCATCTCACAATATTTCCTGATGGAATGGGGTGCGCATAAGGGCCAAAGACCCCAAGGCACACCATGACACTTGTCGGTGTCTGCACGGTAGGGTGTGGTGAAATGGCGTGACCGTTATGCCTGATGACCCAAAGGCACACCCCAATGCCTGTCAGTATCTGTAGGGTGGTGATGGGGTTGGCTTCAGTTCAATACCTCACTGCCATTCCTATTATGCAGCTCTGTAACTCCAACACTACCAATGCTAATGCCAGCAAGCAAACATTCGGCATTGACAAATGCTTGTTATTTTTGAAGTTTGACCTCTGTGCCTTAACTCAGCAGGCCAGGAACCCAGCCTACCCCCATCAACACTATTCAGGCCTTCTCGTTCCAGAATTCTAATGATGACACCCTGCAATCCAGAAGCTGGGTGATTACTAATTAACACTGTTTACTGCATTTGCTGCAGTTTAAAGGCACAGTCCACCCTAGTAATACATTAACATGATTGAAAAAAGTGATAGGCCCAGGCCCTACCATTTATGCATGTGGTAGGGCCATGGCCATACTGGCCACCCCCTTCCCCATGCCGGCACCTATTCCAGGGGAAGGCTATGCTGAAATGTGTGTGCAGCTAAGTAACTTCTTAGAACGCTGGGTAGAGGGTGCAAAAGCTGGCTCTGTAGAGGAAATAAAAGGATTATTTTTTTCTGGAAGTTTCTAAAAACTACTGTACCTGAGGATCTGAGACTATGGCTGTTGGATAGAACTTTGAGCTCCACAAGGGAGGCAGCTGAGAGGGCTGATCAGTTCATATCTAGCTGACCATCCTCTCATCGTAAAAGTAATGGGGGAGGGACATCAGGTGGTTTTAGAGGAACCCTGGGGCAGGGGAGCATCCTAAAGGAAGCCAGCCTGAACAAAAAGGGAAGCCACCTGGTCTCAAAAGCATGGAGATGGGCAAACACAAGTGCTATATCTGCCAGAAACTGGGGCATTTGTCTTATGAGGTCCAAAAAATTTGAAAAAGGGGGTTAGTGCAGCTGTGGGGAGGGATAGCTCAGGGAGCCCACAGGAAATAGTGGCCTACAGACTGAGTGCAGTGCCTTAAAACTCTTCTGCACATATGCACCCAGTGGTTGTGAATGTATTGGCAATGCAGGGTTTGAGGGTCACTGGGACCTTCATTTCTTTTTTTTTTTTTTTTTTGGTCAGATGCCCCCTAGCCCCACGAACGAGCTCACCAGGCTTCGGTGACCTACCCTCTCATACTCGGGGATGCCCCCCCCCGAGTGGGGCCAGCCAACGGTGGAACTTCCATGGCCAGAGGGATTGGCACCAGAGCTGGCTCATTAGCGGGGGCCAGCATTGTTGTATGGATTTTTCTTCCCCTTGACCCATGCAATGACACCAACGGAAGCGGAGCATGCAAGCATCCATGCACGCTCTCCTCCAAGCATCTGCCCCTAGCTCTACCCTACTGCAGCACGGTGCCTTGTCCCCCAGCCTCTGCCAGGGGGCGAACAGGCACCAATACTGAGAGCCCCCCCCTCCCAGGAGAAGGAGAGCAGTCCATCGAACTCTCAATCCTTCTCCTCCCCTGCCGACCTCTGGAGGCCCATGTCCGTTCCCGAACATGGGTCACTGGCATGGCACAAGGTGTGACGTCCAGCGCCTCAACCATCAGCACCACCAGGCGGAAGGGGCCTCCATTTGTATGGTGAAACAGGATTTGATTCAGGATGAACATATCCTGCTGGGCTGGTTCTCTAGGATTAGAGGAGTGACAGATCCTGCAGTCTCAGTGTCAATGGCCGAGATCTTTCTAAGCTGGGAAGGTAGCCAGGGCATACAGGAGGTGGGTGTGATACTGAACCTGCCCATGGATGTAAACATGGGTAATGACTTCGATAGTAGGGCCAATATTGTGTGTGTCACTACCCGTAGCAAGGTGAGGGAACCAGCTTCTAAGGGACACAGAAGGGGCGGTGCACAAGGAAGCAACTCCTACCTCAGTAGCCAGAGAAATTGTAGCAGAAGAATGAGCTGGGAGCAGCAGTTCTAAGGGACAGCTGCAGACTGAGGAGAGCCCAGCTGGGTGTGGCTCTCCCACAGCAGAGTGTGTTTTGGGAAAGGTCAGGCACGCAGAGCTAGGGAAAGCTCAGCAAGCTAACCCATCCCTGCAAAGATTAAGGGATTTGGCCACCAGTGTGTACGGTGACTCCAAGTTCTGGAAAAGGGAGATGTACTGGGAGAATGGGCTCCTGTACCTCAAGTGGGTTCCTAAGGGAGGACCAAAGGAAGGATTGCTCTGGCAGATAGTGGTTCCTAGGGAGTATAGGAAGCAGCTTCTGGCCTTAGCCCCCGACACACCCTTTTTGGAACACTTATGGGTCAGTCATACAGAAAGGTGGCTAACTAACAATTTTTACTCGCCCAGTATTTTTAAAGACATGACAAACTACTGCAGGACTTGCTCACAGTGCCAAAGGGTAGGAAAGGCTGGGGACAAAGCTAAGGCGGCTTTGATTCCCCTTTTATTGAACAGCCATCTTGGTGGGTTGCCATGGACATTGTGAGGTCATTTAGCACTCCAAGTTGCACTGGCAAGCGGTACATTTTCGTGGTCAAAAAATGATGCCACAAGGTACCCAGAAGCAGTGGCCTTGTCCTCCATCGAGGCTGGGAAGGTGGCCGACAAACTACTGGGAATATTTAACCTGGTGGGTTTCCCCAGGAGATTCTATTAGACCAGGGCACCAACTTCATGTTTGATGGTTAGTCTTTAGAAGAAGTGTTGGGTAAGGCAGCTCAGGTCCTCCCCATACCACCCCCAGACTAATGGAATGGTTGAACAATTAAGTGGGTCTCTTAAGACCATGTTAAGGGCAGTCACTGACCAGCATGCAAGAGAAAGTGGAAGAAGTACCTACCCCATCTCCTATTCAGACCCTATTCAGATATAGGGAAGTGCCCCAGTAGTCCGCAAGGTTCTCATGTTCTCACTCTTTAAGCTTCTGTTGGGCCATAGGGTAAGGGACCCCTTGATCTGGCAAGGTATGAACAGGAGGTTGAGCTTTCTCTCCAAGGGGAATCTGTCATTGAATATGTCCTGAATTTCAGATCATGGTTCAAGGAGCTCATTGGAGTTTGCCCAGGAGCACCTCACTGCTGCACAACAGAAGAAATTGTACAATTGTGGGGCTAGAGTCCAGGAGTTCAATGTCAGGCATCAAGTGATGCTGCTCATCCCTGTCTGGCAGAACAAATTACAAGGCAGCTTGTGATGGGCCTTATTTGGTGGTCAGGAGGGTGAATGATGTTAATTACATGGTGGGTATACCAGAAAGGAGGCACAAATAGCAGGTTTATCGTGTAAACATAATGAAACCCTACCGTGACAGGGACAAAATGGTCCTGGCTGTGTACAGCTATCCAGTAGAGGGAACTGAAGTAGTTCCGCAGGTGGATCTCCTAGGAGAGGTTATTGGAGAATCCTCAGTGGATGTTGTAACCCTCTCACAACAGCTCACAGTAGCCCAAGCTGCCAAAATGAGTGGGGTGCTGTGTACATTTGGTGACAGGGAAACCAGGGTATACTATGCTGACAGAACACCATGTGGATACAGGGTCCCAAACCCTGAGACAGCCACTCTACAAAGTCCCAGAAGGATTAAGACATGTCATAGAGGGGAGATCAAGGAGATGCTGACACTTTGGGTGATCCAGGAGTCCAGTAGTCCATGGTCCTCTCCACTGGTACTGATTCCCAAAAAGGGTGGAACCATGAGGTTCTGCACAAGCTACCACAAGCTCAACAGCTGCACAGAATCAGCCACATGCCCCATGCCCAGGATGGATAAGGTTCTAGAGAGGTTAGGGGAAGCCATTTACTTGTTCACCATAGACCTAACAAAGGGCTACTGGCAGGTACCAGATTCAAGTTCAAGGTAATGCCATTGGGGATCAAGAATGCACCAGTCACTTTTGAACGGCTCATGGACCGCATTCTGGCTGGAGCAAGAGACTTTGCTCTGGTGAACATGACTGACATTGCCATCTAGAGGCAGACCTGGGAGGATCATGTCAGGCACATGATTTGAGGTGTTCCACTGACTGCAGGCCACTGGGCTGACAGTCAAGACAGAGAAGTACCAGATAGGAATGACAAAAGTGTCATATCTTGGGCACATGATGGTGAGTGGGTACATCTGGCCTGAGCCAATGAAAATTGAGGCTATCCAGGGATGGGTCACGCCCATGACCAAGAGGAATGTATGGGCCTTCCTAGGGATGGCAAGGTACTGCTGTAAGTTTGTGCCAAATTTCAGCAGCATAGCCAAACCCCTATCCCATCTCACCAGGAAGAAAATGCCAGAAAAGGTTCAGTGGATGGACATTTGTAATACCGCATTCCGCCAGCTGAAGGAGGCATTGTTTCGGACACCTGTGCTTATAAGCCCGGACTATTTTCTTAGGTTTATTGTGCACGTGGATGCATCTGATCATAGGCTACATGCAGTTCTAAGTCAGATCATGCACTTGGGAGAGGAATACTCAGTTGTGTACCTGAGCAGGACGCTGCTACCTAGAAAAGAGGCCTACACCACAATCGAGAAAGAGTGTCTAGGGATTTCTGGGCTTTGCAGAAGCCGCAACCTTACCTGTATGGTAGGAAGTTCACCGTGGTTACTAATCACAACTCCTTTACATGTTTGCATAGGACCAGTGGCCAGAACTCAAAATTACTAAGGTGGAGCCTTGTACTGCAGTACTATAATATAGGCATTAGCCCCTGCAGCAGGTTGCAGCATGACAATGCGGACAGGCTGTCCCGACAGTAGTTAGTGCTCTTGTTTGTTTGTTTTTCAAGTAGGGGAGATGCTAGGAGAAAACAATGTGGGGTTCACTCAAAGAGGGAACTGAGGGCATAGCAGTGGGAGCCAGCTGGCTCACATGAAAAACCAACATCATTTAGTGGGAGCTAAAAAAATTTGTTTTTTCTTTCTCCAGAAGGGATGTAACAATTCTCTATGTATACCTGTCACTGTATTTTTCTTATTTTATTCAATTGTTTCTGCATGAATATCATTTAGAATGTAGCAGCTAAAGGGACAAAGCTGGCATTCCTGGGGAAAAGTCAAGATTCTTATCAAAGGAGACCCACTGGCTCTGATGGCAGTTTATCATCTGTGCTGTCCATTATCATGACAGGATTCCAGAACAATTTATGGGTGAGCTTAAGAAGTGTCTTTTCATGTCAGGAAGCAGATAGCTAAACCAAACATTCCTGTTGGGCTCAGGTCTTCGGACAAAAACAGATATATTTGTCCCAAAGTCCAGCTAGACCGTTTTCCTGACCCAGCTCAAGACACAAAGAATGTTGAATATATGATGTCAGATTGAGATACTAGATGATGTGTCATGGGGAGGGGGGGTCAGCTGAAAGGTCTTCTGGTCTGGCAGAACCTGAATGAGACAGTCAGGTTTGGGACTATGAACAAGCTACTATCTAAGGATTGGATCTTTATTATCAAGGAGTGCAGTGTGCATATATGTTTGAAACACAGTTTTAGAAGTAAGAAAGAAATAAGTGCCCCAGCAGGTAACTGAACCCAAGTCTGCTCAGAATACCATTCCACTGCATTAACCAACTGTGCTACCAGGACAACTGGAACCTGGGATCCCCAAGGGCACTTGTTTTCTCATATGTACACCCTGGAGCTACACAAATTAAAATTACATTTTTATCATCAAGTTGTGTGGTGTGCATATATGTTTAAACACAGTTTTAGAAGTAAGAAATAAAAAAGTGCCCAAGCTGGGATTTGAACCCATGTCTGCTCAGAATATCATTATTTTGCTCTAACTAGCTGTGCTACCAGGACAATTGGAACCTGGGGATCTCTAATGGCACTCACCTTTTTCTCAAATACACACCTTGGAGCTACACAAATTAGAATTGCATCTTTATTATCAAGGAGTGAGGTGAGCATATATGTTTGAAACACAGCTCCACTACACAAATTAGAATTACATGTTTATTATCAAGGAATACAGTGTGCATATATGTCTATACTAACCAGCAGTGCTACCAGGACAACTGGAACCTGAGGATCCCCAAGTTAGTGCAGCAGAACGGTTAGTGCACACCGCACTCCTTGATAATAAAAATTTAATTCTAATTTGTGCAGCTCCAGGATGTGCATTTCAGAAAAGGTCGAGTGCTGTTGGGGATCCCCAGGTTCCAGTTGTCCTGGCAGCACAGCTGTTTAGTGCAGTTGAATGGTATTCTGAGAAGACCTGGGTTCAAATCCCAGCTGGGGCACTTATTTTTTCCTCACATCTAAAATTGTGTCTTCAAACATATATGCACACCGCACTCCTTCAGAATAACCATTTATAGATCGGTGTATGCCCTGATTCACCAAAGTGTCTTCTGTGGTAAGCCATTCTACCTTGCTAAATGGGGGGAAGGGGGTAGTTTTTTCTGTGTGTAAACCTATTGTTCAAAACAATTGTCTTTTTAATTGTCTAGAATTACTGTTCCCCAAAGTCTTTCTGTAGCATCCTGTACTGTATGTGTAAGTATCTTGACGTATCAACAATATTATTTTTTCACACGGCTAATGTTTCTGTGACTGAGTCTGTTGACGTACAGCTAACTGATTTATACTTGACCAAAAAACTGTATTTCTGCCTTTGAAAAGAAGGCTACCATTATCTGTTTATAAAATAAGGAGTTCTTAGCTGTAACATAGAGGGGTGAGTTGGTTGCCCATGAGCAAGGAGCACTGAACTGTGTGAGCAGTGGCTCTGGAAGGATCAAGACCTCAAGATACCCCCAAAAAAGTATATGTGCCAAATGGTGGCAGCTACTAATTACCCTTGCAGGCATCTGAAGGGTTCATAAATGCTGGCAACACTGACAGGCTGACTCGAGGGGAAAAACATTCTTAAACCCATGTTATAATACAGTGTTAAGTCACTTTGCACCCAGGGTGGTCTCCACCACCTGTGACTAACCATTGCATCTTTCCTTCCCTATTTGCATTTATTAATAAATGTGTAATCTCTTACTGTGAATGGTTTAAAAATGTGTTTTGTAACCTGCTGTTTAGTGAGCAGCGGGAGGAACTAGGAGCCATGACTACCAGGCACAGTTCCCCCCACTTACATACACTAGATTCATTCTAAACCTGTGTCCAGTTACAGATAATCAGTGTCAGTGGCTCAGCAGGTTGCACGCTTCCCTCTGAAGCTGGAAAATCAGAAGGCTGTGGGTTCTAGCCCCACAGTGGAAACTTGGGATAAATCCTAATGGCATTGTAATGCAGCATGAGCGGGGTGCTGCACTCCTGATGTGCTGTCTTTCAGATGTGACATTAAACCGAAGTCCTGTGTGCCTGTTCTGGTGGTTGTTCAGGTGGACATTAAAGATCCTATGGTATTTCTCAAAAAGAGCAGTGGAATTTCTGTGGTGTCCTGGCCAAATTTCCCCCATTCACTAAAATACCACCTACAGCTTAGTCTGGTTCAGTATGTCACTTTGCATGTGTATCTTCCCCTCTCCCAGGACAAAGCTGAAAATATGCAGAATGGCCTAGTCCTCCTTTCCTGGTCAACAAAAACTAAATAAATGAAAAGATGCCCAGGGATATATGGTGAGTCTAACCATCTTATTCAGTTTGAGTCCCTGGGATGACAGCCACCTGAAATGACCAAACAACCTACTAAAATTCTTGATTGACATTTGTAACTCCCCCTCGGGAGGGGGCTTACTGGACTGCCTGCCCTCCCCCATACAGTCTCATTCTTCAATCCTGGTCCCTGAGCCTGGCAGTGGGGACCCTTGATCAGAATGCCATTTCTGTTTCTTCAGTGCCTCAGTGCCAGGAGGACACCCAGTTGCCACTTTCTTTGAGCAGGAGCACCTGCTGCAAAGGGGCTCCTCCTCAGCACTCTCAGCTCCACTAACCTGACCCTGGCCATGACTCACACCCTGCTACACCATGGCAGTGAATGGACACACAGAGCAATAGCCTAGCAAGGCTACAGCAAAACTCAGGTGGCCAGCATACGTAAGGGGGAAAATAAATACTATGTAATAAAAGACTTGGGAGCACAAGGCTGCATCAGCACATGGCCGTCGCCATCTTGCTGCCCTCTGACCCTGCCAACCAACCAGTCAAAAGGCTAGAAAGCCCTTGCAACAGGAAGAGTGGATTATAGGAGGAGGATGCATTTGGACCCTCCCACATGGACTGATGGGCTATGAGGGCCAATCAGAAGGCAGGACAGTGTAGACAGATTAATGGACAGCCCTGTCTGCCCAATGAGACACAGAATGGAGAGAAAGAAGTTCTGGGCTCTTGAGGAGCTTGGGGGCAGCTGGTGGGACCCAGTGAGAGGCCTAGGCAGGCCAACCATCCTTTTAGCCATCACCAGGGTTCCTTTAGTAAACTCCAAGACTATGTCAGACAAGCATCAGGGAGAATAAATTGATAAGAGTGTGAACCTGTGTGCCATTGTTGCATTCTGAAGCTGCTGAGCTGTACTGAGAGGAGATAGAGACCTGCATCATACCCAGGTTGCTCCAGAGCCAGGTAGGGGACTGCTAGCTCTTATCTAGTGAGGTGGATTGGGGAACAGGGAGCCTTCGGGTGCATGCCAGAGTATGGGTGTATTCTCAATCCACAGTGGTGTCAGACCATGGGGGTCCCTCCTGGAGTCTGAGCTCCTTGGGAACTGGGAAGCTGCTGTGCAGAGTTCCTGTGTCTGAGAGTTTATCCTGAGAGGTGTGAACCAGAAGGGCTGTGCTGCTGCAGAGCCTTTGAGAGAGTCCAAAGCTTATGATTGTTGCCTAACCTGCTGCTGTGTGCTGTTCCCTGACTTGTCTGAACTTCTGCACCCATGGGTAATGTGAGTGCTGGCATTGCTGGCTACATTTTTTTGCTTCTACATCTTTGGATTGCAATTTTGTTTTTCAAGCCTCCTCATTTGGAACTTAAAGTTCTCTGAATTGTGCTAGCACACTATGGACTGTCAGGGGGTTACACTGCAAGCTTGATAATTTTTGTCAAGTGTACCACCGAAAGAACCCGGACAACATAGCTACCGGGCCTGCACCAGAACTGTAGTGTAATTCCTGGGTACCCAGAGTCATTTGCTATTTGTGTCATACTTGAAACTGTAGTTCTATCACTGGTACCAATTAAGACGTTTACTGCACCCTGTGTAAAATAATTCATCATTTAGTGCCCCTTGATTGGGCGGGTGCTTCCTCAGACTGTGTGGGAGCTGAGAGAGGGTGATAGAGACCCCCAGTACAGTGGCTCTTAGGGTGCATTGCTATAGGTTGGGAGTGCTGAAGGTGACTTGCATCTGCTTAAGCTTTTCTTCCCTTCCAACTGCCAGGCCTCTGTTCTAAACAAACTCATTGTTAACTGTTTTAATTTTACTTCTGTGTGTGCACTCAGTTTGTACAATCTGACTGAAGTGATTATTGGTGAAGGTAACATAGAGGATAATGTATGGTCCTCTATCGTTAACCGGTCAGTTAAACATTCGAGAGGTTGCCAGGGCGACCGTGTAAAACCTCGAGAGCAAAGCTCGAGAGGTTTCGTCGCCATGGCAACCTCGAATGGTTAAATTGACCGTTGACAATAGAGGACAATACATTATTTTTTATAGTGTATGGTCCCACCTCAAAAGGCTGCTTACTTTTTCTTTAGTAGTCACACGCCCGGCGGCGTTCAGTCCTTCTAACTTGGCGGCTGTTCATGCGTGGTTCCCCGTGAAAAAGCACCTTTTGTCACGCCAGACCAGTCGCTGTTGTTAACCTATCGATGTGACGTGAGCACGATAGGTTAACAAACATATCTACGTCACATCGATAGGTTAACAACCTTAGGAAATGATGATTTCCTAAGGTTAACAGCGTTCTAACATACATTATAACTGCTTTTGTGGTCCTCAGCTAGTGGTCCAGTTCAGTATAGGGAGGTGGGTAGGTACTGCATCCCAGGAGGTGGTACTGCACACATCTGGCCCACTTATTCTCTCTGGGTGGAGGCACCACACTATGTGTTATTTGCTCTGTGATGACCCCCATAGGGGAAAAAAAAAACAACTTGGTAGGCCCTCTGCAGTCAGCAGGCAGGGGTGTGATTCTGCACATGGCATCACAGGGGGTCACACCTTAATTATTCATTCTGTGATATTTTTCTCAAGCATCACATTGATCCACAGCAGAAATCATACAATGCTACTTGGCTGTAAGGCATGTCATGTTTACATTTTCAGCTGGCAATATGCATTTTTTCACATTGCTTAATGGATATATTAACTTTGTATGACAATATGAAAAATGCGTTGCCAAGGGTGAACACTGACAACCTTATTTGTAGTCTCTGGCTGCCCAGCTATTACAGATGAAGTTTGCTGCTAACTTAAACTTCTCTCTCCACCGCTGCCCGGGACCCCAAAAAACTCTCCGCCGGGAAGCCATGGGGCGCTAGCTGTGGCTCACCCACTCCCACCTAAGGGTATGGTTTAGGGCTTATATTTTAAAGGTACAGAACAAAGCCCCTTTTATGGAGGGAATCCAGACAGACGAGACACGAGAGGTCTATCCCATCGGATCCGAACCGGCAAAATAATATTATTGTCCCCTTACTGCAGTAGTACCCCGGGGCTCTGTTGTCCTCACAACGCCCGAAGCAAGTTTCCGGCCTGCGATTGGCCAGTGACACTCGAGCCTTAGCAACGGCTCATTGTGACCCGATTGGCGCTTAGTAACCATGTGATGTCCCTTTAAGATGTTGCTCCGAGTAGCCTCAGTGTGTTTGTTATCATGGAGGAACTGCGAGAGTGGTGAGGAGAAACCGACGCTGAAAACGGGAGGCATTTAACAGACTAGGCGGGGGGTGTGCGAGCGTTTAAAAGGGTACTTTGTAAAGTAAGCGGAGGACGGGAGTATTTTTGTGTGGAACCTGGCGGCAGGATCTTGCTTCGGAATGTCGGCTGCGACGTCTCGGGGGTCCCCATGAACCGATCGTCTCCAACTTCGCCGAAGTTCTGATTTGGTGCAGCTGTATACATATGGTCCGCGACCCGAGGCGTCTGCAGCAAAAAGTGCTAGTCGATGAATCTCGACACTCTGAGATCTTCGGCTTTGCTTTCCTTGCTGAAAATGGCAGACAATAATGAACTTATTGGCGCGTCCGAGTTTATTAAAGGTAAGTCCGTTTCCAGAAAATTAAATGTGATCTCAAACGGGAGGTGGCAGAGATGTGACAGTAGGCTCATTGTAGTACGACATGCTGACAGCACACTGAGGGGGTGTAGATGGGAAGGAGACCCCCAACACTCACTCGTACTGGTATTGCGAGATGCGAAGGAAGCGCTTCCTCTGGGAATATATCCATGTCGTGGTCTTGAGTACGCAGTTACTGGAATGCCAGTTCTGAATAGAAAAGATCAAGTGTGGCGTTTCTTTGCAGAAACTACTATTACTACTAATACTTGTATTTTTGAACTGCGCGAGTTCATTCATTGGCGGAAAATCACATACTGCCCAGTTTTTTGCAGGATACGTATTTTCCTGTTTTAAGGTCAACGGCACGGGGGTCGAAGCATTGGATGAAGTTAAAACACCAGTATTCGTCAGCATGATTTTTTAATGGTTTAACATTTTGTATTATATACATATTTATAAGTGGATTTCTTTTAAAAACAGGATAAAAATGTCCACTTGTATTTCGTTCCAGAACTGAGATGTGTGGTTTTGAAGTTTTAAAAGTTACTTCCGCTGGCTTGCCACTCTGACCATGAGGGAAAAAAAAAAAACTACACATCTTGTGTGCCGTATTGGTGTTGAAACCATGGGTGAAAACTACACTCTGTCCCTAATGTTTCTGGTTTTACTGTTGGCATCTGCTGGAATACCCGAGTACTGACCCACCAGAATGTCCATCTCTGATGACCTGTTGGAATGCACACCCAGACCTGCTGGAATGCCAATTGCAGTGGGTTGGGTGGGCAGTCTGGGGGGTTGGGTGACTGTTCTGTCAAGTGGGACTCTGGCTGTTAAAGTGGCAGGTCTGGTGGGTGGGCATTCCTGTGGGCTGGGGGTGTAAACTATTCTGTGGCATTCTACAGTTTTGGACAAAATGGTTGGAGACCACCACCGCTGTCCAAGAAGGGGTGGGTGGGTGGCATTTTGGCAGTTTGGGAACTGGAATGTGCCCAGAACTGGAATGCACAAGTCCAGGAATGCACTAGCAACACGCTGGAATGCCTTCTCAGCCTTCCAGGAGGATTTTTGCCAGCAGTCTGGCTAATTGGAAGAACATTTCAGCAGGTTGGGAGAGCATTCCAAGATTTGCACATTCTGGTTCTGTACCAAGTTTGTCACAGTCTGAACACAGTTTGTGTAGCCAAAAGTAACCTTAATGGAGAAATATACTGTACCTCTTGACGGCCCCGCATTATGAGCGATGTCCCTCATTTTACCTGTCAGAAATTACTTTGTTGTACATCCGTCCACCACTTGGATAAGGTGCTGCCCACGCAGAGAAGGTGGTACAAATTAAGATTTTTAAAGCAGAAATTGATAGTATTTAAAGAATTTTAATAATACAGCACCAGGCTTTCCCAGAAGGAATTCCACAGATATTGGATGGGGGTGGGGCCGGGCAGGGTTGACTGCTAGCAGGTGGGCTATCTGAGGAAAATCTTGTGCCAGGCCTTTATGGCATCCAGTTGTAAACACTCAGTGGGGTCTCTGTGGAAAAAATGCTTATCACGTTTGGGCTACCTTGTTGAACGTCTGTCTCCTTTTTTCTTCATGTTGCCCTTTCCACTCCACTAATGAGGGACTACTTGTGGTCCCGAGGGCCAGACTAAAGTATTCTGTAGACTGGACGTTTGCAGTTGCGGCCCTAGTTCTCTGGAATTCTCTCCTTGGGGACCTGAGAAGAGCACTATCAGTGGAGGCCTTTAAAAGGGACGGTAACTATTTGTTTTGGGAGGCTTTTGCTGGCACTTCATTTGGCCACAAGAGTTTTAGTGAGTATTGGATTTTATGATATGCTACAATGTTTTATGGGTAATCAGAAGTATTACCAGGGTTTTAAATAAGGATTTTAAATTGATTAGCACTTTCGCGCAGAAAAGTGCTAATCAGTGTTGCAAATGTGTAGCAGTTGGATCGAATTGATTAGCAAAATAAAAAAATATATATATTTACTAGAGACAGTTTGATTGGTGTTATTTCTCGCCTGATAAACACTTTTTTGATTTCCTTTGATGTGTGGAGCAAAAGGGAAAAAGACTCTGGTACAGGAGTGTGTGCAGTCACTGAGTCACTTTATTAATTTTTTTTTCATCGGTGTCTCTGAGTGAAATTCACAGACGTCATAATAACTCTGACATGAGTTACTAGTATTAAAGATTTGATTCTTCAATAATGCAGTTTCTACTTGCCAACCTTCCCAAGCCTGACGACTACAAGTGAACAGTCAGCTACAAATTTCAGAATAAGCTGCAGCTGCACCATAAAAGTAATAAAACAGGCACAAGTAGTTACAACTGACTAGTGTTCCCAGCCTCCCATCCATTTGCACTTGACTGAGCCTCTAACTTAAACGGTCAGAAAAGTAATGGGACGGTGGTACAGTAGTCAGTTGTCAGGAGTCTAGTGAAACAAAATTTAAAGAGTTCTTATGTACGACGTTGTCTGACCCCCAGTCTTGCTAAATGTAGTTTCACTTGCCAACCTTCTTAAGCGTGACTACTTATGTGACTCAAAAGTAGCAGTAGAATAAGCAGCTGCAGCTGCACCTCACTAATTTATTACACAGACACTAGTACAACTGACTAGTGTTCCCAGCCTCCCATCCGTTGTGCACTGAGCCTCTAACTTAAACGGTCAGTTTTAAATGGATGGGTGGTTGGGAACAGTAGTCGGGAGTCTAGTGTCTCAAACAAAATTTAAAGTTATGTTCAGTACCGAACATTCTGACCTTAAGCCTAGAGCCTGTGGTGCAGTCATGACTTGTGCTGGCACGGAAATTTAATTGCGGTGGCTGGGAAGCAATCTGTGGGGGTAACTGAGAATAAGCAGCTGCAGCACCCTAACTGATTTACAAACATGCTGCTATTATTCTTAGACTACTACTGCAGTTCCCAACCACCATCCAGATTTGGATTGAGCCTCTAACTTAAACGGTCAATTTTGAATGGATGGGTGGTTCGGAAGTCAGTAAAGTTGTCTACTCAGGCCTGTAGACCCAGTTCCTGGCTGCCAGATCCCACTAATTTTTCTGTAAGTGCAGATTTACAGTTTCGATAAGGGCCAGTTTAAGGCTGCCTCCAGCAGCATACACTGTCAGACTCACTGTGGCATTTACTTCACTTTTCACTTATTTCCATGACCAGCCAGAGCTCAGCCCAAAGATGATGATGGCTTTGTGTACCCACCTGAGAAGCCTGCTCATGAGTCTCCCCCCACCAACCCCACAATTGAGCGAGACGGGATTTTTGATTTTTTTTTTTTTAGTCACATGCAAGTTATTATAAACACTTCTAGCCACTAATATCATTCTCACCAACAATGAAGAAATTTAACAACTGTGGTCTTCAACTTGAGCCACTGAAAAAATACATATGGCAGTGAGTGTCTCCACCAGCCAATGAACCTGAGGACTTAATGCTCTATAAAAAGTTTAACTAGATGGAAAACTAGTTCCTTAAACTATTTGCTTTTGCCATAAGCAGCACTTTAGTCAGTGATAAATTTTAACGTGAGACTAAGGTGGTGTCCCAAATACCACACAGGCTTCTGAGAGCTCAGTACAATTAGTAAACTTGTGATGAAGTCAGCACAAGAAAAAAATGCAATTTGAAACAAAGTCTGTAACTCAGACATCTCATGGCGTGGTTGGTGCCCCAGCATGTACAGGTGCAGTCCATTTGCTGAAGTGAGCAAAGTTCTGACCTGTGTGGATTGATAAACGAAATTCTGAAAGAGCCGAGTTCCCATGGCCAGCTGGGATTCCGAGTGTCCACCTCCATATCTGCCTGCCTGTGCCAACCCCCGTAATCACCGAGATCCAGATTGCTAAGTAGGGAGAGTGCTGGGCACCCCCCCCCCCATAATTGACAGTGCACTCCCCCTGCTTGGAGATCTATTTGGACGTCTAAGCACGGGGAGGGGCTGGCAGGCAGACATGAAGGGAGGTGCTCAGCTGACTGGCATGGATTCTCAACTGACCCACTTCCCTCCGGTGAACAGATACCAACACTGAAGACCTGAAATTTTTCCCCACGGCACTTACTGCCACTTAGGCTAAAAGTTAAGCCAAAAGTGTACTTCCCCGCAGTTTACAGGGGTTCGCTACTGATCAATCATGTCGTCACTGTCTGACTCTGAAGTACTGTAAGACATAATGCTAGTACTACTTGCTGCATCTTCTGAACTAGTTACATTTGTGATGCGGGATGAATCAGACCTTTTTGCTTCTGACTGCCTTTGTTTCGCACAAACTCTTCTAGGAGTGCTGAAGAATCTATCTACAACTGGAAAAGGATCAAATGTCTCGACTGTCACCCTCAACTGAAATTCTAACCAGGTGTTCCAACATTACTTCACTCGGTCTGTTTCTCCAGTCAGTTTTGACACGCTGCATTATTGAAAATGACCTTTCCAGCTTTGCATTGGACACTGGAATGAGCTTACAAATAACGACAACGTGGTAGAAGTTGAGAACTGTTCTCTGTAGGACTTCAGAATACAGTTCCAAAAGTCTTCCCTGTTTATACTAAAATTTTTTAAGTCACATAAAGTTTTAAGTTTGGACCATTCTCCTGGCAAAGCAGCAAGGTCAACATTATGTTTTGTGAGTATTTGTCCATAGTACTTAACAAATCCGTCCAAGTCTACGTTCCCAAATATTTCTAGCTCATCAGCACTCCTAGGCCACTGTTTCACATCTAACCGTTTTAAAGTCCTAAAAATTGGGTGTTGGTCCTGAGAGTCACAGTCAGTGATACCTGAAAATCTGACAGAAATGCACTGTTGTACACTACTGACGTAATTAGGTACCTGTGTTATAAGGTGCCTGATGCCGTTAGCATTCAAGACCGTAACATCTTTAAACACGACTGGTTCAGAATCGTCAGACTCATCATTGTCAGTAATGTCATGATCATGTTGCTGTAACAGTGTCTTAAGTTCAGAGTTGCGTGTTCCGAGAAGATTATCTGCGAGATGCTGTAGTTGCTGTAAGGTTGCGTCAACACAAGCCAAAGCTAAGATCAAGTCAGCAGAAGAACCCTGTAAACTGAGGGAGAGTCGTGACAGTGGCCTTAGAAGGTCAATATAGAAGAGTAAATGAGTGACAAATTTGGCAGTTTTCAGTTTGGTCAAAATGCCCTTAACTCTGCTTTTCTCTGTTGGTGGCATAGTGGCAGTTTCTGTGAGATTTTCAAGATGATGAATCGTAACTGTGTAGGATTTTACCAGTGTCTGAGCGACCTAAGTTTGTGATCTACCCATCTTGTTCCAAATGCTCTTTCTGGTTTGCTGACTTCACTTCACTATTTTAGCTAATTCTCTAAGCTACTAAGTTTCTTTGGACTTTTTCAGAAAGGTAGTACAATGTCCTGAGATTATCATTCACTTGATCAAAATGTTTCTTTCAGTGCATCTCTAATTGCCAATTCAAGTCTATGGTTAAGACAATGAATAGACAGCAACCATAGCATTTCTACTTTTAGCAGAGCTGATAACCCTTTTCTTTTCCCCAGGTTTACTGCAGCACCATCTGCACACATAGCAACCATGCGACTGTTCAAGTCTGAAATGCCAAACTCTAAGAAGGCTTCTTGAAGTGTTTGTAACAAACCTTCTGCACTGGCATGCTGAACGTCTTTTAATCTGAAAAAGGTCATCTCTGTTAAACAAGAACTTTCGTTAAAATGCATAATATACAGTAATTCGTTTTCAATACAACTTTCATCTGTTGCCCCATCTAGAGCTGCAAAATACAGACTTTTCTGAAGGGCTGTGAGTAGATTTTCCTGTAACAATTCACCAATAACTGACGTGAACATACGACAACTGTTAATATTTGCATATGCACTTCTGAGATCAACATGTCTTTTTTCAAGTTTAACAAATGATTCAAATTTAGTAAATGAAAGCTCTTCTTTAGCGAGCAGATGAGCGATTTCAATCAGACGGTGAACTACAGCTCTGTCTTTTACTTCTGCTTCCAGTAGTGCATGTCCTATTGGTGTAGTTTTGTATATGGAGGCAATTGATTCTGGTTTTCGGTTGAGTGTAACAGCTCGTTTATGAGCATCACATTGACTGTGTTTTGCAACATTGTCCTTTTTCAAAGCTGTACCTCAGATGCCAACAATGAGACTTTCACTAAAATTTCTGCAGTACTTTAACTGGTCTGCCCATTTTTCACACAGGGAACATTTTACCCGGTCTACAAACTCACCCCCATTGTCTGTTTCATACACTAACCATTCATTGCAGTGATCAATCTCCTTTTTCCATTTTTCTACAGTGTGCCTCCTTACTTTTTTGGTGCTGGTTGCCATGGTTGCTGTCTGTTCTCTAGGTTCACGTAGCCGTGTGTGACACTGACTGACTCACTGAGTATGTAACAATAATAAAACAACTTGAACAAGAATATGTGTGTGCTTTTTTCCAGTGTGTATAATTTGTTGAAAGACATTTGACAATAAACATCAGGCTTCTAAATTCTGTCTTGTCGCTTCTTTCCTAGAGACACCACCCAGTGATTACTTGCAGCTGAATAGTTGTCAGGGGGTTGGGGGACACTGACTTACCCTCTAACTTAAACAGGAATTGGGGACAAATCTGTAGTTACCCTAGCAACACCGGGTCTGAGCCCTCTAACTTGAACGGTCTCAGAACCCGCGTTCCTACACAACATTGCAGAGCTGTGCAGGGCAGAAAATGACCATGGGGTTGGGGCTTGATTGACTGAGCCCTCCAACTTAAATGGACCAGTCAGTCAGTACCCACGCCATAGTACTAGTAACAAGTCAGAGCCTCTAACTTAAAATGGTCACTGACAAATCGCTGTCTGCACAGCTCTGCAGGGCTGATGACCAAATCTTGGTTTTATGGGGGGGGGTCAGACAACAAAAATACTAATAGACTGGACTTAAACACCAGTCATCAGTATGGCCGGCCCTGGAGACACTACTTGTCTCGCTCTGTCACAGCTGCTGGTTTTTGAATGTTGCGGTGCAGTCAGACTGTGGGCACCCTGAGCACAGCAAAGTGACTCATTACAAGTTTCAAATGCCAAAAGTGTAAAAGTCCGTTTGCTACACTGACCAAAACCCCCCAAATGTTTTCAGGCAGAGTTAGATTGCTAGCCTTACAGGCTTACCAAACAACACCCCTCATTCCACTGACTTCAAATATAATGTTTAGTACAACTGTTGGCTTTAGAATTTCACACAATTACTGTAATATTGTTTTTTTTTTTTTTTTAAGTCCAAAGTGTGTCAGCCTGCTTTTCCTGGCTTCGTTCTTCCTCCCTCAGAGCTTCTATTCCTGGCACTTTTTCTTCCCGATCCTCCTCCTCCTCCTGTTCCTGAGTCCCAGTCTACCACCGCCCAGTGGCTCCTTTTGGCTGCGCAACTTCAGTCCGCGTGCAGCTAGCTCAATTTGAACCTACAAACACAATGACAATTTGTCGGTGTTTGTATACTCACCTAATCTGATTAACTTTACAATCCCCAAGCTAGCTTGCCAAATGTAAGTTACCCTACCTTTCTGGAAAACTGGATGCAACTGCTGGCATAGGCTGGCCAGGCTGGTAATCGAGGAACCACTGCAGCAGCGAGCCCCTGCAAAACAACAGGACATTACACTCAGAGACTTGTTATTCAATCCATTTTTTCACTGAGGACAGTAACACACCAGTAACTTACCGCAGGTCCACCAGTTGGGGCGGGCTCCTCTTTCACTCTCTTGTTGTGCCACCAGAACAAGACAGTCGGGTCTAGTCACACCAACCTAAAAAAAAAAAAAGTTAAACCAAGATCAGACTCAATAAATTTGACCACCCTCCCCCCATAATAACTTTCACCAGCAACACAAAAATCCCCAAAACACCAGACGATCACTAGACTGTGCTCTACAGAGTAGCTCACTGGCGAGCTTAGTGGGCAGCTGCACACCTGATCCAAAATTAGTGGGAGTACCTGCCAGCAGCTGTGACTGGCACAAATCAAATGCATGCATGGACCACATTGGCTGGGCTGGAACCCTCACAACGACTCACTCTGTCTGAGCTCTTTTAAAGTTTATCCCAGAAAAAAACTTGAGGGCCACCACAGGGGTGACTAACTTGCCCTTCGAACACCACAGCCCACTGATGGCCCAGCCAGGCAACCATTTGGTGGTGAGTTCAAATGGCATTTTTATTCTGCCGGTCAGCAAAGTACTCCACTACCCCCATCCCCGGGCCTAGGTCATCAGGAGCTCATTCATCTGTGGGACAGAAATGTACATTTGATTGGCTGGGCAGAGACAGACTGCAACCAAGGCTCACTGAAATAACCCACATCCTCGACCCCCCCCCCCAGGCCAGAGGGCCATCCAGGAATAGAATCAAGACTGCCAAAATAGTAGCCTAAGTCTGTGCCCATACAGATTGCCTCCGCAGTCTGGAGTGGTATCTAGGAAAGTCCCCGTGCCTTGGCTCCCCACGAGGACCAGCCTAGCCTGTTCTTGCTTGGCTTGCACCGACCACTTCTTGTCTGATGGAGCAGTGAATCGTGCCCCCTTCCCAGGTGGGTGGCATGTGGGCTCGTCACGTATTGGCAGCCTCCCACCCCTCACCCCCAGGCAAGGGCTGGAGAAACTTCCCAAGAGGGATTTGAACCACAAAGAACTTAGCCTGTGTCTGAGCACACACAGATTCTTAATGTGTGTGCCCAGTGAGATTAGGGCCCAGCCTAGTTAGATAGGCACGCAGAAGTACACTGACCTCAGAGCCGGAGTTAGCACCTCCCCATCCCAGACTTTTTTGACTGTGTCACAAATGTGGGTGTCAGAGCTGCAGCTAGGTAGGCCGATGTGGCACACATCTCTCTCTCTCTCTCTCTCTCTCTCCTTCACCCAGCACTCATCATCGTTCGTCAGAGCGAGAGCAAGTTGGATCATCATTGGAGCAAGAGCAAGTTGCATCACCGTTACTGCACTCATGAAGTAGGGCGAGGCCGCGTGGGCAGTGATGGCAAGCCAAGGATAGGCTGCTGCAACTCACTGAGCGATCTCGCTAATGGAGGGCAAGGGCTGCAGTCACTTAAACTGTCTGGGAGATCCTGGACAGCACGGGAGTGGAGGACATCGCTTCAGGAATGGACATGTGGACTTCACTAAGAGCACCCAAAACACAGGCCTACAGCAAGCACCCCCCCCCCCCGGCTCTCGGATCTACCAGCCGTGCTCCCGTTAGCCCAAACTGACCCGATCAGATCCTGAGCAGCAGCAAGTCCATACAAGCCATACAAGGAGGCGGGTAACAATTGGGAACCTGCAGCAGACTCTTTGGCCACCCAACACATTACAACACAGGCCTTGACCCCCTTGCTACTCACATTTGCTGCCGCTGTCAAGTTCATCACTTTCTGCCAGCCCGACAGTCCTCCCACACACAGAATAATGAAACCAGCGCTGTCACAAAAAACAGTGTTTTCTCAGAAAACCCACCTTTTTGTTCTCTCGATTTGATTTCCTCTCTCCGGACCACGGTGTTCAGCTGCAACTCTGCCAATCTCAGCAACTGAGTCACACTGCTGGAGTCACGTTTTTGCATCTTTCCCTCTTTGGAAGCACGGTATTATGCAGCCAATCACAACTACAGCTGGGCAGAGCTAAGGGCACAGTGACACCCATTTTAGCATGATACATATGTACGGAGGCAAAATCATCCCTAAAATGACATCTGATGGTGTAAAAACATGGAAAAAATGGATCGCACTTTTTTGAGATCCATTCCACATTTTGAGTCGCATAACCCGCCGGATTGCATCGCAAAATGCGATGCGATACCGACTATTTAAAACCCTGTATTACTTATTTTATTTTATTTATTTATTTATTTATTATGTTGATTTCTCTTATTTTGTTATTGTAGTGTATGGTGCCCTGAGTCTCCATGGAAGGGTGCCTAATTAAATACAACTGCTGCTGTTTGAGTGTTGTTAAAGTGTGGAACTTTTTTTGTGGGAACACAGGTAGGGGTTCTGGTTTCTAGCAAATGTATGTACAGTTTATTTTTGTGAACAAAGTGCATACCTAAGCTTTGTTTGTGAGAACCAGTTTAACTGCATGATTGATAAAACAGATGTTTAATGAGACCTTGCCAAAATTGGGTATATAAAAAAAAAAAAAAAGGCGGGTGGGGTCAAGCTGTTGGTGTATGAGACAGAGGGGAAGAAAACTGGCACGGTCAGGAACACCGAAAGGCAGAGGTTCTTTTATGGTACTATCCCAAAAGATTGTTCCATTTGTTATTTTCCACCTAAGATGGTACTTAGCTTGAGGAAAGCAAAATTATTTTGCATATTCTGTATTAATTTTTTTCTTTTGCATATTTTCTCTTGTAAGTTCTTTCTTTTTTAATTCTTGCAAATGATTAATATGCTATGTAACAAAAAGTAGTCTTTATCATTACAACACTTTTGACCATTTTACGAGTGTTATAATACTCCATTCCGAGTGTGTGTGTTACTGCTGTAATAACTTCACTTCCTGGGTGGTTGTAAAATCCTCTGCTGCACCTCAGGCCTTAAACCCACCCAGGTCACTCAGATATTACAGTATTGCCACGCACCCGACTGTGAGTAATTTTTTACATATGTAATGAGCCATGACAGGGTATGCATTATGTAAGCAATAACCCACGAAAGGGTGTGGGGTTACTAGGATTATACAATGGGCATTAAAATCAAGCACACATCCTGTAATCTCATTGGCTACCTGGCACTCCTCTCCCGTTGTAAAAGCTACAATCACCCCACGGGAAGAGGTGCCAGCCGCCAGTAAGCCGCATCAAGGGCCCCCTGAAATCAATGCGACCATCACAAACACAAAACCCTGCACTGGCCCGGTGGCGCTGGACGCCACACCTCATGCCATGCTGGCGAACTGGGCTCAGGAATGAGCCCGGGGGGTCGGCAGGGAGGGAAGAGATCGATCGTCCGCAGGGCTGCTCTCTCTTCGCATGGGTGGGATGGGGATACGACCACTCAAAGAGCGACCTCTGGCGGTGGCCGGAGGTAGCCCAAAGCAGCGTCGTGGCGTATGCCTGGGGGGTGGAGCTGTGGCAGTACGTTGCCATGACAGCCGGGTTCCACAGGGGATCTTGCAGAAAAAGGAAAAAAAAAACCTCATCGCCGATAGGCGAAGGCGTCTCCCTCCACAGGCCACACTCCCATACACGGTCTCAAAGCTCAGGCTGTTCCCCCCGGCCCCTTGACGCAACACTAAGAGAAAGTGCACCCTGGTGGGGCGGCCTGCCCTGGAGGGTAGACCCGGGGATGCCTGGAGTCCGAGAGAAGCCTGTGGAACACAGAGACACATTGGGAGGTAGAGACTGGGGATCAGGAGGTCGCTGGAGAGAGTTTGGAGGTAAGGGTCGAGAAAAAGAGTTCGAACCCCCCCCAAAAAAAAACAAAAAAAAACCCCACAAAACCAGCAAAAAACACCGACAGTCACAGGGCAAAACCTCCACAAAGCCACGATGTTGCCGTCCCCAGTAAACAATACAAAAAAAGTCCACAAGTTTCAAAAATGTAATTCAGCTATGAATTCAAAAAAACAAACAAACATGTTGCTCTTTCCCCTGGCTCTCTTTCCACTTCACTTTCAGACCCCTGCTCTTTAGTTTGTCAGCAACACTGTAAAAAAAACATCCCACAACTAAATTACCTCTCTTCACTTTTGCTCTGTTTAAATATGTACCACAGCTTACATTGCTGGACTCTGGACCCGCGGTTTCCTCGAGCCTCTGTTTTCCCCAAACTGTAACCACTAAGGGTATCTGTTTGCCCACTTGCTGACACCACTGCACATGCGCATACCTACCAACAAAGCACTATTTTTCCATGCTAATAAAAACTAATAAAACATCTAAACCAACTTATTTTTTTCTTTCTTTTTCACACACAAAATATACAGATGTTCATTGTATAATCGCAATATATTTATTTATTTATTTATTTATTGAAATTTGTTGACCGGGTAAGCCCACTGAGACAACAAAGTCCCTTTTTCAGGGGCGACCCGGAATTAATTACAGATAAGAGACACAAGAGCATACAATTGACAAAAATAGTACAGTTAATTGCATAGGTACATACCTGTTCTGTAATACTACCTAGGTAGTATTAGAAACAGGACAAAAACTGGTCAAGACTAAGGAGTGTAAGGGGCACCAGCAATTCATGTGCAACAGCACTGATTAACTACCATTAAGTGAGATTTTAGGGCCGTTTTGAATGAGTACAGAGTAGAGCAGTTAGCCACGGCTGCAGGTCGACTGCTCCAGAGTGACGGGGCAGAAATGGCAAAGGACCTGTCACCAGCTCGGGTTCGAGTCCTGCGGACTTCCAGGACGGGATGGGCAGAAGACCTTGGGTCACGTTTAGCTGATTTGTATAGGAGAAGTCCATTTAGGCTCGGAGGAGCCGGAAGCTTGGCTGTTTTGAAGGTCAGGCAGAGTGTGTAGGGAATGCAAGCCTGGCCTCAAGTGATGGCCAGTTCAAAGAGATGAGGACATTGAAGTGGTGATCACGGAGGTGGGCAGAGGCTGCAAAGCAGGCAGTTTTGTGATAGAGGACTCTGAGTTTGTTGAGATCCGGGCCCCAAAGAGGTTGAAGTACGGGAGCACCATAGAGAAGTACTGGGAGAATGGTACCAGTGGTGATAGCCATTCGGGCTTCCCTGGAGAGGAATCCTCCAAGTCTATGTAAGAGGCCAATTCTTTGATGGAGGATTTTGGTGGTAGCCTCAATGTGCAGGCTTAGGGTTGGCTCCTGATCCGGGTGCACTCCAAGATATTTTGTGGATGCCCGAACCTCAAGTGGAGTCCCGCTGGCAGAGGAGATCTGTAGGAGGTTTAATCTATTGGCTCCTAACCGCTTGGAACCAAAAAGCATGGCCTTGGATTTCTTGAGGTTAAGGACTAGTTTCATGTCCACTAGCCACTTTTCCACCTCTCTGAAGTCCTTATTGAGGTTCTGGCCTAGTTGACATAAGTTCTTCGAACTCCTGTAGATAATGGCATCGTCTGCATACGGTTGGATTTTGGCCCCACCACAATGCTTTGGCATGCTATTGATGAAAATAGTAAATAGCAGGGGCCCAAGGATGGAACCTTGGGGGGACTCCTTGGCGCACTGGCTTAATTGTAGAAGGTGTGCCCTTCCATTTTACCAGCTGCTGCTTTCCACAGAGGTAATGATGAAACCAGGAGGAGGCAAGTGGATCAAGTCCGAGGTGCTGAAGACGGGAAACAGTGGCTGCACCTTGTGGCCAAACGCCCCAGGGTGTGGATAAATCCTGGCATCACCAACACCCTCTCGTGGTATATTGCTTTAATTAATCAACACCCTGGGTGTGTTGTGAGGCACGAGGGCGAAGCCCGAGTGTCCTCACAGCACCCAGGGTGTTGATTAACCCCCAGTAACCCCACACCCTGTCGTGGGTTATTGCGCTTATAACATGGGCTCTGATAACATCCACAAATTTTATATTGTTTTTGTTGCATTTAGAAAAGTTACTGTCTCATTATGGTATGCTTCCACAACTCATCAAAGTAGTCCGTGGATTAATTGCCTTGTTTCCGTTACTTTTGGTCACTGTAATATACAACTTTATGTGAAATAAATACAAAACACTGATTATTTTGTTCCTCTTCTTATTTATTCACAGGAAGCTCGCTTGGTTCTCTTGCCGTTTTCTAGATATGCACCTTGGTTGGTTCTGCTGTTGCATCGCTTGCGAGCATTACTTGCCATTCTGGACCATTTTTTACAGCAGGACAATATTCAGTCCAATCCAATTTCAGTATTACTGAGAATAACAACATTTTTTGTCGTCCTTACCGCTCCTTTCTCTGCAATAGTGCCCCCCCATGGCTTTCCCCAAACCCTGCTGCCGCTGTCACTCCCTCCATGGCTTCCCTATAACCTTCCTGCCGCTCTCCTCTGAGCGCTCTCTTCATGCTCATGTCGGTCCTGTCTCTTCTCCCGGTGCCCTACACCTGCCGCCTCTTCTGTGGCACCTCATAGCCCTCTCCTTCTGTATTCTGCAGTTGCCTGTTTCTCACACCACCGCCAGTCACCTCGTGAACTGCTCTCTTCTCCCGCTCCCCCAACCTGGGCTAGCTGTCTCCTGCTGCTCTCCACAACAGGTACCATTTTTAAGGTGCTCTCAAATCCCCTGTCTCTCCTCGCGCTGATCCAAACCTGCCGCCTCTACAGCAGCACCTCACAGCCATGTCCTCTCAGTCCCCCCCCCCAACTAACACGGTGACAACTATGCTGTCCACTGCGCTCTGTCTTCCCCGCTCTCTCCTCCCAGTGGCCCAACACTGCTGCCTCTTCTCTGGGACGTCACTGCCCTCTGCTCCCGCTCTGCACAACCTGCCAGGACACGAAAACACATCTAACTACAGTGTCCGCCACTGCGGGTGGGTGGGAAACATTACAGCGTACCAGTTCTGGGACTCTAGTGTAGCACATGCCGACCGTGGAACCACTGGTACAGGAGGGAACAACCCACTACTGCTGCCCAGCATAGAAACAACACTAAATATTTAATGCATTGTCAGGTAACATCTTTCAGCCAATGAAATGTCGTCTAGATTTTTTGTTGCCTTTTTATAATTGTATATGTAATGTAGTTTATTTTATAGATTTGTGATTAAAGTTAGGAATACTTCTTAAGATGCGTGAGTGTTAATGTAATACATGTATTTAGTGTTCACTGTTTGCAATTTAAAACCTTTCAATAAAATCTTGTTGACAAAAAATATGTACACTGACTGAAACGCTTGAAAGAAAGTGCTGTTGTGAACCTCTGAGGTAGCCTTAAAGGACACTGTCAATCTGTTTTGCATCATATTATTTCTAGTTAAAAACCCACATTTTATGATAGCTTACCTTGTCTAAAATTCATTGTCATTGCTGTTTGTTTTGTCTGTCTCCTTTTTTAGTAGAATTGAAATGCATGGTAATGACAATTGTATATTTTTTTTATAAGCAACTTTGTTTTGTTTACAGACCTGGATCTGTTATTTATTTATTTATTTTTATTATTTTTTTTTTTCAAGGTGTTGACCACAACATACATGGCAGTATATACAGTATTTCAATACAATACATAAACAGTAAATGAGTATTTATCAGAAGACATCAATTTACAGTAGTCAGTGGGATGGTAAGGTTACTATTATTATATACGAGTTTCAAGTTAAAGCACGGGGAAGGTAAAGTCACATCTCTATGACTGTTTTACTCTTTAGTTTAACTTGGATTGTATATATCCTTTTCTGTCTATATCTGTATTGATATTCCCTACTAAACTATTTCAGAATCTTTTAGAGCTATATATTGTATCCATTTCTGCCACTTTAAAGTGTGAGCTAGGACACCACTCTGTAATTCTGCATTAAAATTTTCAGTTTTATATACATCAGACATTATCAATTTCCAATCTTTTATCAATGGAACTAGACACGTCATCCAGCGTCTCGTTATGTATTTCTTGGCTGCAATAAAGCAGATTGGTAATATGGTTCAACCCCATGAGGGAGTATCCTGGATCTGTTCTTACTGCATACTTCCTGAACATTAGAAGCACCCCATACAGTGCAGTCACTCATGAGGCAGTAGCCACCTAAACGCCCACTGCCTCATGAGAGGCTAGACTGTGCTGTGGGTGTTACCAAGTCCAGGAAAGATGCAGTTAGAGCTGATCAAGGAATGTAAACAAACCTGTGTTTGTGTGGTAACACCAGTATGGTGGGCAGCCTGTTTTTCACTTTTTAAAAGAAAAAAATAATCAGAATCAAACTACCAGCTACATCAGCAGTCATTACAGAATATTGGGAGTCATAAAATGTGTTTTTTAAACAAGGGACACTTTGAGGCCTAAGGAGGTTGACAGTGTCCCTTTAAGATGGGCATGCTAATCTTATTAGTTATTTATTTGAGAAACATAATACATCCTGATACAGGGAAGAGATCTGGGTAAAGTTTAATGAGACAAACCCACACTCTACATGGGGTACAAGTAGTCTGCCTTGGTTTGATACAGGGGGACTGATGGCTGGGCTCAAAGGGTCCAGGTGTCCAGGGCATGCCACCTTTCCAGAGAGCCAAGTGTGGGTGCTGGACTTTGTATGGGGTGAACCATCATGGAGGTCCACGTCCCCAATGTGCTGGCTGGGTGCCAGTGAGTGGTTAGTCACTTTTTGTTAATGTATGAATGAAAACACTAGTTTCCATGGTGTTATGAGCTTGTAATTCCATGTTTGATATGTTCCTCATCAAATATGAGTGCCAGTGTTCCACATTTTCCCATATTTTGAGTGTCTCACACTTCAGTGACAAAAGGTTGAGGTATGAATTAAAAAAAAAAAAAAATCTTAGTGGCTTGGTGCTGACTGGAAAAGTGTGGTCCATTGTCTTTCTTGCACACCTCCTGTCCAGGGGAGTGTGACAGGGTGGAATAGGACCCTGTCACAGATGTTATGGAGAAAGTGTTTAAATGCAAGGATCCTTCCTTTTCTGTCTCTTGTCTGTCTGGTTGCGCAAGCAAATTTTCCTGCGAGACCTCGGACTTGATCAACCCGACCGTCTCACAGTTCTTTGCCTCTCACTGTCTCTCAGTTTTCTCTTGCTGTCTGTTTTTTCTCCCTTGCATATCTAGATCCACAAATATAAAAATATATACAAATCAGTATGTGGAAATGTAACTGATGTTGGGATTGTTTTTTGTTTAGAAAATATATAGTGTTACTGTTGAAATGCATATTATTATAATTAGAGATTACAGTAACGAGCTGTTGGAAGCTGGAGGTTACCAGAGTTCAATTTTTAAGCCTTTTGCAAAAGCTCTGCAAAAGGGGGCCTCAACTCAAGAAGTACACTGTATTCTAGCAGCTCCTGCCTGATATTTACAAAAGCAGGATGCTTGCTAAGGATGGGGGTTGAAAGGACTTATAAGAGATAAGCTGCAACTGCAAAAAAGAGTAGAAGAAAAAGGGACACAGAGACTGAAATAAAAACACTAATTTCTCCTCTGTACAAAGTTATTATGAACAGGTTTATTTTTTTTTATGTTACTGCTACTGTAAATAAATATTTTTGGTGAATTCTACAGCTGCTTCTGGTTTTCCCTATGCTTCCCGAATCAATGAGTCCCTTCACAGTCTAATCCCCACCTTCACATCTGTTAAGTACTTGCCCCAATTTGCCAAGGACAAATCTGCTCCAGTGCCACTCTCCTTACTACGGCAGTTTCTTGCAAAATGGCCTGGCTTATTACAGTTATAGCTGATAACGTCTTTGGGCACAGATTGTTACCCCCACCAGAGTTCTTATCAGGCTTGGAGTTTAAATGGGGGGAATAAGTGTGTCTTACCGGTGCTTGGCTGTTGCCTCGTTGCTGACTGTGCGGTGTCCATATTGCTGTAGCAAGTTGGGACCCACATAAATAAATAAATAATAATAAACTTATTTATAATAACTGTGTACAGAGAAGAAATGAAATAGTTTTTTTTTCTTTCAGTCTCTGTGTCCCTTTTTCTTCTTTTTTGCAGTTGCAGCTTAGCTCTAAGTTATTTCAACCTCAATCCTTAGCAAGCCTCCTGTTTTTGTAAATATGTGGCAGGAGCTGCTAGAACACAGTGTGCTTCTTGAGTTGAGGCCCCCTTTTTGCAAAGTTTTTGCAAAAGGCTTAAAAATTGAACTCTGGTAACATCTACAGTAGCTTCCAACAGCTTTTTGCAGTCGTCTCAAATTATAATTCTATACATTCCAACAGTAACACTATATATTTTCTAAACTAAAGAGATCCCAACATCAGTTACATTTCCACATGTTAATTTGCATATATATTTTTATACCAGTGGATCTAGGTATGCAAGGGAAAAAACAAACAGCAAGAGAAAACGGAGAGACAGTGAGATGCAAAGAATTGCAAGACTGTCGGGTTAAGTCGGAGATCTCGCAGGAAAATTTGGTTGCGCAACCAGATAGACAAGACAGAAAAGGAAAGAGCCTTGCATTTAAACACTTTGACCATAACAGCTGGGACAGGGTCCTATTCCACCCTGTCACAGGGAAGGAGCACATTTCCTTCTGCTGCATGACCGTCCCTGGTGACCCAGCTAAGAAGGACTGGTGTGTGGGAAGGAATGAGTGGTCCCTTATGGAGCAGCTTTGTAACACCAATTATGCACCCATTTGCTCAGTAGGGCATGTAGGGGAGTTCCAAAAGAGGGAGTGGGGCTTACCCACACCTCTGATGGCCCTGCTAGGCAAAATACAGTGCACTCCAAAGGAGCATACCTTGTGGGAGGGATAAGGGGTAGGGTTTATTTAGTTTTTGTTTTCCAGGTGGGTACACTAGACAAGAGTATTGCATGTCTTCTTGCACGACCCGGGAGAGTACAGACAGGAAACAAAACAGAGTACAGACAAAACTGGCAATTGTTAATGACACAGCATGAAATGAAAACAAAGCAAAACATAACAGTTTACTGACCAGGACCAAGCCATTTCCGAGGAGCCGAGAGAGACAGATAACAAAACATTAATTACTTGCACTAGATGGTGAAACAATATTAACTAACATCTAGATGGTGAAGTAAGCATTAAGCCACGACGAAGGTGGCATCTAATGCTGGATTGATGTATGGGGGGGGTGGCCCGAAGGCCAAGGGCCACCACCTGTCCCCATGCATCAATCTCATTAGATGCCACCGGCCAGATAACTAATGTGCTTATAACATGGGCCGCGGGTCGGTGGAGGCATCTGGAGGGGGCCCAGTCTGCGAGATGGACAATGAGAGCCGGAGGGGCTGCGATAGTTGTCAAGCTGTACTTCGCCGTCACACGATGGTGCATAGCACTAAATATGTACAGATGTGGTCATTAGCAGTTGTCCCTGGAGTCGCGTGGCTCGCTCCGGCCAACATCACTTACCCACTTCTGTCCACTTCGGTGCGGGTATTCTTGTCATACCCACCCCGGGAGGTCTCCGGTGAAGGGTTTAAGCGCCGCGAGGAGGAGGATTCCACTTGCGCTGTGCATGCCGGGGGGGGGCTTCACTTCCTGCTGCCTCCTGCACACTGCTCCGCCGCTGCGCTGCTCCTGGGTCTGCCCTGCGCGCTCTCACTGGCGAGCTGCTGCCTCTCGCGGATGTCTGCCACGAGTTCTGGTCCCTCTTGCCCGTTTCCGCCCTTGGATGCCTACTGGGGCTGGCGCTCCTCTCGCTACTCGGCTCGCTCGGCCACAGGACCCATTGCTGCTAACCTCGGGGTCTGGCTGCTCGCGGTACTGCCTCAGCGGGCACTGCATATAACATAGGTTAATGCCCGCTCCGGCTGAGGTCCTGTGACGCTGTTCCTCCTATCGGTGCTGCCGATTTGCGCCGTGGGATTAATGCCATGTTACAAACAGTATTAACTAACATCAGGCTTAGACACCTTTGAAATAGGTAACAGCTATGATAGGATTAGAGAGAGGATGGAACATGCAGAGTGCTGGAAGTTTAGGGGAAAAAGTAAGTGCCATATAGGGTAGAAAAGCTGCTAGGAGTACGGCTCAAGTTTTGGAAGAGGTGCAAACAGTAGAATCCATTAGGGAGGCACGAAGACCCAGTTTAAGGGCTTGGTGGGATTCGGTGAGTTTGGTGTGTTACAGGGAGGAAACGTGGAGGGTGGTCCTGGGACAGATGACGTCCCCTCATCCTCCTTGGCCTGTCTCCTTCTTACCAGCTCCACCCTCTGGTCTCCCATTTAGTTGAGTGGAATATGTCCTCGGAGACCTGGTCCTCCTCCTGAGTTCCCTTCTGTGGGTGATTGACACATTTTACTGGTTTGGGGGCTGGAGTTAGGAGTGTGTGAAGGCAGGAAAAGAGTATCAATTCCAAGGGAGAAAAAGGGACCGGGGGAGGGAGAGGGGGACAGAGAGACAGAGAGACAGAGGGAAGGAGGATCCCATCTCAGGTCTAAGGGTGTTAGAAGGCATTAAAAAACAAACAATTAAATTTGTGGCTGCCAATCTGTACGCACAGCAGTGTGGTTACTGTTCGCAATGCCGGTGACCTGTGTTCAGGAACGAGCACGGGGCGCCAGCTGGGAGGAGGAGGATCGAGCATTCAGGAGGACGCTCTCCGACGGGGAAGGAGGGATGCTGCCTTTGCTCTTCCACTGCCACCTGGGCACCCACAGGTGGTGGTGCAGCTAGGAGCAGTTAACTGGAGGGACGGACGCAGGTGGGTACCGCACACCATGCATGGTTCCGTGCTTGTTTATGCGCACCTCTCGATGCCAGCACCTGAGTGGGAGGGACCTAGAAAAATCCAGGAAAAAGAGACGGGGCCCCGGCAGAGATGCTCACTGGCAACATGACACTCCTCCAGCTGGGCTGGTCTGGCTGGCGCAGGGCGAGGTCCCGTCTCCCCCTAGCCCGTGGCAACCGGGTAAGGAGATGACATGTGGAGGCTGGAGTTGGAAGGCAATCCCACAAGATGTTGGGTGATGAGGCTGGAGGAGCCAGGTGAGCCAGGGGACCTGAGGGGGGGGGGGGTTAGTGGCACACGTTTATTGACTTTAGTCGTTAATTTCAAATTTGTGATAATAGCTTTTTTTTTTTTTTTTTTTTTTAAATATGTGAGAGAGTTAAAAATACACCAGTGAATCTGAGTGTCAAAAATATATTATTGATAGAAAAACAAACTTGAAATGTTTTGCCTGTACTATATGGGGCAGCAACATTTGGGAAATGCGGTGAATTTAGAATTTTCTGGTGGGGACACTATATTTTTAACCGGGGATTTCTGCTTATTATAGCGATCATACCTGGCAACCTCTCAGCATTAAAGTGCATAGCTCTGAAACTTTCAAAATTCAGAGCAAATGGCCAGAATGTGTAGCACTTATTTTAAAGAATAATATGTCTTAAGAAAAGTGGGCCCATATGTTTGGTGTGAAGGACTGTTTTTTCAAGTCAGTTCAGTGTTTTAATAGTTTGTATATCGAAAAATTAGCTCTGCTGGCTGTCCCGGTAGCACTGAGGGTTGAGGCGCTGGACGCCACACCTCGCTCCACGCCGGCGGCCCGGGTTCGGGAGCGAGCTCGGGCTTCCGGGGCTTGGCCAGGGGGAGACAGGCTGGAGCGTACGGCTCACCTTCTCCAGGGGAGGGAGGGTTCTCTATCCCGGCAAGCGGCGACCTCTGGCAGAGGCTGGGGGCGCGGTGGCAAGTTGGGATCCTAGGGGCTGGATTGGTTGTGGAAGTAGGTCAGCAACCAGTCAGCCTCAGGACTATAGGGAGGGAGAAGGGATGTTGCTGACATCGGCGTTCGCGCCTTGACGTACAGGGCCTACGACGTCCCGCAGGGAGAGAAAGTGGAAATACACCCACTGGAGCCGAGAAGACAGAGTGCCGAGCTGGGGTCTTTATGTGCCAGAGCCAAGCCTACAGCCCCGCGGACCCTGACACGTGCAAGATTCGGGGGATTGCCCCCACCCTGACCCTGCCGGGGGGGGGGAATCCGCGGCAGAATGGAGGAACCTGGGTACTGGCAGGTAACGCTCTGGCAGAGACTAGGCTTAATGGGCGATTCCTGATGATGCAGGTCCAGTGGGTAGTAGGTGGGGATAAATTGTGGTGGTGGTGGGGAATAGCTCTGACATTTTCAGATTTTCAGATTTATAGTGTCAGTGGCTCAGTAGGTAGCACACTCGCCTCTGAGGCTGGGAGATCAGAGGGCTGTGGGTTCAGTTCCCACATCTGGCACTTGGGTTAATATCCCAGTACTGACACTGTAGTGCAGCATGAGGGGTGCTGCACTTCTGAGGTGCCGTCTTTCGGATGAGACGTTAAACCGAGGTCCCATCTGCCTGGATTGGTGGTAGTTCAGGTGGATGTTAAAGATCCCATGGCACTTATCGAAAAGAGTAGGGGAATTTCCTTGGTGTCCTGGCCAAATTTCCCTCATTCACTAAAAATACCACCAACAGCTTAATCAGGTTCAAGGTCAGTTGGCATTCATCTGTATTCCCCTCCCCCGGGTCGTGCCTGAAAATAGGCAGGATTTGTCTAGTGCACTTACCCGGTCAACAAAAGCTAAATAAATAAATAAATAAATGAATTTTGAAGAACAGTAGATCTTTGCTGAGCAAGGGTAAATGTGAGTGTAAAATTCATAATGCTGTACGAAATTGATAGAAGTTGTGAAGTACGATACTGACTGTTTAATGAAAACATTACGACTTTGTCTGCCATTGTTGTTTATTGATTTTTCTTTTTCTGTTTGTTTTTCAGATCGGTTATATTTTGCCACATTGAGAAACAAGCCTAAAAGCACAGTAAACACTCATTATTTTTGCACTGATGACGAATTTGTGTATGAAAAGTAGGTTTCAGCTTTTATTATTGGATAATTTTGCTTTTTATTTTTTCGGGGGGGGGAGATGCAGTTTAGTTATTTAAAATATTTAAAATGTATCAACAATAATTTCTAGAGTTAAAGTACTGCAGTAGTTTTCATTGAAAGAATGAGATTGTTACTCAGTCAGTCTGAAGTGCACGCATCATAAACCCTGCACACAAATCTGAAATAGTTGGGTGGCACAGTGAAATAATCCATCACTGGTGCTGTGGCATTATTTTCTGCTCTGTTTCCTTGTAGCCGCCCCAGTAGCTTTGAATAGGGCTAGTGGACATTCATTCTTTCAATTCTAAAGAAGTCTTGGATTTTATTTTGTTATGGCCTAATTGTATCAAAAATGTCTTGTGTTACAAATTTTAGAATTGAGATTCAGAATTTAAAAAAAAAAAAAAACAGACAGAAGTTGCTTGTTCTTACACATTACATTTCTCCAGAATCATTGTGGTTTCAAACCCTAACTTTACAAGGATCATCGAGGTTGTAAAGGGCCTCCCCCACTCTGTTTTGTAGAATGAAACCCTGAGGGAACTTTCTTAAGGTTATTACAACCTCCGGAGTTGCAAGGGAAAGCCTAGGGGTCCTATTTGTGACCTCTAACCAAACTTGTATACCCAGTTCTGCTTTATTTGTCAGAATGTGAGCCTGATTTTTGATTTACTGAGCCAGGCTCCCGGTGGCAGTTTTATGTGCTGTGATAGTTAACAAGGAGCTGATAAATGCTGACCAGTGCCTCTGAGGGGTGTTTCTTATTGTACACTGTCATCTTGTGTGGTTTGGGGGAGAGAGCCGTAGCACTCAGTGGGTCTGGCTGCCCATGCATAAACCTAGGATTCGATGGCACATAAGGACTCCTTGGCCCACCCAGTCTGCCCATTTTTATTTTTCCCCACCTACAGTGTCACCGCAGACCCTGCTTACTCTCCAGTTCCCCACACACACACACACACTCTTGTGCAAGAGTTACAAGATTACTTTTTTACTATAAGAGACTTCCCTTGGAGGCACAGTAAAGTCACTATAAATTGCTACAATTACTCTGAGTAATTTGTAATAGATTTTATGTTCCATTTTATTATTTATAATAATCAGTGTAATGCCACCCCCTGAAGTGGTACGCCCAACGGATTTAATGTCACTGCAGGAGACAGTGTATGCAGGATAAGAGGTCCTGCAGTTCTGAGCTCCTTGAAGTCACTAGCGATTTTATCACGACTTTAAAAAAACAAACAAACCTTGAATTCTTGTTCAGTGTTCTTAAGATGGAAAAAGCAGCTCTTCAAGAAATAATCTTTATCATGGATTTCCATTTATGTGACTGGATCCAGAAGCACTAGGACCCCATGGGAGCAGATTTTTTTGCAGGGAGTGAGTGGGCACCTGCCTACCTACATGTGGTGTCACGTGCAAGTCAGTAACAGTTTTCTCAGCTCCCTCACTCGCCTAAGTTCTGTTCTTCCCACCGTCGAGTGCACATCATGGGAGCAACAGTGCCTCAGTGTTGCCACTGACAAGTTTTCAAAAGTGCATTACCACTTTAAAATACTTTCTCAGTGCCTTTTCTGTTTATTTATTTTTTTCTTTCCACGATCCCGAACTCTGAGAAGAAGGGGGCTAAGTTGTTGGAAAGTCTGACAGCCTCCCATTATGCATTGGTGGCCCTGTGGGAGACGCATGGCTGAGACGGATTGGCATAAGTGTTGTGTGGCCTTTCATGGCCCAGAGCACAGTATGAATGTTTGCGATGCCTGCTTCTCAATGGATCGCCGTCATTTAGAATTCCGTGCACAGAGTGGGGTTGTCTAATACTAACCTTTGGAGGCAGACATCGCACGTGTGTGGCCAAGGCAAGGACATTGGGCTTTCCCCAGAGCCTCTTCTTGGGACCTGAGGCATCGGAGTCCCTAGTGGGTGGGTCTGGTGAACAGTTGGCTCTTTCTGGGTGGCAGGTATCTCTGGTGACGAGGCTGAAGCTGCACACCCGGTCTATGTGGACAACTTTATCTCATCTTCTGGCTTCACCTGTACTGCTGTTACTGTTTAGTGGTGACAGGTTGAGCAGCACCAGAGACACCGTTAGGTTTCAGAGGAGGGAATGGCACCTGGGCTGTTGTCTGTCCTGTTGCTGAGGTGGGGGTTATTTTCCCCCAGTGCCACTAGTTACACCTAAGGGGATGATGTTGCTGACAGTGGACGTAACAACGGCCATGGTGCCACTCCTGGACCCAGCATGGGCGCGACGCTAGAGACAGTGTTGTCCCTAACCTTGAGGCCATTTGCGGTACTGGGAATGGCTCTGGGGTTGACACTGGAGTCAACGCCGCCAAGCTCAGCACTGAGGGCAGTGGCAATGGGGATGATTGTGTTTTCAAGGATGTCATTGACTGTGAGCCCGGAGTCTGATGGTGGCCCGGCATCGGAGTTCTCCTTGGGGCCACTAGATGACACTATCACCAGTGAGGACTGCGGCCACCCTGCGGGGACTGTATGACTACGCACTCCTCACTTTGGTGGTTCCTCCCATGGGTACTGATGGAGTCACTTCTCTGATGTAGGAGGACCCTTTCTGGGTTACTCTGCCAGGTCCTTCTGTTGGGCGAGGCCCCTGAGCAGTTCTGCAGCCCAGGTAGAGGCCCACAAGTCACTGTGTTGTCCCCCCTCTGGGGCTTCACTGCTTTCTGGAGAGGTTGCCTGCATTCATAGGCCCTGAGGGGCCACTAACATGGGAGCAACACATTGAGCTTGTTGGTGCCCTAGATAACTTTCATAGGGCCTCTGACAGGGCCCAGTTTTGGCCCTTCTCCCCGGCAGCAGCCCCTGGAGTCGGTGCCTCATCTCCATCGATATCCTCGTCAGAAGACTGAATCATCCTTCCACTTGTTTTCAGCTGCTGAGTATGCACTGTACAAGTGATTTGGTGGAGAGGCTCCAGGCACTTGACCTAGGCTCGTACAGAAACCGTGATCTGGTAGCTTTGGCGTTTGGAATCCTTGGGGTTCCCAGTGTCAGCACAGTTGTCATTCCTCCATGGCCTGAGATCTTCATGGAAGCATCAAGGGCAGTGTTGAGGCATCCTCTCTCTTTTCCACCTGGCCCAGGGACCTCCTCATGCAGTATTGTGCGCCTACATGGTCTGCTGGTGCAGTACTTCACCCCATCTTCAAGGCTTAAGGGTACTGCAGACCCTGTCAGCTTGTCTTGTATGCAGTCGACCTCCAGAGGCAGACCCCACTCAGCCTTCCATGAGGGGATGTAGTACCATGCCAGGATGGGTGAAGTACCGCACCTGCAGACCCTGTAGGTTTGTGATACCACATGAGGAGGCCCCTGAAGGTGGGTGGACAAGACAGGGCAGGAATTTTTTTATCTTTTTATTATTATTATTAGTATTATTAATATTATTATTTTAGCTATTTTTTCCCTCGTTTTTGCCCACCCTCACGTCCTTGGCATGAGCGTGCGCTTGTGTCATCCCACCCTACTGGTTGCCCATTACCTGCCTGGACCGCCACCAGACCTGCCACCTGGAGGCAGTGGGACTGCGGAGAGCAACCCCAGGAGAGGAGAGGAGAACTGTTGTTGGGTAGCTTGATCCTGCTCAATCTCCCCCAATGCCAGCTCCTCAATGACACGAGTCCATTCCCCAACCCAGCTCGGCGGTGTGGCACGACGTAAGGCATCCAGCATCTCAGCCCTCTGTGACACTGGGCTGGCTTCGGGGCAGGAAGGTTTTTATCTCACCACATGTCCTCATATGCATCTCTGCACACCAGGCACATCTGGTGACCTTCAGTCATTACCAGTGGTTGCAGCTAGGTCATTTCTTAATTGCCATGCCTCAGTGTGAGTCAGTCAGGCAAGTCATTAGCCTTTCTTTTTTGATATCACATTTATTTCCCGCTGCCGGCAGGGCTTGGTGATGGTAGTACCAACCATCCGTGCTCTTGCTGCATGGCAGTGGGGGCTTGATATTTTTTTCCTTTTAAATTTCCTTTTGGTCCCTGAAACCCCACCCCGGAGGATGCTGGCATGAAGAACAAGAGTCCAGGCTGTAGACATGCTGACGCATGTGTCAGCCACGCACCTAATGGCCGCCTCCTCCCACACTGTGAGTCCTGTGCCGCTGCCCATGCTTCCACAGGTGGTGGTAATAGGATGGTGTGACAGCCCTTCCCTCCTCCTATGGTACGCTCAAACTTCTTCCCTCCGTCTGGCCCTCTATGACCCAGGCTCATTCCTGAACTCAGGTCAACGATGTTGTTTTGTGGGCGGTGGTGCTACCGATAGGCCAGACAAACCATTATACTTTTCTGCTTGGGGCCTGGAGGTAGCTCAGCACTAGTCAGTAGTATTGTACAATGCCAGTGAGATGGCCTCCAGGCTAGCAGGAACTGCAGTCTGCCTTAGGCAGATAGCATGGCTCTGCCTCTACTGGCTGGCACCTTTGGCCTGGTGTAAGTGCTTCTCACATTTCCAGGGGGCTCATTTCTTCTTCCCTAGGGTCAGACAGGAACTGTATGAACAGCCTTCTGCTCCCCGGCCACAGGAGCCTTCATCTGGCCCGGACCAGACTCTGGTCTTGCCAGACCTGTGAGGAGCCCATGCCCTCAGGCGTACTCCTCCATGCAGAGGGCTGAGGGTATCTGTTACCTTCTGGGTGAATCAGCTCCTTCTCAGAAGAAGGGACAGCTGGTTACTTGGTCACTGGAGAACCATTTGACCATCCATGATAGCTATGAGCCTCTCCAGTCCAGTTTTCAAAAGAGGCATAGCACTGAGACGGTGCTAGTTCGGGTGCTCAATGATGATCTGATGGCTAGAGATTCAACAAACCGCTCCATCTTGGTTCTTCTCAATTTCACTTCAGCGTTTGACACTGTGGACCATGGGGTTCTCCTCGACTGCTTGAGGTTCACCTGTGGCCTGTCGGGTACGGTCCTTTGATGGTTTTCATCTTTCCTTACTGGAAGAACTCAGAGGGTGGTGTTGGGGATTTATTCCTTTGACCCAGTTCCGCTATTGTGGGGTTCCTCAAGGATCTGTGTTGTCCCCCATGTTGTTCGCAGTGTACATGCTACCCCTCGGAGACATTATAAGAAGGTATGGGCTGAGGTTTCACTACTATGCTGATGATACCCAGCTCTACCTTTCTTTTGCACCTGACCAGGATAGAGCTCTCTCAGTATTTAATAACTGCCTCATAGAAATCCAGGAGTGGATGAGTTCAAGCTGGTTGAGGTTGAACTCGGAAAAGACTGAGGGTGCTGGTGGTGGACCCGGGTCGCCGAGTTGGGGGTGGGGTCACCCTCTGGTCTTTTTCTTGGGGGTCTGCCACTCCCGACCTCTGAACGGGTGCGAAACCTGGGGGCAGTTTTTGAAGAGGGACTGACACTGCATTCACAGGTGTTGGCTGTCGTCAGATCCTCTCTTTACCACCTGAGGAATATCTCCAGAGTTAAGCATCTTGTTCCGTCCGATGACCTTCCTACACTGGTCCATGCCTTTGTGTCCTTGCGCTTGGATTACTGCAATGCTCCATACCTAGGGCTCCCGGGGGTAGATATTCACCGCTTGCAGCTGGTGCAGAACACAGCAGTGTCAGTGGCTCAGTAGGTAGCACACTCGCCTCTGAGGCCGGGAGATCAGAGGGCTGTGGGTTCAGTTCCCACATCTGGCACTTGGGTTAATATCCCAGTACTGACACTGTAATGCAGCATGAGAGGGGTGCTGCATTTCTGAGGTGCCGTCTTTCGGATGACACGTTAAACCGAGGTCCCATCTGCCTGGATTGGTGGTAGTTCAGGTGGATGTTAAAGATCCCATGGCACTTATCGAAAGAGTAGGGAATTTCCCGTGTCCTGGCCAAATTTCCCTCATTCACTAAAAATACCACCAACAGCTTAATCTGGTTCAAGGTCAGTTGGCATTCATCTGTATCCCTCCCCGGTCGTGCCTGAAAATAGGCAGGATTTGTCTAGTGCACTTACCTGGTCAACAAAAGCTAAATAAATAAATAAATAATTTACTGACGGGAACTTCTCGGTCCTGTCGTATTTCTCTGGTGCTGTGCGAATTGCACTGGCTGCCGGTACAGTGGCGAATCACCTTCAAAGTCAGATTTCTGACGTATAAAACCCTACGCGGACAGGGTCCGGACTACCTGAAACAGCTCCTGGTCCCTTACTACCCTGGGCAATCGCTCCACTTGACTGATGAGGGGTTGTTAGAGATTCCAAGGGTTTGTTTAAAATCTTCCGGGGCAGTGCATTTATGCACGCGGCCCCTACCCTTTGGAATTCTCTACCTCATCAGTTACGTGAGTGCACGACTGTGAGGGATTTAAACGGGCCCTAAAAACCTTTTTATGGATGCAAGCATTTGGGGAATAATTGGAATACAGTTTTATTGCTTTTTCTGCCTTTTATGTTATTCATAATATTTATGATTATGCGCTGTAGCTGTTTTAACTGTTATGTGCGGCTCCTTGGCAATTGAAAGGCGCCATATAAATAAAATTGATTTGATTTTGATTTGATAATTGGGGAATCAATGGTAGGATTGATTCTTGGAAGATTTGAAAATAATATACTTACCATAACTGCTGATTTTCCAGATTATTACCACACCTGCACACCATCCCCTGCTCTAGCAGTGCCAGGGCCTCTGGGCAGCTCACCCTTCAGTGCTGGTGAGCACCACAAGTGCTAGGACATCTCCCCAGTTGCACTCTCTTGGAGTGGTTTTCAGAAAACTATAAAAAGGGGATTGGGGGCTCATTATTGGATCCCTCTGCCACCAAAAAGAAAAATTAAAACGGGTGTTTTTAGGGCCCTCATGCCAATTAAAAAAAAAAAAAAAAAACGGTGAAAGGAAGGTAGCTCCCTCCTTTATTTCTTTTTTTTATTATCCTCCTTCTCCCTGCCTTGGGTATATCCGCTTCAGGGATAAATCCCTATTCCTTGCTAAATGCATTGTGTGCCTCTGGGTACTAGCCCGTCTCACTCCGCTTGGCAGTTGTACTGCCTGTGGGAGGTGCAGTACACTGTATTGTTGTAAGTACACTAGCTCTTACACAGGGTACATTCCTGTGGTTGCAGGAGAAGCAGTTCATTTCCTCTCATTTCTTCTTCTTCTGACTAGACTGTTTTTTTGGTTAGTATGCTTGTTTTCTTCCCTTACGAGAGCTGGACTTTTAGCCCACTACCCTTAGCGATGCCTGGGGAGATGAGCACATCTCCATTCCTTTGGATGGTTTAGTCCAGCTACTCCATGTGCACCTGGTAATTCCCTGTTCTCCTCTGCCAAGGGTGAAAAGGGATATATTAACTGGTTATCCAGTCAGTCCGTCTGATAGCTTGGGGCTGTCTTTTCCCAGGAGTCCATGTGTCTCGTTCCTATTCTGGCACTTGGAAACAAAATTTGTCTGCAGAAATTGATTGGTGGGCCCATGCAGTCTGCCCTATTTTTTTTTCCCTGCCTGTTACCAATCCTTGGACCCTATTTGGTCATCAGCATCCTTCATGCTTTTCTTTCCTTTACTTACTATGCCTGTGTCCCTATCTTACACATGCTTGATCTCCCCACTGTGTTTACCTCCACTACCTCTTCTGGCAGGCTGTTCTAGGTATCCACCCCCTTTCTATGAAGATGAATTTCCTTACATGGTCTTAAACTCCCCTCCCTCCCCAGCTTTATTGCATACCTCTGTTCTGGTGTTTTCCTCCTCTGAAAGACTCCATCTGCACTTTGTTCACCTCTGTGAGATACTTCAGTCATGTCCCCTTTCGCTCCTCTTCTCCTCAGAATACGTGTTGAAATCCCACAGTCTCTTGTCTTATGGCTTCTCGTGCAACACCCCGCACCATTTTGTTAGCTCTCATCTGGACCACTTCCACCCTGTTAACGTCCTTGTTGAGGTGTGTTTTCCAGAACTGGACACAGTGCTGCAGGTGGGATCTCATTAGTGAGCAGTACAGTGGTAACCCCACCTCCCTTCTCCTGCTAGAAATCCCCCTCCCTGTGCCCCTCAGCATCCCACTAGCCTTGGCGTCTGCTTTGTCACACTGGCCTGCCGCCTTGAGATAATCGGATATGATTACTCCGAGGTCCATTTCATGCTTGGTGACTTGTAAGTACCTCCCTCCCAATGTATACATGGGTCCTGGGTTTCTCTCCCCCAGTTGCATGACTTTGCACTTTTTGGCATTGAAACCCAGCTGCCACACCCTAGACCACTCCTCTAGTCTTCCCAGATCCCTGTGCATTCCCTCCACCCTTTTCTGAGTGTCCACCCTGTTGTAGATTTTTGTGTCATCTGAAGAGACGCACCTTCCCCTTCAGTTCCTCAGCAGTGTCACTTATGAAGACATTGAAGAGGATGGGTGCCAGTACTGATCCCTGTGGCACCCCCACTAGTCACTCTTTTTCCGAATATCCGCCATTTACCACCACCCTCTGCCTCCTATTCTTCATCCAGTTTGAGACCTAGCTTACCACTTTCTCCCCAACCCCCAGTTTGCTTAATTTCTGAACTAGACTCCTGCGCGGCGCAATGTCAGAGGCCTTACTGAAGTCCTGATAGACCATGTCCACTGCCTTCCACTGATCACCTCCCTAGTCACCCAGTCAGAGCTGTGAGATGTGTTTGGCATGACCTCCCCCTCTGTGAATCCATGCTGCCAGTGGTCTTGCAGCTCATATGCCTCCAGGTACTCCTTCAGCAGGGTCTACCTTAATTTTCCCATCATTGATGTGATACTGACTGTCCTGTAGTTGCTAGCCTCCTTCCTCTTCCTGCTGTTGTGCAGAGGGACCACATCGGCCCTTTGGAACTACCCCCCACCGTGAAGTGATGAATAATTGAGGAGCGGCTGACACTGTGCTCGGTTCTTTTGTAACGCATGGGAGAATCCCATCCAGTCCCATCGCCTTGTTCTCCTTTAGGGTTTCCAGGCCCTTTCAGACTCTCTTCTCCAAAAATGGACTTCCCCCAGGTGCCTGCTGATACATTTTGGTCCCCCCCAACGGGATCAGTCCTAGGGCCTCTCTTATTCTCAATATTCACTAATGACCTTCCTCTGAATTGCAGAGAAGCATTGGTTCAGCCATATGCGGATGATGCCATCTTATATAGATCCTCCTGTGACATCTCCAGTATTAATTCTGATGTAACAAATGACTTTCAGACTCCAGAAACATGGTTTAAAAATAACCTACTAGTTCTGAACACAAAAAAGACTAAATCCATGTTGTTCCACCATAACTGCTTTGACACAACCCCACAGCACCCTGGTTATCAGCATATCCACTAACATTCAACTCGAAAATGTTACCTCCTTTAAATACCTGCTGTGTAGTACTTGACAAGCATCTATCCTTCGATGAGCACATAATCTGTGTCACTAAGGCTACTGATCAGAAACTAGACCTTCTATGTCACACTGCTCTCTACCTCTCAAGTAGTGCAAGAAGCACTATTGCCTCTGCCACCCTTCTCCCAGGCCTCCTCTACGGTGACTCTATAATCCACTCCTGTAAGACTACACTCCTGAACAGACTCAAAATGGCCTATCACAGAATTGCCAGATTTTCTATTAAGGCCCCAGCTTGCGCCCATCACTGTGATGATCTGAACAATTTGGGTTGGCCATCTTTCATGGCTAGACTTAACCTCCCAGTATATTGTGCCACCTTCAAGCTAATACACCTCCCACCTCCTCCGAGTACATCTAACCTACTAACCCTGAAACCCTTCCCACGAACACTCTGGTCCTCACACCTCCCGATGCTGTATCTGCCCAAGACTCGCCTAGCTGTTGGAAGAAGATCCTTCTCCTTCGCAGCACCACAAAAGTGGAATGACCTCCTGCACTCGCTACTCTCATGCAAGACCATTACTCTCTTCAAAAGACAACATAGGAAAATATTTTACAAGTCTCTGTCTGTAATAGGAACTGTACCTAATGTTCTCTAAATTTCTCCACCTGCTTGTCTATACTCTTTTGGTTTGTATGATCAGTGTCCAGAGCTATGAGTCTGTAAACAGCCAGTTGTCTGTACTCTGCACTTAGGTACCAGTTGACTGTACTATGATTATATTGTATGCTCATATCAACCTTACTGTTTGTTCATCTATGTTGCAAATGACATCTGTAATTTGTACTGTCTCCCGATGAATGGGATGGCTAGTCTAGTCCACGAATGTATGTAACTGTCCAATGATATTTGTACATAATTATCTGTATGTGTACTGTTTTCTAATGCTTGGAACATTTGGTTCCCCACGTCGCCCCTGAAAAAGGGACTTGTTTGTCTGAGGGTCCACCTGGTCATCAAAATTTAAATAAATAAATAAAACTACTGTGAGGACCGAGCAGGAGTATTCATTTAAAATTTTAGCCTTTTCTTCTTGTTCTCGTTCTCCTTCTCCTTCTCCTTCTTTCCAGATTCTCATTATCTCACCACTTTCCTCTCTTCACTCAAGTTACTGAAGAAGGTGTCTTTGATCCTCTCCTCTTTTTCCGACTTGCTGCACTCACCCTCCTTCCTGCCTTCCTTTGCTTTTCCAGATATACCGCCCTGTCCACCTCCATCTGGGTCTCCTTGTACCTCCTAAATGCTGTTTTTTTTTTTTTTTTTTTTGTTTTTTTCCCTCCTTCATTACCTTAGCCATCTCCTTTGAGAACCATAGCAGCCTCTTCCCTTGCTTACTTCTTCAAACAGCATGTTGTTGCCTTGGCTGTTCTGTCCTTGATCTTTTTCCATTGGATCGCCACTCCCGACTGCCATCGTTCTCTTTGAGGTATTTATTGAGGCAGTCTCCCATTTCTTTAAAATCTCTTCTGAAGTCCAGGACCCGCATCTTAGTGTGTTTTTTCTCTCTTTCCCAGTTCATACGCTAAACCACAGAGTATGGTGATCGTTTGTACCCAGGGGACTACTCACTGTGATTTCTGCAGTGCTGTCCCTGTTTGAAAATGCCAGGTCCAGCACTGTCCCTTCTCTAGTGGGTTCAATAACCAACTGCCTGAGAAATGCCACTTGTAGGGAGTTATACCTGTGGCCAGAATGCTCCAGTCTAGATCCGGCAGATTAAAGTCCCCTATAATCGATACTTCCCCCTTGCTTGCCATTTGGCCAGTGGCCTCCCCCAAAACCTTGTCTGCCTCCTCCCCTAAGTTGGTTGTCTATATAGTCCCCCCCCCCGACTCTTGTCTCTAAGCTGACCCATAGTGCTTCCAGCCCTTCCTCACTGGTGTCCCTGTATCTCTGTGGCTGTTGTACCTTCCTTCACATACAACCAACCCCCTCAACCTCCTCCTCATCATGCGTTTCAGAACATGGTGTAGCCTGTTTATGGCTACTTCCCAGCTGTGGTCTTTGGTGCACCATGTCCCCTTTATAGCAACCAGATCCAGGTCTCTCCCCGTAATGATTGCTTTTGAGTTAGGAATATTATTTCTTAGACTCCTTGTGTTGGTACACATGGCTGTCCAATCCTTTTTATCCCTGTCTTCCCCTATTCTGCCTTTCCTTCCTGTTTCTGTCTTCACCCTTCCCATTTCCCTGGTCCTGTCCCTCTGCCTACCCTCTGTGACTACTCTCTCAATGTTAGTTCCTGTTCCTTACCCACCTGTTCTGCACTCCCCTTGTCCTTACACCCCTCTACCCCAGTGGAATTAATTTCCCCTGGGCTTCTCCTCTCTGCTGCTCTGTACACTGGGGGAGGGGGCAGTCTCTGCCTTCCTCAGTGTTTCTGCCTCCCCACTTGGCTAGTTTAAATGCCCATCAAAGTAGCATGTAAACTTTCCATCCATGACTGCCATTCCTATTTGGGATGGACAGAAGCCATTTCCTTTGTACAGGCCTCTATCCCTGCTGGTAGAACCTCAGTCCCAAATGTAACTGAAACCAGTGCTCCCAGATCGGCCAAAGCATTTTCCTGTAGCAGACCCTCATTTTTCCTGTATTTTCCTGGTAAAATCTTGGTGAAATTCATGTAGATTTTCCTGTATGCCCAAGCCAATTTTAGTATTGCAATTGGTGTCACTAAGATGGTAAATAAAATCACTACAACAAATATTCTGGTTGTTTTAAGTGTTCTTATTTACTTTAAGAATTAATACTGACCTAAAAACATTACATAATTACATGACAACTAATGTCTTTAATGTAATCAAAGACAGAGGAGAAACAACAGGCAGAGGAAACGCCAGATATTTACAGCAATAATACACACCACCATACCACAGAAATTGAAAGGCAAGAGTATTTTTAAAGACATCACCTACAGCAAAAAAACGGAAATACTCTTCAGAAAACCCTTTTTAAATTTGTACAATACAAGCATTTTGAATTTTATATATTCTGGCATTTAAAACGTTTACTAATTTGACATTTCATGAGCCTATGTGAAATATATGCTCAAAAAGACATGCATTATTCAGAAATGAATGTCCAGTTCATCTGCAAGTCACTTGCTATAACTTAAAATGCAAGTTTTAGAAACAAAAAGGGGTGCAGCCTTAAGGGTTACTTAAAAGTAAACTGAAACAACCACACTTCACAAAAAGGCACCAGCTACTAAGCCCATGGCCAGAAAATACCTTATGGCAACACTAGGAGTGTGTGCACTAACAGCAACCTTGAGCCACTGCCCTTTCTAATTCACGCTTAAGTTTTACTGTTTTGTGCTGAAAATGCAATCGGAATCAGTGACTGACAACATTAATTATCATGATACGTAGCGTGTCAAGGAAAGGCACTTCTCATACTTAAATAACTTTGACCTCTGTCACTCTGCATCAGACTGGCTGCACCATTAACTTGCTTACCTTACCTGCTTTTTAGGAAAAGGTGGTGGGGTGGGTGGTCAGACTGCTAAATGGCAGCTCACGACCGGGGAAAAAATTCTACCACTCACCCTCCCTGCCCGATGCTGACACTGAGACTCGCAGAACCAGGGCACTGGTCGGCGGTGGAAAAAGTACTTGTTGAGGTCCTGCGGCGCTGACTGTCTCTAGTCTGGCAATGAATCTTCTCCGGCTTGCTTGTTGCTGCAGTGGGGTGATTGTGCTGTTGTAATGCTCCAAAACAGCCGGCAATCCTCACTCTCCTCGGATTCGAATGGTCAAACTGTCTCACTGGAACCCGCTCTGTCTCTCGTCTCCCGAAATCAAACTTCCCGGGCTGCGAGCTGCTGGTTTTATAGGGAGAGGGTTCACCTGGCTAGCCTATCGGGGGGCACTATAGGTAAGGCAGCCGAGACATGAGGGGTGTGCGTGACTTTATCCGACAGCGTATCAGGGCTGCATTCTGGCGGGTGATCATGAGCTCCCAGCATGTGGGGGGTTGAGAGACACCAATCGATTCTCACTCGCTCTCTGTCTCACTCTGTGAGAGTCTCGGTGGGCATTTTAAGTTGAGTGTGTTCCTCACTGTTCTCCCGTAGCGTCCCCGTGGATTTGGCAAAATAGTGAATTCCTCCCCGTAGCCCGTATTCAGGCTTAAAACCCGTGAAATATGGGAATCCCCATAGATATGGGAGCACTGCGGAAACTCTCCTCCCTGCATCATGGTTTTAACCACTCATTTTAGGGCCTGGTGCAGTGCTCCCTAGTGTCCCCCAACCAGCCGTATTCTCATGGATTCTCAGTGAAGGCCACCGTGCAAGCTACCTGTTTTCAGGCCTCTTCCCCAGCTACCTGAATCTGTCCTGTTGCGTCTGTTGCCAGATCATGAGTCCCTGGAGGACAATGACATCAAGCTCCCTCCCTATCTTCTCATCCTGGCAGTCTCTACAGTCTGCCCTCCAGTCCTCCCCACTGAAGCGCCTGGTAGGCACTTTACTATCCTGTCCCTTCCTTCCCCCACTCCCAGCTCTGTTCCCCTGACTATGGAGTTCCCCGTCAGCATCTGCCTCCTTCTTGGCTGGGGGCCCCCCTTCCACACTCCTTGGGGCCTCCTCCTCCTCCTCCCTTGAGGACCCCACCTCCTCCCTTCCCACTGTCTTGAGTCCCTCTTCCTGGCTTCCCCATTGGGACAGATTTGCAAAGGAATTATGCAGCGCGAAGGTCTGAGGGGTTTCCACACCCCCATCCTCCCAGAGCCAACCAAGGTCCAGCCACTCTGCCTTTTTTCTGGCTTCCTTTAAGGAAGCAGCAGAAATCTTTGTGGTCCCTTGGGTGAGGAAAAGACGGTACTGGGATATTCACAATGCCCACCATGCTTCCAGTGACCTCTGCTCTCATCCCAGAGAGGTGCCTTCACAATGGCAGTACTGGTGTCTCCAGAACTTGTCTGAAGATTGCGGCCCCATACCTGTTACACTGCTGCACTCCCAGGCCTAATGACTGTTTTTCCTCTTAAGTACTAGCTTTTCTGAATTTCCCTTTTCCTTATACCTTTCCTGTCTGTCCCCTTCTTGGCTTAACTGTACTTTTTCCCTCCTCCCTGTATTTACCTTTCCCTTTAGTGTGTCTGTACCCTTATCCTAGATGGGGTTTTCCATTTCTCTTTCTTGTTTGACTTAACCCCTTTGTATCTTGATCCTAGATATTGTGTTTTTAAAGTTTTTCCTTTTTGCCTTCTTATACCTTTGTTGGGTGTTAATTCCTACACCACAGGTGATATTTATTTTCCCTTTTAACTTAACCTTTGTCAGGCATTTGCTCCCTTCCCACACAACAGCTGTTCCCCCCGTACCTTCTCACAGTACTCCCTTACACGGGCAGCAACAAGTAAACTGGTACTTTACCTTAACTTAGCGGACCAGCAGAGTTCCCCGTGTGCCTGCAGACTCCTGCCGATGCAAGAGATGCCAGTCTCTTCAGCTGTTCCACACCTACTCTGTTCCGCTCATGCTACGGGACATGTTGGTGGAAGGACTTTTATACCTTGGACTGGACTTCCCTGCCAAGCCTGATTGTTCTGATTATCTTTTTGGTCCCGCCTTGCTTCCTGATGCCATCTTGAACTCCAGTACCCCTTGCCAGTGCTGCTGCTGCTGCTGAAAGAAAACAAAGGTTGGTCAATTTCAGTTGACAGCCTTTGAGTGCTGTTGCTCCCCGCAACTCTCCCCGATGCTGGTGCTTTGCTAGAAGAGCCAAAATGTGCACTGAGAAATTCCCTTTTCCTTTTCTTAGATCCTCCTTAGGAAGCCACAATTAGGTCTGCTTAGCTTCCTGGTCACAACTTCCCTTCCACTGCCGTCTTGAACTCCAGCACTCTTGAGTGCTGCTGTTTCAGATGATAATAAATTAAAGCAAAGGTTAGTCAATTTCAGTTAAAAGACCGTCTTTAAATGCATATTGTGCCATCTCAGTTACATGGGGGTCCCAGGTCTGGGCAGCCCCCCCTTTTGTCTTGTGCCAGAGCTGCATGCTTTAGAGCCAGTGCTATAAAGATCACTATCCACCGCCTGTCTGGCTAGAGGTGTGAGGCTCTGGCTCCATACGCATCTACCCATTTGTGCCACCTGGTGTGCCCTGTTTCTCTGTCTTAGGTTGGAAGTCGGGTTTTATTTTGTTGCTTATTTCTATTTCTATATCCTTTCCCTAATCCTTTGGGCTACGATACATCTTCGCGTGCGCTCTGTCTCTCTCTTTCTTTTCCTCACTTCTATTCTTTCTGGCAAACAGAACTAAAGTGAGTGAGGGAACTGGCATCGGTTATTGGCTGACAGGCAACACGACGTGCAGGTGCACAGGTGCCATGCTCAGTAGCCGGGCCGGATCCCTCCCTACAAAAAAAATGTATAAATTAATATGCAAGGAAGGCATGTTTGCAAAGATGTTAGGAACCTACAAAAGTTTAATGTGCTCCTTCTGTGTGTTGGAGGGGTTTTTGGCATAATTTTGACATCCCCGTCCCATTCCTTAGGTACTTAACATCTAACATTGGCATGGGGCATGCCCTTGGTTGTTGGCCAGCAAACAACTCTGTCCTATATACTGTACAGATCATTCTAGTTTTCCAAGTTGCCATTTCTTTTTATCTTTATTTTACTTACTGTTTTTGGCCCCTTACTCACTCTGCCACTGGTCCCCTCTCTCAGAGCCCCTTGCACCGCTTAGCTACACCTGCTTTCTTGAGAGAGGCCCGAGGTGTCTGCTTCTTAGAGTGCTCCACTTCAGTCTAACAGAGCCCCTAGATAACACACCCGGTGGGGTGAAGGAGGTTCCCCCATTACCTCCCCCGAACATCATGGAAGCATGCACAGGTGGAGTCGGCCCTCGGAGCCCTCCCTCTCTGCAGGTGAGGCTCTTGGGGCTCGTTGCCTGGATCATTGGCAGGGCACATTTTCCTTGTTCTCTCCTCCCCTCAGTTGTTTGAATGCAAGGAGGGCCAGTGAGCTGAAGGGGCGTGGTGACACGCCTACGCTTCAGCCCTCGGCAGACGTCTATCCCTCCTATGTCTTCGGCCTCCTCTGCTACACCATCACCACCCGTGGTCACCCAGGTGGTGGCGGTATTGTGGCAAGGAGTGCTGCCTACCCCACCCAGAGAAGGAGAGTGGCCCACTGGGTGCTCATTCCGTTGCCCTCGGCTGACCCTCTGATGATCTGTGCTCACTACTGAACCTGGGGCGCCGGCTTCGAGAGCAGTAGCGCTACTGCTTCACTGACTGGCTGGCCAAGTTGCCATCTCTGTTAGAAACAGGATTTTGTTCAAACTACTGTTTTTTTTTTTTTTTTTTTGTTGTTTTTGTTCTGCATTCAGAAAACCTTACAAATGGTGAGAAGTCTGGCTCAAATAAGTAATTTAGTCATTAGTGTTGGGATTGACATTGCATCGGATAGAAATAATGTCACACTTTTGATTCCCCATTGCCGTAGACTAACCGGATACGGAACATCCCCTACCCAATAAAGGAGTGAAGCATCACCTCTGAGATGTTTTCACCATTCCAGAACTCTGGTCTCTGGCACTGTATCACAATATATTGCCACTGAGCCAGTGGAGCAGCGGATGTCCAGGACTTCTTCGCTAGCTTTCTAGGTCTCGGACTTTTTTACCGTTACTAGACCATGTTTTTCCAGACATATTACAGGACAAGATCAGGGTTCAAGAATGTTGGACACCATGTCTTTGACATGCAAGCAGCTCATTGGGATGCAGGGTCTGTTAGTGCCTTTCATCTCCCGGACAAGCAGGCTGCGGGTGCTTCAGGAGGTATAAGCCCCTGCCTGGCGTCCATCTGCACTGTAGTAGGAAGCATCAAAGGAACTCTGATAGAAGTCATGAATTTTTGTCCAGAACCCCAGTTTGTTTGTTTTTTCTCCTTTATTTTCAGAGTCCGTTACTCTGCATGGTGGTGGTGGGTGATACAAAGAGCCATAAAGATTTGTTTTATTTATGATTTATTTATTTAGTTATTTGGAAAAAACCTTTGAGCACAAGTTCTTTTACAAAGGTTTCACGTCATAGATTGCAAAACGAAGTACAGTAGGAGAAAGCAAAGGTACATTACAATGAACGATACAGCTTGGATTCAGAACTTACAGAATAACTCAAAACATAGATACAAGTTAAATTACAAGAAAAAACACTTTATGGGGGTCGGAGAATAAGCAGCCACAAAGTGCCTTGTCAGTAGTTCAGAGGGACGGGGATAGCTGGCAGAGGGGTGAAGAAGGGAGGTACAAGAGAGAGAGGAGAGAGAGAAGTAGGTGAGTGGTACTGCAGTGGAGGTGAGGGGTGGGGGAATAAGGTATAGGGAGAAATGGTGGGGTGAGGAGAAGCTGAGCGGAGGGGATGTGCTAGAGTAAAATGGTGGGGTGTGAGGGGGCATGGTCAGGCAGCCAGCATTAGTAGTGACTATTTGGGAAACTTACGGGTCTGTGGGGAGGCGTGGTAGGTGCCGAAGGAACATGACGCAAACTGATTGCTGGGGCAAGTCATGAGATGGGACAGAGGGAGGGGGGTATCTGAGGCCTGCCTAGTGCTTGTTGGGGGGGAGAGAGCAGGTTGGCTGGACTCAGGGGCAGGTGCACTTAGAGAGTGTTAATAGGTGCTGTTTGAGGTCAGTTTTGAATTGTGCCTGACAATTGGTGGGCAAGATGTTCCCAGGAAGTTAATTCATCCATGGGGGGCCTGGTAGGCAAATGCACGTTGCCCAAGAGAGGTGCGACGGAAGGGGATCGCCAAGGCCCCTCTAGTCCTTCCTCTGGTGACCTGTAACTAGTTGGCTGCCTTGATCAAATTGTCTACACAAGGTGGTGTTTTACCCAACAGAGCCTTCTTCCCTAGGATGCAAGTCTGGAATTTGACCCTGTTTCTTAATGATGGCCAGTTTGCATGTTCATACAGAGTACAGGTATGAGTGCCATGCTCAGCATCTAGGGTGAGTCTGAAGGCTTTGTCGAGCGCAGTCTATACCCTCTTGAATGCCATATCCGTTGCCGGCCCATAGACCACTAGTCCATAGTCAATAGTAGATATAATTGAGTTGAGGACTGAGAGCTGGAGGGCTCCCGGGGAGAGGTATTGCCTGTGCCTGTACAGGACACCAATCTTGGAATTGACTGTCTTGACCAGGAGTCAATATGGTGTGCAAACGTGAGAGAATCATCTATTATGACCCCCAGATACTTGAACAAATGAACTTGTTCCAGCGGCTCCATTGTAGGAGTTGGAGATGATGAGAGTGTGGTGCTTATTTTTGTTGTGGGGGGTGGACATAAGCAAGGCCTTAGTCTTCTTGTAGTTTAGTAGCAACTTATGACTACAGAACCAGTCCTCGAGTTTGGAGAAGGAGTTCTGCAGCTCAAATTGTAGGGCAGTCTGAGACGTGCTGCTGCTCAGGAGGCAAGGCAAGGCAAAATTTATTTAAGACGCCCAATCCCGGAGGCTGTGGGCGTCGTACAAAACTTTGAAACAAACATTTAAGCATAATAAATATGACTTGTACACAATAAAATACAAATCTGACAAAATCAAAACCATAACTATAGATGTCCATCTAGACATCAAATGCTTTAGAGAAAAGAAAAGCCTTCAACTGGGCCTTAAAATTATCTACTAAGGAGGCTTCCCTGACCATAATTGGCAAAGAATTCCACAGAACAGGGGCCGCGGCGCTAAACGCTCTATCGCCAGGATTTCAACCCAGTTCTGGGAATGGCCAGGAAGCAAACCACTGGAGCAGAAGAGAGGCGCGAGGAGAGGACAGGTGACAGAAGGTCTGACAGGTAACAGGGCCCAGCCCGTGTAGGGCCTTATGGTGAGAAGAGACCCACCTTAAAGGGACTCTCCACCTGACTGGCAGCCAGTGCAATTCACGCAAAACCGTCTAATATGACAGAACTTTGCTGCCCAGTCAGCAACCGGCAGCTGCATTTTGCACCAGCTGCAGTCTCGGAGAGATCCTCCTGTGACCCGAGATAGAGCGCATACAGTAATCAAGCCTTGATGTGACTAAGGCATGTATCAAGGTAGGAGGTCAGAGGCGGAACAAGGGCTTAATCCTGGTAATGTTTCTGAGATGGTAAAAACAGGTACGAATCCATGGAGGATATTGAGCCTCCATGGTTAAGTCTTTGTCCAAAATCACACCCAGATTTCCACCCAAGAGGAGGCCTTCAATGGCACAGTTCCAAGAACAAGCCCAGTTTCTGTGTCGGAGACCATCCTATCACAGACTCCGTTCGACTCCACTACCAGTACCTCTGTCTTATCGGGGTTTAGCCGCAACCAGCTGGAGGCCATCCAGTCGTTTATCTCGGCCAGACAGATGTTTAGCACATCCACTGCATTTGATGTTCCTGGGGCAAAGGAAAGATATAGCTGAGTATCATCAGCATAGCAATAAAAACTCAAGCCATACTTCCTAGTGATCCCACCCAGAGGCAGCATGTACACTGCGAACAGCATTGGAGCCAGTACCGATCCTTGAGGAACTCCACAGAGAAGGAGGCTGGGTATAGATGAGGAATTTCCCATCATAACCCGTTGCCTCCTGTTGGTAAGAAAGGACTAGGACCATTTGATGACATTACCGGTGAGTCCGCATAGGTCCCTAAGGCGAATGAGCAACACACAATGGTCCACAGTGTCAAACGCTGAAGCGAGATCAAGGAGAATAAGAATTGTCTTGTCTCCCCGATCTCTAGCCCTGAGGAGATCATTCTGCACCCGAACAAGTGCGGTTTCAGTGCTATGTCTGGCACGAAAAGCCGACTGGAAGGGTTCATACAACTCATGAGATACGAGGTGCTCTTCCAACTGAAGCGCTACCACCTTCTCAATAACCTTTCCCAAAAATGGAAGGTTAGAGATTGGACGGTAATTTGCCTTGATCTCCAGGTCCAAAGATGGCTTCTTTAGCAGGGGTCTCACCAGAGCCTCCTTCAAGGCATCTGGAAAGACACCCTCAGAAAGGGAACACCGTACAATCAAGGCAAACACCGGGCCAACAGAGTCAACGCATCTCATTAAAAAACGCGTTGGCACCGGGTCCAGTTCACAAAAGGTATGCTTCATATTGGTTGCTACCTCGATAACCTCACTAACCTCCACTGGTCTAAACTCTCCCCAACCAGACAGAGTGCACTCAGAACCCATCAGGTGATCACTGCCAGCTATATCATTGCTGGCTGAAGAAGTCACCCGCCAGATCGAGGACACCCTGTCCGAAAAGAATCGAGCAAAATCCTCACAATCTGTATTGGAAAAAATCCTCCCGAGCTGTAGACAAGCAGGATGTAAAAGTCTGTCCACAGTCCGGAAAAGTGAGGCCGGTCGGTTCCTTCCGGCAGCAATCTCCCTAGACAAAAACACTGTCTTCTTATGATTGATTGCCTCCTGGTACACAACATAGTGGGCACGCAGGGCCAGTTTGTCCACATCCAGACGGGATCTCCTCCAGCAGCGCTCCAATCTCCAACCCATCCTCTTCATCTCCCCGAGCTCACCATCAAACCATGGTGACCTCAGGTACGAAGTTCTGGGTCGTACACGGACGTGTGCGAGGGAGTTAGTGGTGTTGGATAACACCCCATTATAGGTGTCAACCCCGACAACATCTTCCACACATGCATCACCCACACTAGACAATTTTGCTGCCGCCAAAAAACCCTCAGGGGTCAAACCCCGTAAAGGGCGACAGCAAATCATCTCAACAGGGGAAGGGCTTGTGGCGGGAGCCCCAAGCGTGAACTGCACTGTGCAATGATCAGACCAGAAGACTGGATTGATCTTGAGATCACTAATGTCAAGTCCCAGTGAGAACACCAGGTCCAACATGTGGCCATCCCGATGAATCGATGCAGTAACAACCTGCATCAAACCCAAGGAGGACATTAGTCTGAGAAAAATCACAGCTGTATCTATGATTCATGTCGTCGAACCAAACATTGAAATCCCCCAGAAAAACACATCTGGGGATTCCAATGTTGCGTCGGCAATGAAATCTGCGATCTCCTGCAGGAAATCTCCTATCGGCCCAGGAGGGCGATAAATGAGAAAAATCCTGCAGCCCACATCAGGTCCTCCACGGATGGCCACACATTCAAAAGAACCCGTGGTTCTCACCGGGTGCACGGTGAAGGTCAGGCTGGATCTAAAACAGATGGCTACACCGCCACCCCTTCGTTCCACTCTGGGGCAGTGCACCACAGTATACCCAGGAGGGACTGCGGCCTCAAAATTGGGCCTGCATCATCTCCCACCCAGGTTTCCGTAATAAAAGCCAGATCGACTGAAGAAATCAAGGCAGCAATAATTGCAGAGCATCATCTGCATACAGTATGAGTTTGGTGTCACAGGCTATGGGAAGGTCATTTTAAGAAGAGGCTGAAGAGTAGGGGCCCCAGTATTGATCCCTGGGGTACCCCCAATAATACCTCTCTTGCATGGATACTGTTTGCCCAGTTTTGACACATTGATTTCTCCGTATCAGGTAGTCTTGGAACTAGCAAAGGGCATTGGGTGCCACACCCATGTTTCGCAGTTGGGTCAGCAACAGGAGGTGGTTGACTGTATCGAAGGCTTTGGTGAGGTCAGTAAAGACAGACCCCACCAGTTTACCTTCATCCAGGGCCTTATGTGCATAGTTTGTGTAGTTCAGTAGTGCAGTGGTGATACTGTGATTTTGTCTGAAGCCATGCTGGTTGGGGCATAGTAGATTACACTTATCGAGGTAGTTGACGAGTTGACCCGCCACAGTCTTTTCCAGTGCTTTGGACGGGGAGAGAGGATCAAGAAGGGTCTGTAATTGGCTACCAGAGACTTGTCGCCTCCTTTATGCACTGGCGTAACTAGGGCCTTCTTCCAAACCGCTGGGAATTGGGCCAGGGCCAGGGACTTATTTTACAGCGTGGTAATGGGCTCCATAAGAACGTCCAGGGTGAGGGATAGAAGTTTCATGTCTATCCCGTCACTGCCCAGTCTGGTTTTACCTAGTATTTTCTTGACCACAGTAAGGGCCTCCTTCACTGTCACCCTTTTAAAGTAGAAGGTCGGGTGAGAACACTGGGTAGATGCATTGTTGGAGTGGTTCAAGCCAGGCTGAAAATAGGCAGGTGGTAGCACTGGTGTAAGATCAGTGAAGGTTTCATTGAAGGCTTCTGCAATAGCTAGAGGGTCTGTAGTGGGGGTAGTTACTGATACTGAGCAGCTGAGGGTGTTTCTTGTCCTCCTTTCCAAGAATGCTTTTGATGTTATCCCAGAATCTTTTCCCATCACCCCAAGAATTGCAAAGCTTGGCCTTGTGATAGTTGGCTTTGGCGAGCCGGATTAGCTTGGTGCAGTGGTTCCTGGCTGTTCTGTAGCACTGGTAGACCTGCTTGCAACCTGTGTTTCTTGCCTTCTCCCAGAATATGTCCTTTTCTTTCAAGTGGGAGAGGAGCTCCCTATCAATCCGGCCATTTGCCTGTCCCCAAATATTTATTTTCATGAGCAGGGCATAGATGTCGCACTTAATGAAGTAACTGAGGGCCTGATCAAGGGTAGGCACCAGGTCAGTAGGAGTATAGTCATGCAGGGCAAGGGCTGATTTGAGGGCTCCAAGTTTACCCTTTCTCAAGACCCTGCTTTCAGTGAGGATGACTGGGCTTTTGGTAAATTTATTAGTCCACAGGAAGGTGATTGGGGAGTTGTCACTTAGCGTGTCTGGGAGAACCTTGATCTCAGAGATCCGGGTTAGTGAGCTTGCTAGGATCCAGTCAAGGAGGTTACTGTTCTGTCTTATAGTTCTGCCTGGTGGGGCAGGTGACAGGTTGTGTCAGGTTGGAGGTGGCTATCGGATCCCTGAAAGGGGCAGCCTCCTTTCCTTCCCAGTTTATGTTAAAGTCCCCGGTAATGACAAGCTCCATCCCCTTTGGAAGGGTGCCGATACCATTCATAAATTGTGGGAAAGCCTGCTGTGGCTTTCTTTGGGTGGGGGTAGGTAGATTGTGGCAGGGGGTAGGTAGATTGTGGCAAGGATGAGAGTTTTTTGCCATTCTGGCCTACCTGAGCCTTTAGCACTATTATCTCATGGTCTTCAGCTACCCTGGTTCCAGGGAGGACAGTGCACTGCAGAGAGTCCCTGGCATAGATGAGGCATCTCCCACCCCTCTCTTGCCTAATCTATCAATCCTATATGCTTGGAAGCCTTTGAGGGCAACTTCGCTATCTTTAATCCTACTGGTCAACCAGGTCTCCATTAGGCGTAGAATGTCGGGGGTTTGGAGGGCCATCCATGCCTGTAGTTGGTCAGATTTTGCAGTTAAACTGCAGATGTTCAGGGAGGCTATTTTTAGACCTTTAACCTTATGAACACCAGGGCACGTTTGAAGTGAGTGGGCCTGGGTTCGAGTGAATGTTGCCAATGACGAGCAGGAGCTCGTGCCTTCCGCCGCCGAGGCTTCAGATGATTCAGGTGGTTGCACACTGGCTTAATTATTGGGGTATAGCTAACCATTACTACCCCATGTGAGGGGAGGGTATGTGGCCACCTGTATTTGTAGGGTAAGGCCAAGTAAGTCACTGCCCACAGCCAAGTGAGGCAGTCTCTGAAGGTGCATTTGACAGCCACACACTACCCAGTAGTGGTTCGGGGGGGGGGGTAGCAGCGACCCAGCTAGGTATCTGGTGCCAGCTGTACTAAGTCAGGTGGCAAGAAGCAGAAGTAGATAGCACCCTTTGATGGAGGACATGGCAGCTTGATTCAGTTGTCAGTCCTGACACACTGGTGCCAGAGAGAGGCTGTACGGTTAACCACTGTACCTGGTGGTTTTTGGGGAGAGCTAGAAAGAGGAGTTACACTAGATAGGGAAACTGCTTTGCAAGAGACAGTGATGCTGTCGCTCAAAGCTTGAGCAGCTGGCTGGAAGAAACCTGTAGGAGTGACCTAGTGAGCCGGGGCGGGGTTTAAGTGTATTTAAACAGAACCGGGGATGGGTAGGTGGACCGAAAAATCGGGCAGCTAGGGCTCCCACTGCGTGCAAAGTCTGTACCTGAGCTTCTCTAAAGGGCTGGTGGCTTCAGGCCTGGACTGCATATGCATACCTCTCAGCCTCTGGATGACCAAATCAGGGACAGAGCACCAGAAAATCGGGGACAACCAATGAAAATCAGGGGAACTTCATTAACATAAAATTTGCTTAGTCACACCCCCAAATGGGTCACATTTGACATGTTGCCAGCTAGTCGTATTCATCTGTATTGCTCCCTTATGCCTATCCCATGCCGGTTTGAAGCCCTGCACTGTATTCATATCCACCACTTCCTGAGGTAGGCCGTTCCATGCATCCACCACTCTTTCTGTGAAAAATAACTTCCTCACATTACCTCTTAATAGGCCTCCCTCTAATCTCATGCTGTGTCCTCTTGTCCTGCTATTTTTCTTATATTATTTATTTATTTTTTTTTTATTTTAGTTGTTTAACCAGGTATAGCACACTAAGCTGAAAGCTTTTTACAGGAGCAACCTGGGAGCACAAGGAGATTAAGTGACTTGCTCAGGGTCACACAGTATGCAAGTGGAAGCTGTGGGATTCAGACCCAGGTTTGAAACATGTTAGACCTTCATGCCCTTAAGATATTTGAATGTTTCGATCATATCACCTCTCTCCCTCCTTTGCTCTAGGGTATACATGTTGAGCTCTGTTACTCTGTCCTCATATGTTTTCTGATGCAGTCCCTGCACCATTTTGGTTGGCCTTCTCTGGACTGCCCCCTTATCCCCCTTTGAGCCGTCTGTGCAGACAGTTGGCGAGATCCCATCTGGAGTACTGCATGCAGTTCTGGAGACCCCATCTCCACAAAGACATAGACGGGGGGGAGGTTGTCTAGAGGAGGGCAAACAAAATGGTGCAGGGTCTGCACCAGAAGACATATGAAGAGAGACTAAAGGAGCTTAATCTGTATACCCTCGAGGAAAGGAGGGAGAGGGGAGACATGACAGAAACTTTCAAGTACCTCAAGGGAATTAACAAAGTCCAAGAGGGTAGCATCTCACAGAAAGAGATGTGCAACAACAAGGGGGTAAATTTTAAAGATAAGAGGGACAGACATAAGGCAATTCTAGTGGGGGGTAGGAGAAAGTAGGCTGTTGGTTAACTAGGATCTGCATCTTTTCCATTAGGTAGGGGACTACAGCTGCTGCTTATAGAAGCAGTCTGCATAGTTTACACAAGATATTCTGTAACAAACATATATTTATGTTGCAGTGATTGATTAGAATGCGTAACATAACTTGAATATTTTGCTGCTAAAACTTAAGGTTCTGTGTGTATGCTATTTGCTGTCAGACTGTCTGATAGAAAATAGCAGACACACTTCCTTCAGTTTTAGCAGATGAATCAGTCATTCACTAAGTTTTGAAGTTACGCATTCTAAATTGACAGCCTTTTTATCATAGCTGTTATTTAAAAGGTTAGGGTCACAGATTATCATCCCCCCCCCCAGTCATGACCAGGGTCCAGGCCAGTAGCAAGAAACTTGGGGTTGGGGAATGGGGACAGACCCATGAAACACACTGCATTAATTATTTTGAACATACCTCAGAAAAAAAGAGGGTACAGTAGGACTGCTTTCTCTACCTTGGTGTTCTGCTGTTGCTGCTGCAAAATGTATGGCTGGTTGGGAGGCAGGCTGGCAGATTGCTGTTGTCAGAGCACTCCGGAGTCCGAGGTTGGTGATCTGCCACGGAGTTTTAAATACTCAAAAAGTATTTACAGCTACTTTTACTTGCTGGTAAAAGTAGGGGCTCTTGGTCAGGAATCAACGATTGGATTCGGCAGGCAGGCGGCAACGTTGGACTCGGCGCAGGCAGTCGGCAATCAAAAAGGGGCTCAGTACAGTAGCAGCAGTTGACTGAGCTCTCTCTCTCCTCTTCCTCCGTTGAGTGGGCAGTCAAAAAACAGCGGCTTCACTCTAAATTTTCTCTCCGGCACTCTACAACTCTCCTTGGCTGAATGAGTTCCAAGAGCACCAGAGAGGCTGCTTTATCCTGAGGGGGGGACTCAAAAGTTCAGGACACAGGGAGTGGAGGTGCCAAAATACGAATGCACCGAGCAGCATAGCGTGATTGGTTGTACAAGCGGTGACGTTAGTGCTCTCGTTCTGTGCAGCACAGTTTAGGGGCACACTAATAGTAGTCAGCGTGGACCGCATGGCAACAATGGAATTTTGGCAAACGGTCAGTGTTTTCGGGGCAAGTCACAGTGAAGATGGTGGGGCAGAATGGAAAAAACGGTCTAAATACGGGACGTCCTGGGAAAATCAGGACAGTTGAGAGGTATGTGCGTATGGCAGTCTGGCAGGTTGGGTTCATCAGAGAACCATGGCTGTGGCTCTCAGACTAACCTGAAAAGAGAAGAACAGGGGAAATTAAATAAGAGAGGCAGGGGGTGGGGCTGTCGGGAGCTGAAAAGAAATGCAAAATGGCTTAAACGGAAGTGCAGACCCAAAAATGTTAGGCAAGGTGCCAGAAGGTCTGAGAGAGCAAGAACAGAGCTATTTAAAACACAATACCAGAGTAAAATGGTGAAGGGGGGGTGCAAGACCTGAGCTGAGATCACTACTGGGTCTTAAGGGGGGAACACTCTACAGGCACTAAGATTAAATCAGCAAACTTGAAACTCTAAAATGCTAGCAAGACAGTATTAACAGAAATCAGAATCCAGTAAAATATAATTCAAGCATTAACAGTGCAGAGCTATATGGAGCCAGTCGGAGTGCTCCAGGGGCTAAACTGCAGCCAATGGGTCACAGCAGTAACAGATGCTGGATTTAAATCCAGGAACAACTATCCTCCTGTAAAAAAATGAAACTGTAACTCATGTAAAAAAAGAAAGATAATAGAAGTAAACATTTCCTATGTTGCTGTACAATTATAGGGCACCCATATCCTTTCTGCAAGCTTTGGTTGGGGTATAGTAATAGCTCTGTAGTGGGACACCAGCCCTACTTACAGTCCCAAACATATACCCCACCCACAAGGAGTGGTCCTTAATCTTGAAGACCCTGACAAGGGGCAAGTGTAAGTTGACCATGTAAGGGTTTGAGCCTTCACAACCAGGAGCACCCACTAGGAGCAGCATGGAAGGTGTAAAATAGTTTATCTAAGGGCAAGGAATCCAGGTCACAGAAACATCCTGTGTGGTGTAGTAGTGGAAACTCTTGTGTGGGAGGGCATAGATAGAGGAACCGGCCGTCATGGTACATTTTCGAACCAGTGATGTAGGCAGAGGCAGACCAGATGGCCCTACCTCATAGATTTAGGGAACTGATCAGGAGCAGGAACTCCAAGGCACCATTCTCCGAGATGGTGCCGTTGCCATGTGCAGGGCCAGTGGGGCAGCAGGATTAGGTTCCTTGCATGCTGGAAGTACTGTATTCTGGGGCAGATGAAACCTATAAACTGTGGCTGGGCTTCACTTGAGCCCAGAAGCGGTAAGGATAGACAGAATGGTGGAGGAAGCTTTAAACTAGGACAGGGGTGGGTAGCTGTAGGTGTATCCTCTTAGAAGAGAAGTGTGAAATTTGACTCAAAGGTAGTTAATACACCAGTTAGTGCAGTTGGGGAAAACACAGTATGTTAAATTTCACATATCCATTGTGTTAAATGAAGCTTATGCACTAGTATGGTGACTTTTCAACAAACTGATATGCATTTTTAGTGACATATTGTTCATTTGGTGTGTTTGAATTTTTAACATAGGTATGTGTTAAAAGCAGCACCCCCCCCCCAAGAATATGCATAGTGAATGTGTTATTTTAACACAGATGTGTTGAATTTG